>LFJQ01000018.1:632564-1265129 GCA_001182835.1 Oropetium thomaeum | reverse complement strand
CAAATGGGTAATACCCATCAAGAGTAGCAAATATTTTGATCACATCACAGGCTCATCACAAATTACAGCATACGTTCAGAATCTCAACAAAATTATAATGGCACATTACTGGTACAGTTGAACAAAGAAAATCTATATGTCGCGGCAAATTAAAATAAAACGATAGCAGAACAAATCTATGGCATAATACAAGGAAAATGATGTAAATGGCTTGGTTCTGTCAGAAGTAGCTGGTTGTAAAATCATTTTGAAAAATCAATGAGAATCCGATTGATTTTCTTCATCATTCAGAATCAAGCCACATTTCAGCAATATCAGGTATGAATTTCATGCATTTTGCAGGAAAAGAAATGATTAGGTGTCTACAGCAGGCTCCACATACTAACATGTCAATTGAAGCAGCACTATGTAAGGTTTAATCAACTAATCAACTAACGCAGATAGTTATTGCCAGATCATTCCTACAAAAAGAAGAAAGCTTACCTTGATGGTTTCGTGGTAGTTCCATCCGACCTCCTTGGAGAGCTCGCCGAGAAGGCAGTACTTGTGACCAGGCTGCAACCTCAGAACCCTGCAAGAACAGAGAAACACCGTCAGAACGAAAGCTCGAACACTAATCAATCGAAGATCCAGATAACGCTAAAGTTAACCACACGTACTTGAGTGCGTCAGGGATGACCATGCGCTTGGTCCTGTCATACGGCGGCGGGACACCCTCGTAGGTCTTGAGCCTAGCCAGAGCGGCCTCTCCCCTCTTTGTCTTGTGCGGGATCATACTGTGAAATCAACGTATCAAAGAGATTAGTAACCGAAAAAAAAATGTAAGAACAACGAATCGGTGCCAGAAAACCTCTTACCCGCGGATGGTGCGCCAGAGGATCTTAGCAGGGGAGCGGAAGTGGATGGGCCCGTGGGACGGCTTGGTGTTCATCCGCTTGCGGAGGAAGCGGAGGTACTTCATCTTCTGGCGGACAAGGCCGCCGGACATGCAGATCTCCTCGCAGCGGACCACGACCACCTTCTGCCCGTTGAGCAGCTCCTTGGCGATGATGGAGGCCAGGCGGCCGAGCATGTGGTGGCGCGCGTCCACCACGATGCGCCGCACGCACAAGCCGGAGCCGGACACCATCTCTCCTGGCCTTCTTCCGCTGACCTGTGGTGGCGGCGGCGCTAGGGTTTGGAGTGGCAGAGTGGAGGCGGAATGGAGTCAGGGGCCTGGCTAGGGTTTCTTATTTATAGGGCTCATCGACTAGGGTATCTGCTTGTGCTCGGTGTTGGGCCGGGCTGTTCTCTTCGTTTCATTTTTTGGCCCACCATACGCTTTCTAAAGGATGGGCTGTACTTTTATTTTCTTGTTCTTTTTTTGGATTTTCCTGCGGGGAATGTACTCAAGTTCATTAAATTATGACAATATCGTCTAAAAAAAATTATGACAATATATGTTTTTGTTTATTCGTCTTTTCAGAGTTTTGATGTAAGGGTCTGTCTACACTTGTTGCACCTAAAGTGGGCAAAATATTGTGCGCAGTGAAGTTGCAGGTTTGCGGCTCACTGCAGCACAGAAGGGCACCATAGCTTGAACGAGATACGGATTGGCATTAGAGCCATTGTACGCTACAGAAACAACTGAATAACCACGAGCAACTTTGCAGAGAGTTCAAAATTCTGAGACGCTGCCAAATCATCCATCCACTCATTCATTTGATAACCTTCCTAGAGCCTACGGTCTGACCGAAAATACAAAAATTCTGCAATCTTCAACACAGGTTGTTGAAGATTTGTACCAATATAGAACTACTGAAAAGCCCCGTGCAGGGACGTTCAGACATAGCAAGTTAAGGCGGTAGCCCCTTTGTCTGCAATTGCACTCCTTTTATCAGCAATTTGAGCATAAAAGTTCCAATGCGGATCACTGTCAGTAATGAAAGGTTGACCGAATGGATTATTACGAACATATGACTCAACATCATCTGCAGTGGCTAAGTTCTGCAGATACACGCGAAGGTCACCGTCGGGCCCTGCTTAATAGGAATGAAATGTATCATGACTAAGATAAGAGTAAAATTGAAACCGCTAACATGATAGGTGAAGAGCACATACCCAATGAATTATCGATCCTGTTCAGATAACTGTACGCGGGAGGAAAAATTGCAGTATGTGTCTGCATAAAATAAAGATGAAAAGGTTGTTAAATTCAATTTAAAAAAATGGGCTCCATAGAAGAGGTTGAAATTTTTTTTTACAGGATTGAGCAGAGCTTTGTAAGGAGAATCATCCACAAGTAATGTATTTGAAGGCGAATAGTCCCCATTTTCCCATGGAAGATCAGGTTCCTCTTTATTCCATAATTTCCTCAATTCCTTCAGCATTAAAGGTTTATGCATGTTCTCCAATGTTTTGTATCCGGTAAATGTGCATTTAGACATGTCCTGCCCATTTTGAGGTTAGAAATTTATTATGACAAAAAAAAATAATGAGCACCTTTTAACTTCCCTACCCAACAAAATAATAGACGTGGTCTGAAATCTCTCATTATGATATTAAGCACCGAAGTGACATTTTCTCTGAACAAATTAGAATGCCACAAATAAGTACAGTGTAATGAAGTATAACAAAACAGAAAAACAAAGTGGGAAAAATGAATGAGAAGATATCATACTTTTTTCTTGAGGACCATATACCTAGATCAAAATTGAAAGAACAAAATTTGAGAAAATCGTCACAGTAAGGCCTTCGGAAGACTGGTAGAAAAAAAATACTTCAGTTTAGACTAAATGTTGAAAATAAGCATCACTGCAAATAATAGGTAGAGGCAATCACTTAATAAAATTTACCTAATTTTCCTCGAACCTTGGCATCAGCCATATGAGCATTGTGGTAGTCTTGGTTGATATCCGCAAGTAAACCATTAAGATCTAGAACAAGAAGTTTTTTCTTCGGAAATCCTATGAAGGGCCGCCTTTGTGAAAATACATACTTTAGCTTTTCCACATATGTCTCAGCCAAAATGGAAGGGCTCAGGCAGTTTGTTTTGTTTTCTTCTGAGCATGCTACGTCTTGCTCTTGCAGTTTATCTCTGTCAGTACTGATGCTCTCCAAAATCTCATTATCTTCTTTTGTCTTTGCATCGTCCACTGAGACTGATTTAATCATGGAAACACATGAAGTACTTTTCTCAGAAACCATTACCACCAAACCAGATTCGTCCACATTATCTGACAGAGGACAATCCTGTGAGGTAGTTTCCTTGCAACGACTACGCCTTTTCCTCCCTTTCCTTTTCTTTCTTTTCTTCTTTTCCTCCTTTAAGTTGCTAGAGTCTCTATCTTCATTTTCCTTTTGTTCTTCTAATTCCTGCAAAGAGCTATAGTCTTCTGAGTTTCTTGACAAATTGGCTTTTCTCATCACTGGGCATTCTGGATCTTCATTCTGATAACCAACATCAGTATCAGCATTACCAGATACAGTGCAATTATCAGACTGATATCTTACATGAAGTTGCTTAAAGAACTTGGTCCTTAAGGCTTCAATTCCTTTGACAAAATCCTCGTGGGGAAAAGAGCAATTAGCTGCATCATCTTTGGAATAAACTTCTGTTGTCTTATTTCCACCTTGCAAACTTATCTTCTTTGCTTCATTTGAATTAAGTATCTTATGAGTTATTGTCTGTGGCAAACTAACACTTGAATGTACTAAAACTGCTTTCCAACAACCACCTGATTGCAGGAAAGAATCTCCTTGAATTGCATCTACACCTGATACACAATTAAAACAGTGCTATCATGTAGGCAGGAGTTGGTGAATCAAGAGCATTCCCTACCGTTAAAACTACAGGAAGTACCACAACCACAAGACACTTAAAATGATTCTTCCTCAACGTATAACTTAAACCCTTTTCAAATGTTGGATGGAAAACTAGAATGGCATTCATTCTGCAACGTATTTTGATGATGAATAGGCAGTCTACATCTTTTATTAAAAAAAAAGGAAAAAAAAATGGGGACCTAACCGGCCGGAGACTACCTTACGTACAGAACAATCAACAACCATTTGAAAGCGTCCAAGAATCCGAAAATTTAAGCAAAAATACCGTACTTTACATATCAAATCATTTCAGCAACGTATTTTGAGACATTTAGAGGTGGACAAAGGAGACGAGAATATTTTCACCAAACAAAATGCCAGCAGTAATAGCGCGCGGTACGTTGTTGCCACAATCGCACAACGGCATGCAGAGCAAGGTGAAGGCAGTGCCGGCATACCTGAAACGTGCGTTTCCGGGCTCTTTGAAGCCGCCGCCGCCGTCTTGGCAGCCCGATCCCGCCGCCGCCTTAGCCGGCGGTTCCTGCGCCTCGACGACGACAACGCTGGACCGGCGGCGTTCCCCTGCTCGGCGCCTCCCCGCTCCACGGCCAGCAGGTCCGAGCCGTCCGCCATCGCCGCGGCTGCAGCAGCATGCCGCTGCCGCCGGCGACGGTCGCGGCGATTCGACCCAGCTCGCCTCGCCGGCGGCGGATCCATCCGGATCTGGTGCCCCGATGAGACCCAAAAGTGGAAAGGATTTAGGATCAGCTGGGGAAGGCGTCTGGGCACAATTTGCAGTTGCACGGCAGGAATGATGCGTGAAAAGCCCCCGTGCTCGTCCCCCGAGGGAGCCGATGCTTGCCTTGCCCATGGACTGCGGTGGATGAGCCAATGGTGTTACGTGGCGTCGGATCCGTTCTTCCGGGTTGGACGGCGGATGGAGTGGCTGCGAGGATCCCGATCCTCTTCGTTCTTCGTGCAATGGAGTGGGGTTTCTTCCACGAATTTGAACTTTGACAACGGTGGAATATTTGTCCTTTGCTTTAGGTACGAATGGTTAGTGGACCTGATGTGACACGCGTAAAAAGTGTTCAGATAAAATTCACGCGAAATATGTATATTATAGTACAAATTTTATGAATAATGCTCATCTATTTTTTTCGTTAGGACTAGAAAATTAGTTTAAATTTGCACTAAAAATCTTGTCCTAACGATAATTAAAAAATAATTACCACACCACTTTTTTTTTCTTGTTCGGTGACGAAAGTAGTGTGGAGAATAATAGCTCAGTGTTTTCAGTGTGTCATCAGACCTAATTCCCTAACACAATACTGGAGGTAGATATCATAAGCACTACCGGTGGACAGGTGGTGTTTTTCTTTGGTCTAGCAGCTATTCTTTGGGCTATTTGAAAGACACGAAATAAAGCCTGCTTCGATAAAAAAACCTTATTAAACATTCTTGTGACATTATTTTTCATGCATGTTCACTCATGAAATATTGGGCATGCCTCTTCTTTGATGATACACAGGATTCCATCCGAAGAGGAGCCGACACCATGCTTCAGATAGTGCTCAAGGTGCTGAGCGAGCAAGGACGCTATACGATGCTTTCTATCACTGGGACCGGTGACGTTTAGGCGAGTGATGATGACAAAGACGCGGATGACTCAGAGTCAGCTCAGTGATACCTAGCTGTGAAAGCTATGAAGTGATGCCATTATGTTCGTCAGATTTAGATGTGGTTTTTTATATCTTGTTAGGAACTTCATCATGTTTTACGTGTTATGTACCGCTAAGTTCTTTTAAGATGTTCTTCGTGTTATTAGCCCCTATATGGTTTTGGATACCTACTCCATATAGGGGGTGGGGTGGGGGAGGTCTACGAGCCTCTCGCCGATCAAAACCCGCTACCTTTTGTATGGACTTCCGTTTTGTTTGAAATGAAAGTGGAGAAATTCAATTAAAAAAAATAAAAAAGTATATTTTCACCATATTAAAATTTGAATTTACAGGAATATGTACACATACAAGTTGAATATACAAGAATATGTACACATACATTTGGAGTGTACACAGAGTTCCCAGTTTTATTGCTAACATGGCTAACTATGATATTTCTCCTTTTGATTTCTTATCAATTTTTTACGATGCTTGTCTTTTCCTAAGGAATCAACCAAAATCTTAAAGAAACTCTAGCGATCATTAGCAATAAAAACTTCTACTAATATAATAGAATTCAAAAACTGGATCCTATTTTTTAAAACTACTACTAATATAATTCAACTTTTTTACTTGTACCAACCTGACCATATTTTACAAGGGAGATAGAGGAAGTGTCATATATGCAGGTAATTGTCTCACATTTCTTTAAAAAGGAAATGAAAGAAAAAAAAACATAGTTTTAGCTGGGTTGACCATGTTCCTATAGTTCTAAAAAACTATACATCCAATTTCCAAAAACTGGTCTAACAACCAATCCGCTCATCTCTCCTTTATATAACTTTTGAAATTGATTAAAAAAAAATCGGAGGGGATCTTCAGTCGGACGCATGGCAATTTCCTTTGGGACATTTCCCATTGTTTGAAGTGGCAGATACATCAGGATCAGATTTACATACAAATATAAGTGTAAGTCCAATGGAACGTTTGCCTAACTGGTGGATCACCTCAACTACGGACATGCTACTTATCATTGCTACTTGGTTGTGCTACTTCTATTTCATCTGTCGAGCAAACGTTGTTGGTGGCCTCAAACTTCGGCCCTTGCAGCTGCCGCTTCACCAAGGCCGTGTAGATGCCGCCACGGCTGAGGAGCTCATCGTGCGTGCCCCTCTCTACAATCTGGCCATCAGAAACCACCGCAACGATGTCTGCACTCTTGACGGTCGAGAGCCGGTGGGCTATCACAAGAACAGTCCTCCCTTTCATCAAGGAGTCCATTGCATCCTGCGCACATGCACGGAAAGAACCACATCACGTTCCAGCTCTCCAAGAAATGGACACACACTGATATGCATCAGACCAAAAGCGTTACAGCAAAAGAGCTGTTTGTTTATGTTTGGCATTAGTTCATGGAATGAGAAGTAGGGAATACCTGGACAAGATATTCGCTTTCAGCATCCAGGGCACTGGTAGCTTCATCCAGGAGAAGCACTCGCGGATTCATAAGCAAAGCTCTTGCGATGGCGATCCTCTGTTTCTGCCCACCGGATAATCTGATCCCACGCTCTCCAACTACAGTCTTGTACTGGTCTGGGAAGGTAGATATGAAGCTGTGCGCATTTGCCATTTTCTGCATATAAAGTAGCTAATAAACAAGGGTGTGTAATCCGCACTCTTGCAGTAGTATTTCTACATGCAGATACTTACAGCTGCGTTCTCAACTTCAGCAGAGCTAGCTTTGCTTTCTAATCCATAAGCAATATTCTCTTCGATGGAGCAGTTAAATAACACAGGCTCCTGGCTGACTATGCTTACCTGAATCAGTTGGTAAACACAAAGATCATCGCAAGCTCCATTTTTACGGTTCATGTGCATAAATAATCTCAAGGATTCTAAACTGCAGAGCTCATACACCATAGTACAAACAATAATCCTCCGTATTGTAAAATATCAAAAATTAATAGCCTATTGCAAGTTGAGTTTCGAGAACAAAATCTAGTTTCACATTCCTGCTTTACATTTTCAAAAATAACGCTCCTGATTTCAGATTTTCTTATGGTTATTGAAACTTGTAGGATCATAGTTCATAATAGTGCCATTCCAAAAGATGACAAAAACGTTAGCAAATATTACAGGGTTCCACTAGTCTGTTGGGTGGATCTACTAGTTAAAAATTGTACGAAAAGGAACAAACAAGTTTATCAAAATATACCACAAAGCCAGTTCCCAGAGCACAATAATAGTTGCATAGATTACCTGCTGGTGGAGATATTGGTGTGATATTTCTACCAATGGTACTCCATTAAGAAATATTCTGCCCTTGAGGGGATCATAAAATCTTTCAATCAAATTTGCTATGGTAGTCTGCCAAAATAAATAAATAACGGCTATAATTGACGCAGGAAAAGCAGGAACACCATTTCTTCTGTAACATAAAGCAGGAAAAGTAATTAGCATACAGGACTAAAACATTTGTTACCTTACCACCACCACTTGGCCCAACAAGTGCAACCTTTGACCCTGGGGCTAACTTTAAATTTATACCCTGCAAATCACAGAAAAAATGATAACTGAGACGCAGGATGTACATATAGTATTTCATTTGCTGAAAATTGTATTCTATGCTACTGTATAGCTAGCAATGACTACATACTCTACCATGTTAAACTGCAGTGCTTTTATAGGTCACTGGTCAAATCATGAAATTAGGACGCTCTGTACCGCCGAAAGGATCATTCAAGTTTGTGAAAAGTATGATATATCTTGCATGTGGCTCACTTACCACCATCAACTTCACAATGTAGTACATTATCTTCTGTATTCACATATTTATGATGGCATCCAGCTGATTTTACCCATATTGCACCAGAAAAAAGAAATGATTTCCCCCATAGTCAATTATTTATTTTTAATAATGCTAAAGTGTATGTATCATTACCAAAAAAGAACACCAGACACAAAATGTATTGAACTTTTTTACGGTGGAAAGTTGGAAACTAACTCAGGACTATTTGGTACAGTAACGTTGTAATCTGCGGACATGTAAGGCACTGGACTAACTGAGCACATGCTATTTCTTTAGAAAACAAACTCAAGTAGCCCCAGAAGAGCCTAAAAGAATACGGCTGGTGCAAGTTTGGTACCAAGTAAGCCCACAAGAATACACAGTGCATGCAAAATAAATAAAAAAAGGTCAAATCTTCTAAATGGTCATTCAAGTTCTGAAAAAGGTACCTTGAGAATCATATGAGAAGGGCGAGAAGGATATGCAAACCAGACATCATCAAGTATAACTTCCCCATCATTTTCACTAAAATGGAAAGGAAAAAATGTCATTTATAAAAGGTTCAGCAATATGTACAGAATCAAATAAATAGAATCACTTGAGAAAGCTGATAGACAATGAAACTAACTTCGTTGGACATTTGTCTCCAGATGCCTCCATTGATGAAATGCGGTCAAGAAGTTGAAAAACTCTACGGCTTGCACCAGATGCTTTCATTACAGTTGTGTATAGTCCTGACAAGGCAGAGACTGACGAGCCAACTGCATGCCCACCGAAGAATTGAATTGTTCATACAAAGATCAATATACAATGACTAATGCAGTTAAAACCTGACGTACAAGATGGCTATTGCCGATTTCTAACTTATAATAGGGATAAAATGAGATAGGATGCTAGGCGTTAGGTGCAAAATTAGAATATTGTTAGAAAAAATGAAGTGGACTATGGGGGAGGAAACCTCCACCTGAATAAATGTGAGAACAAGATTTTCAACCCTGGTTGGATAACTCTTTCCCAAGGATGCTAGCCAGCGTGTGCTGCTGAGCTTCTCAAAATCAGAATATTGTTAAAACTGAACCTTACCTGTAAGGCTGTATAAGATGAACGACGTGAGAGAACCAGTTGTCATGTAGCCATTGATGGTTAAATTGGCACCATAAATCACAACGATAACCACTGATAGGGTTGATGCTGCATTAAGCCCTCCAGAAAACATGCCAACAACTTTCTAAAAAAAATATTATATTGGGTCAGACTGTTATTTTATTTTATTGCAATTTAGTGTTACTTCAAAATGAATGGTATGGCACCCACAGCTTGCTTGAGACCAAGTTTTAATGTCTCATCAACTTTTTGACCATAGCGTGAAATCTCGTAAGGCTCCTGAGCAAAGGATCTTACAGTTCGAATGGCACCAAAGGATTCCTGAATGGCATTAAATACAAAATTAATGATTCTAATATAAGCATGCAACAGAAGGCAATACACTGCTTTTCAGTTGTTTTACATGACAGTAGCAAACAAAAAAAGATCCAAGAAACATTTCGACACAGCTCATTAACAAATTAAGTAGGCCATAAGATGCTCTGATAGTGCAAACCTCAGCTATGGATGAAGCTACAGCAGCTGCAGCTTGCGTTTGATGGGAAAGTTCCCGAAGAAAACGTCCAAATCTACGTACAGCAACTGATATAACCGGGACAATTAAAAGTGCCAGCACTGCAGCAAAAGTAACTAACAATATTAACAAAATTGAAGAGAAAGGGGACAGAATGCTGATAATTTGACTACACGACTGGTACGTTACGTTCCTCTGAAATTCAGCTAATAATGCAAAGCTTGCACGCATTGTAAGACTCCACGTAAAACTAAGATGCTAAAGTATAAATATATGGCATTGGACTCACGTGTTAACTTCCACGAAGTTGAAAACATAAAACCAAGACCAATAGCTGTAGTAGTGATATTGCGCAGTGCCTCTGATAAGTTAGTCGTAGCAGCATTCTTTATTATTTGTGTATCTTCAGAAAGCCTGCTTAAGAGCTCTCCTGTCCTAGTCACATCAAAAAATGCTATCTCCTGTGGCGGCACAAGATAAATGGTGTAAGAATGCCGCCGTGTGCAGAACCATAACTGCTCAAACAGAGCAGACTTGCTTGCCTGGTTTATGAGATGACTGAACAGGTCCTTCCTAAGTCGAGCAACTACTCTCTCACTAGCGGAGCTGAACAGCCATGCCCGAAGAGCCGTGCAAACTGAACTGAAACAGGGCAATAGTTGGATTTTATTATTCCAGTAATCTAATACAATTGATTTATATAGCATAAACATGTCTTCTTTCATAAAATGAGGAACTATTCAGATGGAATTGGTATTCCTTAATTAAATTAATCACATAATATTGCAGAGCATAGAAACATGTCTTCTTTCATAAAATGAGGAACTATTCAGAATTAAGTTTACTAAGAAAGAAAGATACCCCACAACGACGATTATCACAATGTACAAAATCGTGCCCCTCACATCCTCCAGGGCTTGAGCCTTATCTTCTGGGCGCTGAATATCTCTTGACACAATGTCGATAATCCTGCCACCATATTTTGGCTGTAGTACACCACAAGATGATCATCCATTAAAACATGAATAATGTTTGAAAACGGCCCTCTTTAAGAACCAAAGAGCCTTCTCTGAAACGTGACCTTACTGTATAACAAAAAATTCCCACTTATTCAGAGTCGATTAGTTTCGATTCGAGAATAACTTATGTCACTAGCTACAGTTTATATCAGCATACATGCTATAGAAGAACCGGAGTTACTAAGTGCAGTGCTCAAGTTCCATCAGACACAGTAGAGCCTTACCCCTCCTAATGAAATTCAGCAGCAACACAATTTTTTTATATACAGTAACGAGTGGACATTAGAGCCTTCCCCTCATAATGACATTCAGCAGCAACATTTTTAAAAAAAATAACAAGTGGCGGGTACCTACAACGAGAAGGTTGCTGAGCGAGGCGACGAGCAGCGCCATGGTGGCAAGGACCAGCTTCCCGGCGTCATGCTTGGCCTGCAAACCAGGCGCCACTCAGTACGTTAACACCACGACAAAAGGCTCAGTCGAAATTCGGAAGGAGCAGCGCTGTCACTCACCAACTTGAAGACCCGGCAGAACCCCACGTTCGCTGCCTAAGATAATTCCAATTTTGCGACGGAGAGGATTAATCAGCTAGGGAAAAAAAAAATTCGTGCGCGTTAATCGAGAGAAAAGGGTTGCAGTGCAGGGCAGCGAACCTGGACGTTGCTGCCTTCCTCCAGGTCGGTGAGCGCCGTCGACGTTTCCTGCACACGTACCACAGACGAGAAGAGCAAAGCAATCAGCCCGAAACCCAAATTTGAAGGGAGCTGCGTCGCCACGAGTCCCGTGCGAGCGAGCGGGACCGAGAGAGGGAAAGAGGGCCGCGGCGCCCACCCCGTTGTGGAGGAGGGGGACGCGGTTGGCCCTGGGCGCCGTCTTGATGCGTATGTGCTTCCCCATCGCCGCCGAAGCCGAACTCACGCCCGCACTTACTTACTGGCCGACTGCGCCAACCAGAACCAGTGAGAGCCGTGTGGGAGGTGCAGGTGCGGGGGAGGGCGAGGGCCGAGGGAGGAGGAAGAGCCGAAGAGGAGGACGACTGGGCGAGACGAGACACCGAGGCGGAGACGAGCGGACCTGCTTTTGTTGTTGCGTAGCGCCCTGATCACATCAGATGGAAGGATGTACTTCCAGGGCAAATCGCCCGAGCCAAATGGCGGACGCGACTGAGACAGGTACTACAAACTAAACTAGAAGCTGTTCACCGTGTCGCCCACTCCATGGACTGGACTCGGAGAGAACAAGGCCACAAGTGCTAAGAAAGTGCCAAGTACATCGCTCTTTTGAAAATCATCGTCAAGGTTTAATTAATTTTTGTTAAGAACGTGCGTTTGAGATAAAGAAACGGATGTCTGATTGGGATTTGCGACGACTTCATTCATTGGTTGGCGGGAAGGCTCATGCTGCCCAGGATTCTCCATCTGATGCCGACCTTCAGATCAGAGAATGAGCACATCGCAATTCATAAACAAATTTGATCAGGTCCTTCGCAGGCTTAAGGCTGGATGCACTAGTGCATTCTCTATACAGTGGAAAACTGGTAATATATACTTAATTTAATTAAGAAAAAGGCGTGTGATGTAATTCAGGGCATTATAATTTTGATTGACGATTGGCTGTGTATTCTGTTTGCTTATGCGCGCTGATGAACCGATGCTGGTGCCTTCGTCAGTAGTCGCTGCTACTGTGGTTTAGTGGGGGTTGCAGCATCTGATCCCTGGTTGTCGCTTCGAACTTTCGTCTGTTTTTCCCTGTTTGCTCAGGTTTTCTCACAAAAAAACTGGCCTACTACTTGCATTATCAGTTCGTGCTGGTTACAGCAATGGCAAGTCTGGATGAATCGTTAGTTTACAAGCCACATATGCGATCTCCATGGCCAGCGCCAGCCCAGTCTTCCCACCGTCCACAAGGGACGGCAGAGGAACGGGCACTCCTAAAGACAAGAAGTGTACCGTAAAATGGTCAAAGCACAAGGAACAGGCAGCCGTGGCGGCAACAATCAAGCCTTCAAGATTTCGAAAGCCAAAAAAAATGGGTTGACTTATTATTAAAAGATGAAAAAAAAACTTATCCATTTGCAAACCATCGAAGATATATGTTGTTATAAAAAATTGCACTTTTATTTCAGATTAATTAATGCTCTTATTCTGGGAAGAGAATTGCCTTGTCAACGACACAAAATTTGATTAGGAAAGGGTTGATATATAGTCTCTAAATACAACAACTACTGAAACACCAAGAAACTATTAACACGAGCCAAAATTTTCCATTTTCAGGAAGAAAACTCCCTGGTCCATCCCAACTTTCAGTGACAGACCATCCAACAAAATTGATCATGGAAGCCATCCATCGCTCTGATGAGTGCTGTTGACTGGTCCGCATCCACACCATGTTAGACTGCTTTTGGTCTCGAGGCCGCCGTTGCGGAGCAGGATATATGTCCACCATCTGAAGCCAGAACCACCTTAAGATTCGTGTGCCACATCGGTGTTCTCCAAGATTAGCCAGCCCTCATTCATGCACCTCGTATATTTACAACCTCAGTATGGTTCGAAGTGTATCACAAAGATTCTGTATTGTCTGCTGCTCTTGTGTCGCTTGTGAATCTTGTAGAGGCATGTCCTCGTAGCACCTAAAATATTTACAGAAACAATATCAGCCTAATCACTTCAATCATATTTGAAAAAAAAAACAGTAGAATAACTCACGTCTTATGGTAAGCGAGAGCTTGAGCCAGGTTCATCAATGTGGGGCTTGTGGTCAATCTTTGGTGCACACCAGGAGGAAGAGGGACCTAATGTAATCAAATCCAATATTAGGTACACACAGAGACTTGAAAAAAAAAGTGAAGCTGCGAGAGTTAAACCAAAAGAGACTGCAACGTACCTCATTTTGCCCTTTGCGCCCTTTCTTTGCCTGCCCATCACCACTGAAAAGCTCCCTAACTGCCTCCAAGGCATCACTTGTACTTGATCCAGCCATGCCATTTCCAGTTACATTTTCTGATACTAGAGCTAGTGGTGAAATATCAATAGCCTTAAGAAATGGAATAGGTACAGTGTTGCCGGCAGCATAAATTGACCATAGCTACATAAGGAAAATCAAAGGGATAATGCAAATCAGATATGATGTGCAAAAAAGGCATATCACCAAGTGATTCAGCATAAGAAAAATAATGGAGATTAAACCAAAATGTATACCTTATCCTGCACTGAAAATGCTTTACGGCTCGGGCTGCTGTTTAATTTAGGCATTGTGTTTGCAAATCCCGGTGATGAGGAGCTGATTTGATTATCATTCCGTGGCATAGTTCCATTCACACCCATATGTATTTTAACTGTTCCAGTAGAAGGTGGGATTGATTTTAGTTCCTGCATGTCAGGACGGTCATCTAAATCCTGGTCTTTATTGGCATCGCTATCAGCTGCGTTCTCCGCCCTATTAAAAAAAAAATCATGTGTAGGATTTCTAATGGAAGAAAAGAACCTGCTGTGATTATGAATGGAAACATTTATAAGAAAGATAAATTTCTATATCTCATACCACAAATTTGAAATAAGGTCGGCTCTCTTTGGATCATGCGTGAAAGAATTTATGCTACCAAGGCCTGGTATGTACTCTGTTCTTGGGAAAATGGGGGATTCTGCCACTTCATCACCATCTTCAGTATGAATTATCATCGTACCAAAATCACCTAAAAGGAAGTAATAAAATGGTAGTTTCAAGGGCAATGGCACAAGACAAGACATGAAACAGAACTATATTCAGAAACATCTCATTAAAAAAAAATATTACAAGCAGGTTATCAGAAATTTTGTGTTCGATCTGCATCACAGACTCATTTCGGTCAACAAAAGACTAGCAAGAACAATCAGATTTTGTTATACAGGAATTGGTGGAATTCAAAAGGAACAATAAAGCTAATGTAACTGTTCAAAAATCAATCATTAACATGTCTACATCGACAGTGAGAAAGGAAGAATTGAAGAAAAGCTATAAGAGAAGAAAATAATCTCGAGATAACAATAAATTTCAATTATTTTAAAAAATAATGGTGAGTAATAGTAGAATTGAGTGCACTAGACTTGCACATTTATCTTTACCTCCCAGACCACCGTTGTATGTTTCATGTTTCGTTTGTTCCTGAGGGTTCGCAGGAACTGTTTCACCATAGTTCTCATTTATCCGAACAGTTGCATCTTGCATTATCTGCAGTATTACAATCAATATTATATGTGTGGTTGATACCAAAATAACCAATGGGAAGCACATAGTACTAAAAAACAATGAGTGAGGCCTACATCGTCAGGGCTCGACAGCTCGTTTTGTGCAGCAAGTGTGTCTCTGATCTTCTTTGCTTCCTTAATCTTTGCCAACATTTTTGAAGCTCCAGTATTGCACTTTTCAATAAATTTGTGCTGCAGAGAAAATATTTATTAAAAAATAAAATTACGACACTTAGTATACATTAACAGATCATGAAAATGTCACAAAAGTCATTCCTAAACCTACCTTTAGCATCTCACTTGCTGCAGGGCGAAGTCTTGGATCTTTTGTTAAACACTTTGCAATAAAATCATGGAAGAGGAGAGACCTGAAGGGTAGGATGACAAGAACTTACGTTAACTGATGTTCTGAACTTCTGTTGTCAAGGATCTAAAATGGTCAGCAGAAACCAGTAACTTAAAGTTATGGTTTTACATGTGGGTTGTTAATTTTCAACCATATCTGTTGGAAAAGTCCAATTAAGTGGCGTGTAATTGTGCAACTTCCTACTAAGATTGAAAATATAGTCTATCAGAATCCACGTTAATCTAGTCCCACAAAAAATTCCATCTTTTTTCTTCATATAATAGATGATAATTTTAGAATTGTTTTCTTTATTAACGAGATTTACAAATATTTTGGAATCAGTAACCCTAAAAGGAGAGGAAGATCTCGTTTCACCAGTTGTTTACACTAATATAACTTTATTTGCAGATCAAGGGACCTTTGGCCAGAAGTCCAATGTCTAAGGCACTTGAATCAGGTGTTGCAAAAAAAGTAAAATTCATTGTTATCCCATAATAAAAAAATAAAAAGTTGCGCCATGATTAGAAGAAACTCACCACTTCTCCTTATCCTCCAGCATTGGTGCAGGTTCACTAGATATCATGAAGATAACCTGAGATAAATAAGGGAAGACAGATGAGTATGAATAGACTAAATTAAATGATTATGACTCAATAGTCGAAAGGTAAACCAAACAATTATTTATACAAAATAAAGAAGTAATTCAAAGGGAAGGGAACTATGCAAGCAAAGAGATATGAACACAGTAAAAGTAAAGTAGCCTTATTCTGTTCTATTTAAGTGCGGATAGCATTGATAAGGATTCAAATTATACTAACATGCCTCGATAAGCATTGTACAGTTGTACTTATACTAACATGCATTAATAACCAGTGTACTTACTCTCATTGGATGCACAGTGGATCTTGGAGGCATGCCCTATGGTCGGTGACAAAAAGGGAAACATGGAAAAATTAATATATGGCAAAATAGAAAGTAAAATAACATAACTGAGTCTACAGTTACAGAAGAAAGAAAAAAAAGAACGTCATCTACCTCTGCCATCTCAATTGCAGATACACCAAGTGCCCAAACATCTACCTGGAAGGAAAAAGCTAAAATGCTCGGTTACCTTTGCTATGTTACATTAGTAAGGAAAATCAAAGATGAAATCAAATTTCAGCTCAAACTTTTGGAAAGCTCTATATTATCGTATTCATCACATTTTCTGAATATAGCAACACAGCAGCTTTATTGCTTTGCAAGTAAGTTAGTACTACTCTTTACAGAAATATCTGACACCGTTGACTTTTAATGTCATTTTACAAAAAAAGTATGGTAAACCTCATACATTTTGTTATGATTTGTTTTATCACCAAAAGTATTTGAAACATGACTTGTAATTTGGCACATTTTAACATATGTTTTGAAAAAAAAAAATGCTCAAAGATGATGCTAAAAGTCAATGGTGTCAAATATTTGTGGAATGAGGCAGTATAAAAAAACTCGTCCAGCGGGGGAAAGAACGCCGGTATTCAATTAAGAAGAAGGCAGAACCTTAACCTTCTTTGGCCGAGTATTAGCTAATAAATTTTATGCCATTTGAGGACTAACAATCAAGAAAAAGGGGAAAATCCATGTATTATCACATGACAGGGGCTCTACAGTATTTACACACTGGATCTATCACGTACTTTCAATACTAGATGCATATCTCTTTCTGAGATATGTCAAGACATTTTTCACTCAACAGAATAAAAAATTGGTAAAAGAAGAATATGTTACAAAGAAGCCTATACCAAACAAAAAGCCATCAAGTCCTACAAGAAAACTGCCAAAATACCTTTCCATCATAACGACTTTCTTGAATGACCTCCGGTGCCATCCAATGCGGAGTTCCAATGAACTGAAAGCATAAACATGAAACATCGACTTGTGAAATTAGTATTCCACTAAAAACTTTCTGCTTTGGAAAAAAAAAAAAACCAACGTTTATGTATGCTGGTTGAAAGAAGAGGAAAAACTGTAGTGGGCACACTTTTCTTCAAAGAAGAAATGAGAATTAGCCCAGGAACATCGCACATATCAATTGTAAAGTACCATTGATTGTGAGGTTGACACGTTGCACCAGGGCACATGTCAGTGAAACAATGAACAGTGTTCCCCAACTTGGTGATTTTGTGATGTTATATTAATATTGTGCCCAATTGTTGGCTGGATATGCTCCTGCCAGTAATTCTATAATTTCTATGAAACTCCTTTGAATTTCCAACTTGGACAGTCGACACGCAAGACTACTTGCAGAGAAATAGCACATTGAAGTCATGAAGCATATCAGAACTATTGAGAGGAGGCCATGGGAGGAACACCAAAAGTGGGAGTGGAGAGACACATATAGGCTGTCTGGGACTGGAGGGTCCTACAAAAAAATAGAAGGAGCAGCATGCAGGGTACTGGTGCAGGATCCAAGCGCTTTAAAGAAGTGCCAAGGGATTAGGTATTTCATAACAGATGCCTAATATTTTCTCATCCACATCTTTAACCTAACGGAACCTGATACAGTTGCATTAAACTTAAGAAACAGAATACAGATTTTCCTTTTCCATTACAAATGTGTTTCCAAGCTACTATAAAGGAACCAATAATGCAAATTAACTATGTACAAGTACACAAGGGGCCCCTTGTGGTAAACTGGACTGAGCAGTTTTTTATCTGTCACATCACTTTTTGTTACATCGATATAATAAGATTCTGGAACATTGGATACAAAGCAGAACAAACACTGTCAAAAATACCGTGTTGCGCTTTGACATAGTTCTTGTCAGCTGGGCAGCTACACCAAAATCACCTGGTCAAACATCACAGTGGCGACGCACCATACCAAATCCACAGGTTAGCACGTGCACAAGTATCAAATGTTAAGAACTGAGATTAAAGCATAACTGTGAATAGTTTTACATACCCAGCTTCACTTCGCCCTGCTCAGTTAATAGAATGTTTCCACCCTTAATGTCTCTGTGAACTTTAAAAATTGAGTGCAAGTAAGCAAGACCCTGCAAAAGATAATGTACAAGGAAAAGTACAAATAAAATATCTTAAGATAAAGAAAGAGTGATAAATTCAGTGCACTATAAGTAGCGAA
Source organism: Oropetium thomaeum (assembly GCA_001182835.1). Classification (NCBI taxonomy): domain Eukaryota; kingdom Viridiplantae; phylum Streptophyta; class Magnoliopsida; order Poales; family Poaceae; genus Oropetium; species Oropetium thomaeum. The sequence continues at coordinate 1,246,549 of LFJQ01000018.1, read as the reverse complement.
GCTTGTAATTATTTAACGAACTGTTTTGGGAGAACAGTACCTTTAGTGCTTCCCTACATATATAAGCTATTTGAGATTCATCAAGAGCTTCCTCTGTGATGCCTATCAAGTCAGCAACACTTCCACCACCACAGTATTCCATAATTATCTGCATGTAGAAAACGTGTGTTTAATGAGATAATGAGTAGGCAAGTATTTCAATGATAGAATAAAGCAGGTATTTCATTAATTAAGTAGTCCTGTTCTTTTTCATTTGATGCAGTTGCCTTTTTAAGTTGCGTTTGAAGCATGACTTATAAATAAGATAATGGTCAAAAATGGCAGTAAACATCAACATATCGAAAGCGAACTGAGGGAGCAAATAATATCAGGTTATTTGATTATACCCATAGATATTCCTCTCCTTGATAACTTCCAAAGTAGCGAACAACATTTGGATGGCTGCATTGCTGCAACATCTCAATTTCTCCCCTTATATCTTCATATCCTTCTTCCTGATAACCAGAGATCAAAGCTTAGGACTTTGGGCAAATGCAATAGGCTTGTGCTACAGGTGGCATCCATATTTATGAGACATTCTCACATTAAACCAATACGAATAACTGCTCGCAAAAATAGCCAAATATGTCCATGGACCATGGTGGCCTTTACAATCTCAAAAGAAATTTATCAATGAAACCGACCCCTTCTGTTAAGGAAATGATCTTGACAGCCACAAGCTCCTGCGTCCTAAGATCCCTTGCTTTGTACACTGCACCATATGAACCTTTCCCTGCATTCCCAGTTGAATTATGCATTATGAAAATGCTCAAATTTCAAGCAAGTCAGTTATGAAATGAAATAGAAATCCCAAACAAGAGGCGCACCAAGCTCATGGAGCAGCTCGTACTTGGTGGAAGGGTCCTCCCTAGTAACGCTCTCTGGCACCGAGCTCACTGACGGTTTCCGCCTTATCTGCTCCTGCATCAGAGGCGATGGCTGCCGACGCTCCTCCAATTGTTCCGCAGCTGGACTCCAGAATGAAGACCCAAAGCCCCCGCCCCCGCCACCGCCAGGGCCAGACTCACGGAGACTGGAGTCGCTGCCAGTGCGGCGAATGAAGGTGCCGGAGAACGATTCGACAGGGCTGGAAGGGCTGCCCGTGCGGCGGATGAATGTGCCCGATACGGACTCACGGGGGCTCGACGAGCTGTCCGTCCGGCGGTTGAATGTGCCCGAGACGTTCTCGCGGGGACTGGACGAGCCACCCGAGCGGCGAATGAAGGTGCCGGAGGCGGACGCGCGCGGGCTGCCACCCGAGCGCGCGGTGGAGTGTACTACGAAGGTGGAGTACGGGTCGTCCTCGGCGGCGTGGGGGCTGGAGCGCCGCAGATCCAGGAACGGGGATCGGGAGTAGGCAGAGGTGGACGCGGGAGCGCCGCGCTTGACGACGACGGTGGCGGAGAGGGAGGCGTCGTCAGGGTCGGAAGAGTAAGGATCGTCGTCATCATCGAAGGAGGCGCCGCCGAAGTCCTTGGGAAGGCGCTGGAGGAGCGGGGGCAGCGAGGAGGGGTCCTCCTCGTCGTCGTCCTCCACCCCAGCGGCGGGCCTCCCACCGCCACGGGGCTCTTCGTCGTCTTCATCGCCGTGGACGACGACAGTGGAGTATACGTCGGGCTTCTTGGAGCGCGACCATGGCGTGCGCGGCGAGAAGGCCATGGCGTGTGCCACGCGAGGTGGAGGGACGACCGGGAAGGTGCTCGCCGGAAAGGGCAAATGGGGAAATTGGTTTAGTTGGAGCCAGTTCACTCGAATCTGGCGATATGGGTCGCGATCAAGCCAGTTCACTCGAATCTGGCAATGTGGGTCGCGATCAGTCACAGTTTAAGGCCCACGGATCCTCGGAAAGGATACCAGTAGACGCATGGAGAGCATAACCAGGGAGGCAAGGACTTCCTTTCTTCTCTCGGAGTGGCCCAACAAGCTTGTGGGTGATTATACATTTTTTTTCCCGAATATTATACAATGCTGTTGATAAATTAGCGTAAAGTTACTGATTCTTCAGCTCCCTAAAAAAAAGTATAGTGATTCAAGCGTTTTCTTTCTACTACTATTATTAAGAGCTAACAACAAATAACTAACAAAAAGATAGAAACGGAAGATCAAAACACAATACATGCATTAACGCGTGTGCAGGAGTATTCACCTAACGATGACCACTGGCATACACACACCAACTTTATGAGGACCACCCAGAGATTCATAAAGTCACCACAAATCTGTCTCTATTAAAATATATATATAATTAACTTACATTGGACTAAGTTGATTCCATCGTAAAGAGCCTAAACAGTTGAGTTTGATGTAAAGATAATTCTAACTCCTTGAAATTGAAACATAGAAGTGAAAACTATACATGAGACCTTTTTTATGATAGAGCACTTAATAATCAACACGTGTTGCTTGACTTTCGTAAGCCTTGTAGTAATTGTAAAAATCAAACTAAAAGTAATGCACATGAATACAAAAGTAGATTTTTTTTAATGGAAATTTGATCTAGAAACGTCAAATTTTTTTACCAAACATGAAGTTACATGGTCAAACTCTCAAAGGTTTATACTATTTGGTAGTAGGGTGCAAAATACATTATACTACTGCTCATCAGTACGTACTGACTATGGGCACGTAGGCACAATCCAAAATGCTTGTTTCGACGACGGAGCTTCATCGAGGGCCATCACTTCAGTGCTTCCATCTGTCAGGTTAAATATCATCACGCGTCTGTTCCCTGCATACGCCATGTAGATGCAATTCGGCTTGAGCCCGCACTCGGCTGCCCAGGCGTGAAGTGCCGAAGTACCATGAGGTCAACAGGAACGCCCTGTCACCAATGTCGTGGACTTCATGCCATTCTTCCTTATCGAAGTCCATCTTATGAAGCCTGAATCCATGGACGACGCCGAGGTCGTAGGATAACGAGGTCAGCGACACCATGTAGAGCTCTCGCTCGGACTCGAGCATGATAACTTTCCGAAGCCCGGGAAGTGGTCCAGCGTTACCGGTGGCATTGCGGCGGATCGTGATGGAACCGAACACCGGTGCGGGGCAGAACTCGAGCACGCCGAGATCGTGAAGAAGCAGCCGTTGAAGTAGAACCTTCCCCGGCACGCCGTGATCGGAGATATGACCAGCTTTTTCAGTGGTGCCCTGCCCTCGCAGAGATCCAGAGTTCCAATGTCGTACTCGTGTCTCGTCCAATCCCTGTCGTCCATACGACAGTACCAGATGACAGGGGAGTCGGTCTCCACAAGAAGTAGAACGCAGCTGCTGCTGCTGGCGGGTTGGGCGGGGTCGGGGTGCTCAGAGAGCAGGCAGGTGGCAGGTGGAGTATGTTGACAGGTTGTGGTCTTCAGGTAGATGCGGCAGCGAGATCTTGTTACTACGGTTCTGAGGATCGAGGAGGTAGGTGGTCGACGACGAGTCGTCGCGAACTAGTAGCCAACCTTGCGGAGTCGCCCAGCACTTGCTGCTCGTCAGCTCGCCTATGGCACGGCCATCGTCCATAGCAATGGCCTTATTCTCCAAAGATGCTGTAAAATACTGGTTGGTCGGAACCCGTCGTGTGCAGCTTCAGTGCGAGATAGGGCTTCATGACTGCAAGATTTCTGCAACCCTGAAACAGGAGACCGAGGTCAATCAATCTGTCCCTTGGGTGGAGCCGGGGAAAAACATTATACTCCCTCCGTTCTTTTTTCATATCGCCATTAACTTTAACTTATTTAAAAAAATACGAGAAATATTAAATATTTTATTAGAATTTTATTTATTATTAAAATTTTTTGAATCTTAATTTTTAATTTTACACATTTAAACTATTTTTTTAATAAGACGAGCGATTCAAATTTTCGGTCAAAGTCAGTTACGACAAAAAAAGAGAACAGAGCGAGTATAGTCAGAGTTCGTATCTGAGTTATCCCCAATCGGAGTTGAACCGCGGAATTGGAGTTCCTACTCTATACCTGGCCGGCCTATTCCTCGTTTCGGCGGAATTGGAGTCCCAGATTCCAGCTCGATGCGAGAAGGAAGAAGATTCCATGCTCCGCCTCTCACGCGGGCTTGGGCCTCTGTCCGTGTCGGCCTAGGCTGGCCTGGAAAAGTAACCCATATTAAAAGCATGTGGGGACGCGGAACATACGGATGATTACGCGTTCAAATATTTCGCTATCAACCGTCAACTTACATTAGCATCCGGATGATCACAGGATATATGTTTATGTTCGTCAAAACAATAGCCTTCTCAGTTGCAAAATACATGTTTACCAAAGAAATTGACTTCAGTTGCAAATTAAGTCGGCGTCAAGACTCCGGGTACAACCAAAAGACTCACCGGCCAAGCAGACAGAACTAATAAACTACTCAGTTGCAATAAACACTAGTTCGCCAAAAAGTAACAACACTAGTTCGCCAAAAAGTAACAAATGTATTGCAGGTGCTATTTTCGTACATACATCTACTCCGGTTACACGAGCAAACTTCTTCTAACGTAGTAATGCAAAAGACAAAATTGTGTTTGAATGGTGGAATCTACAAGTCTAGATAGTTTGTCTCCAGAATCTGACCGATCTATCGTTTCCACAAGTAACGAACACTGGTTCCATTGGGGAGTGGTCGACCCACCTGGGTGCACCGCTGTTACCAGAGGGCAATTTGGCAACCCTTTCAGCAGTAATAGCATCCCAGACAACAACCTGAAGATGCACAATTTTCATATTTAGGCTTTCTTAATGCCCTCCTGGAAGTTTTAAAACTATTCTCAAATTGAAGCTCACCTCGTTATTTTGTTCATCAACAGAGAGCACAAACTCCTCCGTTTCATTGAAGACAGCCTGTACAGCATGACAAATTCATTTCAAGTCTTACGAAGTCTTAATGACAAGCTCAAACCAGTCTATTTATTAAAATGTGCAATCCATATTTCATTTGGAATTCACACTCATGTATCTGAGATTTTAGAACCAGAACATACAGATGAAGGTAACAAATTTATATCATATTAGCAGTAATTCTATTTTTCTTTTCATAATACTTTTGAGGGATTTCCACTAGATTGGTAGTAAAAATAATCTTACACAATACACTACGGAATATAAAATACTAACCTGACATCGGAATTGTCTGTGAACAGCTCCTGCATATTTCTTCACAAGTCGTCCAGTGCCAACTTCCCATAACTTCACAGAGGAATCCTTCCCACAAGACAGGATGTACCTAAAAAACAATATTGTATGTTTTATTATAATATATAGTCAATCTACACGTGTAAATTTTTTTACGAAACCGTTTAGATATTAACAAGGCACATTTCAGGATGTTGAATTGTTGATGATCACTATCATTTTTAAAGGGTTCAATATTGATATGAAGGGGCATTCAAATTGTAATTAACCATGTCAACACAGGGCCTTCCATACAAGTCCCAAAGGTGTTTACACGCGAGTTTAACATATTGCTGAGACATTAGACAAAGATGAGACTCCCATGTTTCTGAATTCTTACAAGATTCCCATGACCAAAACATAGTATAGGCTGTTACTTAGTCAACAATACAATAATCTTTCTCTTTATTCTCCGAACAAAATATTGACCAAGTTTTATCTTGAGAAAAGAGCACCTTCTACGTACTGGCAGTTCAATTACCTCTCATCTTTGGTGAAAATAGCGCTAGTGGCTTCTGCAGATCCATGTGCTCCAATAATGGGCCGAACACATTCAGCAGATACACCATCCCAGATGCGTAGAGAACCATCTTTAGAAGCAGTCACATACAAGCTCCCAGTACAAGAGTAGCGCACCTGATACCAACATTGGCAAGTGGTATGGCTACCAGGTTCAACTGAATCTTTAATCAGAAAATAACTGATGCAGTTTAATTGATAGGAATCAGAAGGGAAAAAACCTGGTTAATGGGAGAGCTAGAATCCTGCTGATTAGCTGATAAGTAGCATGTGAAAGTGTTTATATCATACAGATGAGCAATTGGGTGATCAGTGCCTGCAAATGTGTTTTTTTTCCATTGTCAGTGGGTTCCATGGTCAGTTTAAATGAAAATATTCCACTAATCGGAACAAAAAAGAACTCCATAAGATATACTTATTACAACAACAACAACAACAACAACCAAGCCTTTTAGTCCCAGCAAGTTGGAGTAGTACTTGTTACATTTTTCGTATAACTAACACGAGATAAGGAGAAAGTGCTGACAGAATATAAATAATTAAGCCAGGAATCAAATTGTTGAAACCAAAACATCTTTTTAAATGAACAACAATTGAATTACTTTGCAGAAGAGTAACTAGATTCCAGAAGATAGTGACATAGCAATCAATTTAATATCAGAAATCAAGAATCAGTGCATAATAGCATGTGAAGTTCAAATTCAGTGAGAGGATTCGCATACCTGCTAAAAGGTAATCCCCACAAGGATGAAAACATACAGATCTAACATTGTGAGTATCCTGTTTAGGTATTGAGGAATGAGGCTCACAACACGCACTGAACACACAATGAAATAAGATATGGGAAGATCCAATGTTACTAATAATTTGTTACCTGAATAACTCTGAATGCTTTCCTTGCATTGGTTTTTGAGAAATCAAAGAATCTGTTGGTAAAGTTTTCAGGTCCAAGGATATAACAAGAGATCAATTATACCACAGAAAAAGGGGAAAAACTTGAAAACTATTGCTTAATCGCAGTATGAACACCTCAAATATCAGATCTAACAGCAAGGAAGATATATATCAAGAATAAGCTTACTTTATTGTATTGTCTTTTGCAGCTGATATCAGTATTGGGTTCTCAGGATGAAAATCCAGATCATTAATGGGCTGCAAGAAACGAAACATGTTTACTTGCCAACAGGGATATCGGATGAAATATAAAGCAATTAGTGACAGATGGAGCACAACATCCTGTTATCACAATTACAAAATCGAGTACACTATCAATGTTACACACAAGTGATCTGGCAAATATTAAACTATAAACTGCAGGAACACTAACAAGCAGCAATCTCATCAAAGTAGTAGAAAGAATCCTTCAAGTGCTAGTACCATTTATGAATGAAAACATGCTCACCTGTGTGTGATCATAAAATGTACGTATCACTGGACGTGCAGAGCCATCTTTGGAATCCCCAACCATTGTCAGCTTAACTTTAGCAACCTGCAACAGGAACATCAGTAGTGACCAAAAAGTATAACCTAACAGAAGGCTACTTCCGAAACTGGAGTAGCAATTCAAGCTCACCTCAAAGAACTTAATCGACGTATCTGCACTCCCAGTTGCAAAATATTTCCCATCAGGACTGAATTTCACACACCGGGCAACATTCTACATAAATATGAAAGTAAAGCCTGAGCCAGTTACCCACAATTTTTGACTGTCTTAGCATAAGTTTCATTCTCTCTGGAGGAAATATCTACTGGCAACTGACCTGCCTCCACAATTTCTATAACTGCTAACAAAATTTAGGACGAACAGGAGGAAATTGACGCGAAAGTAGATTAGCCAGATACAATCACACCAACCTTATGATCTGAGACGTGCTTCGCCTCGTGTTTGGGAAAGCTCTTGGATGACCTCTTGACATCCTGCATGCTACACAGGCTCCGGGTCAGGACCTCACTCACCAGTCACCACCAAAGTCTCACCTGGCCACGCCACGGGCGGACTATCAGGGGTGCGGGGCCTTACCTGAAATCGACAGCACTGGAGCCCAGTGGGGGCATTACCCCGCCGTAAGTAGCAGCGGAGTCAAACATAGAAGCTGCTCCTCCTCCCCGCTCCGCCGCGAGGCCCTGTGAACCAGTAGCCACCGGCGAGGGTTTAGGCGGGGCCAGAGCGAATCCGAGGCAGGAGGAAGGGGGGAGTTGGAGGAACCTTGGCGACGAGGCGGATGAGGTCGCCGGCGGGCACGGAATCGGCGGCGGAGAGCGGGGTCATAGTAGCGGCGGCCACCGCGGAGGCGGCCTGCGCGAGGTTCTGGCCGCGGAGGTGCGCCACGATTAGGGCGTTCACCTGCCGCAGCAGCTTCGCCTCCTGCACCGCCTCGTCCATTCCTTCGTTCGTCGCTTCGTTCTACTCCGGGTCCGGGCAGCGGGCACACGATCTGTGAGTCTGTCAGACTGTTACTAGAGAGTGGAAACTAGAGTCCAGCTGAGTAGTCGGAATTTGCACGAGCAAAAATTCATGGAGTGTTATGTCACGTGCCGCTTACTTGTGGGTCCCAGGCAACACCTAAGACATAGTACACCATACGCACTACAATGTTATACTATGATGGTATCTCCAGTTTGGTATCCACGCAATTGGCAATTTGATGAAGCTTCTTATCAGGGAAAAAAATGTAACGAAGCTTGATTGCCGCTAAAACCTTTTAATGTTGCAGAAACAGATTTGTGAATATTTTGTGACCTCTTCGGGCCAATCTCAATGCAGATTTTATGAAGATTTTATTCTAAGTAGTATGGCACATAGGTAAAAATGATGATTTGACAGCTTATTTATTATGAAACAGGAAAATTATGTTCATGGTGATGAAACCACACATATACTGTTTCCTACACTATGAAACTAGAATAAAACCTTCATTGAGAGCAATTTATTTCATCTTCACATATTTTATGAATTTTTATTGATTATTTGAATCAATAATTTATATGTTAGAGTAGTCTGTGAAACCGTGTCATAAAACTGTGCACCGACAAAGTTTAGTTTCATCCTTATTTTTGTATAACATGACATTTTTAAAAACCGTCCATAAAACAGTGCATTAAGACTGGCCTCATGGATGCCGAACCATGCACACTAATCAATTTAGAAAAATGGGTATGGTGCCCACTGCACCCAACTATTGTGTTGTGTAACACAATGAAAACGAGTAGCATTGAAAATGGGGGCAGCAAAACATTTGGCTATACAGCTTCCCGAGGCCAAAGAACATGGAAGCAGCAACACATTTTGCATTCCATGGACAAATAAAGAAGACCATAACAGCCGTATGTATATTTAAGACGACGGTAATGAAAACGAGTAATTTTCCATGCCTTTACAACTGGTCCCAGTCATCGATCCATCCTCGCTATAACTATGCCTCTTAGTTTATAAAAGAATGAAAAGTGAGTACATCTGATCCCTCATTTACATGTCCGTCTAAAATAATCTTTCTAACCCCATATCCAGTACAAGATGCGAAAAATAGAGCATCTGCATATTTTGCAAATACTGCCAGAGCACCAAAGTTGGTAAGGACTGTCTAGGATAAAATGAAGATTTTAACACCATCAAAACATCCATGCGATCACCTATGTCAGCAAGAATGGGAGCTTTGGGTGGGGGTGGGTGTCACTTTTGTCGGTGTACAAAATTATTTCTCTATGCTTAATGCAAAATTCCAGCATTATAGAGACTGGATTCAGGTTTAGGCTGGACACTGGTCAGACCTCTTCAACTTTTGCACACAAGCGCTCTGGAGGGAGGGGACAAAAGCATGATTAGAGAAACAATTAGTTTTGACATTACGTAAGAACTTAAACGAATTCAAATGTATGCTGCCATCTTTAGAAATCAAAAGATCTAAAGCTTTAGAGATGGAGGCCTACATGGGCACCATGAACTTCGTTTTAACTTGTCACCTTGTGTTTATTTCATGGTATGCTTGATACTTCATAAAAGTGACTACTGTTTTTCTTTATCGTTGTTATCTCATAGATGGACCAGATTGGGCTTGCACAAAGTGGCAACTTATGTTGAAGCATGCAGTTAATTTGTAGGAAATGATGTGGCATGCTATTTGGCATTAATCTAAGAAATCTATGATGAGAGAAAGGCAAAAAAGTTTCACAGCTGAAGTTTTTGGGAAGATATTTAGTGCACATGGGATTACGTTGCAGTTTCCCCAGAATAATATCAATACCCTAAATTCCAATGAGAACTTTCGTAGATTATATTATTTCACATGAGCTGAAGTACTATATGTGCCACATATGCAGTGATCATGGAGAACATAGTATATAGTAATATTTAATAAGGGTGAAGGACATACTTAGGTATTCATAGCATACTATCATTGATGTACCCCAAGCTGATGAGCTGAAAAATCTTGGACCTAATCCTCTGTAGAGACCTTTCCATCCATCTTCAGCAATCAATTTTTTAACTACTTCACTGGCTTTTGTCTTATTTTGACTATCCATAACCTAAATGTAAAGAAACAAAGCTTGATAAAGTAAACTGGAAATAGTGTTAACCTTAATAAAATCAGAGATAAAAAAAAATAGAACAATTGCAAAATATGGCAACAATAAAGGGAGAAACAATCCGCAGATAAACAGAAATTTTTTCAAAAGCTCAACAAGCATAATTGATGGATAGACAGAAAATGAAGTGGATGAAAATAGTGGTCAAAATACATGGTTCTGGATCCTATAAAGTTCTCTGATTGCATTCCATATCCCTGACATAATCTAATATCACTACGGGATTTACAAAATGTTATTAGTGAAATATACAGTGAGGTAGTCAGGTAGCCAATATATCAAGTACCCCAATGAAAGCTCCCACTAGAATCTTAGATACATATACGAAGAAATTATCCAGCTAGGTCACCAGGTTTTGCTTTCAAAGAATAGCTGTAAAAATGGAAGGACGTTATGTTTAATATAGTCAGCATTCCAGTCCAGTGCCTTAATGCCAAGCCAGTACCAAAGTTGTTTCATAATTCTACTCTGACATTGAATTTCCATGCTCCAAAATTGTATTGATGGTGGAATCAACAATCAAGTAATAAGCATGAGACGCATTAATGAAAATTGCAAGGAGCAGTAGCAAAAGGTCTGAAAAAAAGAAGTACATAGCACAGATCCAATATTAGCACCTGCAACCTGGTCTTGATTGTATCTATGGGAGTCGTAACAAAAGAGGTCACAGCACCAGCAATAACTCCCCCTGTTGCTTGAACACCAACAATTTTCATCTGGCTAGGAGCATCTTCTTCATCCAAATGGCCTAGAGCACTGTTCAGACATGTAAAAAAAGAGCATAACAAGGAGTTATCACAACTGTCTAAGTTCGCATGACCAGCAATCTAATATAATGAGAGACCAGTGTTGCAACAATGAAATAGACTCCCAAATAGTCCAATTTACTGCACACTTACATAATAGCCCTTAGAAATATCAAAAAGCATACAAACAGATGATGTTTACATCTGGCTGTGCATGCTGCAGAGTGCAGAATATATTGTACATTACTTCTCTTCTTTATGCAGAGTGCAGAATATATTGTACATTACATCAAACTTATAGAAACTATGGACGTAATCTGTCAATCTAAACACCGCAATTATTCAGATTATGATGACTGTTTTTACCAAAGAGCAAATGTTAAACTGATCACCAGGAATCTAGCCACTTTTTAGAACAGCAGCAGCAGACATGGATCAATATGAACGAGTTTTCTCAAAAAGTATATCGACATGACAGAACATGTATCAGCAAACTGTACCACAATTGTGACTGAGTTTTAACATAAATTGAGCACAACTTCCAAAGGTGTAGACAGATGGAAAATAACATTTCCAATCCAGATGACTCTTATTATGTCAAAAGGTATAGGTAATTGTAATAAAACATGCCTTTAAACATCATAGCATGCAGAAAAATGGGAGAAAAATAGTGACCAGGCAATCAGATTGCTAACCTCCAGATTATGCGCTGGCTAGACCCATAACTTGCCCACCAGACAGCGCTCGACGGTGCATAGGTCATAACAGATAGGCCAAATCCTCTGTATAGTCCCCTTACCCCATCAGATTTCATGATACTTCGAGCAACATCTATTCCACCTTTGTATCTGGCGTGACCAGAGTATCCTCCAACCATCAATTTCTGGCTAACCTGAAAATGCACACCACAATAAACATCATTGACTCTAAGTCGCCTCTCTCTTACAACTTCATGTGGAAGGGAAACAACAGTATGCATACCACATCCAGGGGAACAAACACAGCCTGCGAGCATGTAGAGGCTGACAGACCACCAAGACCATTAGCAATGGCAGCCTGCACTGGCTCTGACAGCTTGAACGGTTCGACAAGCTTGAGCGAGGCCGCCTTGGTCGTCTCCAGCGCCGTGAGGAAGATGATCCTAGTTGGTACAGCTCCGATCATGACGGTCATAAACCCCCTGTAGAGGCCCCGCAAACCGTCCACCTTAACGATGTTCTTGAAGGTGGCCACAGCGTTCCTCTTCATGGCTTCCCCCGAGGCAACCTGCATCCGGGTCTTGACCACCGAGACCGGGTACAGGGCCATGGTGACGCCACTGAACATGCCGGCGCCCACTACATAGAGTTTGGTCTTGTCGAGGCTGCAACATTTCACGCAGCAATTTGAGAGCACAGAAGATCGGAAAAAAAAAAACTTGAACCAAAAGCCCCATCATAATCAAGCCCTCGATTGCGCCTCATCCCGGAAACAAGAACATCCACAGCAAGTCCCCCAGCCACGATTCCTAATTCCTAGTAATTCCTAACGGCGATCCCGAATAGTGCGCAGGAAACAACAGTCCTAGGATTGGAACTGATCTCAAGGAACACTATCAAGATGGAAATGAATCGGCTCTCAAAAAGGAAACCGAAATGAACAGGACGGCGGTGGTTGCTTACTTGTCCCAGTTGATCTCCGTCTGTTGGAAGGACGGGATCTTGGAGGCCCTACGGCTCGTCGTATCCATGGCCGAGCAAATCCCCTGCCCCTCCCTCCCGTCTCGAATCAGCGACGTGAATCCAAGGGGAGCGCCGAGCGCCGCCGCCGCCGCGGCAGGAGGCGTGGACTCGGCAAGAATGGCGGCGGCTACGCTTGGCGTCCCCTTCTCCCCTTTCCGCTTCCGTGCTCTTTTTGACAACAGCAGCAAGTTCCCAGGAAGAGGCGACGGACTGACGGAGCATGCGTTCCTCGCTTATTCCACTTCTTTTGTTGGGGGAGGAGAGGAGGGCGTCAATGGCGTCCGGGAGGAGCGCTCTTTCTTGGGCCCGAAGATCCATGAAATCAACCACGTGGTCGTTGTTGTTGGGCTCGGCCGTCAAGCCCGTTTGCTAGCAGTCCACCGGCGAATGGCCCATGCGCCCATGTGGTATTTGTCGTGTTGTGCACGTTTCCGTTGATTCCGTCGGCGCGATGGTGCGCGACGCTTGAGTGATTACGACGGACAGATTAGCAAAACTTGTGGGGTTAGCGCTGAATCTAATCTTGTGGGAAACAACTGAATTTATTACACGTTTGTTCAGGTATCACATCGCGACTCTATTCTCCTCGAACAAGTTTTATCACGAATGTTTTATCAAAGAGCTGAATCTAATCTTGAGGGAAACAACTGAATTTACTACACGTTTGTGCAGAGATCTGATGGTTTTGAACACTAATCCTCCGTGAAAATTTCAGTCGGCTCCTCCTCTGATCATGCTGTTGCACCAAAGCGTGTGAACACGTGCTTCGATGCCTGCGTGATACTACTACTTGTGTGTCACTATGCCAGTGCCAGTGCGCCGCCGATCGAGAGCCATCGATTTAGTTTGTGGTCAACGCCCCAACCTGTTCCATGCCCATCACCAGCAGTTCACCGCGATCGTCGTGCCGTGGTGCTTCTTCCGCATCTGTGGAGTAGCTGTAGAGAGAGGCTATATAGCTCAGGTTGACGAACGCATTTCCCTAGTAGTACTTACAACAGAACAGAAGCAATAAAAGGAAATAAATAATTTTTTTTGGCCGGACAAAATTAATTATGCTTCGAATAAAGAATGTCAGGGGGGAAATCATCATTTAGATTCAAATCATTGAGTCAGTAGCCTGGCAGTGACGCGCGGAAGGAATTCAGTTGCGCTTTTGTTTTCCATCGAATTCAGTTGTGCTTTTGTTTAAGATGGCAATTGGGAATTGTTAATTTATGGCTACAGGCTTTACAGCACATTTTTGTGCATGACAAGACAACATATTCGATGGTGGAAACTTGTCAGAGGTTTCTATTTCTAGGAATGAATAATCATCTCAAAGCTAATCTAAAATTATAATAGGATCATCTTACAACAACAATATTGTTCGATTAATACTTACAGAAGAAGAAACTGTTTTCTCCTCAAAAAGATATTAAGTGTTATTATTTAGGGATCGAGTTCATAGTAGGGGAGTGCCATCACCTGCTCTGAATGATCCTTAAAAGAAGGAAAGTAAATTCAAATCCTTAAAGTGCTTTAATCGAATTCGCTTTTACTACTAACACCATGCATTAACTCAGCCATGGTCATCTTTGATTAATGTGTTAGCCATGTGATGATCTAGTAAATCATAAGGCTATCATTTTCTTGTAGAAAAAAGTGTCCACGCATAATAGACTTTTAAACAACAAATCAACTATTATCAAATGAATAAAGATTGTCGACTAGCTTTCAAAAAAAAACTCCAATATATATTGTTGACGTTGGTTATCCATACAATTTTACACTAACCAACACCAATTCATACAAAGATCCATTCATTTAATCATATACATGCAATAGGAATGGGGAGAAAAGAAAGAGCACTTCTGGAGCGAGGTTGCTAGAGCTGGCTCTGCTATAGACTACAGCTGGAGATCTTGATGCTGGTACTAATTAATAAAATATAAAATAAAACACAATTATACTGTTGTTATGCAACAGCATGGTCACCATGGGGTTGTTGGTACGTCCAGATTGCATCACCAACCAACCATCTGGGCGGGGGGTCTACGGCGTTGGTTGATGGACCGAGCCCACGCGCCCCCCGTAAGCAGCAATTTGCGTGCCGCATCGCTGTTGATATGTGTGACGCTGGTTTTTTTTGCTTTCGCACCCTCCACCGACAGAACGAAGGGCCAGAGGCTCGTCGTGTCCTGCGTTTTGTTTATTCCCTCGAGTGTCGGCTCGCATGTGTGCGTCTAGTGTTTCTCTCATGGCGCATCGCCCTCCGTCATTATTTTAACTAACTAATGCTTGGGTCTGGTTGATCGTTCCGGTTTTGCCCCTACTGACCGGGACTTCCGGACTGCTGCATGATGGGTAGTACTACACTCTTGCCTCTTGGTCCAATCTCCGTTTACCTGCGATAGAGTAGAATGCACCGACCATGCGGATTTATTAACTTCTCTTCGACTTCGTTCCACTACCATTCAACTCAATCGTGCAAATTTTGCATTGAATTACACTGTCATCTAGTATTTAAATTGTAACAATTTATCCATGTGTAACAGTGTCCTCTGTCTATAATATCCATGTGAAATACTTGCCTGTTAACCTGTGCTAGATTAGTTTTCACTAACCGCTAATCACAAGTCCCTATCCCGAAGTGACCATCACCAACAGCTGTGCCACCAAGGGCAATTTCGTCAAACTTTGCTGGACGTTGAGGTGTCACGTCTACTCCCTCGCGGCAAGGAAAACGTCTATCCCTCCAATATAACCAACCCGAGGTTCGGAGAAAGAAGGGGCGGCGTCGGAAGGGGGCAGAACAGAGCAGAGAGAGTGTCGTGCTGCCGCCGCAGTAAAAACAGGGGAGTGAGTGAGGCGGACGCGGCCGCTGCCGCACATGCTTTAAGTCGCACTCCCCCCCACCGCCTCAGATCTCCGCCACTCCCCCCTGCCTGCTCCCAATCCCCAGCCCCGGAGCTCCGCGGCCGCACTCGCCGCCGCCTCCACTGTGCAGCGCGCAGCGGGCGCGGGGAGAGATCGATCGGCGGCTGTCGGGAGAGAGCAGCGCGCGCGTGTCGGCGTTTGGCGGGACGGGTGGAAGAATGGCGGCAGGCGGCAGATCCGTCGCTTGCTGCGCCGCGGTGCTGCTCGCGGCGACGGTGCTGCTGTCCACACCGGCCACCACAGGTTCGGTTCTACCCTCCTCTCTGTCTCGTTCCTTGCCTCTGTGCAACGAACCCCTAACGGTGCTAGTTAGATCCGTGCCCGGACGATCGCCCGCTCGGTCGGATGGCGCGAGGTAGGGCGGCTGGTCAGCTGCGGTGCTGCTTCTGCCCCGGGGCGTTCTAAGACAATGCAACCTCCGGTGTGGTTGGTACGGTCAGTGTCGGTGGCTCCGGTGCAGTGTCGGTGCCTCCTAATTTTCATCCCACTGGGCCCCAAATAGCTCGATCGTTCGCGCGTGATCGAATTCTGATGCAAGCTTAGGCTGCTTAGCTTCCACAATTGGGAATGGAGCCGTGTGCCTTCTCAGACTAACCAGGGCCACTCTATGTTGAGTCCTGTCACAATCTGCTAAGATGTAGAGCTACTCCACCATAGATCTGTTCAGGAAAAGGACATAGTTAGCAACGATCTTGGTTGTCTGCAATTCACTGCTAATGGAATCCAGTAGCTACCTCCAGTGTATAGATCTTTCCAAAATAGTACTGATAGGTCACTTAGACTTCAATTATTGTAATAATTAACCTATGCCCCTTTGTTCTGGATCTGTATCTGATGTACGCCCTTTGTTTACTCTGCAGAGGCTTATGATTCGCTGGATCCAAATGGCAACATCACTATAAAATGGGATATTATACAGTGGACTCCAGATGGATATGTCGTAAGTACTTAAGCCTGCTTCCAGCTGTATGTCTTTCATCTTTAGCCTAGTAGGTTTGACCTGTATAGTTAAAAAACTGTGTTGCACGACCAGCAGCTGAACCTATCCTATGCTAAATAGGAATTGCATCCAAAGTTCCATGCCACTATCATACTATTATGCATATCTGGTTAATGATTACTGAACGGGGTGCTTGTGAAATGTCTCCTACAGGCTACTGTCACAATGTTCAACTACCAGCAATTCCGACACATTGGGGCACCTGGGTGGCAGCTGGGGTGGACATGGGCGAAAAAGGAGGTTATATGGTCAATGGTTGGGGCACAGACCACTGAACAGGGTGACTGCTCAAAATTCAAGGGAAACACTCCCCACTGCTGCAAGAGGGATCCCACGATCGTTGATTTACTTCCAGGCACTCCATACAACATGCAAATCGCGAATTGCTGCAAGGCAGGAGTTATAAATACATTTAACCAGGATCCTGCAAATGCTGCCTCCGCCTTCCAGATTAGTGTCGGTCTTGCTGGAACTACCAATAAAACAGTTAAGGTACCGAAGAACTTCACACTTAAGACTCCAGGTCCAGGGTACACATGTGGGCGTGCCATCGTCGGCAGGCCTACTAAATTCTTCTCCCAGGATGGGCGCAGGGCAACCCAAGCTCTAAGTAAGTTACCCATCTGCTGAGCTTTACTTGTCACTTGCTAAAACGTCACTGTATTATTCAGCATGCTCTCATTCCTTAAATCAAGATTTTGAAATGTGAGTTACAATGCCCTTTTCGATTAAAATTTAAAACATTGCACTGAGAGATGTTTGCTTAAAAGGGTACATATTCATCACCTTGAGATATGATAAAATTAATTGTTTCTACTGCCAGGGCTAATACAATGCAACCTATTTAAGTTTCTCTTTCTGGAAAATATGCACTTTAAATGCAGATAATAGTATGAAAGGTTCCGTACCAGATGTTCGCACAAGTTTTACATTAGGAGTTTACTTTTCTTGGTGGTTAATAACAAGGACATTCTCTCTTATCTGCAGTGACATGGAACGTGACGTGCACATACTCACAATTTCTTGCCCAGAAGACTCCATCATGCTGTGTATCTCTCTCATCTTTTTATAACGACACAATTGTGAACTGCCCAACATGCTCTTGTGGTTGCCAAAACGCAAATCACACAAACTGTATGAAGTGAGTTAACATTCTTTAATCTTATTAAATGCTTCATACTGAGGGATTTTGTTTCCTGTATAATAATGTGCTTGTTGTATTTCACAGTGAGAATTCACCTATGCTACAATCTGCAATTGATGGTCCTGGCAAATGGACTGGCCAACCTCTTGTCCAATGCACCTCCCACATGTGCCCGATAAGAATACACTGGCATGTGAAGCTCAACTACAAGGACTACTGGAGAGTGAAAGTCACTATCACAAACTTCAACTTCCGCATGAATTACACACAGTGGAACTTGGTCGTGCAGCATCCAAACTTTGATAATATCACTCAGCTATTTAGCTTCAACTACAAACCACTTACCCCATATGGTGGTGGCATAAGTAAGTTAACTTGTGTTCCTTTGTGAAACTAACCAAATTGAAAATCCCTCCACCCTTCTTTCTGATGGTGTTTTTTCTTCCCATTTCAGATGATACGGCAATGTTCTGGGGTGTAAAATTCTACAATGATTTGCTTATGCAAGCTGGTAAACTCGGGAATGTGCAGTCAGAACTCCTTCTCCGTAAGGATTCCCGGACTTTCACCTTCGATAAGGGATGGGCCTTCCCCCGACGAGTGTACTTCAACGGTGACAACTGTGTCATGCCGCCTCCTGATGCATACCCATGGTTGCCCAATGCAAGCCCCCTAACAAAACAACCACTGACACTCTCATTCTTGGTGTTCTGTGTTGTGTTGGCTACCTTGTTGGCTTATGCTTGAGGATGGGATTGAAAGATTCAGCGAGCTTCAAGTTGAGCACTGCAACAAGTCATTTTTTCATTGAGTTCCACGGTTGCACAGAAGAGATGGGCACCACAGAGGGAAAAGTTGGCATGTGTGTGTTTTGTAAGTTGAAAGGGCCGAAGTGTATTTCTTGTTTCGTATATACTGGCCGCAGCACTTCGGTGGACTTAGTTACTGCAAATTAGGTGATTACGGTTGGACCTTTTGTATTTTATAGCAAACCCATAATTTTTCATTAAATTATATGACTGCTTCTTAGTAAATGTACGGTTTTGCTAATAATGTTTTGTAAGATTTGCCAAACAGAAAAGATATTGGGTGGGACAGCTAAGTTCGGTTCTCTTGATTCGTTTTGTTGCTCACTGAGGTTATTATGCCAAAAGTGCCTAATCCAAAGGTCAGATAACAAAAATCAGTAGAGTGGTTGTCGATTATCAGAAACCAAAATCACAATCATGGTTTAACTATGTGCATTCGTTAATTTGCATCATAGATTTAGTCATGACTGAGCTTCGAGGATTATTAATCGAATCATAAGTAGAGAGCTTGCAGTACAGAACTGACTCAGAGGGAAGACCCTGGCCCTAGGGTGCATTCGATTAACAGAGACCTCACGCTAGAAATATAATGAAAAAGAACATGGTCCTTGAGAGTTCAAGGATAGTATAATGCTCATATAGCATGTACAGTAGGAAGCAGCTCCGAGAATAATTAGTTCTGCTGGCAGAAGCCTCGCAGAGCATATTTACTGATCACATATTTCTAAATTGGATGCTGAAGTTCGTGAAGGAAAGCAGTTAAGCACAGAACCACAAATCCTGTAATTTATCAGACCAGTGCAAAGGACTGTCCAAATTCTAAAAAAGAACTACAGCAACCGCATGATTTACACTACGAACCATAGCAACAGCAGCAAACAACCTTGAAACAGTTTACCTTGTTGGGATGATGATGGTGGACCCCAGTCCTCCAAGCCATCCCATTTGAAGATTTACCTTCCATCTCTAAACTCTGAAGAGAACCAGCCTTGTGCCCAGTTCATGATGCATTGGTGCTGCCGCAAGCGCTGCTGCTGCTATAAATCCTTGGAGATCAGAGGAGAGCTTCTCGCATCCACGGCTAGATGGAATGGTATAAATAGCCATGAGGAGCCAAATATAGTGTAGTGGAAGCTGGAAGGATGGCTGGATGGTTCGCCAGTTGCTTTTGGTTTGTTGGCTAGTTGCCGTTCAAAGCAAACCCCAGCCATATTGAAGCTCACCACCCTCACCTTCCACGTATTGGTTTTTTGCTATCCCTTGAAGCAATGCCAACTCATGTTGCTACTCAGGACACATGAGAATTCAGCAAGTCTTAACAGGTTGTAGTGATTCAATGGTAACGAATGAGAAAAAATATAAAAAGAGGACCCACTAAAGTTACCTGCTAACCTTCTGAAGTCTACTGCCCAACTATATCAAAGCAGTAAAATGGAAGGAAGAATAGGAGCAGATGTGATGCTTATTGACATTTATACCAAGCAGAAGAATCCTTTTGAAATATGTCACTTACTTTCACACCATTTGCATACTATCAAAGAATAAATAACACAAGCGATTATTTCAAATGGTACACTAAAGCAGTTGTAGAATATAACAGCTGCCTATCAGGGCTTACATTGCACAAGAGGTTTGAAGAGAGTAACAAGATCCAACAATGAAGCTTCATATAGATGCAATAGCTGCATCAATCAGACAACTGTTTGGTTTGAAGTACTAGTAATTCAATATCAATGTTACTTTGATTTTGGGCAGAAGTACACATCTCCATTCATGCACCGGGTAAAAATGGGCTGACCCCTCAAAAATGGTTTAATCCCTCACAAATGGTTTCTCCATTAACTAGACACAGCGATCTTCACTTCCTTTGGGCATATAGTATAGCACCAACAAGAACAGATATCCCAATTGCAGCAGCTGGAACTGCCCAGTACTGCATTGCGTTATCCATCAGCTTGCTGGCGAATCCCACATCCTCCTTCCGGAAAACCTCCATCTCAGGCATCTGAGGAGTCGGGTCAAGCTCTCCAATGAAGTAGTCTTCCATTTGCTCCTTTGCACTCTTGCTGTGCCCTGCATCCTCAAATTCTTCGGTAGCATCCTTACCTTCAAATTTCAAACAGATTGTAAACATGCAGGAAAGAAATACTCCCTACAGTTTTTTACACATGACGTTAGGATAGCTTTACTTAGTCCAGTGTGAGGTAAAGAATTTTCATTTTTTTTCTACGACAGCAGAGTATTAAAACTGGAGGGAGCACCACAACGAAGACAAGATAGGGACGGAGAATTTGAGAGCTTACCTGTTGCTGCTAGCAGAACATCAGCACCCCCAGGATGGTCATCCAGATACTTGGTCACATCATAAATCTGCAACGCATTCATCAAAGGACCTTAAATTATCTGGCAGTATGATCAGTGGAACACGTCTAAGTATGTTGATCCTTAACAAAGGTGGTTCTACTTGACGTAAAGCCTGAACAAATGATTTATCGGTATACAATTAAATAGGTACAGAAAAAGTAAGAGTACTTTTTTTTCCTAGAAAACGTATGAGAGCTGCTCTTCATTATATTAAGAAAAGTAGTACTCGTGACAGCAGTACAGCACAGTCAATCTAAATTTAGATGCCTTATCTTTTGACAAACCTGTTGCCGCGCCCTCAATCCCTCGCACCACAACAAATCAGAATCCCTACATCCACTGTGCTACTCGATAGGCACTGCAGGCATCACGCCGAGGCCAAACTGAGCATCAAACCAGTTGCCGCGCCCTCAAGCTCCCGCACCGCAAGAAATCAGAATCCCTACATCCACTGTGCTACTCGATAGGTACTGCAGGCAGCACGCCGAGGCCAAACTCGATACGAGCATTCCATCGAACACATTATGCGCGACCTGACATCCAGGTCCCCCAGGACCGGCGCTTTCATATCTATACCTAGTTACCCTACGATACCATGCATACCTAGCGACCTACCTATACCGTATGAGGAACAAGCAACGCGGAGGAGGGTGGCGGACGGTGCCTAACCTTGCCGTCGACGACGACCCAGCAGTCGTCGGGGGTGTTGTGGAGGGCGGCCTCCTCCATGCTGTACAGCTTCGTCAGCGTCGGCATCTTCACTCCACCTCCTTCTGGCTCTCGAACAAATTCGGTCAGAGGCGGGCGCGGAGGCGGCGATAAGCTTATATGGAGGCAACGGGGTGCAAGGCGGAAGAACGGCAGCAGCAGGAGGAGCAGGGCACTCTCGGTTGTTGGGATCCGCGGCTGTCTTGCTTGGGAAGGAGAAATTGGGCGGAGCGGAGATCGGTAGTAGTAGCTGGTTGAATGCTTGGTCTTGTTGGGGCAACGATGTTCCGGCGTGGCCCAGTGTAAACCCGGGGGAGGGGGGGGGGGGGGGGCGCGGGGCGCAGGCCTGCTCAATCAAAGCCCACGAGGCAACACGGTTCCGGCGAGCCCCACTGTCGAAGCCAGCTCGACCGGCCCGAAATGGCTATAAAAAAAGTCAATTATTTACTGATAAATTGGCTAAACAATAATAATAATAAATAAACTCTGTGCTCTAGGAACATTTGCCGTGCTTCAAATTGTTAGTATGAAGCCAGATGGTCCTCTCATCTCTGCAGGATATTTCCACTGCGTCATTCACTGGATTTTCTTTTTTTTTTTTGAAAGACTGGCCCGTGAAATGCAGTCCTCTCAAGCTTAACTATCTGTTCACACATACCCCTACTTACCCATGTATGAACGGTATTCTGTACGCAAAAAACACACGAAAACCACTCGTCGAAGAAAAATACTACTCTCTCAGTACTCTTACCAATATATCTCTGTATCTCTCATTTTTGTTTTCTTGTTCTCTTTTTTACTTAAAAGGAAAACGATGAGGACGAAGGAGTAGTACAGTAATAAAAGCCGCGGTAAACGAACCGTGGCCAAAGGCGCCCGGCGCGCTCGGAGTCACAGGGGCAATTCCGATGCATCCCCCTGCCACGGCGCCACGTTTCGAACCCGCGTGCGGCGAGCACGGTACGGGGCAGAAGAAACGGGCAAGAAGAGGAGAGGACGCATGGGCGCAGCACCGCCCTGCGCCCTAGCTAGCCCCCCTGCAGCCTGCGCAGATGCAGCGTCGAGCGGGGCGGGGTGCAGTGTGTAGTGACAGGCCGGGCGATGGATGGATGGATGGATGGATGGACGACGGAGACGCGGCCGTATATTAGTTGATCGAGTACACGGTTACACTAACTTTCGGCCGAAATGCGTGGGCACGCGATGGAGGACGACGACGACGATGCACATATATGCGGAGCTGTTGCTTTTCTCGGCGCGCGTGTCACTACATGTATATATATATATATATATATATATATATATATATATATATATATATATATATATAGTCCAATCCATCCAGGTCGGCGACGATAAGCAACGCTCTCGCACGTTTCTTGTATTAACGAAACGAAACATCTACACAAATGATAGAGATTTTGGTTACGTTTCGTGCCATCTCGTTTATTTTCGAATCGATGCGCTGTGCGGAGAGAATATCGATCATATCGCCCTGGCGTCGTACGTAGCGTAGCCATCACCACCAGGAAACATTTTATTCTCGTCAACGCCTTGTTCCATTTCATGTGTACGCATCGTACAATACCGCATCTGATATCACATGTCCGGAGAAAGCGAATTTTTATGCTAAGTGTACGGGACTTGAACCATGAAACCTATGCAAAACTGGCGCGGTTTGCTTGCGGAGGCGCGCCTTCTCCGTGACCTCCGAAGAACAAGGCCGGCCGGGCGGAGAGGTGAAGAAGGACGCTGGACGCGCCGCGCGTGGTAGTAGTACGTGGTCACGTGAGACGGGACGACCCAACGGACATGCCGATGCCGGTGTTGCGGTCGACGGGACGTGCGCTGTAGGTGCGCTCTCGTACGTACTCCATGCCATGCCACTCTGCCAATGCATAAAGCAAGTCAGACGACTGTGCACTTGTGCAGCAACTGCCGCGACGAGCGAGGCCGCCGCACGTACCGGGACCGAGCCTTTTTGTCGTCTTTGTCAGGCACGGCACGATACGGGAGCGAAACCGAGGAGGGCGACGAGGCCGCGCCCGCTGCCTCGCCCGTGCCGACCGCCCCAGTCGGGTACTCGCGCGGGTGCCTGTGGGTGACGACGGTGGCTGACTGGCTGATGCCAGAGTAAAATAATCATCGTACGTGCACCAGGACTCGGCGGTCGGTTCAATTGGTCATCACTCTGTGATGTGATGCCTCTGAGACTACGTAGTACGTTGCGTTGCACGGACGACGACGGAGACGGACGGCACGGCGCCATTATCAGGACCTTGCGCGGCCGATTGCGAGCTACAGTAGGGAGCTAGTAGAAGGCTAGAGTGGCCAGTGGCATATAGCCTGTGGCGTTTGCGTGGAAGATTGAAGCGCGGCAGATAGCCCTGGGGATATGGCGCAGGCGCAGTCAGCTTTCAGGCATATAACTAAAGGCGCGGCACCACCGGCGAGTCGACACGTCCCGATTCGGGTCCTGTGCGTGGCAGCGACCCGGATCTCTCCGCGTCGGATTCGCCGCCTGCTCTCGTCTCCGCCGGAGAGCCTCAACCGCCGCCGCGCCTGCCTCCGATCTCTCGCCGCCGCCGTCGTCGCGCGGGCCATCATGCACCGATGGACCGACGCGGCGACGGGCCTTCACCGATCCGTCCGTGTTGGAGGAAGCAGATCGCGTCACCC
This sequence comes from Oropetium thomaeum, assembly GCA_001182835.1. Lineage (NCBI taxonomy): Eukaryota > Viridiplantae > Streptophyta > Magnoliopsida > Poales > Poaceae > Oropetium > Oropetium thomaeum. The sequence goes on along the minus strand of LFJQ01000018.1, from coordinate 1,222,161 downwards.
GCACCGGTGTTTCACCACCGTCGATCGCGTGCGTTCACATTACCGACGGAATTTTTATTTGGGGTGAATTTCTATCAGTAAAACAAAGTGAATAGTTTTCACAAGATTTTAATTTTAGTTTCAAATTTGAATGCACATCCTTATGCCAGGGACGGGGAATCGAACATATAAAATCTAAGTAATTTTTACCTCACTTTGAAGAAAGGTTTACATACCCTAAAAAAGATCAAATTTAGTCTCGAAGTAGTCTCCTATGAAGGATTTTAGTTCACATTGCACAAAACTTTTTGAATTTTTTCGGGTGCAAATGATGTATCCTAATTAAGCTTTGTCTACCATCATAAAAATTGACGTCATTTTTAGAGACTTACAACTTATTATAAGTATTTTCTTGGATCCATTATAAATATCATATAGTACTACACTTCGTTAATAACACTGGTAGTACCTTTTAATCTATCATAGCATGTAGCTGACTGTAATATTTTTGAAAGATTGACAAAAATCTTCTTACCGTACTGTATATAATGGAGTATATACGTACGTCCTATAATATTTGACGTTTTGAAGATGGGTACATAAATTTAAAAAGTTGATAGAAGTTGGTGTACGGAAAATAAAGATGGATGGATGAAATGGAGATAGAGATATATTGAAAATGAGAAAATGTGCTCGGAAAGTAAGAGTGTCTAGTATTTTCTAAAAAAAAACCTTAAAATGATTAAAATGTCAAATATTTTGATACGGAAAGATAGACAAAATAGTAAATGTGTGACAGTAATATCTGTCTACCATACGTTCTAGTTACGTATACTCTTCCTGGCCGGCTAAGGCTAAAACCTATGAAGGAAACCTATTAACCTAGGGTGGGGAGGATTCGCGGTGAGATCCAATCTGCACCCCACAAAAGAAAAGATCCTCTTCCCCGCCGCTGCTCCGTCTCGGTGTTTCCTGTCTCGGCCGATATAGCCCACCACCCACATGGCGCAGGGCCCTCTCAAGCAAAACTGAGTGGAAGCCAGAAAAGGCCAGGAGCTGCTGCTGCCTGTGGCGGTGTGGGAGAGAGAAACTGTGAGAGCTCCAATTACATGTAATTGCAGCGAGAGAGAGAGCAGAAACAGATCGTGGCTTAGATGATTGAGTGAGAGAGCTAGTGGCAAGCAGCAAGTGAGAATCAGCTGACGGCGGAAGAAATTGAGAGCCTTTTTTTGTATTCTCATCGACGCTCAGATCGTCATGGGGCGCGGGAAGGTGGTGCTGCAGCGGATCGAGAACAAGATCAGCCGGCAGGTGACGTTCGCCAAGCGCCGGAACGGCCTGCTCAAGAAGGCCTACGAGCTCTCCATCCTCTGCGACGCCGAGGTCGCGCTCATCCTCTTCTCCCACGCCGGCCGCCTCTACCAGTTTTCGTCCTCCTCCAAGTAATAATCAACCTCTCTTCTAATAATAAGCTCAATTCCTCTCCTTTTAAAGCTGCATCTCCGTTCTCCCCAAATCATATTCTAATGTCAGGCGGCATAACAAGCGTAGACGTACGTAGCTACTAATCTGTGCGTCCTCGTGGCGCTGATGCGTACCTGCATGAACTAATGGCCCTGACGCCCTTTAATTTGCCCTTTTCTTTTCTGTTCTATTGGGGCTTGGGAGACCGCGCTGGTGGCACACAGTCTATGCCTATAGCGGCTTGCATAGAAAGACCGCGCTGGTGACGTACGTAGCTACACATGAACAGAGGCAAAAGCCAGCTCAATCCTCAGCGGGAGATCGACCCATGTAATTGATGCCACGAGGAATATATAGGAAAGAAAAGTGTTTCATTTGATGTGCACCTAACTTATAGTGCCTTGCCTCGCCTGCACATCAGCGACTGTGAGCAAATTTTAATATTAGGTTAACTAGCCTAAGTTAATTATGCACAGAATGGACGTGCATATTTCTGTAGTAAACATCTGCCTTCTCTAATTGTCAGTAGTATATCTGTTTATTCGTAGAACTTTAATTAATGTTCTATCCGTTCTTGATGTGTACCATGCGTACTTTTTCATGGGTCAGTTTAACATCCCCACTATTTGTGAGACTTTTAACTCAGATTTGTACTTATCGGCGCGAATAAATGTAGCATTATTTGATGTCTAATTGAGTAATTAAAATTGTAGTTGTTGAACTGTACTGCTATTGGGTCGTATGACACAGTAGTATGCATATTTCTCAGTAAGACATCATCGCTTTGGTGCAAGGATCTTGTGTTCAACAACCACAATGTGACAGTAAAACACTACAAAGCTTTACTGGACCAGAGACAGCATGTGCTTTATTCATTAATTCATCTATGGTAAAAATTTTTTAGCCCTGTCACATCAAGTATTTAAAAATTAATTTAAAATATTAAATATTGATTATTTATGAAATTAATTTAATAGATCGAGGCTAATGGACGAGACAAATTTTTTAAGACTAATTAATTTATGATTTGAGAATGTTGTGCTATAGTAACTATGCGTTAATTATGAATTAATTAGACTTAAAAAATTTATCTTGTTAATTACCATACTTTTATGTAATTATTTTTATAAATAATCAATATTTAATTCTCCTAATTAGCATCTAAACATTTGACGTGACACGAGCTAAAGTTTAGCCCCTAGATCCAAACAGCCCCTAAATCGATCCCTTGAGGAAACTAGCTAATTTTGAATGTAACTCTCTGATATATCTTGTAACTGCCAAAAGTCGTTCAACTCACATGATACTTGAAAGTACAGTACTATTGCATCATATGTGCGTTGAAAAATATCAACTTGTGCCTTTTACTTTCTCCGTTGAATGGGATAGAAGACATGTACTCTAGAAACATTTTATCTAGTACTGTAATAGATAGTGCATTAGCAGCTGTGTTGGCAAGTTCTCCAGAACCAGATCATCTGTTTTGCATATTTTAAATCTGTCGAAGTTCAAGTCCTTGATGCATGAAATCTGGAAGTTACAGCGTTGTAAACTGTATCACCACAGATGCTTTTTTTTTTTCGGGTCAACAGGAGGAGAGCAACCCATCTGAACTTTCCTTAAAACGGGCCGCCAACAAGCACAAAAGCTTTAATAGGCTCATGTATATATCAAAACCAACAAAAGAAATGGTACTATCTCATAGCAGAATTTCTGATAAAGTAATTCAGTTATGACTCGTGTTCTAAGTGTTTTGGTGAATTTGTCACTTTTTATTATCCACAGCATATTATCCCTTATTGTTTTCCTGGAAACTGAATTTTGGGTAATGCCAAACAACCTTCTCTCCCATAAAAACTGATCGAAGCTTATAAATTCCCAATGAACTGAATAAAAGATAACCTTGAGATTGTTGAATTTCAGCAGCACGTGATAAGCTATTATGAGGTTCCTCTGATGGTTAGGAAATGTTCATGTCCGTACCATCGTCATATCAAATTGTCAGAAAAAATATTTCCTTTCTATTTTTTGTTGAACTAAAGTTCTCCGAATCCATTTCCTGATTGCATGGAAATTCCAAGCAATCAACTGAAGCATCACATCCTGTTTGACCTAGTAAAGCAAAATTTTCAGTAAATAAGGTTTCTGCCTTTGCGCATGGTGTTCTGGATCTCTTCTTGCATTTTAACCTTTGTCTTCTTTTCTAGATACTGTAACACTTATTTGCTCTGTGGTTTTATTTTATCACAGTTTGTTCAAGACCCTTGAGAGGTACCAAAGGTACATCTATGCTGCAGCTGATGCGGCAGTGCCATCTAGCGATGAGATGCAGGTGTGAGGATTATCCCATTTAACATGCATCGATGTGGAACTAGTATATATAGACGTTACTAATTGAAATTTTATCTCCTTTAGTTTGCATGAGACTGAAACTACATATAATAAGTTATCGCTAGAAACTTGATACTACTGTTCATAATAACCAAACTGATTTATATATGATCGGTTTCTCATGAGAGATACTTTACCAAGTTGTACACCTATTTTTCTCTGCCTTTCAAAATGCTATCGCAGCAGACCAAGTTTTCTTCTGATTTGGCAGTTTTCATTTGTATCTATATAGAGCTAGCTACCTTACTGTATGCACACAACACAACCATGATTACTGTAATGTCGGGTTAATAGCAGTCATTGGTGATGATATTCCTAATATGTGAACTATTTATATACCAACAGAATGATAGGAATATGCAGTTATTGCTAAAATTTTACTGTTACAACCCAGAAACAAATATTATATTTCTGACTATGCATTTCTAGTCTTTTTGTTGACATGTACGCATTGGAGAATATCCCTGTCTAAAATGATACATGTGCATGGTGCGGACATATTTACCTTTAAAAATCACATTATGGAATAACATATAGAATTTTGTGTTTTTTCATCCAATGGCTTCATTTTTTTGAAAAAAAATTTGCAGAGCAACTACCAAGAATATGTGCAACTGAAGACAGAAGTTGAAGTTTTACAGAACTCCCAAAGGTGACATTTCTATGTCTGTTCACCTCATTCTTCATTCTTTACGATTCTACTCATTACTGGTTTTGGTAAATAAACAAAATACTGGCAATCCCACCGCAGGAATCTTCTGGGTGACGATTTGGCTAAACTTAATGCGAGTGAGCTTGATCAGCTCGAGACTCAAGTAGACAAGACCTTAAAGCGAATAAGATCAAGGAAGGTAAACCAAATAGAAAGACATTCACTAGCCATGAATTTGTTAGATGGGTCTCTTCGATAAAAAAAAAAAGGCGGTTCACTATTTATTACTTATTAATACAGTTTATTCCTTCTCATTTGAATTTCATTTTAAAGATCACTTTTCAATTGGGCTTAAACTGAAAATCAGAAAAGTTGAGGTTACATAAAAAATTGATGAGAATCTGGAGAGTAATTTGACTTGATTATAGTGTTTCCAGCCCACTGCAATTTACCATTCTTGTCATTTATACTCACAACGACTTGTATGCTTCTTGTACATTTTTTAATTCCCTAGAAGTTGAAATTGAATCAAGTTGGGTATTATAATAACTCTCCTGTTCATGTCTTCCTTTTGCATTTGGCAGACTCAAGTACTACTTGACGAACTCTGCGACTTAAAAAGAAAGGTAAAAAAATCTTTGTTTACCAAATAATACAATAGTATCAACCTATATAAATCCAAGCATCCTACGCCTGAGAGTTCGGTCCTTATCGTTTTCAGGAACAAATGCTACAAGATGCAAACAGGACCCTGAAAAGAAAGGTGAGTGACAGTTCAACAGAAACCTCCTACTAGAAACCTTGACATTTGTAGCTAGGGACCGCATGATTCACTGGACCACGTCCGAGAATAAGTTGTTCTCACCTAAAGTAGATGGTGAGTGCGAGTGATTGGACTTATGCACAAGTAATAGGTCTGTAGGGCACGCCGTGGAAGTAGTAGTGGGATAATAAAACGGCCTTCAGGTAGCTCTGCATTTCCACAGTTTGCCACCAGTCTTATTACAATGATGATGCCCTGAATAGAGGTTCAAGCTTAAGTCTCTGTAAAGTGCAGAGGCAGAAGCATTCTTCCTCACTTTAGCCCTTTGCCGGATCGTTTTATTTGTCGGATCGCCATTGTTTCAGCTGATCGAGGTCGACGCAGAGGCAGCTCCTTCCCCACAGTTGCCGTGGCAAGGCGCTCCCGAGGCCATGGTGTCGGAAGATCCTCCGCTACCAGAGCACTTCTTCCAGGCTCTGGTGGGCAACCAGTCCCTGCATCCTGTGTAATTCTCACTTACTTTCACTGTCCTTCAATCCTATGGCAAACAAAGAGTGCTGACAGCGTTTCTGATGGTGTTTCAACATATGCAGATTTCAAAATATGGATTTCAACGAGCAGCCGAATGAGCCTGAATCGGCCGCCGGCAGCTGCTATCCTCCTGCGTGGATGGCATAGCCGCCAGTGCCCAATGTTTTAGTGATGAACCAATTTGATAAGGAAGTGCACGCTTTTGTCCTGCAAAGATTCAGTGAATTCTGCTGCTTCTTGCATTGCTTGCCGAACTGTTAAAATGACGTTGTGTGTGTATAGTTTGTTGCAATTGTATTTTATTGCTCAGTGCCCAGCTGCTTTAGAATGTAGCGGGGCGATGATGCATGCTGAAGAAAACATTTACCTGTAGAACTGCGTGTGCTTTGGAATTTTACATCTCTCATAGAAATAATCACACTTAACACAGACACAGGCGTGTAAGGCATTTTGGGCTGCTAGGCTACCTCTCCATTTCAAATTTTATTTACCAATGTGCGTTGTTTCAAATGTGATGCATGAATGGATTTGACTGACATGCCCACCTCATTTTTCCCCCTTAGATCAACTGCATTCTGTCAAGCATACATGATCTATCGAATCAGCCTCTTTTTTCTTTGATTAATTTGCGAGGAGCAAATATCTGAATTCACTACCCTTCTCGTTTTGTTAGGTCCAAATTTGTAGTAGCACCACTAAATACACATTCCCACTTTCCACAAACATTTGAACTTTTTAGTACTTATCATCTTTGACCATCTTATTTAAAAAATAGTTTAATGTGTAAAATTATAAGTTGTGTTTTAAATGATTTTTATATTTAAACAAAGCATGACAAAATTTATGATATTTATTTTATTAAAATAAAATATTAAGATGAATGGATGTAAAAAACAACTAAGTAGTACTATACTAGTTACCATTTAGTAGGACCAGGAACAGGTAGTTTGCTTTCTACAGTCATGTATATGGAGCCAAAAGGGAATTGGTACACGCGACCCACAGCCGGACAGGCAGCTACCTCGATTGGACGGCACTCACATGCAGTGTTGTGATGTTGCTGCAAACTGGGCACTCATCAAAAGTGGTAGTGTGGTCACTGCGCTGATAGACGTAAAAGTGAGAAAAAAATATATTTCGAAGTGAGAATAATATGTATTGTGAAGATAAAGATGTATTTAGAAGAGAAAAAAAATATTTCAATGTGAGAATAACATGCATTGTGAAGTATCTTTTTTAAAAAAATTAATTCTAACTATTGATATTAAAAAATTAGTATCGAACCCACGCATTTTGGTACCGATCCACCATTTCAGACACCTTGTAGTAACTATCTCTGTATTTTTAATCTTTAGATCTGATCAAATGAACGGTTGCTATTAATTTCAAGCACTGTAATAAACCTCAAAAAATTAATGCTAGAAGTGCCAATTTGGAACAAAAGGAGTACAACTCTATGCCTTTTGGCACCATTGTAGAAAATTCACATTCTTTTCTATTGTCGGCAAAGGAATGTAGTGAAGTAACATTTCCTACAAATATTCTTATGTACAGTGTTCCGCTCCTTTCTTTTCTATTTTTTTATGGTTCTTCGATATCTTATTCGTTGAGGACCTGACGATATTATTTGTACAGAAGAATGTTACGTTTTCTGGAAACATTAGTGGAGCATCTCAACAAAACTTGCCAGGTATAGAAAGTTAAATACTTTTCATGTGTCAATTTCAGTTTTCCTACCAAATCGGTTACTTTTTTCCATTATGCAACTACTACTCGCGTGAAGATAACATTCAATTATGCAACTAAAGAAACTAATGGCCCCGGACTGGGCACTGATCCCTCAATAATACGTAGAAAATTTTTGCTACCTTTTGGCGAGGACGATGCTTGATCGCGAAGGCAGTCACAGTCGGCCATCGGCAGCATCGCACCAACTAAAAATAAGTGGTTGACATCCAATGGTATCCAGTTTCGTAACTTCCATGCTCTGCCCCCATGGGTTCTTTGCATGTCACCAATCCAGCATAAAGCGGTAGCGATAAAAAGGTCAATTCGATCATGGGGATGGAGGATAAGTCAGCATGCATTGTTCTCTCCAGCGTACGGATTGAACATCAGTACGAGTAGCACCAACACGACTTTCTTGATTCTTGCACGACTGTTGAAAATTGCTAGGGTACCTAGCTACAATTTACGAATCACACGGTCCGGCCGGCAACGGTTGTTGGGCGACACTGTTGCTGTAGCAGTTGATCACTGTAGCCGTGGACGACGGTAACGTCTATGCTTCGTGGCCCACGAGTACCGCCGGAACGGCCCAAAAGAGGCCGCGCCCGACGAGCAGACCCAACCAGGCAGCCACGCGCGACCCGTGGTATTTTAAGCCTTTCCCGTTTTGCCCAGGCATTTCGTCCCTTCTCAGGCGCGCCGTCTCGTGCGCCTCGTCACGTGAGTCGTGACATGCATGGGCAACAAATAAGTGGTGCGGCACTCCTGTGCACGTAAAAGAAAATTTTGGTCACCACCAGACCATTCCATGTGGCATGGCACCCAAATGTGGAGAAGTCGGCCCAACAAAAGATCCATGTTATAACTACATTGATAATCAACTATTACTGTTGCAAACCACAAATAATTGTCCCTTTAAAATTTTATTGGACGTGTTTTCTCCTTACCTTTGAGCAATGAATTTATAGTATGTACCTTCGCAAGAAAAAAAATCTATAGTATGTAGTAATTTGTACGTCGTTACCATTGATTAAAATTGTAGAAATTAGTGGTCAAGCGTAGGTGAAACATGAAGTCAACAAAATCCAAGATAATACTGTAGTGTACAGTATTCTTTACCGAATGGAGGGAGTAGGGTTTTTTTTTTTTGCTGCTTGTGTGTGGGCGTGACAGAGCTGCATGGGGAGACGAAAGCGGTTTGGACCGTACGAAGAACGAAGCGCGCTCGTACGACGATAGGCGCTCTCGGACCCGTGGGCCCGGATGGGCCTCGTCCAATGGTAGCTCGACAACGTCGGCACGGAAACCAAGCCTGTTTGGCCATACCACCATCCTCTTCCTCCGATCCGTTCGCGGCAGCGACGGCCGCGCGCCTTTAAATCCTCCCTTCCGGCACGACCCCTCCTACTCCTCACCGCCGACCGGTCCCCCCCAACGCTTCCAGTTCCAGCCACCAACTGCACGCGCGCCGCCTCGCGTATCGAGCTGATCTGTAGTATAGCTTAATTAGCTCTCGTGTTTATGCCTCTAGCCGCTGCCGTCGCTGGTGGTTGCGGCAATCGATCGAGGTGATCGTTGGAGAACTGAGAGGGAGAGAGAGCAAGAAGGGGGAGGAGGAGGAGGGAGAAGAGACGATGGGGCGGGGCAAGGTGCAGCTGAAGCGGATCGAGAACAAAATCAACCGTCAGGTGACCTTCTCCAAGCGCCGCTCGGGGCTGCTCAAAAAGGCGACCGAGATCTCCGTGCTATGCGACGCCGAGGTCGCGCTCATCATCTTCTCCACCAAGGGCAAGCTCTACGAGTACTCCACCGATCAATGGTACGTGGCTCTCCGTACGTCGCTCTCGCCTCAGTTCCCTGCTTCAGCTTGTTTTGCTTGTTGCTGCTGCTCCATTTCTGTGCGGATTTGAACAATTCCGATGTTTTGTTTGTTCGGATGCTTTAAATTTTGCTGCGAATTTTCTGTCCTTGGGTAGACGGCGCGCGTGAGCTTGCTGATTTCGAGCGGCTATTTTGTGCTTGCCTCGCTCATGCGCTCTGATGTGGTACATATATAAGGTAATTTTATGCTCCGCTTTTGCTGGGGATGGCGTTGATGCTGCTCTATTCGGGGAAATTTTTGTTCCCACGCTAGTACTACTACTACGCGAGCTACTACGCTACACATATATGTCTTGATTGATTGCTGGAGAGTTGACTCCATTAAAGCCTTGCACAAAAAGGGAAAATGATCTCTTACTGTTCATGATTTGGGCATTATACGGACGGCCATGGTTTCTATAATTCGGGAACCATCTCCTACTTATTTCAAAGAGAATTTACGACCCAGCCGGAGTAATAACCCTCGCAGCTTGCTTTTTTGCATTTGTTACTTTATGTTCGCACTTTTGTGGAGTTTGCTGCAATGACTTCCTTGAAGCAAACACATATCGCGACCCCAAGTAGCAGATACGCTTTTATTTGCATTTGAAACACGTCACTTATTGATTATGCCATGTTTCTTTTTTCTGTCAAAGGATATCATGTAGACGAACTTACTGGATCTACCCTTTCCGCGCTACTAGTAACATGTCCTTTACACAGTACAGTTCTATCTGTCCCCAAGTATATGTTCAAAATTCTAGTGGATAAAATGGTTTCCGAATAGAAACACTCCTTAGCAGCACATAAGACACTACTACTGACGTTTCTAATTTCCACGTTTTATGTTACCTTCTTTTTGCCATATCTGTTAACCCTGATGACCAGGTGCCACGCAACTGCCTTGTTCTTCTCTTTTCATGGGAAGAACTTCCTGTAGCTATGCGTTGTCTCAGATTGGTAATTTTTTTTGTTCATGAAAGTTGTTTTTTATAATCTCGTTTCAAATCTATTGTTTCATAAAATGTTCTCTGTTGAACTCAAACATTTATTGACAAAATCCCTCTTTTGCACAGCATGAATTACTAGCTAGAACCCCCCTCTTTTAGTTTTCCATAGTTACTTCCTGTCATGTACCTATTAATAGGCCATATTCTAGTGATAGTAACATTTAAATCTTGTGCTCTTCCAGTATGAACTGGATAATCATTGGTAATAAGATTAAAAAAAAGACATTACGTTTCATATACTATTCCAATCATTATTGTGTTGTGGTAGAAGTGATGTGGAATTGATCGAGGTCATGTGATTGAAGAGACACGACCCTCCCACAAAAGGGTGTGGATCTTTTTCCATCTTTTGTTTTCCTGCAGAATCTTAAACAACTACATATACTGCAGTTCCCATGAAAAACCTACTGTTAACACTACTCTGAATGCATGTTGTATGCACCCCAATATCACATGTATGATCCTTTTTTTTTATTCTGGTTGGTTGTCATTGTGTACCAATTGCCTGGTACTACCTTATTTACTAAAGATTGAGAATTTATCTATCCTTTAGCTTTTCTGTGCCCCCATGTCCCTCAGCTCGGTATCAATTAAGTTGATCTGAACTGTTAATTATATACGGCTATTTGACAGCAGAAGTTGTACGAGAATTTCCTACGACTTGGACTTGCAACTCTCAGTTCCTTCAAAAAACTTTCGGGTGTTTAGCTCTATCTCTTGCCTAACAGTATTTCAGACTGTCGGCGTTTGTTGTGGCCGACGAGTAATTAGTATCGTGGAGTGCGTGTTTTGGTTCGGATGGTTCGCGAGAGGACACAAGGATTTATACTGGTTCGGGCAACGTGCCCTACGTCCAGTTCGATGAGGCTACTCGTGTTACTCGCGACAGTTCGTAGTAGGGGGTTACAAACGGGCGAGAGAGGGACGAGCTCCCAAGTCTCTGGTGTTCTACGTGTGGTCTGATGTTCGGCCTTGCCTCGTCGTTCTCCCGCCTCCCCCTTTTATACTGCAAGGAGGGAGGTGGGCGTACAAAGAGTTGGCGCAAAGGTGTGGGCGGCGGCATGGCCGGGTGTCCTGTAGGCCACGCTGTTGATGTTTCAAACTCCGTGCCGGTCGCTGTGGATGACGTCGCAGGCATGGCGGTGCTTCTTCGGTCGGTGGCGCCACAGGGATGGCTGTCAACGAGGGACGTCCCTTCGGCATGGTCGTTCGTCCTCCGACGAGGGGTCGGAGGAGAGGAGGACTGGTCACCGTTAGCTCCGTACCCGGTCGAAATGTCGATCGTAGCCGTCCCGTCTTGTCAGAATGGGCTTTGATGGGGGTCGTTCGCATAGTGACGGCCTCGCCGTCACTGTGCGACGTGGGCGGTTAGCGCCCACTTGCGCGGGGGGCTTCGGTAGCCACGTGAGTAGTTGAGCTTTTATTACTCAACTACTCAGTACCAACCGCCTTCGTCGCGGTAGGTGGCGCTCCCGCCCCCTGAGGGTCGGGAGGGAGCGATTCGCCCGACCCCTGGGGTCGGGCGAGGCGGACTCTGACGCGAGCTCCCGACCCCGTCATGGTCCCGACCCCTGAGGGTCGGGAGGGAGCGATTCGCCCGACCCTTGGGGTCGGGCGAGGCGGACTCTGGCACGAGCTCCCGACCCCGTCATGGTCCCGACCCCTGAGGGTCGGGAGGGAGCGATTCGCCCGACCCCTGAGGTCGGGCGCCTGAGTCGAGCGGCGGGTGATCCGACCCCGGTCGAGGGGGTCGGGCGAGGCGGACCTGTCTGTAGGCCCGAGCCACTGTACGCGCGTCGCGGCATAGAGGTCGGGCGAGACGGAGGTCGCTCACTGCTTTATACGTAAAGCAGTCGGAGAACCGCTAATACCGGTCATCACCGGTATTGGCCCTCAACACAGACCTATACAAAACTTGTGTTTTTATAGAAAGGATGAAGTGAATACCCACTGTGCTCTACATAATGGACCAAATTTGTGAACCTACCAGCTGTTTCAGCAGCACCTCGGGAAACAGAATTAGCTTGAACAATAACTCCTTAGTCAAAAACATTTCATAGTATTATGTTTTAAAAAGGTTTAGACGATACTATATGGTGTCTATGCAAAAAGAGTGGGTTTGTTGAACAAGTGGGCATCTGCACACACCCCTCGACTATTAAAACTTTGGTCAACTACATATGTTAAATACGCCAATCGTGATTGACGTGTGGTAAATGGTAGATTTAACCATTTTAGTTTTAATTGTTATGATATGAGATGTAAATAAATATTCCATTATGTCTCATGATAGTGATTTGCTAAGCTAGCCATCGTTTATTATCAAGCCTTACGGTACTCCATGCAAGTTATATTACCACTATAAATAAGAGAATAGATTTATTTGACCAATATATGCAAAGAACCGTTGAAACCTGAGAGTAATTATATAGAAATTAATTAAGTTACTAATGTATTACAAAGGATATCTAACTTATGCATGCGGTCAATATCCCACTTATTTGTTACCTTGCTTTAGTTTTGGTAATAACCAAACTCTATGAAGGCTAGTGTGATTTTAGCAATAAAACTTTTGCATAGATTATTAGCCAAAATAAAAAACCTTGCTTTAGTTTTGGTAATAACCAAACTCAAGTGGTGTACCAGCGAAGTGTGAAGGAACAATGGTCATTCTATTGGTCGAAATGAAAAATTGTCATTATTGGCCTAGAAATGAAAATTTTACATAGATTTGTAACTAAAAGTTCTAGAAATAACTATGCAAGCGAAATGATATTTATAATTGGTGCGGTGTCTTTGAGACAAATGACATAAATTTTAAGTGTACCACAGACAAAATTGCGTTTTGAGTGTCCTATAGAAGAAGATACAAAATGTAGATATCCCACAGACAATTTTGCCAAAAGAAAAATGATATCTTAAAATGCCCCTTAAAATAACTTGCACATTGAAACTTATTTAAAAAAAGCTAAAATAGAGTTGGCAAAACCCACATCACGTTTTATTTTGCTTGATTCATGTTTTATTCCTGGTGTAGCTTTTGTTATTGATGACTAGGATTCATTCTCTGATTAGTTGTGATTTCCACCTTTACACAGTATGGACAAAATTCTTGAACGGTATGAGCGCTACTCCTATGCTGAAAAGGTTCTCATTTCGTCCGAATCTGAATCTCAGGTATAATAAAGAAAAAAGTTTGCATTTGTTGTGCTACATATGAATCTTTGTTGTAACCTTCAGTTGGGTGCAAACTAGAAATTTTTTTTTTTGTTGATCTATCATCAACATCATATATTTGCAGGCCTGATCTTGATAGGCTCTTCTCCTTGTCTACTTTGCAGGATAAAGAACCCGTACCTGAGAGCACTAAACTGCTTCTCCCTTTCATGTTAAAAATAAGCTTTTTATGAAAAGCACGTAGTGTGATTAAAGTATTTTTACAAAAGCCATGTAGTTATAAGTCCTGTTCTTTCTCTTTTCCTTCTTAAATATAATGATATGCAGTTCTCCTAAACAATCGAGAGAAAAAATAAATTGAATATCTGTCTATCAAGTTCAGAAAATGAGCTATATTCACCAAGTTTCAATCCATTCATAAGTAACTGAGACACTAAGTTATCTTGTTTTTGCATAGCATAGGGGTATAGTGGGTAGTATGGTGGTTTTGCTGTATCTAGTTGCTTACTAGCCAGATCCAAAAATTAGTTAACCTATTTATCTGCTTTATCTATTTTTCCTTTATGATCCCCTCCCTAATAACTTTGTTTGGGTCTCTGATAATATTACCACTTACCTTTCCCTTAGATCAACTCGGTCTTGTTGCTATGGCCACATTGTTATCACAGTGCTACCAGCTGGCACTATCTTGGAAAGTCAATAGATACTAGGTAGACAATCCTTAACTGGGAAAACCATGAATTTAACTATGACAGGTTTCAGGTTCAAAACACAACTCTAGATTTGTGGCACATTTCTCTTTATCTTGATATATGGTGGTAATTCCAGGCTCTGTTAATGAATTTGAGTTTTAGAACCTCTTGACCACTTTGGATTTTTTGATATGAAATCACCACTTTAGATTCATTAAGAATTCCACTTTATATATTTGACAGCTGTATTTTATTAGACATAAACATTTGATGTGTGTAAAAATAACTGGCTTGATGTTGTTTGGTATTAGAAATATGAGCATAACTTTTTTTTTTAACAGACTTGTGTAGTAGTATAATGCTCTTGAAACATAGTAAGTCCTAAAATGCCGGCTTGTTTAGCCTCGGCACCCATAGTACAAAAAACAAATCAGATTTATACCTTTTAGTCGCTAAGTTGAGTTGTATAATGTTCATTGCTACACTCATCAAAACATGTTATCAAACCTAAAGGAGATATGCATTGGACATGTTAGAATGTATAAGAACTATTTACTTTTTGATCCTGAAATATCTAATATTCTTGCTTATAACATCAACAATATTTACTGATGTAAATCTTATTTTCTTCTGTAGGGTAATTGGTGCCACGAATATAGAAAACTTAAGGCAAAGGTCGAGACAATACAGAAATGTCAAAAGTAATCTTAGTGACTTAAGGTGCTGCCAATATGTGCTAGGCATAGTTGAAAGTAAATATGACTGGAGAACCTTTATTCTGCAGGCACCTTATGGGAGAGGAACTTGAAACTCTGAACCTAAAGGAACTTCAGCAACTAGAGCAGCAGCTGGAAAGTTCACTGAAACATATCCGATCCAGAAAGGTAGTAAAATCCAGTAGGAGAAATACACTGCTGTAACAATGTTTGTCGGACCACAGTGTATCAATTTTTTGTGATTTATACGCGGCTACAATCACATCCTTTATATGTTCAGAAGCTGATGTCTAATTCGTTTTGTGTGCAGAGCCAGCTTATGCTCGAGTCAATTTCAGAGCTTCAGCGGAATGTAAATTTTCTGTTCTGACTTAACCATTAGAAACCCACTTGTGTAATTTGTTTTTAGTCCACCAGATCAGTTATATTCGTGCAAAACTTTCCGCTCTTGCGCTGATTACATGCTTCATTATCGCCACAGGAGAGGTCATTGCAGGAGGAAAACAAGGTTCTGCAGAAGGAGGTAGGTTAAGTTGCCCACGCATGTGTCCACATCGCCCTCTGTTTAGGCAAATCAATTGATAAAATCGCTGCTACATGTTCAGCTTGCGGGGAAGCAGAAGACTCAGAAGCAGCAAGTGCATTGGGACCACGGTCAGCAACCACAGATCAGTTCGTCTTCGTCCTCGTTCATGATGCGAGAAGCTCCTACAACAGTAAATATCAGGTACTCCTACATCATCATAGTTTAGGTTCAACGTTCTCATCGTTCAAGAATCCCATAAGTGTTTTTCTGCTTGTCCAAATTAAAGGGCAAAGGCTCTTTTTTCCCTGTTCATATATACCACCAAGTAGACTTAGTTGCAATTGAAAAAAAAAACCAGCTCCACAGCAGCCTTCGGTTGGCAATTTAAGAAGTAACTGCAGATCCCATTTGTGTTTTACTCGCCAAAAAAAAAAAACTCATTTGTGTTTTGTTCTGCAGTAATTACCCTGCGGCGGCAGGCGTGAGGGTGGAGGGAACAGCAGAGCAGCCGCAGGTTCGCATTGGGCTGCCACCGTGGATGCTGAGCCACCTCAGCGGCTGAAGGCTTCCCAGCAGTCTCGGGCTCTCGGCGTGGTGCCCGTACTAAGTAACTGGTTATATATGCATATGCTTCCCCGGCTGGCCTGATGCAGTGATGCATCGTGCATGCTTTCCCCGGCTGGCCCGCTGCAGTGATGTTCTTGCTCTCCACCCGGTGTGTTAAAATCGTCGATCGAGCCAAGCAGGGGTTTACCTATAATTAGCAAGCTGCAATGTGTATATCCGCTTTGTTTCATCACCATGTAATTTCTCCGGCCTCTCGAATAATAAGTAATTTACCCATGTAATATACGCGTAGCATGAATGGCAAATTTTCTATTTCATACTTTCGTGTAGTTTGTGAATCAAATTTGAGCCTTGTGCATAGCCATATAACACCTCGCATGTATAAACCATAACTTCGTGTAATTTATGTCTGCAGTATCACTCACCTTTGAGCAGAATAAAGAGTGAAGATTCCTTACATGCCGTCTCTACTTATTTATTATTTTAGTGTAAAAACATACACATATTGGTCTCAATTTTTTCCCAACCATTATATGCCACTTACTCTACAGTTTTGTGAATCTGTTATCGTTAGAGCATTTGATCTTGTTAGAAAACTCATATTTCGATACACATGAAATTAGGATTTGAGGGCAGTCAAGTTAGGATGTCTATATTCAAATAAAAATATTGATAAGATTAAAGGCTCTAACTACAATACTCCTGAAGAAAAAAAGAGAACATAACTCATACAGGAGCTGAACAACCAGCTTTTCCAAAACATGGTATTGTGTCAATAAATTAGGAAAGATGGTCTCAGAAGACTGATCTTTCTACCATGTGTCCTGTACAATAATTTCTCCCCAATTACGGTATAAACTAAAGAGTGCAACCATAGAGGAATCCTACCATTTTTTGAGTCAAGTTTAACCAGTACTCCTAATTCTAACGACACCAATGAATGTTTTGTCACTCAGTGGATCTTGGGCCTGAAGGTAAGATCTCTTGAGTTCTGACTAAATGAATAGAATGTATAATGGATGGTTTGAGCAAAATAGAGTTGCTATTAAAGAAAGCGGGGTAGCTTCTCTTTCAGCCGTGAAATGAACTTGAAAGTCTCCTCTGCTTTGACTTGTTGATAAATATCGTTTCTTGATACCCTATCTGGATGGAATTTCACTTGAGCTTGCTTAAGGGCAGCTCTAACCTGAAAAGGAAAAGCAGTTGCATCAAGGAAATAACTAAGTGAGATAAAGAAATTCTAGATGGTCAGCAGAAAAATAGTTGTTATTGTCTGATTACTTGTATTGGAAAAAATTGAATATTCCAGCTTCTTGAATAGAACACTGGTTTTGCAGAATGTAGGTAGCTATTGATCTTGCCGACTATACAATTACGTGTTCTTCTTTATTTGCAAAACAAAGAACAGTAAAACATTGCAAAACTAAAACACAATGGGCACATGTATATGTGAGCAAGCATTAATCTGGCTGGCAATTATAGAGCTAGCCACAATTGTTCCAGACATAACTTTTTAAGGCCGATTAAGGGACAATAGCCACTAGTTTCTGTAGTAGGAAAAGAAAATTGTAACATCAATAGTAACAAAGAAAGTAGCAGTAATATTGACAGCGTATCTCTATATTTCCGTCAACTGGACGCACCTCACCACCTTGAACAGGAATGCCTAACACACGCAATATTGACAGCGTATCTCCATATCTCCTCTCAGTATCTTCAAGCTCCTTTCTTACCTCGCTGCGATACTGCTCTTTTAACTGTCTTTCTTCTTCATTCTGCAGGATGGAAGGAAGTTAAATTCCACAGAGAAACAGAGTGCTAAAGCATGTAGGTCAACAGATAATTATGCTAGTGCCAGGAGTATTCTGGTCAAGCAAAACAAGACACCTTTCTCTGTGATTCGCGGACTTCTTCTAATCTCTGCTTCTGTTTCTTCTCCATGTCAAGCAGTCGTGAAACTTCCGCCTTCTTTCTCTTTCGCAATTTCTTTGCTTCCTCAGCCTACAAAATAAGTTAGTTTCAAACAGAGAATAATCATTAGTTGTGACATGAGTGCTAAACTGCTAATACATGCTAGATCTTTCTTTCAAAAAGCCCGTTGAACATGGTAAACCAAATATGCAAGTTTATGTCATCACATGGTTCCAGTATAATTTAGCCCTACTGAAGGAAGCAAAATGATATACCTGTATTTGTAACTGCCGCTGTCTGGATGCCCACTCCTCCTCTGCTGCCCTTTTGAACTCAGCAGTTTCTTTATGCTTTTCACGCTCCCCTATCAGAGCATCCTGAAAGTCTGAAGCCTCTTGAACCAAAGGAAATTGTCCTAATCCATTGGGATCATCAGACACATCCTTCTGAGACAATGAGCAACTCCCTGGTGTAACATTGTGAGCGTCAGATGATGACTGATCCTTACGTGAGCATACACCTTCAGGTATCCTCTCTTCCATCTTTTCAGGAGTATTGACAGACATCGGAGGGCTTCCATCTTTCCAATACGGCGAGGAGCTCGCAGGAAACACCCTCTTTCCTGAAATATAGTTATCAACAAAAGTTTGGTCCAAGTGAGGAGAATGAATTCCATCTGAGACCTTTTTGGGTGCAGCACCATTTTGAAAATGACCTGTTTTATCATTGCATGCTGTATCAGAATCTAAAGTAGGTCTTGCACTGCTGTCAGGTCTCTCTCCATTTGAAGCATTTCTATCGGAGCGTTCTTTGGCATTTTGCCATGACGAAGGGTCAGGACCATCCTTTGCAGCTCCAGTATTGTTTTGCACACCTTCCTTGCCCGCATGACCGAAAAAGTTCTGAAATAATTTTTTTAAACGGTGTGCAGGGGTTGTATCACCATTACTGTTTTGCACACATTCTGTTTCTTTTCCATCAGAAACATTTTTGTTAAAACACTCTTTAGCATCTGGCACTGCAGAAGGGCCGTGACCATTTGTAGCACCAGAAGTACTTCTTTGTCGACCTTCCCATGCATCACCGAAATGCATGCTCCCATTCAAATTATACTCTGCAGGGCCATCACACGCACTGCTACTACAATTTTGCGGGTCTGCATCTTGAAAAAATCGGAAAATGTCCTCATCTAACTGGGACTCCGAACCAAAGAGACCCTCTGCATTGTCTCCTGATTGTGTCTCTGACCCAGAACTTGATGTAGATGCAGTATCCATATCCTCTTTGCCATTATGAACGCCATTAGGCATCTTTTTCCTCGACGAAGCAGCTGTCTCCCACATCTTTCGGGCCGTCCCACCTGTGTCATCCATAATCTCGCAATCTGATGTGGTATCATCTTCATCATCATCGGATTCGGATTCAGATTCAGAGTCACATCCTTCGGATGCATCACTCTCAGAACTATCAGATGTGCAATCCAACCCGTATCTGTTTCTCGGAGAAGTTCGCCCTGGCGTTGAAGCCCGTGGAGACCCTGCGCCACCGGCGGTGCTGGGGCCTGCCTTATCAGTTGGAGAAACCTCCTCCACCTCATCATCATCATCATCTAGGTTGATGACATTACCAGAGGAGCCATCAGCTTTCTTGGCCTGGCGCCTAGACATCGCGGGGACAGCTTTCCCCGCGGCATCAGCATCGACTATGACGACCTCTGAGACGGAGCCGTCCCCGTCATCCTCCTCGTCGATAACAACGACGGCGCAAGGCGCGGGATTTTTGTTGGAGAACCTCCCGAACGGCCTGCCGCCTGACGACAAGGCCCGTGCCCCTAGGCGGGAATTGAAGTGCCACCGCGGCATGGCGACCCTGTCTAAGAAACGATCGCTGCAGGCCGCTGGCTAGGGCATGCCCAAACCCGTAGCGTTCCACAAGGTTCCGCGCCGATCCTGCGGGGAAAGACTGCGGGAACCAAGATTTAATCGCACGGGACAGGGGGGAGGGGGGAGGGGGGGGGGTGGAGGGCCAAGCAGAATCAAGAACCCTAAATCGGAAAGAAATGCGGGGCGGCGGGCGAACGAGGGCACGTACCGTGGTAGCAGACGACGGCGGGGGGGAGACGATTGGGGATGGATTGAATCTGGACCAAATCGAGCAGGAGACCTCCTCCCTCTTTCCGACTTGATTCGAATTGGGAAACTCTTTTGAAGACGATTGGGGAAACTGGTGGTGTGGTGGGTGGTCGTGGTTCGTGGAAGCCGCCAAGCTAGGCGAGAGCGAGAAGGGGGAAACTCGGCGCGGACTTCTCTGTACAGTCCACGGCACCCGTGCCGTTTCTTGCTGACGTGTGGGTCCGAGAGCGCGGAGCTCCACGTGTCAGTGGGCACTGCAAGGTGCTGAAAGATGCACGATGAAAATCGGCTTTGTTTCTGCAGTTTTGTAGCCCTTTTGAATTCCGAGCGAGGGAAGTTTTTTTTTTCACTTTTTAACGCCCGGACGAGGGAATTTTATTTTTTGAGGGACCGCGGGCGAGGGAAGTTCCTCTTTTACACTTGCAGGAGGAAAGTTGTGCACGGTTGCTCCGAATGTTTTCAGATTTTCAATGTTTGTTTCATCGTACTAGTGGGGAGCATGGTGAGCAAAGTTTACAAAATAATTTGAATAACGAAAATGGAACAGTTTCGATGGTGTAACGTTTGGTTTTTGCGGTTATCATTCGGTTTTCACCATTTTACCGCTCAGTTTTTTTATTTTCGTCATCTATATTGATTTTAAAGTTTATCGGACATTTTAGTAGTTGGCAAATTTATAAAGTTTTTTTAAAAAATAAATTCAAAAATTCAAAATCTATAAACCAATGGTCCGTGAAAATCGAGTTGTAGCAGTTTTTTACAAAACCGTTTTCCGCAACGTTTGAAAGGTTTGTGAACCTCGGTGGTGAACCACAACAAGCCCACAGAGGGACGGATCCGATAGGATGAGTCAGTTTCAAGGCAAGTTACGCAAAAACAAGCGAAAAGAGAGCAAGGCTGACGAGGGAATGGAGTGCCGTCGAGATGACGAAAACTTGGCTATTGATTTTGACCACCAATTTTAAATATTTGTCTTATTCAAAAAATTTATTTAAATATAAAATTAAATGTTATGTCTAAAAAATCTTTAATAATAAACTAAATCATAATAAAATATTTGATTTGATCAAAATTGATGATTAAAATCAACGACGACGACAATTTAAAAAAAAGACCGTGTGAGGTGAATTTTTTTTTTTTAAGGGAAGCTGCTGGTTGGTGGCGTGTGAGTGAGCTGTTTTGCCAGATGGGTTGGGCTTCCATAGCGGATATGGGGTTTACGAAAAAAATGGGCTGACTGAGCAGACACAGCCGGACTTTGCGTGAAATTTGCTCGGCGCGCGGGTGGGACGAGGGCTGTGCAGCTAATTGAGCTCAAATAATGCCGTGAGAATGTAGGGAGTAATGAAACACTGATTTGTTTCTGTTCGGACTCCCTTGATTTTTCTAATCTAGTGCTCCTTTTATTTTATTTTTTTGTCATCGTTGATTTTGATCAATAACTTTAATCATTCATTTTATTAAAAAAAATAAAAAATATTAAATGTTTTATTAGGATTTAATTTATTACTAAAGGTTTTTAAATCCTAATTTTTTAGTTTTATACATTTAAACTAATTTTTGAATAAGACAAACGGTTAATTTTTTTAATCGAAATCAACTGCGACAAAAAAAACGGAGGAAATATGTTCCAACACGTTCTTTTTTCTCTCGAAGGAATGTTCCAACACGTTATAAGCTTCTATACTGTCAATAGTGCCGTACATTGTTGCATCTTAAAATTCTCACAATATCGACCTAGTTCCAAGTGATCCGCCAGTCCGCTAACGCGTACATGTGCAAGTGCGACGTGTTCACACCCGGCACCAAATCATATGCACTCAAACTCTTAGGCACAGGTGTCGCCCTGTGCGATTGCCAAGTGGAGCCTGGCGATGCCGCAAACGCCCTCCCCGCGGTTGCTTCCGCAGCGGATCCTGACGTATCCATCCTCTCCCCACCACTTGCCCCACGAGTTCTTCATCACCCAGTACTTCATGCCGTCTTTGGTCGTGCGTAGCCGACGGCGGTGATGACGTTGTCCGAGTCCGAGTCGCCGCAGTCCCCGTCGATCACGCCGCCGCGGTAGAACTAGAATGTGTGACCTTTGGCCTAGCGGTACCCTGTCCTGGCCTCCTGGAACTCCTCGTTGGTGAGGTCGGCGAACCTGTTCGTGCCCAGTCGGTAGCCGTTGTTCTTCCTAACGAGTCGATGAGCTCCGCATTGGCCCGGAACACCTCGACCTGGCGCGTCATTGTACATGCGCCCGTGCTCCGCCGTCCACTTCTCGTCCCGTGTGGTGAGCGTCCACCGCTGAAAATTGATATTTTGTTAGTGGTGACTGTCATGTCCGCTACAGCAAAAAGTTTAGCCCTATTACTGGAATTTTTTTTTATGTAGTAGTGTCACTCTACTCTTACGAATTGTCTTGGTTTTATATATGGGTTGGATTTAAACTACTACTACCTTCATTTTTTAATTGTTTATTTTTTTAATATAAATTTATACTAAAAATTATTAATAATTAATAAACGAAGATAGTAGTACATCAGTAATTCCCTTCTGTCCTCTCTCGTCCACATTAGAAAAAGTTACTAATAGTGGTTCTAATAATTACTACTAGCTAGCTAAGGAAGAAGTTACGTATTACAAACAAGCGCCGAAACAAATGATATACACAACACAAACATAGGTTTTGTACTACTCTACCAACCGTGGACACTAGTGAAGTCACAAAGTTATACATACCAATGTATTCATTCTACTAGTACATCTTTTTACAAACCTTTTCAGTTTTTCAGAGTATATTCAGGAGGTGATACAATACATATATTTGCAACTCACGCATCTTTTGTTGCATGTGTGACGTCATTTCCACTATACGTAAGTAACTACTCTCTTCGGTATCAAAAAGAAAGTAGTTTATGAACAATGACATAGTCTTTAAAACATAACTTTGACTTTAGTTTTTAACAAAAAAAAATTTATTAAAAATGGTATATATACTTTTATAAAATTATTTTTTAAGATAAATCTACTCATATGATTTATATATTTTCAAATATAATTAAGGATTAGATTTATAAAATACAGTACTCTTTATATATAAAAAAAATACTAGATTTGATAATAAAACATATTAGTATATATAAGGATGATCTAATTACTCATATGTTTTATTATCAAATCTAGTATTAGATTTTTGTTGGTCCATGTGCTTTTATGATGTGGCATCGATGAATAATGGTCGGTGTGGGTTTCATTAGTAAGTCGCTAGACGGGGTAGGACGGCCGCTTGGCGAGGCCGCAGACGCCCTCTCCACGGACGCCGCGGCGTATCCTCACGTAGCCACCTTCGCCCCACGACGTGCCCCACGAGTTCTTCATTAACCAGTACTTGATGCCATTCTTCATCGTGCCGTATCCGACGACGGTGAGGGCGTGGTTCATGTCCGTGCCGCAGTCACCGTCGAGCACGCCGCCATGGTAGAGCCGGAACAGATCGGACGCGCCATTAACGGACACAGAGACCGGCTGGTGCGCCACGGCGGCCATGAGAGCGGTCTCGTTGTTGCGCGGGACGTCCTCGTGGCCTCTGATGGACGCCACGGGCGCCGCGGCGGCGGAAGAGCGGCACGAGCCGTCC
This sequence comes from Oropetium thomaeum, assembly GCA_001182835.1. Classification (NCBI taxonomy): domain Eukaryota; kingdom Viridiplantae; phylum Streptophyta; class Magnoliopsida; order Poales; family Poaceae; genus Oropetium; species Oropetium thomaeum. The sequence goes on along the minus strand of LFJQ01000018.1, from coordinate 1,198,437 downwards.
TCGCCGCGGTACGGGTAGCGGGACTCGGAGGCCAGTCCGCCACGCCGAGCGATGAAGGTGAAGGCGTCGTTCATGAAGCCGCCGCTGCAACCGTGGCTGTCGCCGTAGACGTCGCAGTCCACAAGCTCCTGCACTGACATCGACATCAGCCGCCCTGTCCGGATCTTGGTAAGCCCTTCCACGGCCGCCACTGCCGAGAACGCCCAGCAGCAACCTGCAGACATCGCGTATGTATAATGCTTGCAAACACTAGTACTAGATAATCAATGAGTTACTGTAAGTATCCATGCAAATATATGTATGGATACATCACATCATGCAACTGGTAATTGTGTATAGTGTTATACGTACTGCACTCTCCCTGGTCCTTGACGCCAGTGACGGCGCCCATCTTCCTCCAGTCCATGCTCTGCGGCGCGTCGGCGAGGCTGAAGTTCTCGTACCTGAACCGGCCGCCGCTCCTGGCCACCGCCGCCGGGAGCTTGTACCCTGTCCTGGCAGCTCGGAACTCCTCCTCGGTGAGGTCCGCGAACTGGTTCGTGGCCAGCCGGTGGCTGTTCGTCCCTGCAGCGTTGAACGAGTCGACTAGCTCCGCGTTGGCCCGGAATATCTCCAGCCGCCGCGCCTTCTCCGCGGCGTCCTTGTAGGTACGCCCGTGCTCCGCCATCCACTTCTCATGCCGCACCGCCATGGCGACAGCCGCGTCGTCCTCTCCGGCTATCTCACGCGCCGCCGCGAGCGCAACACGCGGAACGGTGGTGCAGTAGAAAACGCTGCTCACCACGAGAACGGTGAGGATCAACTGTGACAAAGACATGGTTACAACAATGCAAAAACTATTTCAGGGTACTGCTATGTGCTCCAGCCTCCACAGCAACTATGATAAGGATTTGTTTCACTCAGCTTTGACTGGATTATATTGTTCACCTGGCTTGGCCAACTTGCAACATAGTAAGGGGCTTATATAGAGGTCTGGATCAAGAGGTTAGGCAAAGGGTTTTAAATGCTATATAAACAAAGGCGAATTATCTAGAAGAACTTAAAGCTGATGAGAGCCGTGGAGTGAGCTCCTCTCTCCTATACAGCCTAATGCATATTCTTCATTTCTCCAATCGCTCGAATGGATGGAGTACTCGCAACAAACGAAAAAAGAATGGATGGAGGGACACATCGCGCACGCACATTGTACATGATTTGATGCTGCCAGTGGACATCCACTCACTGATTAGAAATATAAACATGATGTTGCCGCCATTTTTAACGACCGTGCAAGAATCGTGGAGACCATTTTGTGCGTGTGCTTTAGGACCTTCTATTTGCACATGCATGTTTGTGCATTGTAAAATTCCTTGCGCAAAATAGTATAAGGCACAACAGATTTATATTTTCAGAAAAAAAGGTATACTCCCTCTAATTCTATATACAATAGTTAAGAATTTCTTTATAATTGACGTTGGTTAGTTTAATTTTCAAATTAAAATAACCAACATCAATTAAAACCGAACATAAGAAGTATGCATGGTAACTCAGAAATGGACCTGACTTCAGATAGTATAATTAGTATAGAATGTGGTGGGGGCACCAATAACTTTAGACCTAATGCCATTTCAATAAAAGTAGTAACTTTTTGACCCGATGCAAATTTTAGTAAAAATAAACTTTAGACCCGATGCCACACGAGTATCACACACACTGCATATGGTGGACGCCTTCCCATAGTGCTTTGCACGCATGATTGCATCCAGCTAATTAAATTTTCATGGAATCGTCGTTGTTGCCTAGTGTCCCTGTCGCTGTCACATTATCTCCATTGCACGCCAAGACGTGTGGCAATGGCAATGTATGTTTCCTATCTCATGCATACTCTCGTATCATAAACTAGCATATGCCTCAATCCCAAAACAACAACAACGCACGCCTGCCCGCACAATTTACACGGTTTTCATTTGTGAAAGAATATGTAAATATACGGTTCATTTCAGTCTGTTAAATTCTGAATCCTGCCATACATAGCATCTTTTCGATTAGTAATGGCAATTAAGCATAATCACCATTCAATGGACCAGCTTACACAGTTGGACGGTCGGGTCAGACCACGCAGTTGGACGCACAACATTTTTGTTAAATTTTGGTTGAGTATAAACATTCTTTAAAACTAAGTATGTATGCTCCACCGTCATTGTTATTACTATTATTTGGGTTGCTACACAAACAGTCATTTGTATGCACTGAATAGAATTACGCGTAAAAATTACTCATCTGATACTATTTCTTTTTTTCAAATGAATTCAATCATTTTCAGGAAAGAAGCAGAAATTTGTAAGTTACATGCATGTTTTAAGATCCTGAAGTACTACTGAAATCATTGGAGAAATATTTTTACTATCTAGGAAGCTGTTGAGGGTCACTACCAAGGGTAGTTAACTCTACTGACCCTCGACCTTAATGACGTGGTCAAGATGTAAATAAACCTCGCCTAAATCCGATTCCGTACCGCATGGGCGCACTGCGAAAGGAGCCAACTGACGATCTCCGCCTCGCCCGACCCCTTCGAAGGGGGGTCGGATCTCGCACGATCGGGCGGCGCGCTCGACCCCGTCTCCCGGGGGTCGGACGAACGTGCCTCCGCCTCGCCCGACCCCGGGGTCGGACGAATCATCTACTGCTCCACGAACTAGGAGGGCGACGACGGTTGGGAAGTAAATGCCTGACACCCCACGACCGCTGACAGGTAGAGCCGCTCGCCAACTCGAGCAAGTGGGCGTTAAATGCGCACGACGTGCACCGCCCACGGCATGGGCACCGCTCCAACAGCCCCCTGTCAGAGACTCATCGCCCTGTACAACAAGACGTCCCGGAGCGACGGCCACAACAACGGCGTCATCAAACCGGCTCCTACAGTGGTGTTTTCTCCATACGGATGGAACTCCACCGGCTGACAGCACAGGCCACTCCGATGAACAGGAACAAGTACGGCCAAACCAAGGACGACGCCCCATCACGGCCCGGCCTAACTAGAGTACGGCTGCCGTCAGCTTCAAGGAAGCAGCCCTCCTCACTTCACCGTATAAAAGGGGAGGGGAACCGAAGACAAAAAAAAAGGTCAAGAGAAGCCTCCACGACCCACAAGCTCTCAACACGCACAACACTCACAAACAATTTCAGAGGCAGGAAACACTCCCTCTTCCTCCTCCGTTTGTAACCCCCCATTGTAATCTCAGTCGCAAATAACATGAGCAGCCACCAAAACTGGACGTAGGGTATTCGGCCCAAACCAGTATAAATCCTTGTGTCCATTTGCGAACCATCCGAGCCCAAAACGCGCTTCCCCTAAAAATAATCACTAGTCGGTGATATCGAACGCCGACAGTTGGCGCGCCAGGTAGGGGCCTTAGCGCGTTTTCGACGATCATCCCATTGGTTCGGATGGCCAACCACGTAAGCGGATGGGCTTCCGGCGCACTTGTGCGTTTCGGAAGTCTTAGTTTCGTCGCCCAGGAGGATGGCTTGGTGCTGACGGCTGTTTCAGCCTCACCAATCCACTCCTCTGACCCACATCATTCGTCACCTGCTCTGGCGGGTAACGCGATCGATGAGACCACGACTCATCGCACGGTCCAGTACCGTGACCTGGAGCCCGCAGACACCGAGTTTGTCGGGATGGCCGGGTATGCGTCGGAATCTTTTTTCGACCTCCTCGACGAGGCGAACAGAGGTTCCGATCCGGAACACAGCGAGGGGAGCCACAATCCCTCGCGCGAGTGCCTCATGGCACATACCGAGGACCCTCTCGGTACAAGGGATACTCTCCCTCTCACCCAGCTGCCGCCGGTCTCCGGAACTCCCCCCCGCGACGTACAGCCTGACCAGCTAGAAGCGCGTCGGGAGGAACTCCGTGAGGCCAAACGGCAGCTGGAACAGTAGGAGGCGGAGATCGACCGAGAGCTCGCTCGCGCCGAGCCCGGTGGACGTGCCCGCTCCATGGCGCGCGACGTACGACAGCGCATCATGGAGGAGGGCGACGACCCCCCACATTTCGCGCGGGCGAGCCAAAACCTCGCTGCAGCAGCGACGTTGCTTCGGGAGCTCCCTGAACCCATCACTCCCGAAGCCCGGCGCACTCAGCGTGAAGTCGAGGTGCTGCTGCAACGAGCAACGGCACAACAGGCGGAGAGCTCGCGATCGCGAGCACGTAAACCGCATACTCCAAATGCGTCTGTACAGCAGACGCACCCAGGGACGGACGAGGCCTCGAAAGCCTGCGTCCGTGGACGTCTCGGTGCAAACCGCGATGCCCGCGCTACCCTGGAGGCGCGACGGCGACAGCCGGAACGCGCTCCCGAGGTCGGCCGAGGACGTCATCCGCGCCGAGGGGGGCGCTACGACGATGACGAGGACAGGAGCCCGAGCCCCGACGCTCCGGGTCCTCGCGTCTTCAGCTCCCACATACGAAACGCTCCCTTTCCACAGCGTTTTCGGCCGCCCACCAACGTACCAAAGTACGCTGGGGAGACGAATCCGAGCCTCTGGCTCGAAGACTACCGGCTCGCCTGCCGAGCCGGAGGAGCGGATGATGATCGCTTCATCATCCGCAATCTGCCACTCTACCTGGCCGATTCGGCCAGAACGTGGCTCGAACACCTCCCCGCCGATCGGATCCCGAGTTGGTCCGACTTAAAGGAAATCTTCGTGGAAAACTTCCAAGGGACCTACGCGCGCCCGGGCAACCCCTGGGATTTGAAGAACTGTCGACAGAAACCGGGGGAAACCCTCCGGGAGTACGTCCGACGATTCTCCCGGCAGTGCAACGAGCTGCCGGACGTCGGTGACGCCGACGTCATCGGGGCGTTCCTGTCCGGGACTACTTGCCGTACCCTAGTCCACAAGCTAGGGCGCAAGAGTCCTCGAACGGCCAAGGAACTCCTGGATATCGCGACCAGCCACGCTTCCGGCGAGGAAGCCGTGGGCGCGATCTTCGATCGCCCCGACGCGAAGGGGAAGCAGGGGGGTAACTCCGGCGAAGGCCCCTCCAACCGCTCCCGCAAGAAGAAGAAGAACCGGCAACAATCATCCGAAGGACAGATGGTTGCGGCCGCCGAACGCAAGGGCGCCAAGGCGCCAGCAGGGGAGACATCGGACCACTTCGAGAAGAAGTGGAACGGTCCATGCCCCAACCACGAATACCCCGTCAAGCACCTCTACAAGGACTGCTCGCTCTTGAAGCGGTTCTTGAACCACGGGCCACCGAAGGGCAAGCCAAAGGGCAAGCCTCGACAAGCCCCCGACGGAGCAGAGGGCGAGGGCGACGCCAGCGAAGGTAACGACGGTTTTCCCGAACCCGACGGTTGCCTTATGATCTTCGCAGGACCAGAAGCGCAAGGAGGGAAGCGCCGTGCGAAGGTCGAGCGTCGCGAGGTGTTCGCGGCCGAGCCCGCGACGCCAGCGTTCCTCCGATGGTCGGAGGCCCCGATCACGTTTGATCGATCCGACCATCCTAGCCACGTCCCCCGACCGGGTCGATACCCGCTGGTAGTCGACCCCATCATCGGCAAGAAGCGTCTCACCAAAGTCCTCATGGATGGGGGCAGCGGCCTCAACATCCTCTACGCCGAGACGCTCGACGCCATGGGCGTAGATCGGTCGCTCATCCGACCGACTGGAGCCCCATTCCACGGCGTCGTCCCGGGGAAGCAGGCCGTCCCGCTCGGGCAGATCGACCTGCCCATCACCTTCGGGACACCGACCAACTTCAGAACGGAGACCCTCACGTTCGAAGTAGTTGGATTCCACGGGTCGTACCACGCCATTTTGGGGAGGCCGTGTTACGCGAAGTTCATGGCCATCCCCAACTACACCTACCTGAAGCTCAAGATGCCTGGGCCGAAGCGGGTCATCACAGTAGGCGCTTCCTTTCAGCGCGCCTACCAATGCGAGACGGAGAGCGGCGAGCTCGCCTCCGCCACCATCGCGTCCTCGGAGGAGCTTGCCGTCATTCGGCAGCAGATCACCGAAGACGCCCCCGACTCCAACCGCAGCGCCGGATCCTTCGAGCCCGCCGAGGGCACCAAGGAGATCCGGCTCGACCCCGACAACGCCCCTGAGAAGGTGGCCAAGATCGAGACGTCCCTCTCCGCCAAATAGGAAAGCGCGCTCGTCGACTTCCTCCGCGCGAACATCGACATCTTCGCGTGGAAACCCTCGGACATGCCTGGCATCCCGAGGAAAGTCGCCGAGCACTCCTTGCACATCAAGCCGGACTCCCGCCCGGTAAAGCAACGCCTGTGCCACTTCGACGAAGAGAAACGCAGAGCCATCGGAGAGGAGGTAGCCAAACTGTTGGCAGCCGGTTTCATCAAGGAAGTGTACCACCCCGAATGGTTAGCCAATCCCGTCCTTGTACGAAAAAAGAATGGGAAATGGAGAATGTGTGTCGACTATACTAGTCTCAACAAAGCGTGCCCGAAGGATCCCTTTCCTTTGCCACGCATAGACCAGATAGTCGATTCCACCTCAGGGTGTGAAGCTCTGTGCTTCCTTGATGCGTATTCCGGATACCATCAGATCCGTATGAAGGAATCCGATCAAATCGCGACATCCTTCATCACTCCGTTCGGGTCGTACTGCTACGTCACGATGCCGTTCGGACTCAAAAATGCAGGCGCAACCTACCAGCGCTGCATGATCAGATGCTTCGATGAACTCATCGGAGACATCGTCGAAGCATACGTTGACGACATCGTCGTCAAATCCAAGAAGACCGACCAGCTCGTCACCGACCTGGAGCGGACCTTCGCTAAACTCCGAGCGAACGACATCAAACTCAACGCCGAAAAGTGCATCTTCGGGGTTCCGAGGGGAATGTTGCTCGGATTCATCGTCTCCGAGCGAGGCATCGAAGCCAACCCGGAGAAAATCGAGGCCATCAACCGAATGGGCCTGATCCAGAACTTAAAGGGGGTACAGCGCGTGACCGGATGCCTAGCGGCTCTGAGCCGCTTCATCTCGCGTCTCGGAGAACGCGTACACCCCCTCTACCAGCTCCTGAAGAAATCCGAGCGGTTTCAATGGACGCCCGAGGCACACGACGCGCTCGACAGGATAAAGGTCATCCTGTCGAAACCTCCAGTCCTGGTACCTCCGACCTCGAAGGAGCCTCTCCTCCTCTACATCGCCGCAACGACCCAGGTCGTCAGCGTCGCCCTCGTCGTAGAGCGGACGGGAGAAGGCCACGTCCTCAAGGTCCAACGACCGGTCTACTACGTGAGCGAAGTCTTGTCGGAGACGAAGACGCGGTATCTCCAAATCTTAAAGATTCTCTATGGCGTCGTCCTTGCTAAAAGGAAGCTCCGACACTACTTCGAGTCTCACCCGGTGACCGTCGTCAGCTCCTTCCCACTGCGCGAAATCGTCGAGAACCGCGACGCAACGGGCAAGGCCGCGAAGTGGGCTCTTGAACTGATGGGCGAGGGCATCACATACGCCCCCCGAACGGCGATCAAGTCCCAGTCCTTGGCTGACTTCATAGCAGAATGGACAGAAGTACAATTACCCACGGCTCCTGTCGACCAGGAGTATTGGGTCATGTACTTCGACGGTTCGCTGATGCGAAAAGGAGCAGGGGTCGGACTCGTCTTCATCTCCCCTCTGGGGGTGCGCATGAAGTACGCAATCCGCCTCTCGTTCCCCGCGTCCAACAACGTAGCCGAGTACGAGGCGGTCGTCAATGGGCTCAAGATCGCCAACGAATTGGGAATCCGACGACTCGAAGTTCGGGGCGATTCCCAGCTTGTCGTTGGTCAGGTCATGAAGGAGTCTAGCTGCCACAACGAGACCATGGATGCCTACTGCAAGGAGATCCGCAAGCTGGAACACAAATTCCACGGCCTCGAGCTCAGGCACATCCCGAGGCGACAAAATGAAGAAGCCGACTCCTTGGCCAAGATGGCGGCCGGGCGCGAACAGGTCCCGACGGGGGTCTTCGCCCACGAACAAAGCCGACCATCAATCCGACCCCAAGACACGCCAGGGGTCGGCACCGAGCCGCCCCAGGCACAAGGGGACGGATCGGCCACAACGCCTCCCGACCCCTGCGTCATGGAGATCGACGAGGCACCCGCGCCTGGTACGAGCCCTCCAGACGACTGGAGGACGCCGTATCTCAACCGACTCCTCAAAGGAGAACTCCCCGCCGACAAGACGGAGGCCCGACGCATCGCGCGACGCGCCAAATCCTTCACAGTCATCGACGGAGAACTCTACAAGAGGAGCCTCACCAGAATCTTGCAGCGCTGCATTCCCATCGAGCAAGGGAAGATGCTGCTGTGAGACATTCATGGAGGGGTCTGCGGCCACCACGCCGCACACAAGACCCTCGTTGGAAATGCGTTTCGACAGGGATTCTACTGGCCAACCGCCGTCAACGATGCTGCGCACATCATTCGCACGTGCGAAGGCTGTCAGTTCTACGCCCGGCAGACCCATCTGCCGGCACAAGCACTACAGTCCATCCCCATCACATGGTCGTTCGCGGTCTGGGGATTGGACCTGGTCGGACCACTCAAGAAGGCACCCGGGGGCTACACCCACCTCTTGGTAGCTGTCGATAAGTTCACCAAGTGGGTCGAAGCCCGGCCAATCACGAGAATTCGACCAGAAGAGGCAGTCGAGTTCTTCCTCGATATAATCCACCGCTTCGGGGTCCCAAACTCCATCATCACAGATAATGGTACGCAGTTCACAGGGAAGCGGTTCCTTAAGTTCTGCGACGATTACCATATCCGAGTAGATTGGGCGGCCGTGGCGCACCCCCGTACGAACGGGCAGGTCGAGCGCGCCAATGGCCTGATCCTTCAAGGACTTAAGCCACGTATCTACAGCCGGCTGAAACAGTTCAGCGGGCGATGGGCAGCCGAGCTGCCCGCCGTGCTGTGGAGTTTGCGGACGTCCCCGAGTCGGGCGACGGGGTTCACCCCCTTCTTCATGGTGTACGGCTCCGAAGCCGTATTACCAACCGACCTCGACTACGGAGCCCCCAGGATCAGAGCCTACGACGAAGAAGGCAACCAGACGTCCCTCGAGGACACCATAGATCAGCTTGACGAAGCGCGTGACGTGGCGCTCCTGCGATCTGCAAAATACCAGCAGGCGCTGCGGCGTTACCACTCCCGCTACGTGCGGGAAAGGGCGTTCAACGTCGGCGACCTCGTCCTTCGACGCGTTCAGAGCAGCAAGGACCGCCACAAGCTGTCGCCTCCATGGGAAGGGCCCTTCATCGTCTCAAGAATCCTCCGACCCGGCTCCTACAAGTTGCAGATGGCGGACGGACAAGAACTCGCCAACGCGTGGAACTTCGAACAGCTACGTCGCTTCTATCCCTAAAACTCGTAGTAGTCTTATCGTTCCTCGCCACCGAGATAAGCGGTGCCCGACCCCCGTCACGCGGGAGCCGGGCCCCGCTCGGGGGCTACACCTGCAAGGTGCGCATCGCGCGCGCACCTTGACCCTTATGAAAACTTTTTTCCGTCTCATCTGCAGCGTAGTACCTAGAACTAACGATAGTACGACTTCGTGCCAACCGAGATAAGCGGCGCCCGACCCCCGTCACGCGGGAGTCGGACCCCGCTCGGGGGCTACACCCTCAGGGTGCGCGTACTGAACGCGCACCCCGAGCGCTCGTTAAAATTCTGCCGCTTTACTAAGCGGCGCCCGACCCCCGTCACGCGGGAGTCGGACCCCGCTCGGGGGCTACGCCTGTAAGGTGCGCATCGCGCGCGCGCCTTGACCCTTATGAAATTTTGCCATTTCGCTTGCAAAATTTCGAGGAGAGGGTGAACGAAACTTTACCTCCTTCAAGGGTCTCGACCCCTCGCCCTACGTTCGAATCTCAGAAGGGAAAGTCACGAGCGGAAGACGATGCGAAGTCTAGCTGGTCGGACCGCACAACGCCTACGACCCCCGAAGGTTACGGCAACGGCGCTCACCGGCTAGGCGGAGCATCGGAGCCACCCGTGGCCTAAGACTCCTAAGAATCGAAAACAAGGTAAAAAGGGGTCGGACACCCTCGCGATTCTGTGAAGCAATATCTTCATAGAAACACTTAGAGACATCATCCGAAGAGAATTGTTTCATTCCATTCTGATTTACAAAAGGGCTGGGCACTTGTGGCCTCGGCCGTCCTAAGTACAAAACTAAAACTACTCTAATTCTTATTCTGCCGGGGGGGGAGGGGGCACGTCCTCTGCCTCTTCTGCCACCGTGCTTGCAGCTAGCACCCGCGCAAAGGGAGCCGCCTCCGCCTCGATGGCGTCCAGCTCGGCGTCGGTGTATCCGGCAGCAAAGCCCTCGCTCAAATAGTCGAGGGCGATGTTGACGTAGTGCGACCGGGCGACGGCGAACGCCCGGTGCACCCCCCGGTACACTCCATCTTCCGCCATGGCCCGCGCCCGGATGACGAGCCGGGGAACTTGGGGAGCAAGCACGCTCGACCCAGCCTCCCCGGCCACGCCAAGATTGACGAGGGCCGCACGGACGACGGCTTGGAGGGCCCCGTGCTCCTCGACCTCCCCCTTCAGCTCCTCCCGGAGCGAGGACAGCTCCTCCCGGAGCGACGACAGCTCCTTCGTGCTCGCCTCCAGCTTCTCGGTTAGAACTGCAAAATAAACAACAACGGTCAGCCCGCGACTAAGTCTAAAAGAGGGGGTAGAGTCAGAAACGGAACCTACCCGACGTGCTGGCATGAAGCCTCTTGAGCTCGACGTCCCTCTGGGCCACCTCCGCCGCCAAGGAGGCGGTCACCGCCTCGGCCTCCACCCGGGCCTTGGTCTCCTCCTCCAAAATGGCCGCCGCTGCCTCCAGCCGGCAAGCCTGCTGCACCGTCAGGGCCGTCAGGGCACCGTGGGCCCGCCGCGCCTCCTCCCGCTCGGTGCGGAGTCGCTCCTCCATGGCCTTCTCCCGGGCGAGGGCGTCTGCCGCCGCCCTGCGCGCGGCAGCGAGCTCCTCCTGCTCGACGATTTGGCCATGAAGGAACGCCGCGACCGAGTCCAACGCGGACAAGGCCCCCTCCGCGTCCCGCCGCGCGCTCCTGGAGCCTGGGGCGCCTTCGTCCACCACCCTTGCAGCCGGCCGGGTCACCGGCACCGCCGCCATCGGCAAGACAGCGGCAGCCTCCCCAGCGGCGACGCCCGACACCGCCGCCTCCTCCGCCATCGGAGGCCCAAAAATGGGCGGCTTCGGCCCAGGCGCCGGGGCCTCCGCCCGCCTCTCCACCGTCGCCACCTCCGCCGGAGGGACGCCCTCCACCACCTCCGTTGGCTCCACATTGGCAGCCACTACCGCCCCCGACGGGCCCGGAGGAACAGCCGCCGGGGTCCCCGGTCCTCCCTTTGCCGCCGCCGACGGACGCGGAGGCTCCGAAGCCTCCCCCTCTGCGGACGTTGAGGCGCGCCCGGGCCGCCGTCCCGCCAGGGCCTTCCGCGGCGCTACCTCCAGCGACCCTCCTCCCGCCGCGGGCCTGCAAAAAGAACGGATGCTTAATACAAGTGAAGGAAGGAGAAGGCTCTGACAGCGCGCTTACCCTCGCATCGAAGAGGTCCGGCGACGCTTCGGGGTCGACCCTCCTTGCTCCGCCGTCGGGCGCTTCTCGCCGACCCCCGGGCCGACCGCCCCGACAGACGCCTGCCCGGAGGCCGACGGGTCCGACCCCGCCGACTCGGGGCGAGCACGAACGCCCGTTGAAGCGGGCACCTCCTCTTCAGGGGTCGGCCGCCCCACATTGAACGTCGACGACGGAGGCGGTGCCGCCGTCGAGCCCCGGGCCTCCGGCCCCCGAGGTTCCGACCCGTGGCCCCGTCGGTGGGCGTGCACAACTCCTGCCTCGGGGCAGGGGGAGGGATCTCCACGACCTCCTCCTCTTCCTCCTCGTCGTCGTCGTCGTCGTCGTCCGACCCCTGCCGGCGCCGACCCCGGGCCAGCTTAGCCCGGAGCCTGAGCATCCGCTTGGCCTTCCGGGCGTCCTTCCTCCGCTTGTGCTCCTCGGCGGCCAAGCGGTTGGCCTCCCGGACGGCCGCGTCCTCGGGCAACGGGGGGCGAGAGGGTCGGACCACGGGCTCCCTCCTCTGTCACCAGCCAAAAGAGAAGAGTCAGAATCAGAGGAAGGAAGAAGAGAGGTACAACAAGACAAGGATCGCGCTTACCAAGAGGGAGCTTCCCTCAGCAGGACGCATCGGCGGGTGGTCGTCCACCGGATCCTCGAGGTCCTCCGCCGCGAGGGACTCCCAGAGCCGCTGCTTCAGCTCCAACTCCGAGATCGGCTCGGCCGACATCGCCGACCCGGAGAAATCCGAGCCGGGAACCATCTCCCAGAGCCAGAGCCGCCGCGCCATCAGCGGCAACACGCGACGGGCGTGGAACGCAGCGACGACCCCGGCGCCTCGCACCCTCCGGGCCCGCAGCTCCCACACGGCGTTGAGGACCTCGTCCATCAGCTTCTGCTCCTTGGCTGGCGGCCCCCACCTCCACACCGCGGGCGCCGCGTCGAATGTACGCCCGGTAAACACAGGCAGGGGCGCGGCAGCGTCGTTCTTAAGATAGAACCACTGCCCGTGCCACCCCCTGTGAGAGCTCCGCAGCCGCAGGGGGATATAGGAGCCGGAGCGATCGCTGCGGAGGTGGATACTGGCGCAGCCGATGGGGAGGTGGGGCCCCTCCTTCGTCTGGAGCGTGACGGAGAAGAAGTACCGCCACAAATCAAAATGGGGAGCGATCCCCAGATAGCCCTCGCACAACGCCACAACTATGGCGATGTGCAGTACCCCATTGGGGTTGAGGTGCTGCAGCTCAAGGCCGTAGTAGTGGAGGAGCCCCCGCAAGAAGGAATGCGCGGGGACTCCCAGCCCGCGCTCGTGGAAGTGGGCGAATGACACCACGTAACCTTTCGGCGGCGCGGGCACCTCCTCACTGCCCGGGAGCAACCACTCCCTCGCCTCCGTCCGGGCAACGAGGAGGCCACGGCTGACCAGACCCTCAAGGCGCGCTTTCCGAATGTCGGATCTCAGCCAAGAGGCCATGGAAAACGAGCAAGGAATGCGGGGAAGACGAGGAGAAGAAGGACGCGCAAGCGCGGAAGGATGGAAGGCGAAGGAGCAAAAGGAGACGAGACGGCACGGAAGGCAAAAGAAGACGCAAGTGACGGATGCGGTGAACGGACGAGCGAGGTGCGTATTTATACCTTTCACCCGCTTGGCGCTCCTCTCACCGCCAACGGGTCCCACCTGCTCGCCCCGCTCGACACGGGCGTCTCTTCGCCTTCCCAGCCTCCTCTCGTACCGCTCACTGCAGCTGGGCCCGCGGAGCCACCTCACGCAGCGCGGGAAATATCCCGCCCTTGGCAAATCACTCCAAACCGCTGCGGGTGGGTCCCGCCTAGCCAGTCCGCCCCGCGCGGAGCGCGACTTCGCCGCTTCGACTTCCTCTCACCCCACTCACTGCCTAACGGGTCCCACCGGGCGCCACGAGCGACGCGGGAAGCTTCCCGCGTGCCTGGCCTGTTCTCTCTGCCACTGCAAGCGGGACCCGCGATACCGCCTCGCGCAGGGCGATATCTGCTCCCGCCCGTGCAACGTCCGCCGCCAGTCGCTGCAGAAGGGACCCACGCGGTCGCCCGTCAGGCAGGGTCGAGCGCACGCGCATTAGTACTCATGACCCGCGAAGACTAACGTCTCTGCCGCACGTCCCGTCGCGGCAGGCGCCTCTGCTATGCCGCTGCCATGAAATCAATTCTGGCAGACAGAGGTTTGGGCTGAAAAATGCCCCGACGGCCCGAAGAGTTCGAAGGCTGGCCCCACGAACGGGTTCGACAGTCGCTCAGGACGCAAATAGAGTGAGGGGTGGATAGAGATGGGCCCGCTAGCGGCCAACACCCTGGCGCACGAGCGCCGAGGGCATCTCCGTCCGCGTTCGAGTCCCGGTTCACGCCGACCCATGGGTATCCTATCGCAAGGAGGCAGCGAGCCCTCGGAGCCTAGCGAACGGCATCCGGGTACCAAATTGGGACGGCAACCAGGAATATTGAGGTCGACCACCAGCTGGTCCATCGGAGCACCCCCCGAAGGGAGCCCGGGCCTCACTCGAACTCTCCCGTTAGCAACTCGACGAGCGTCACGCTTCGGCCTCCGTGGTAAAGCTTGGCCCGGCTCGACCTCCTCATCTGGCGGACAGACGCGCTGGAGGGACGAAAAAAGTCGAACCGTATCCACGATCGGACCACCGCAACGAGCGGAAGTCTCGGGAACGGAATCGCAAAAAGAGATCTATTACGGGATCGCAGAACGCATAAGCTCAACAGGGCACAACGTGAGCCTACCATTAGGAATTTGCTGCTCCCGGTGTGAGTGACTCCGGCCTCCCTCTCACGAGGAGGTCAGGCCTCACTCGGGGGCTACTGTTGAGGGTCACTACCAAGGGTAGTTAACTCTACTGACCCTCGACCTTAATGACGTGGTCAAGATGTAAATAAACCTCGCCTAAATCCGATTCCGTACCGCATGGGCGCACTGCGAAAGGAGCCAACTGACGATCTCCGCCTCGCCCGACCCCTTCGAAGGGGGGTCGGATCTCGCACGATCGGGCGGCGCGCTCGACCCCGTCTCCCGGGGGTCGGACGAACGTGCCTCCGCCTCGCCCGACCCCGGGGTCGGACGAATCATCTACTGCTCCACGAACTAGGAGGGCGACGACGGTTGGGAAGTAAATGCCTGACACCCCACGACCGCTGACAGGTAGAGCCGCTCGCCAACTCGAGCAAGTGGGCGTTAAATGCGCACGACGTGCACCGCCCACGGCATGGGCACCGCTCCAACAGCCCCCTGTCAGAGACTCATCGCCCTGTACAACAAGACGTCCCGGAGCGACGGCCACAACAACGGCGTCATCAAACCGGCTCCTACAGTGGTGTTTTCTCCATACGGATGGAACTCCACCGGCTGACAGCACAGGCCACTCCGATGAACAGGAACAAGTACGGCCAAACCAAGGACGACGCCCCATCACGGCCCGGCCTAACTAGAGTACGGCTGCCGTCAGCTTCAAGGAAGCAGCCCTCCTCACTTCACCGTATAAAAGGGGAGGGGAACCGAAGACAAAAAAAAGGTCAAGAGAAGCCTCCACGACCCACAAGCTCTCAACACGCACAACACTCACAAACAATTTCAGAGGCAGGAAACACTCCCTCTTCCTCCTCCGTTTGTAACCCCCCATTGTAATCTCAGTCGCAAATAACACGAGCAGCCACCAAAACTGGACGTAGGGTATTCGGCCCGAACCAGTATAAATCCTTGTGTCCATTTGCGAACCATCAGAGCCCAAAACGCGCTTCCCCTAAAAATAATCACTAGTCGGTGATATCGAACGCCGACAGAAGCCTTGTGCTACAAATTGTCCGCATTTAGCTATATTGATGTATGTTCATCGTTTAGAAAGCATGTAACTAAAAACCCAAAAAGCAAGGTGGTAAGTGAGTGCTAGGACGTACTGTCTCTGTTTGCTTTCATTGTTACTAACATGTGCAGTGACAATAATTTTTTAAAAAATGGAGGTAGTACTGGTAACAATCAAGAATCAACTATAACGATGTACCATTCGTTGGAAGTCCAAGCCCAACACATGTACATCATATATCCTCAAGGCTTCTCCGGTCTTGCCCACCGTTGCTGTCCCCTGTGCAAGCTTCAGGGGACTGTTACAAAGACACATTCAAATTGTTATGCGTACATTATTTCTGTGATATATAAAGGAAGCTTAGATTTAACAATTTTTATTAGACGCTGAAGATTTATCTGATTTTGCAAGTGCCTATCCAGTTTAATTAGAGGACCCTAGTGCAGAACAAATGATAGACACACAAAAAACAGAGGCTCGTACTCTGTAGCGACCGTGACAATGATGAAGTACCGATACATTCATACTAGTACATCTTTTTACACACTTTGTCTGGGTATATTCAGGGCCAATCTTTACAAATGGTGATACAGTACATATTTACAACCTGATCATCCTTGTTGGATGCATGGATGAGACACGTTGATTACACTGTGACTTCAACTATACGTAATTGATTATAGCAGAGTACAGTACCCTTTATATAAGGATATATTTCTTATAACTTTGATTATCAATTTAGTATTAATTGGCTTTTAATGGTCCACGTGTCAACTTTTGTACACGCACCGCCAAACCATCTGCTTTAATGACGTATACCATCAATGAACGATCGGTGTGGGTTTAATTAGTAGTAGTAAGTTGTTAGACAGGGTAGGACGGCATCTTGGCGAGGCCGCAGACGCCCTCCCCGCGGACGCCGCGGCGGATCCTGACGTACCCGCTTTCGCCCCACGACGTGCCCCACGAGTTCTTCATCAGCCAGTACTTGGTGCCGTCGGCCATGGTGCCGTACCCGACGGCGGTGATGGCGTGGTCCAGGTCCGTGTCGCAGTCCCCGTCGAGCACGCCGCCGTCGTAGAAGCGGAACAGGAAGGCCCCGCCGTTGATGGCCACCGAGACCGGCTGGTGCGACACGGCGGCCATGAGCGCGGCCTCGTTGTTGGCCGGGACGTCCTCGTGGCCGCGGATGGACGCCACGTGAGCGGCGGCGGCGGACGAGCGGCACGACCCGTCCTCGCCGCGGTACGGGTACCCGGACTCGGAGGCCAGTCCACCGTGCTGCGCGATGAAGTTGAAGGCGTCGTCCATGAGCCCGCCGCCGCAGCCCTGGTCGTTGCCGTAGACGTCGCAGTCCACCAACTCCTGCTCCGACAGCGACATCAGCCGCCCCGTCCGGATCTTGGTGAGCCCTTCCACGGCCGCCACGGCCGAGAACGCCCAGCAGCAACCTGCACGCGCGCGTGCATAATAACGCTCGTTAGTAGTAAAAGTTGTGGTGGACTATAGAGTTGATGGCGATGCAAAATTTTAACGAATTTTTTAGACAGGTAGCGTCTGTCACATCACAAAAAGAGGATCGACCGTTTAATCAATTTAGGTAGGTTCCTCGTGTGTATTTGTTTGACCAAAAGAGTGCACATATGGACTGGGGCTGCAGGAAGACTCGAGTCTCCTACTATGACCACACAACTAGTACGTCGTCAGCAGTCTCCAATGGTCAAGTTTATTACCGCACGCGCGCGCACGCGCGCCTCATATAAAAGTTACCGATATGGGCGCGCACGCGTGCACGACGTCGTCGTTAAAAATGTTTGATCGACTGCAACATATATCCTTCTCAGTTGATTAATTTCTACGGTCACCCATTAACTCAATTTTAATATATTTTATTGCAACTACTAGTACAAGATAATCAATCAGTTAGTATTGGGTATCCATGCAACTATGGATGATGCATCATGCAAGTGGTGTGTGTGTGTGTGTGTGTGTGTGTGAGTGTTTCAAGCACGTACCGCACTCTCCCTGATCCTTGACGCCAGTGACGGCGCCCATCCTCCTCCAGTCCATGCTCTCCGGCGCGTCGGCGAGGCTGAAGTTCTCGTACCTGAACCGGCGGCCGCTCCTGGCCATCGCGGCCGCCGCCGGGAGCTTCAGTCCGGTCCTGGCGGCCCGGAACTCCTCGTCGGTGAGGTCGGCGAACCTGTTCGTGGCCAGCCGTTGGCTGTTCTTCTTCCCTGCACCAGCGTTGAACGAGTCGATCCGCTCCGCGTTGGCCCGGAAAATTTCCAGGCGCCGCGCCTTCTCCGCCTCGTCCTTGTACGTGCGCCCGTGCTCCGCCATCCACCTCTCGTGCCGCGCCGCCATGGCCACGGCCGCGGCAGCGTTCTCTCCGGCCTGCACGTGCAGGTCGCGCGCCGCGAGAGTAGTGCAAACGCTGCTCATGACGAGAACTGCGAGCACGAACAGTGAAATGGACATTGTGGCAACAAGTTTCTTTTCTTTTTTCGTTTCAAGTGCTGTGTATATGTGTGCACCCGGCCACACAACAGTGCTCGATTGATCAGGTGTGTACCGACTGTCTAGTGCTTTAATAAGTAACTTGCGTGTTGGCCAATTCCTTCAATGCAGGAAGGGGGAGGAGGGTCTTATATAGCCGGAGAGGAGACGATCGGACGGAGCAGGAAAGGAACAAGACACAAGTTAGGCACGGTTAACTGCTACTCTAACAGGCGAGTTAGCCTAATGGATCAATCACATACACACACACACACACCAGAAGATTAACTCAGAACACAAAAAGTGGAGAGCCGTGAAGTAAGCGCCTACATGGATGGAGATGCATGGAGCCCTCTCGCTCTGGCTCTGCTGCAGATTCATTCGTTCGTTCTGAATGGATCCAAACATCATGCTGCGCGTAGAATATACATAATCTGATGCCGCTAGCTACTAGTGGACATCCATGCATTGATTAGATAACGAACACATGATGTTGCCGCCATTTTTAACCGAGCACGACGGGCAGGAACGCCGAGGCCACGGATTACGCCACTGCACTGTGTGTGGGGGGGACGCCGTTCGGGTTGGGTGTGGATGTGGGCCGCCGTGCCGGCCCGGACGCCTCTGTTCTGGTGGCGTGAGCTCGCGGCTCTCTTTGATCGAGCCCTTCTGAGTGATTCCGATCCCTTGATAAATTATTTGTGGATTCTTTTGTTTTTTTTTTTTTGTGGTGATCCCTAAAAAAAAGTGTGTGGATTCTTACGGTCGCCGTGGAATCTCTTGGCTCGCAATTCAGAGATTGAGACCGTTATCCGTGGACAGAGAGTGCTGCTTACGTGTGGACATTGCTGGAATTTAATTTGACAAAGACACCTCTGAATCTTTTACACTGTGGTATAGTATATCTAAATACAACTCTCTCCAAACTAGTAGTAGTAATAAATTGCTTCGTGATTAGTAGTACTACATAGAATATCAGAGAGCGTGGCATCAATTCATCATTGTGCTTGGCTTACTATTCCCTCCATTTTTAAAATATTGAGACTAGGTTTTCAAATTTAACTTTGATCATTAATCATATTACAAAAAGTATGTTAAATATCATAAATTTTATTATGATTTTAAAACTCCAACATTGTCAATATTTAAAAAAAAAAAGACAGAGATAGTATATTCTCATTGTGCCACTCAAGCATTAGTTCATTCACCGTCACAAAACAATCAGATTGAATTTAGTATTTGTTACTCGGATCGATACCGTTTTACCGCCCTAACACTACAAATAACGGCACGCGCGCCAGTGCGCCACCCACAACCCTGCTGCCATCACAACGGCAACCATGCTTGCATGCATTCTATTCTCCCTAGCCATATCCTCGACGAAATCCTAACACGTCGCTCTCGCGCATGATCTCTTCGGAGAGTGGAGAAGACTGATCAAATTGATGAGTGCGGTGCGGTGCGGCGGCGGTCTCACCGGAGATGGGATATGTCACCGGAACTGGGCGGTGGATGACAGCACGATTTGCTCTAGAAGGGGAGGAATTGTGAGAATGACGCATTGAGACTGAGTATGTTTGCAGACCACCGATGAATCCCAATTAAACATTTCGCATGAAATTAAATTAAAGTGAGGCTTCTTCCGAGTGATCGGACACACATGAATCTCGCTCGTTGCGTATGGGACGACTCAGACTCCGAGTCATTCGTCGTACATCCACGATATATAGCTGATCATGGAGCGTCCGCGAAAAAATATAGCTGCTCATGGAGCACCAACTTAGTTAGCTTTTTGATCCGACGATGCTAACATGAACAGAACACCACTAAGTAAGATGAGATTTGTTGACCAACGGTTCCCGTCGTGCTTGCACGCATGATTATTGCACCCCGGCCGAGATCAAATCGTTGCGACCAGTCGCTGACGCTGGTGATGGGCTAGGAATCCACATCGCCGCCGCCGCCGCCGTATCCCCATTTCCATACGCAAGACATGGCTGGTGCCTCACTGGCTTAATTATTCTTCGAGTGATGAATAAAGAAATAAATCGGCAGTAATATTTAAGAACTGAATCCTGCGTGGAGTCGTCAACCAATGGGTCATCTCATCTCTGTCCACTAGGGAACCCCAACTCCTTATGATAAGATTCCAGTTCGGTTCCTGTCACTACCCCTGCTCTGTGTGTGTGTGTGCCACTCTTTCAGTTCCCGTGCCATACATCGCGCCACTCTCTAATCTCTACTAGTATGCCTAGCTAGCTAGCTCCCCGTTCACTCACTCCTACTTTTGAGACATCACTCATTACGTTTACGTTAATAAGGAAATTAATTTTCAGGAGTTCTGCAATTTCTGGCGCACCAGTGCCGTTGGTTTTTCTTAGCTCCTTACCCGGCCCCGTCGTCTAGCTAGCTACAAGACAAGTCTTTGAGTAGAAAATATCACTGTCAACCGAATTAATTCTGACAACGGCAACAACAGATCAACAACGATGTTTGAGGAGCTCTGCCATCCACGTAAAATCGGGGGAGAAAAAATGGCGGCGGCGCTTTATCTGCTCTCGTGCATCGCCGGTCACCGCTCGCCGTCTCCCAAGCTCGACCGTCGTCGTGGGAATTCCCCGGAAAACTAACCTGATCGAGTGATCGGCGCACGCGTGCATATAACCCCAGAGAAATGGCCTTGTCAACTAGCTAGAGATAGCGTGAGCCCGCAGCTCTCTTCTCCTCTAGATCTCGATCGTGGTGTTCCAGTTTCGTCCATGGTCCTTGCACTGTGTGTGTGTGTACAACATTACGACGAGCTAGCTAGTTCTAAGATGGGCCAGACAAAAGTTCACGTAGCTTTCTGCCATTGCGACAGCCGCAAGCTCTCCTGCCATTAGCGCGAGATGAAGGAAAAGAAGTGGACGAGGACGAGCCCTTCCTAGGAAGCTAGCAAGTGGTTCCAGGGCCGAGAGAGAGACTTTTTTTCTTTTCTTTTGACTGAAGGGCCGAGAGAGACTAAGACCGAGAGAACCAATGGTGATGGTGATTTTGGAGTGTGGCCCATGGGCTGAGGTCGACTGCTTCGAAAAAAAGTAGGAAGAGAGCTTGATGTATTTGTCCTGGTCCAGTAAGAATGGTATCATTTGCCTTTTCTTTTTTTTTTCCCCTTACTAGAGAGTAGATCTTTCTTTCTATGCTGTTGCTAAAGTAAACTGTTATTCTTGTTAGACTACTTTTTTTTAGGGATTCTTGTTACTTTATGAGTAAGCTTGCTTAGCGAATTACACATAAATTGTATGATATATCCAAGGTAAAAGGGGAAAACATTGGAGTATATAGATGTATACATGAAAGAATGATCACGCAACACATATCTTTGGGTGGTATGATTGGACGAAGAACAATCTTAAAACTGATGAAGTCACTGCTGCAGATGCCTCATCGTAACTCTGGCATTACAAAGATAATTAACATGTTTATGCACATTTAAAGAAGAGCCAATTAGCACAACAGTGCGAATCAATCCAAAATCTTGCAATATGAGAAGAGGAACTTATAATTCCATCTGATTTGCAGCATAGGCGCAAGATTTGTCAAAGAAAAAAAAAGCAGTGAATCTACTCAGAAAACTCCCATGGACCACATCACACTTGATTTGCAGTAGGTTGGAAAATGAAATCGATTTGATCGAGAATGAATTGGGGCGGCTCCGCACTTAAGGGCCATGAAGACGTCAACCTGCGCTTTGATGCCGAAACAGATTGAAGCTGCTCTGCTAGTCTGCTACTCTGCTTGGCAAGTCAAACCCGAATGAGCCGACCATGAAGGAGCAGCTGGCGAGCACCAAGCAGCGGTCCACGCCGCTGATGGCCAGCGATTCAGTAACCTCACGACGGCAGGGGCCAAGCCAAGAAGGTGCTTCTAGCCTTCTACTAGTAACTTCTTCCACGTCCTCTACCAGAAAGAATCAGGTCGTTAGCTTCCCGGTCGGCTGGCTCTCTGAATAAAATAGCACGCGGCTGCCTCTCGCAGCTGACATCGAATGCGACGCGGCAGGCGCCAGGGGGAGAAGAACCTGAGAGAGCACAGGAGCTGAGGGAGCGAGCAAGAAGACCCGAAAAGATCACTTGCTCAGATCGCCGGAGCCGACTCCTCCCGAGGTACGGAACCCATCTTTCCCCATCTCGCCTCCTTTGCTTGATGCTTGTTGCCTGCTCTCTTTCCTAAGCACTGCTGGTACTGATCTCGTTAGGCGTGAAACTTTAGTTCCCTTTCCGAATCGTTCATCGCCAATTCGCCAGTTCAATTCCATCAAGGTCGACTCAGGAACTTCCATGCTTCAATTTCACGAACTTTTAGGTTACGAGTTGATTCACTTGCCCTTGCCTATGAATTGACCTCACTCCGTCCATCCATCTTGCATCTCTTTGAATGGGCATCAATTTACAGCAGAGTATTTGTGTTTTAGATAAGCTATGAACTCAAGATTTCAATCTTGGTGATTTGTACTTGTACATCTTCTGTTTGTACATGCATGTCTTTAGCTGATGTGATATTACACATGTCTCTATTAGATCCCTTAATTTCTGGTTATCTGTCTCAATAATGTGTGCAGGTCTCTGAATATTGGGTCGCAGCAGATCCGAGCTAGGCCTATGGCTGATAACAGCATTCAGCAGGCATTGCTAGAGGGTCCTCCTGACATGAAAAGGAAGCCATCAGAAGGTACCAAACGGTTTCGAAGATGCAGGACGACGCCCTCCTCAGATCCTGATAAAAGACCCACGGAAGATGGTTCCTCGCGTCAAACCAAAGAGTTGTTCAAGGAGTTGCGACCGAGTTTCAAGCTAGTAGGCCTTCTCCTCTTCGTCTACCTTCTGGTGGGCGTCATCGTCTTTTACCTTGTCATGGATCAGTTATCTGGAAAGCGAACCAATAGAGTGCTTGATGCCTTGTACTTCTGTATTGTCACAATGACCTCTGTTGGCTATGGGGATCTCGTCCCTAACAGTGACACAACGAAACTGCTTGCTTGTGTTTTCGTCTTCGTCGGCATGGCAATCATCGCTCTCTTCATCAGCAGGGCTGCGGACTACCTTGTTGAGAAGCAGGAGATATTGTTCTTCAAAGCACTGCACATGAACATGAAGGATGCTGAGGCAAAAATGCTCCGAGCAATGGAGGCAAACCGGATAAAGTACAAATTCTACACAGCGGCTCTACTTCTTGTAGTGACTATTGTTACTGGGACTGTATTTCTGTGGAAGATTGAGAAGCTGAGCTTTGTTGATTCCTTCTATTGCGTCTGTGCTACAATCACCACCCTAGGATATGGGGATAAAAGCTTCTCATCCAAAATGGGACGTCTTTTCGCCGTATTTTGGATAATCACAGGCACCATTATCATGGCTCAGTTTATCCTGTACCTTGCTGAGCTCTACACTGAGCGACGACAAAAGATGCTGGCCAAATGGGTGCTCACACGGAGGATAACAACTCTGGATCTTGAGGCAGCTGATCTTGATGGCGATCGACGAGTAGGGTAAGCACAAAAATCATAACCATTTTCAGTTATCCTTTTTTTTATCACCATTTTCTGCTATCCTTTCTTCCATCAGACCTGTCATGACATAAGTGTTGATATCACTGCCTCACTGGGGCTGACTTCTGAACCTTGATTTGTCTACAGGGCTGCTGAATTTGTACTTTACAAGCTCAAGGAGCTAGGCAAAGTCAACCAAGAGGAGATATCTTCTTTTCTTGAGGAGTTTGACAAACTTGATGTTGACCAGTCTGGGACGCTCTCTGCTTACGACCTTACTCTGGCACAGCCCGCTCAATGACAGATGTTTGCTGTATATTTGGTCTTTCTGCTTGAATGGTCTTGGTTCACGATGTTAATATTTCTGTTTGTGAATAGGACTTACCCTGAAAAGCAGTTTACTGAAACCAAATATTGAACATGTGTATAAGAAACAAATATTGGCAAGAATTTTCACTGAGTTTGCACACCTGACTGCATTATTGTAACCCCTCTTAGAAGATCTGTGTTACAGACTATTAATCAATTTTTATTGTTATACGAGTAATGGGTTTTCCTGATTGAATTTGAGCACTTCTATTCAGATAATTGTTGCTATTGTCACGGATTCTTTCGGGCCTTTGTCTTCGAGTCATTTACAATGTGTGCTACTTAAATGATTTTTACCAAAAAAAAAAAAGGTCGCGGCATGTAAAATTAGCACATGAGCGCGAGCCCCCATGGGCACCAAATCCACTCTCTGCATTATATTATCAGACATGTTACTAAACTACAGGCAGGCCATAATACAAAGAAAAGACGCTATCATTAGCTATAGTTCTGGACCAGTGCTTCAATCTTATAAATGCCTTCCCTGTCTGATCTTCTGGGGAATGTATTCTTCCGATAAAAAGGAAATGGAACACGCAGACAATGCCTCAATCTCAAATTTGACACCCTGTTGCAACATGGCTTCTAACTCCGACCTGCCAGTGACAGAATACGAGTGAAAAATTCTAGAAAGATTTAGAAAGCACAGAAAAAAAGAAAATCAGAATTGAGCTTGCCAAACGAAGTTGCTGACACTTAACTGCTCTGATTGTACCACAAGAAATGACCACTGTAAGGATATCACGTTTTACCAACTTCATTAGCACGTTTGCTTCATGCAGTCAGCTAGTTGGGCCAACATGTTCTTTTGTGGGTCTTTTTGATAAACTAATTTTGAAAATCCTAGTTTAACCAATACCAAAATTCTTCAGTTTGAATCAGAGTTCATATTGTATTCATGGAGGAAATGCTTGCAATACCTAGTTCAACTATATTGTCGATACATTTCTTCCTTACCTCCATTCTGGAGCTTCCCTGTTCAAATAACACCTAGCAAGAATACCTTCAGCTTTCCTCTTATCTGTGAAGCAGAAAACACGGGTCAACAAGTTAGCATTGGAAATATAACGGCCGACCATTCCCTCGTAAAAACATAAATATATGAAAACTGTATCACTCCAGTTTATTACCTTCAGGTGACAATTGAAGTTGGCAGCAGCTTGGAAGGCAATATTCCTCCAAGTCAGATGTGAAGACCCCAAGCCACCGTATATTAGGCACACGCAGGAAGTTTGCATCATATGCCAATTTCTGAAGTTGAGTGAGGAGACACAATTATAAAATTTTGGTTAGTTACAAAAGAAAATATATCATATCATGGGGTTTCAAAATTGAGATAAAAGGTCACATTTGTTAACAATAAGAGCAGAATCATGCCAATTCCGTTTGTAAGATGATCTATTCTTGGAGAAAAACTGGCCCTGCCTTAATGCCAATAGAATTTCAGAATGTAAACAAAAATTCAAATGCAAAGAGGGCCAGGGCAAGGGATTGAAAGTAAATAGTGAAGAATTTTGCAGCACACGCATATCCATGAAGTTGTTACCACAAAGTTAATATGCAAATCTGTCACAAAGATTATGTTCATAATTAAAATAGATGAGAATAACACTAGATAAATTATGCTTACCAATGAACCAAATTTGTAGGTGGCCAGAATGTCAAAACCATAAGGATCTGAGTCCACTAAGCAATAAACAGGCAAATGCAGCTGTTCAACAAGGTAACGTAGGAATCTGGGATGGTAAAAACAATGTTAAAAGTAATAGCATTTCAGTGACATACAATAGAACTTCAAGAATAAGACCATACCTTCTTGTTGGAATATCTGGGTAACCTCTTCCCTGAGTAGACAATGCAATAATGTAACATCATGAACCAGATTTAAAAAGGAAAATACAGGGAACGAATTCACTGTAACATTAACTGTTGGTTCTTACTTACTGTGACAACAATGCATCGGTTTTTTTCACAGAATTTGTCATTGGCCAAACGCTGGAACACTGCATATGGAAGTGAGTTGTAGGAGGCGTAGCAAATTATCATATGCAAATGGGAAACTTTAAACCACTTACCTGTCTCTTTCTCAACTACAAGAATGTATTCAGCAACACTAACCAAATCTGCATGGAGGAAAGAACTAAGAGCTTCAGTTCGTTGCAATGTAATCAGGAGAGGAAATTGAAATTGGCATAACAAGAAAGGTAACCCGTGCATAAACCCGTGTATAATTACTTTGAATAATAAGCATATTCCACTCTATACTTGTTCAGGATTTAAATTAGATACGGATTGCACCTTTCTTCTCATACAGATTTTCCTTATGGAGGGCTGTCTAAATATTAGTTGCTAACCAACAACATACTAATTTCAAACTTTAGATTCTTCAAGAAGATAAAATTAAATTGTTGAGTTGGTTAGCATCTGAGAGCAAAATTATCTAAAGAGTCTCTTGCCCACATGGAAAACTTTAACTTATCATGTGATGAGTTAATGTCTTGTAGGCCCTCTTGTTTCACATTATACAATAGTATAAAAGTGGGGTTGTGTTCTTAAAATTAACGACAACCTTTGACAGCCTCAATGCTCACGGGGATGGAGAAAATCTGCAGGTCAAAGCAAACCAGATAAAAGAGATTTAAAAACAAAGCACATGAGTACATGAAAGTGCTGAGATAAAGAACATAAAAGCTTACAGAATTGACGTTTGTTATACAGTACACTTTCTTTTCACCCTCCATAAATCTTGTCCAGCCCATCACCAAACTGCCATGACGAAGGCACCACAAAGTGCAGAAAAGAAAGGAATGAATATAACACTATAAAACTACTAAAAACTGAGCAAGCAAAAGAAAACATGCTACATGAAAATGATCATGAACTCTAGCCCCTATTAAATGTTATCAGATGTCTGTGCGTATTAACATAGGCAAATTGCCCTGGAGAGCAATACTTGGCTTGCTGATTGATCCATGGATGCATAGCACAAGTAAATGTACACATTATGCTCAGATGATAACGAAATAACAACACCCTGTTCCCACTCTGGTCATTAATCAAATCCAGACAATATTGTTATGTCTGAGTTATCAGATCAAAGAATCATAACACCATATAATTGCTGTGCGGAGCAATATTTGGTTTGTTGACTGATCCATGGATACATAGCACAGGTAAATGTACAGATTGCATTGTTGACTGATCCATTCCCACTTGATCGCCAATCAAATCCAGATAATCTTGGTTTTTCTGAGTTATCAAATCATAGAACAGATATAAAAGAGGTTATTAAAATCTTCAGAGGTCACAACTTTACGACAGAGGCCGTACCCTTTTACCACAGGAACCTGCAGACAGCCAAATGGGACAATATGAAGTCAGCTTTGAAAAAAAAGGTAAGCACGAAGACATTATGAAGGAATGAACTGAAGCTTTGTGTGCAGGAAACTTAAGGATAACTGAAGCTTTATGTGACATGGCAGGCTAGAGATACCTACCACATTCAGATTGTGCCGGCTGCACTTGAATAGTATGCAGATATCATTGATGGCACGGTCAACAACTGATTGTTCTGCAGTGAGCAAAGATACATATGTCTAAGTCTAAGTAATAACAACAGTAACACATGACGGTAGACACTTCCAGTTCAAACCCTTAACCATGTCGATTGATGAGTACAGACCTACGAAAAAAGAGGGGTACATGTAGAAGATGTCCCTCTTGGAGCAGTGCTTGTTCTGCTGCAGGAGCTTCTGCACCACGAGCAGAACCCTCAGGAGCACGCCTGCACATCAATAGTGCATCAGAGTAATCAACGTGGTAGCATACATAGAGAAAAAAACATAAGTAGATTCTGCCTGCTCGGTCAAGCGAATGCGTACTGAGGCGGGATGTGTGGGAGTACTTGTGGAGAAGGGAGAGGACGTCTGTGCCCACTGGAGAGTCGTAGCTGCAGGCACTGCAATCACGTTTCACACCGGCGCACGCACGGGGGTGAGGATCCGATGCAGTTGGTAGAAATCGGCGGAGCTATGTGAAGAGGCTAGGAAGGAGAAAGTGTGGGGAAGAGGATGGAAGCATACCATGGGGAACGGGACGCAGCGCCGGTGGCGGAGCAGTAGTTCTGGTAGCGGTTGAGCGCGATAGACGGGGAGCGCCCGGCAGCCACCTCCTCGACGACCCAGCGCACGAGCCCTACGCCGGCGTCACCCACAAGTGTCAGCACCAGCGCTCACCGGAGGAAGAGGGGTTTGGGCAGGCGGGCGATCGAGAGAATGGGGGAAACAAACGGAACCTCTGATTTTGCGGAGGAGGAGCGCCGCCTCATCATGCCGCCGCCGCAGCCGCTTCTCCTCGTTGTCCAGAGCCGGTGCTTGCCTTCGCTTCTCCCTCCCCGCCATGGCGCGAATCGATCGCGTTGCGCGCCCGCGCCGCTGCTCCCCTCCCTCCGCACCGCACACAACCCGGCGCAGGCGCAGCCTTTTGTCCCAAACAACGGCTAGTCTAGTGCAGCGCTGCTGCAGCGAAGCTTGGGCTGGGTAGCCCCAACAACTAGACTTGGGCCGATGGGCTTCATGATTCTTGTAAAACTAGCCTTGTTTAGAAATTCTTTTTCGAAAAGTTGTTTAGAAATTCTGAACACGAGAAATATCCGTATCTTCTCCAATATTCTGTTGACCTAGACTCACCGGTCGCTGCCACGCCCACGATTTTAATCTCGCACATTTCTATGCCAGTTCAGTTCAAACAGCAATGGCAGATACAGGAGGCAGCGATGAAGGCGAACCAAGAGTCCCAAGCAGATACAGCAATGGCAGATCCAGATTTCTCGTAATCCCTAACCAATACTACCTCTATTTTTTCATATTGATGCTTTATAGTTAAAAAACAGAGCATTTCTAGGTTGTACTCCGTATACTAGGGTATTATTGGAAGCACTAAGTGGCACTATATACCAAAATATCCAATCGAATAGCCCAATATTATTGAGCATTGTTACACAACACAGAAAATTGCATCCCCTGGTAAAATTTTACAATCTTGAGTCACAATTCTCAATGATTTAAAAACCTATGAGAAAAGAGAGAAGAATCTGGTTCAATTTTCCTTTCTGAAAAATTTCATTGAACACTTGCATAATGCAGCTCGAATAGAAAAAATGTTACACGGTGACATTCCATTGCAATGTCATAGGATGTGATCCCCTTATTTTGTTACCTGTCCGGTGTCTGATTTCGTCAATTGTCTTTGATCAGCTCATCTATTTGTTTCTAGCTAAAAACAATCCATAGGGGGACAAAAGGACGTACGTGAAGATTTTATTCATGCTCATGATTAATGCCTCACATACAGGGATGAAAGTGCCAGCTAAGCTAGCTCTCCAAACGACCAAATCTATCATCCTTGACAGTTCGTACCATATACCAAATATACGACTTCACCAGCTACATTTTGAGGGTTTGACACGCCCAACTCTCCGTAAAGATCCTAATATACAAATCCAGGTAAAAAGGCGTCAGAATTTACTTGTCGACGGCTTGGACCGCTTGCTGCTGAGCTGGGCAACGGGGAACTCCACCAGAACGATAAATGACGAGCTGTCAGCTTCCCGGAGGTACTGCACTGTGCCACTCATTGTCTTCACCAGCTTTTGGCTTATGTAAAGGCCAAGGCCCTCCCTGGAAACTCCTGGGCTGTGGCGGAACATCTCCTGTATCAGTGCCTCCGGGATGCCCGGTGCTGGGTGGACGATCCTGCAATCAGGCAATCAGTTTAGATTTTAGAAAGCTGCATCGAGATAAGCTTGTACTGGAGAACTGCTGTTCAGTGAATTAATATTTCAATGCTAATAAACTAACCAAGCAATATATAAGTGCAGCTGCGGTACCAGTGAAAAAGAGGTACTACCATTTTTCTACTGTTTCAAACTGCAGAGTTTCTGTGTATATTCATCATACTTATAAGTCATAACATGTCTCTACTGTTTGATTGCCCCAGCCATGGAAAATATGGATATTTATGATGCTCAAAATTGATGTTTTTTTTATGAGAGCGCCCAACTGAAACAGACAACTGTTAGAAGTGGGATCCATGGAAATTTGTTGACGTATTGCAATTCATATACTTCTAAATTTATCCTCAGTCAAAAGCATAAGAATATAAGGACCAAGCTGAAGTAATTGGTCGTTACCTGAACTCCAAATGAGCAATCTGCATACCAGACCCAATATTTTCCTTCTTTGGAATGACTTGGAGTACAATAGGTCCTTCTGCTGGTTGTGTGAATTGAAGAGTGCATGCCAGATAGTCTGCAAGAACCTGCTGAAGCCTTAAATTGTCTCCACATAGGTACATGCATGATACTTCTACAGGCCAATCACGATCAATAGAAATTCGTTTTTCCTTGCTCATAGACATGCCTTGCATTAGGACTGTATTGAGCGCTTCCTCAAGGTTGAATTCTACTGTGTTCATCTCCATATAGCTGTAGCAGCAAGCATATTTCCATCAATAGTTAGTCTAGTTTTTTTCGCATATGTACAAATGAAAAAGAGCAACCTTATAATAGGGTTGAATGTATAGGTTTTCTAGTGTTAGAAGCAATACTACATCGAACACAACATTCGTTTCTTGGCATTTCTAACCATCATGTAAGTACTAATAGAAAGTATCTTGTGTGTGATGTATACTCCCCCATAGATCCATTCTAACTAACAAAGCATGAGTTCTAATGAATTTCGGTTCTGTATGAGCACAATAAAAAGACAATCGTAACATAACCCAGACAGGCACGTACCACTGTTCAATACTTTCAAGATCAGTGTCATGTACAATCTTTTTCAGCTGTTCTTGACAGAGAACATTGGATGCAAGAAGTCGTCTTTGTTCCTCTGTCAATTCAGATGGTTCCAATAAATTGCGAGTAAATTGCATGCCATTGAGTGGATTGCTAAGTTCCTGACGAATATATGTCAATTCCTTAAAACTGTTTGTAGCAGCTTGTTCAGACATTTTCTGAACCTGGAGAGCATGCTGAAGTTCTGGGCTGGCCACATGGAGAAAGCAAAGAGCACCAGTGATCTTACCCTCAGCATTTGTCCTCTTGTTTGCTGTCAACAGGGATTCTACATACCTGCCATCTGTGTCAAAGAAGCTAAAAAGGAGCTTCTCAGGATCCTGACCAGAGATCGCTGTATTCATCAAAATGCTAAGTTTTGTGAGTGTAGCATGATCCTTCACCCTGCAGCCGTAGTCATGAAGGGTGAAAACCTCCCCAATTAGCAACTTATCTATTGCATCTTCCCTCTTCACACCAGTAATCTTTTGCATAGCTTCATTCCACTCTAAACAGGACCCAAAATCATTGATCATAAATATGGGAGGGATGAGCTCACTGGGGTTCTTTACTATTGCGACATAGTCACCTTGTATGCGTGTATACTTATCCATAATCATCTTCTGTCCTGTCAAATCTTGTGCAACAAAACAAATTCCAACAACTTTATCTGAAAGGTCACGACTACAACAGGAATTAAACAGCAAGATCACAGGGCTGCTGCATTCCTGGTTATGGAATGTTTTGAGTTTGATTTCCTGATTTTGCTCTTCAATTCCTGAAACACAAGAGGGACTAAGATGTCAAACAAAAATAAACACATTTAGATTGAGCTGGAGAGCACATCAAATTAAGCACAGTGACAAACCTTGTAAGGCTGAGTTCAAAATCTGCTTAATCACATCAATGGAATCATCCTCGACTAGATCTACCAGAGGCCTCCCTATGGCTTCCATGACAGGTAATCCAGTAAGTTCTGAAGCTTTACTGTTCCATCCATTTATGTTACCAGCTATGTCAACAGCCAAGATTGGGGCAGTTGCTGTCTCAATTAAGCGGACCATCTCATCCGTTACTGTTCTTAATTCATGTAGTCCCTGTATCTTCTTTGTATCCTCGGCTGGAGCTTTTACAATTGACCTTACATTGTTTTGTTTTGCATCTTCATCTTGAAGCGAGCCACGTAATATTAGCTGCAAAGAATGTATAGCGTCCATTTCAATATCCTCCCATGGAACACTGCTCCACTTAACCACCTCCAAGAAGGCCTTGAACGATGATCGCGGATGCATCTTCCTGCCATTCTCATCTGTGTCAACCGGTTCATGCTTAGCTCCACCCCACTTGATCTCCTTTGCAGTGTGAGATCGGAACCAGAATATAAAATCTCTGGAAGTGATCTTTATCGCAGCCATGCCACAGACAACCTCCCTAAGTGCAGCCGCACCAGGATAACCCGCTTCGACTAAACTTTCAGTACTAATCCCAGTTGAACCATCATGGTATTCCTGCAGCCACGCGACAATGTTCTTTATCTCTGTCTCAGAGGGTGTTGATCCTAGCACCCAAAGCTGGTTTTGATAATATAATGCAGCACCATCGCACTTTACTAGATCCATTACATTAGGTGACTGGGTGAATATCCCAACAGGTGCATCTCGGAGAAGCATATCACAAAGGAGGGTCTGTGTCCGTAAAATGTGCCTCTCCTTTGCCTGAGCAGCAAGTTCCACCTCCTTGTTGAGCTGTACACCAAAAACTTGCAAGAGAAACTCGCAAGCGTACCTAAGCGGGAAAGGCACGAACCTCGGGCTAGTGTGATGGCATACCACAAGCCCCCACAGCTTTCTGCCCTTTGGCTGCTGGTCACTCCCAGTGTCTGCATCATCGTCCTCATCCTCATTTACAGTTACCGACATTACAAGCGACGCTACGGATCCCATGTTTGCCATGTATTGCGCGTGGCAGCCATGGGGAGCCCGGAGTGTCGATCCACAGAGGCTGAGAGGCTGTGCTAAGTTGTCATCCTGGATGATCTTCACAGGTTTAGCAGAGCAATCACATATCATCCGCACTTTGTTTTTCATGAACAGAAATCTGGATGCTTGTGGAATGTCTGTGGCTGGGTAGTGCAGGCCAAGATATGGATCCAGATCAGACCTCCTGCACTCTGCAATGACCTCGCCGTGCTCATCCTCATGGAACTTGTACGCCATCACCCTGTCATAGCCAGTGAGCTCGCTCACCTCGCGGACCAGCACGTCACACAGCAGCGAGAGGTTCCCACTGGGCAACGACTGCAGCCTGGAGATGGCCTTGGCGGCGAGCTTGTAGGACTTGAGTGCTCCGGCGGCAGTGACGGGCACGTCCGCAGGGTTGACCGGCTCGAGATCGATGACGAGGCCGACGTCGATGCGGTGCATGATGGCGTAGAACGGCTTCCCGGACGTCCTGGCGTGCACGAGGATGGGGTTGAGCAGGTTGACTTCCCCGTAGGTGGCGGCCTTCTGCAGCGCGACGGAGCTCTGGGCGCGGAAGAGCGCGCGCACGTCGGTGCCGACGGTGAGCGCGTCCCGCTGGTCGATGGTGGGGACGGCGTGCGGCGTGAGGTCGAGCATCTCGGCGGCGTTCTCGCTGAAGGCGAGCAGAGCGAACGTTTCCGGGTGGACGGCGAGCAGGCAACCGAAAGGCTGGATGTAGCGGCCCCGCTGCATGTTCTGGAGGTAGGCGGAGACGGTGCTGGTGCTGGCCCCCGACCGATTGGCGGCGCCCACTGACGAAGAGTAGTCAAAGTGGCGCTGCGAGCCCTCGAACTCGGCGTGCAGCTGCGCGTCCACCGGCGTCTGCGCCACCACCCGCGCGCTGTGCTTGGAACGCGCCGAGCTGCTCCGGGAGCACGTCCCGCGGTTGTTCGACCGCGACGACGACATCTCCGCCGCCCCTCTTCCCCTCTCCTCCTCCTCCTCCTCCTCCTCCTCCTCCTCCTACTCCCCCCGCCGCTAGCGAACCAGCGCGGCAAGGGGCTCGAGCAACTGGGCCTTGGAATCGGCGAGAATCATAGGAGGGGGATAGGCGAACACCAAAAGCAGGGGCCTTTGCTTTGCTTTCCCATGGAGAAAGACGGGAGGGGGAGGGGGTCGGATTCCGCCGCGGATAAGCACGGGGGAACCCTGCCCTCGAGCTGAGTCCGCGAGTGGGACAGCGGGCGGCCGCGGGGGCAGCAGAGCCAGCAGCTGCTGTTGCAGCGGATAATAGTACTATCTCCTCGCTGCCCTGCTCCAAAGGGGAACGCGAAACGAAATGAGCAACAGCGCTGCGCACCTGACCGCGGGCAAGGGGAGGTCGCCGGCAGGGAGGAGCGCCGACCGGAGCGGGGAAGAAGACGGGAAGGGGCGGGGCTAGACCCGCCCCCGCAGCTGAGCTCACACGAGATGTCGGGACACCGGGAGGGGAAAGCCGTACAGCGTCATCCGTCTCTTCTTCCTCGCAGCAGTAGCCGACTTTTCCATCTCTGGTAATGGATGATAATCCCGTGATCAGTGATTAGATAAAAAAAATTAGATTAGCGTGCCACTTGATTGGATTGGCTGTGAGCTTGTCGGGCTTTTGTCAGCAGAATGGCATGGGCGCATGCCAGCAGATTGGCACTAGCTGAGTATAGAACTTTGACATCATTGAGCCAGTCGTTTAACTGAAGAACCACATACATGAATTTTTAGACATACCGGCGAGGAAAAAAAACTTATCACATACTTTTTTTTTTACTTATCATCGCTGAATTTAACTAGTAATTTTGATCATTTATCTTATTTAAAAAATTATTTAAATATATAAAATTAAAATTTATATTGTAAAAATATGTTATGGTAAATCAAATTATAACAAAATATAATATTTTTATACTTTTTTAATAAAAGAATAATTAAAGTTAACTATCAAAATAAACGATGACAAGTACAAAAGAACAGAGTGAATACTATACATGAATTTTTCGGCCATGTTGTTTGTGATTGTGCTTGTGTTTGGTTGGAAGTGGAAGATGACACTTGAGTTGTTGTTGGATTTAAATGCAATAATCAGAAAAATCCAGTGCTTGCGAGGAGGAAACATCTAAGTCTGCTATATACAGTCCCTATGCTCACGTTGTCGTAATGTTTGACGAAAGAAAACGCTAAAGCATGATTAGGTGACACTTCCAGTCTTTCGGACCTTTTTCTTTACGTATAGAAGAATCTGCCTTTCGTGCTTTACGGTATGGCGAGAAAAAGATGCAAGGACGACGACCTTGTATCTATACATATAATTCTCGGGAGACGTTTCTAGCTAGGACACCCACCACCTCCTCCTCCTCACGAGCAAAAAAGTAGAGCTCTCGGGAAGAAGAGCATACTGTATTCAGTTTTCAGATGAGTGGGCGCCGTCAAGTCCCCTATCGATGCCGAACCTTCGATAAACGTTGTTCCCCCGGTCCCGTCCCTTGGATTGGACACTGGTACGTTGCTAGTATTTTTGAGATGGCGGCATTGCGGCAAAACCCGCGCGGTCGGGTCGTGCGGCGGTCAGAACATCCATCTTGAAGTCTGAGCCGGAAGGATGGGCATCCATGCGTCGGCATCTGTACAGTACAGCGCACTGCGCACGAGGCAGTGCACGAAAGAGTGATGACGAAGGTGAGGAGTGAGGTGAGCGCAGGAATGCACACAGAGAGACGACCCTCGTACGAGTGTGGGGGTAATCAGGGAAAAATTCAGATCGCCATGGCATGGCGGCTGTCATATGTCTTCTCACAGGCCTATGGGCTTTAGCTCTCCACTCTTTACAAGCCCAATAAGCTACCAGTACCTACCGATCTGAATGACTACGGGCCCAAGTCACCCAACTCTCTGTATTCAAAAGAGAATATATATATTAAAAAAAAAAGGGAAGGAGGTTTCCCCGTCCGTATCCTATCCAATGTCCAAACCCCAAAGGCGAAGAATAAAGAAAAGGGAAGGGAATTGGGAGCTGGCCGTGGAATGGATAGGTCAGGACCAGGGCCGCCGCAACTTGCACCCACACACTCACACACGGGGACGCGGCCGATGCAAACGACGGAAAATTTATGTGAGAGAAATTAGCTATCTGGTGCGGGACCATGCATATATACAAAGCGAGCGAGACCCCGCAAGAAAGAGAAATACATATATATATATATACAAAGCGAGCGAGGCCGCCCGACGCAGTGCTCCGCACGTAAGCGCCACGCGCGCGCACCAGCACCAGAGAGAGGCCGCCATCCGGGGTGATAGGACGCTTGAACGACCAGTGGTAGTAGGGTAGGGCTGCTGAAATGTCGTGTTGCTGAGACGTCGTCCTAACACCCTCGCACACTACTCACCCTGTTTTGATTATTAGGCAGGGTCGTAATAAACAGTAGGACTAGGAAAATGCCGCAGCACAGCGGGGTCGATCTTTGGCGATCGAGGTCACCAATCAGATGATGGACAGGTTACATTACATACAGTAGGGGGGCTCTGTTTGGTGGTTTCGTGCAGGGACTAAACACTCTACTAGGGAGCAGGAGCGCTCTGAATGATGTTTTCAAATCACATTTGGTTTGGTTGGTACTTTTTCTCTTATGTGTGCTGTATAATCCCAAGAGTTGCGTTTGGTATACTAGCTTAGGACGATGATGATGCTCTGTCAGAACGTACAGGAAGTTACTTTTCGGCGATCAACAATGCTTTGCTCATATGGCGCGAGGTGATGTCTCTGTTCACCAGACCAAGCAGGATGCGTATGAAGTGAGATTCACTTTGCAACTGTGACTGCAAAGAGGGGGTGAAACGACCACACCCCGGCACGTGCGCGTGTAAACAAGAGCGCTAGCCAGGCATGCAAAACACAGGGACTACTCAGATTAGGCCACCAAGCCCCAAATCGAGAGAGAGAACGCGAGGGGCAGCAGAAAACAAAAGCTCGTTGCGGCAGAGGTGCCGCTGGCCCGTCGAGATCAGACGTGGACGTCGGCGAAGAAAGCGGGGACACTTACCACCACTACCATTCCACTCGGCCGTCCCGTCCTCCGGTTCGTCTCCGGCAGTCCTCCAATTGGCGAGCGCGAGAGTGACCAGACCAGACCAGACCAGACCCACCACAAAAAGCGAAGCGAAGACGAAGGTTCTGCTTCTGCGCGCGACGCCCGCCACGGAGGACCGTCCCTCTGGCCTCTTCCCCAATCCGCTAGGTCGGTCCGGTCTTCTATTAGGACCATCCATCAATTCGATCGCTAGCCATCCCTCCATCGATCGATCGCGTGTACGTACATCCATCCATCCATCCACACTACCACCCTTACCCTACCCACAAGGCACAGGGGTCACGTCCCGGCCATACGCATCCAGCTTTCCATTCCCTGTCGCTTCCACTGGCCCTTGGCTGTATCGCTTGACGTCACAATCGTCACAGCTCAACCTCACTAGTCACTGCTAGCAGGCACCACCCGGATTAGCACGTATCAGTCACGCTTTCAGTGTCCAAAAATAATAAAAACAAAACAGGCCGCATGGCACGGATGACACATGGAAGCACACACGGGGGAGAAACAAAAGTGAAAACTGTGAAAAGGATGGTAAAAGGGGCGAGCTTCTTTATCTTGAATCAGAGTGCTGCGACAAACAAACTGGTATACTAGTGAGGTGGTGTGGGAGCGCACAGAGCAGACAGAAACTTTTCCTGCCTTGAGTGAAATCTCCCTCCTCATTTTCCATTTTTGTAGTACATATAACAAATCAAAATATGGGATTGCTTATTTTTATTAATGCATCCAGATCCTCTACTAAAGAAGAGCAAAGGAGAATTAAAGGACAGAGGTATACTATATATGTATGTATGTATGTATAGAAGTGCATATACACGAATACATGAAATCTGTACGGCGCCTGTAATTATACAGTATAAGCATGCATTGATGTGGGGCAGGACGAACGGACGGGCGGGCGGGCGGGTGCAGTGATTGATGAAGGGGCCGAACGCTAATCATGGTCATGGGGTGATTGACGGCGGCGAGTCTTGTGCCGATCACATGATGGTGCAGGCGTAGGAGGGGTCCTCCTCGCAGACGATCCGGTATCCGCCCCCGCATGGGTTACAGGGGTACGGGTACGGCTGTGGGTACGGCTGCGGGACGTACTGCGGCGGCGCGGGCGCGGGCGCGGGCTCGGGGGCCTTGTTGCCGCCGCAGGAGCAGCAGTGGCACCCGCCGTGGCCGTGGTGGCAGCAGCACTCGGACGGCCACGCCGGGTACGGGTACGGGTACGGCCACGGGTACGGGACCTCCACCACCTTGGGCTGCGGCGGCGGCGGCTTCGGCTCCTCCTTCTTGGGTGGCGGCGGAGGGGGCTCCTCCTTCTTGGGCGGTGGTGCCGGGGGCTCCTCCTTCTTCGGCGGATCCACCTTCGCCGGCGGCGGCGGCGCCGGCACGACCGTCGGCGCTGGCGGTGGGGGCTTGGGCTCCTCCTTCTTGGGCCGCTCTGGCTCCTTGGGCTTGGGCGGCGCCGGAGGCGGCGGCTCCACGATCTCGATCTCCTTGATGATCTTGCACGCCTTGCAGCACAGCTTGTCGGCCAGCTTGTCCGCGTCGAACGGACCCTTCACGATCACCCGGTTGTTCTTCTCATCGTACTCGATGTCGTCGATGACGAACTCACCCTTCTCTGGAGGCAAGCCAAGGACACACAAGAATTAGAGTACTCCAAGAATTATACTACTAACAGCGCTCGATTGAATGAACTTCACAACCGCACAAAATTCAGCAAGCAAGCAAGCACGAAATTCAGCAGGCAAGTACGCACCCTGGATCCTGGTGAGCACCTTCTGGATCTTGGTGTAGCAGCGGCAGCATTCCAGGTCCACCTTGACGATGATGGTCGGCATCTGCACCGCACAAGCACTTGCTCTGATCACAAACAAAGTTGTCCTTATCTAATTTTCCACACACACACACGGACGCAAGAGGAAGAGAAACAGAGAGCGAGACATCAATTCCATGCAACACAGAGGGAGCGACCGATTGATTGCAACTGATTTATGACTACCAGCACCACCGAAAAAGTAAGGCAAAATAGCAGAGGAGGAAGAAGCAAAGGACCAGTTCGAAGCGTGGAACACACTCCAGAATAAATTAACCAGGGCGGAGGCAGGGACAGGACGGACAGTCTTTGCCATCAACAGGACCATCATCAGATCAACGACGCAATCCTGATGTATTAATTCCCCTTCTTCCTGAAGAGTGAATAACGAGAGAAGGACAGGGGATGGAAGAGCAGCTCACCTTGGCTTGGTTCGGTTCAGCTCAGAGCAGCACCCGCAATGCGGGTGAGGGAGGGAGGGAGGAGAAGTGTTTGTTGGTGGAGAGTGAGGAAGAAGGGCGAGGGAGAGGAAGAAGAGGAAGGGGTGGTGGAGTGGCGTGAACGCGCAGCTATATATGCACCATCTCGTTTGCCTCCCACGTCATCTCAGAGTCAGAGACCGCGGCGAGGAGGAAAAAAAGCAGGCAGGGGGAAG
Source organism: Oropetium thomaeum (assembly GCA_001182835.1). NCBI lineage: Eukaryota > Viridiplantae > Streptophyta > Magnoliopsida > Poales > Poaceae > Oropetium > Oropetium thomaeum. Next base: position 1,159,231 of record LFJQ01000018.1, on the reverse strand, counting down.
GCAGTAAGCAAGGAAGGAAGAAGCCATGGAGAAGCAACTGGAAACACAAAAAGGCAGCAGCGGAAGCAACAAGAGCACTTGGCTCCCTTCTGCCGCACCACCTCAGCGGCCGCACACCCGGGTTGTGAGATGCGTCGCTGTCAGGGCTGTTATTTGGCACCCCTCTCGACGATGATCCACTGCAGTTTCACCCGGAACCGGAATAAAGACCTGCTCCGCTGTGAGAAATCATACTCGCCCGCAGGTCGTCACTCCACTCCCGGATTGGTAGTACAACATACTCCTACGCTGTGACGGAGACAACTCTCACTGTCTCTCACATGACATGAGGGCTCGTTTTTTTTTACGGCGACGGTGTTTTTGTTCTCGATCGTTCTGATAAAAGCGAGAGGTTTTGACTTTCGTTCTCTCACACGCCAGATGGGCAAGACACGTGTAGTGAGTGAAAGTGAATCCACCCGTCCTGCTAGGAAAGCAGACGGCGAGTGCTCTGCTGGGAACTGCCCGGAGTTGGCAAGTTGTTTTTTCAGGTGGTTTCAGAGACCGCCGACCATGTATCTATCTAACCCTCCCTCGTCCCGAAAACAGAATCCCGTAAAAATTCTTTCAGAACATTCATCCTGGTAGCCAACAAAAAAAAAAAAAAGGAACAAGAGCGGGTGACCTAAGCTTGGAGATGCCTTCTGATACTATCAAATCATATCTGATCGGATCCGTATTCCTCCTTCGGGCGGGGAGTCGCTTTGTTGTGTCACCCTTGCGCGCTGATTTGTTGCTCCGCTGTGAACTGCTAAGATGACGCGATCAATGGGCAGCGCAAGCAGCGGTTTGGTCGCAACCGGGGCCGGTCCACGGCCCCTCCCGGTAACCGGACCGGCGGACCGTTCCATGCCTAAAGCCTAACACACCTCGCCAGCACGTCGTCCCATTTTAGTCGTTAGCGAGTGGCGGCACACCGGGAGGAGAGAGGGCGTGATTCGTTGCGGGTCCACGGCAACTGCTGCCGGTTTTAGCTGCTGGCTGCCGCCGCAATTGATGGGGAACAGGGACTCGTCGTCCACACACACGCGGCCATAACAACTACTATAACGAACGTCATCATACGCCATACTACAACAACATTTGATTGAGCCCATGTTGGAAACGATATGAGTACGTAATAATTCGTTCGTGTCCGTGAAACCTTGTTCATGCTATTTTCTACCGCTTGTGCCCTTCGCTATATATATATATATATATATATATATATATATATATATATATATATATATATATATATCCTCGACTGGACCGGGGGCCGCCTCTCTTGCAAAGTCACAAACCCGCCCCCGCCTTGCTGGCGTCTCGATGCGCGCGCGCGATTGCAATAGAAACCGACCGGCCTCGCCATACTACAGCACAGTTCTGTGATTGCCGCCCGCGACCTGCTCATTCTCCATCTCGTAGTCGCGCTGCACCCGACCGGCCGGTGGGGGAAAGGAAAGCGCACGGCGCGTTCCCCATCCCATCCCACATCCCGGCCGCGCATGCGTGCATCATCATCACCGTCTCATTTTCACCCCAGGTCGTCGCTAGCTGTCCCAATCTCGACTCGACGCGGACGGAACGGAACGGAACCCCATGACGAACGACCCAACATGCCACGAGGCGTGCCGCGCCGCGCCTGCTGCCCCCGGCCGGTTGTCGGTGGTCGCCGTTCTACTGCACATCGATCGAGCGAGCCAGACCGAGAGCAACGCTCTTATTTCCACGCATGTGCGTGTGCTGATGCTGACACGTAGGATGGGGACTTTTTCACGCGGAGCGAGTGCGAGACTTGGCAACGTTAACGCCGAAAGCGCACCCGGCGTGCTTTCCGTTTGAGCGAGATTAGGAGGAGCAAATACTAAGCTGTAGGGGTAGGGGAGCAAAAGGATTCGATCGGTGGCGCAAATGCTACTTTGGTGATTTGGTTGGTCCTTCTTGGCCTTTCCTTGTGTTCGTAGAAAAGTCCTTTGTTTTGCTTCGGTTCCTTGGCGCAGTAGCAGTAGCTTGGCTCGTTTTTGGTGCCTGACTTTTTACTAGTAGGTTCGTTAACATATCCACCACCTCTCCTCCCTCCCTGCCTGCCGGTCCTACTAATCCATGGGCGTGCCGTTGTTCTGTGTTTTCTGTTGGAGCTGGGAAAAGAAAGCGCGCGATCCGTGCAGTGCTGCGCTGAGGTTGTTCAGTCCGAACTGCTGCTGCCGGTAGCTGCGGCGGATTAGATTCATTCTGCAGAGTCGTCAAACAGCGCCGACGCCACCGGCCACCGGCCTTCCAGATCAAGAATTGCTTGGCGCTCACATAAAGCAGTGAGGGGTTCATCATTCCCGCGACGGAAAACCTCAAGGAAAAGGGGATGGATCATCTTCTCTTCTCCGTCGTAGGGTGAATCTAGCAGGTGAGGTGTCCTTTGAGGACGGAAGTTGAAGAGGCCCGATGGTGAGCACCTGCCGCTGCCGGCGCAAGAAAAGGAGAGGCGCCAAAAGGCAAGGAACAAGGAGGTGGTTCGCGGCGTTTACGGAATCCAAGTAGAGTGAGTACTCGAATCAGAGGAGTAGGTGCCCCGTTACCAATTGACCCGGCCACGCCTTATTGCACCGCACCAATGCGCTGCACACAACGAACACGAAAAAGGGTAATAATACCGTAGCTTTTAGGCGGGCAGCGACAACTCAGTGGTCTTTTCGGTCGTCGTTGTGGTAGAGCCTGGTTTTCTATAGCTGCCGGGGCCATTGAGATTGGATCGAGGAGGCTACAGCAGTATAGCTATACAACAAGGTCGGTAGTCGGTACCAGAAGCTTCCTGCAGCCTATTATTATGGGCGGTTTGAGCACGATCGATCCGATGCAGTGCAGCGGCTGGATTCCCTTTTTTTTTAGAGTTCGAGAGGGGCCGCAGCCCCTCCAGTCCATCATTAATAAACTCAGGACCAACCACTCCCGATGGCTTTGCGCCTCTCTTTGCGTTGCGCCGGCAGCGGCAGGTCAAGGGCTGTCAGCTGTAAAGGCCCGTGCGCTCGATTCTCCCTTCCATTCGCGCATGTACGGAGACTCTCTCATTAAAGGAATCGCAAGGATCCGCAGGTCAGAACTGCATCGGATTCACGGGCGCGGGCCGTGTCCGACGGGGTCGCTTTCCCCGCGCGTCACAGCCGGCGGCCACGTTCCGGTTCCGGGAATCAACGATGGTGGGATAGCACAACGTTTCTGTACATCCATGCAACCGACTTCTCAGGCTCATCAATTGGGTGCGCCAGATTTCTGACCTGTTGGAGCCCAGGCCCGTCGTTGGTTGGAGTCGGCCCATTACGACCACGTTTCGTTAGAGCAAGGGCAATGTGTGTTGCCGAACTCGGTAAAAGACGCGGGGCCCACAGTCAGGCGGCAGTAACTCTTACCGCACCTCACAATGTTGAATCGGAATAGCAGCTGTAGCGTGGATTAAAAAATCTTCCCCTCCCAACTGCTTCACCTTCCTTCCCGCGAGACCAATCCATCCCCAAATCTCATCGCCGTTGCCCAATCTCATCGGTGCAGCCCCCAAATCTTTCCATTCATCTTCATCCCGACTGCTGGACCAAACCAATCGATACAAGGCGCTGCTGCGTAAGTCTTTTTTCTCGAGCAGCAACGCGAGATCCAGGCGAGGAGGAGCAGTCGTGAGATCCAGGCGAGGCACAGCAGCAGCGCAGATCTAGGCATGAGCGGAGCAGCCGGCATGGGTGGGCGGCAGATGCGGCACTCCAGGCTCTTATCTGTCTTCCACAGCATGCACCACGGCAGCAGGCATCGGAACGCTGACGACCAAGGACAGCAGTGCCCGGCCGTGCGCTCACCGTATGGACTCTCCGTCTTGCTACTTCACGATGAAGGATATCCGTCATATTCAGCTTCATCACCAAGGATGGTAATCAGTAAAAGCTAGTTTGATTTTATCTATTATTTAAATTACCTTGGAGTGTGTTCTGTGCAAAATATAGAAATGAGACATGCATTGATTAACAATGGTACAAGTACAAACTGACAAACTAGAGAAATATAAAAACAGAGTACATAGATAGTTGAACCGAAAACTAATACACTCTAATTTTGAGGCGGTTGAGTACCAAATTTTTGCCACACGTGCTCTATCAAATCTTCCTTGAGACGGCGATGAGTAGCTCGATCACGAATTTCTATATTACCATAGATTGGTCCTTGGTCTAGTCCTGTCATTTGAGGTGAATGTCGTCCTTGCTCGTATATGTTACCATCTGGTATGTCATAGGTGTCTCTCTCATCATCTATTATCATATTGTGCAAAATAATACATGCATACATAATATCCGCAAGTTCTTCCCTTTCCCAAAGACGTGCAGGATGCCGTATAATGGCCCAACGTTTCTGCAACACCCCAAAAGCTCGTTCCACATCTTTCCTTGCCCTTCTTGAATTTCAGCATATTTCTTGTGCTTAGCACTTTTTGGTCTACTGATTGTGTCACATCCCAAAAGTTGCAATCTTTTGTCCTTTTGATAATGAGCTCACTGATTCAATCATTTGAATTCGACTTTTTCCTGTTTTGAATTTGGGTCAGGGTTTCGAAGTTTTCGTCGTTTTCGCAAAACCCTAATCGACTTTCAAGAAGCCTTTTGTTTTCTTAATAAAACTACCCCAATGTTTTTGCATGACAATTAACTATACATTAAAATAGAATTTTGGAGATTTTATGAAAATTTTTGGTAAAGGTTTAAACCCCTTTAAAATTCCAACAAGTTTGAACCTAATTGAAAATTCACAGATCTTTAGAAGCTGATTCAGTGAACTTTCCTTTAATAAAAGTTGTTCCAAATAATTCTTTTAGTACACACAAAAAGTTTCAAAAATTTTTGAGCTCGGGAGCTAGGGTTTTCTGTTGTATCAAGAGGGAGGGTAATTGAATTAATTGAATTGAAAATAATCTTACCGTGAACAGTACTAGCCCGACACCCCTTGCCGCCGCAGCCAACCACCGCAGCCGAGCGCAGCGCCGGCCAATCCCCCGCGCGCGCCATCACTCCTCCCCATCGGTGAATCTTGCAAGAGATCTTCCCCTCCTTCTCTCTTCCTCTCTCTCCCTCTCTCTGGCGCGCCTTCATTTCCCTCACTGCCGCACGCCATCGCCACTGCCGAGCACCGCCTTCAGGCGCCAATTGCCGGCCGCCGCACCCCTTCTCCAATCCGCGTGCACCACTACTCTCTACCTCCCTTGGCTCCTCCTCCTCGAGTACAAAACCAAAGCTCAAGCACTAGCTCCCCCTCCCCTCCTTTCTTCCTTCTCTGTTCTGCCGCGCACCTCAGAGCACCACGCCATTGCCGCCCGAGCACCCCCACCGTCGACAGCTCGCTCCGGCCACTCCCTAGCCTCGCCACCGTGCCAATCAAGTTCCCCTCGGCCCACTGAAACTCTCCGAACACCAAGTTTCCCTGCCGTGCCCTAAATTCACCGGAACATCGCCGCACTGCTCCTCGGCCGACAACAGCGCCGGCGGCCGCCTCTCTCCAAATTCCGTCACCACGGTAGCCCCATTCTTCAATTCCTTCAACTAGCTTGTTCCTCTCACCATGGTACACCAGTTTTATAAGCCATTGATCGCAGCTCATCACCGGTGAGGGAGATTCTCCCGCGCCGCCGTCGGTCTCCACTGAATTTGCCGCCAGGGCTCACGTCGACCACCACCTTGCGCCTTTCCCCGTGGCCCTAATCTTCATCAAATCAGTTCCTTGAATCAAGGTGATGCTCCTCGACCACTCCATCCCCCTCCTAGCCCCCTCCTCCGACGAATTTCCCACCGGAGCAACCGCACTGACTAATTCCCCTGTTTCGGCTACTGTTCCATTGAATTTCCTATTTTCCTTTTAATTAACCAGAAGATGCATAGTGTGTAGAAAATCATGGAAAAGTCTAAAAATTCCAAACCTAATTTTATTTGAATCCTTGATTAATGAGTTAATTTTCTGTTAAAGCACTTTTTCAATTTTGTCCCTGGAAATTCTTTAATAATTCATTGTATTATTTCTGTTGTTGATTTTTATTTGAAGTTCCAGAAGGTTTCTAGGGCTTATTTTTGTACCATAATTTTATCTTGGCATGATGCATCTCCTGCAATTTTACCAGAATTTTTCATGAACATTGTGCATGCATGTCATTGTTAATTCCCCTAAACCCTAGTTTCATTGCCTTTATCTAAAGTACATTAGGAAAGTCACCCAAAAGCCTGAGGCCTTTAACAAAAACTTTAGTTTAGGTGCTCAGTAGTAGCTCTGTAAAGTTTCATGATTTTTCCATAAGTGTTAATGCATGTTTCTGATTTTATAATTTTGGAAAACAGAGCCTTGTTAGATTTTTAGTAAATTCATAGAAGCTCAACTTGACCCCAAACCAGAGCCAAAAGTCTTAGTTTAGAGCCTACTTTAAACTAAAAATGGTCCCATGCCTGTAACTTAACTTTGAATTTCACCGGAAAAGTCGTTACGACTTTTACGGCACCGTTACGGTATTCCCGATGTCGTAAACAGGGCAACGACCATCGGAGGGCTCGTGTTCCTGTTAACGCGAGTCAAAACCACTCAAACTTAGTCTCGTAGTAACCCCAGCCACTTAGTAAAGCCAGTACATGTGATGTGTTTTGGGATTCTTCCCGGAAACGACATCCGTGTGCCACCCGATATCGAAACCGGGAACCGGGAAACCCGTAACCGGAATCGGTAAAACTGTTTAGGTCATAACTTGAGCTGTAGAACTCCGAATGCCTTCGCTCTTTTTGCATTGTGTTCGTAGACTCAGTAGCTACCTCTCTGCATCATATCGCATCATTTGGGCATCATGGCATCATGGCATGCATCTCATACCGTCGCGTTTTTTACTTTATAGCTTACGAACCGCCAGAGAGTGACGCGGGTGCTGCTACGGGAGAAGCACCAGAGGTTGACCAAGCTGCTGAGGAAGTCAACACCGCTGCTGTTGAAGGCAAGCACCTCATATTGCTACCCTAAGTAATTTACTTAATGATTAATATGAATGCTTACGTATAGGAATGCATAAAGTCGGGCTTAGTAGTAACATTGGGAAAACCTATTATTGTTGCATGTACCCCTCCTTGGTATTGAATACGTCACCTTGTCAACCTGGGTAGAGTGTCTTTGTTCGAGTCACGAAATGCTTAGCCATGCTTAGATAACACGGTAGAAGTCGAGTGGTAAGTCCCACTCGCACGTATAGGAACCACCTTGATTACTTATGGACTTGTGGCGAGTTCATATGTTGGTAAAAGTTGAAAAGTGTTAAAAGCTGAAATCTGGACGGTGGGATAGGAGTGCAGCAAGACATGGAGGTCTTGTGTGCCGTAGGCCCCGTCTGGGTTGACCTAGGAACCGGCCGTGTTATTCTTGGCCTGAGCACTTTCCGTTCATACCACATGTCCGATATAATGGTAAGACAAGCTGAGTATCTCACTGCGTACCAACGTTTGGCCGATGACTGCACGGTGTGTGGAACGAGGGAGTCATGGGTGCCTGCGAGGCCGTGACACTCGACGAGGGACTCACGTGTGCCTGCGAGGCCGTGGTACTCGGCACCGTGTGGATTTTCCAACCGTGTGGGCACGAGTGTGAAAAAGGTTGACATGAGTACCCCCTTGTGTAACTTTAGCGGGTTGCATGAGCCGTATGGTCCTCAGTCGTGTGGGTACAGTTGGACTCCCCTGCAGGGTGTAAAATCGGTTCGAATCCGCCGCGGTCTCGGTTATGATCAAGCTCAGTGTCCTTTGGATAATATCGTAGAATTGTCACATAACATGATGGAAATTGGGATATTGTTGATGGAATTGGAATATGATTATTGGTATCCATGGTTCGGATGGAACATGGATGATGGCATATACATGGTTTATGGTTACATGATACTTGGGGATTGGGTTTATTAGAAGTTTATGCCCGCAGAGTCTTTTACTTTATGCTTATTCACATATGCTTAGTTTCTGCTTTAAGCAATTGAGTCCATTCCTATACCTTATTTACCTTGCTACAGCCTCATTGCATTATCCTTGGAGTCGGGAACTAATTCCCACCACCGGGTAAGACTTGCGAGTACCTTCGTACTCAACGTTTGTTGTTTAAGTTTTTGCAGGTGAGGATGAGTTGGTCTTCGGCTACTTTGTCCCCGCCGATGCCGGCGAGGGCGAGGCGTAGTCAAGACGTTCGAGTGACCGTGATTTGCGATGTTCGTGGGCTGGGCATCGCAATCCTTGGCTGTTTCCTCATTGCAACCGCTGCGACTATCGTCTTCCTTAGAATCGCTTCCGCTCTTTGATTTATTAGTTTCAAGACCTTCGATGAACCTTGATATGTAAGAATATTTTAAATTAATGTTATTAATTAATGTGACCTATGTGATGTATCACCTGTGACGTTGCCGACGTGCTTGGATCTTGGGCATTGCTTGAGAAGCATGTCGGGGGACTGCCGGATTTATATTCTTTTTTTATCGGGTTGAGTTCTCGCATACCATGCGTGGGCCGCGAGTCAACTTGGTAAACTTGAATATAAATTGGTCGGGTCTCTCACAGATTGTTTTCACAAATGTTGCCCACTCTGGATAAATTCCATCAGTTAGATAATATCCCATATTATATACTGTCCCATTAACTGTGTATTCAACTGTTGGTGCTCTTCCTTGGAGTACCTCTGTGAATAGTGGTGACTGATCCAACACATTGATGTCGTTGTTTGAACCAGCAGCGCCAAAAAAGGCATGCCAAATCCATAAGTCCTTTGAGGCAACTGCTTCTAGCATGATTGTAGGTACTCCATGGTCACCACGTACATATTGCCCTTTCCATGCAACCGGACAACTTTCCCACTCCCAATGCATACAGTCCAGACTACCTAACATGCCAGGAAATCCATGCAACTCACCAAACTGAAGTAAACGATGAATATCTTGCTCAGTAGGCCTACGAAGATACTGCTCACCATACATGTGTCGCACTCCTTGCACAAAATTAATCATGCATTCCATTGCAGTACTTTCTGCGACCCCAAATGTTTCATCCATAAGATCAGCAGGTGTTCCATAAGCTAGCATTCTAATGGCAGCTGTGCCTTTCTGTAGTGGGGATAGACCCACCTTGCCAAATGCATCATACCTACGGCGAAAATATGGGGACCAAGCACCAAGAGCTTCAACAATTTGTACAAATAGATGCTTTCTCATGCGAAATCTCCTACGAAACTGATCATCATTGAACAAAGGGTTGTCTGAAAAATACTTGGCAAACAATCTCAAATGGTCACCTTCATGATCTCTATTTGTGTACCTTCGTTTGTAACCGCCCCGCCGTTTAGAGGAACTAGGTGCATGTGCTGCAAGCTCTACTTCAAGGTCATCTTCAATGGTAGCCTCCATTGAATCATTAATTTGTTCCCACATCAACTCTTCAAGCTGGTCACTACTAACAGAACTACCTGAATCATTGGATTTAGTTTGGGAGTTCATGGACACTTTCTCTTGGGAATTCATGGACATTTTCTCTCAATATGTGGAGTTTTGAAGTGTGGCTGAAGAGGATGCAAGACGAGAGTGAGTGAGTGAGTGAATGGTGTGTTTCAGAATTACTTCCATATATAGAGGATGCATTCCAACGGCTAGTTTTTATGTAACAGCTACTTGCTTTTTTTTTGTCAGTATTCCAAAGGACAGCACTTCCTTTTGTTTGTCAGTATTCCAACAGCCAGCTGCTTACTTTGTCAGTTATGTTTTTTGTTAGCACTCCAACAGATAGTAAAGTACCATAATACAATATAGATTCCAAAGACTTGATGAAATTAGTAGTACAGTTGTGGTAGGGATTACAAGTGCCATATTACATGCATTAGATTACAAAGACTTGCTGAAATAAGTACTACTGACTTGCTAGGGATTACAACTGCCACAGTACATACTAAAGATTACTAGTACTTGCTGAAATAAGAATTGGTATGCTGGGGATTACTACTGCCACACTACATACTAAAGGTTACATTATTCATCAGCACATGCGGTTTCAGTAAGCTCTTTGGCTAGTTGATCCAGAATAGCTTCATGCCTCTTTAGCTTCGGCTCACTGTATCCTGAAGTGTCTTTCTCTACCAGTTTCATATATGTTTCATACTTCATGATTCTAGCTTGCTCTTTTTTGGCTTCTGCTGATTTTGCTGTTGCTTCTGCTGCTTTGATCGTTGCTGCAGCCTTGATTGAAGCAGCCTCATGATACAAAACCATGTTCTGTGTTGGCTGGTCTCCCAAAGGTGAGGCAACACCTTTTCCTTTCCCTTTTAGCTTTTCTTTTGCTTTCTTCTGTCCCTCAAGGCGCTTTTCTTTGCTCACAGTTTCCCCATCTGTATCTTGGTTTGAGGATGAAGTGTAAGCTCCTGATTCTGAAATTTTGGTCCTCTTATTCTTGATTTCTTCTACCTGGATGAGTCTGCGCCATTTAGGTAGATCCTTTAGGTCCCTCCACAAGTATTCTAACGTGAAAAGCCTTTGCTGGTTCTGTTCTTTGTACCATCTATGAGCTTTCTCCATTACCATATCATCAGATTGTCCACTACAATAAGTACTTCTAACTTTAGCATAAACTCCACAGAACTTTGCAACATCCCTCTTAACACCACCCCAATGTGTCTTGCATTGCAAAGGAGTTCCTTTAAGGTTACTTGGCCTGCCGCTGTTGAAGTCCGCAGCTACTGCCTTCCAATAGTATTCACTCTTCTGGTCTGTCCCTTTGATGGGATCAGTAGAGTTGCGGACCCAAGCATCCGCTAAATCTTTATTTTCCTCTTCGGTCCAATTGCGGCGTGTACCTTTCCTTCCTCCCTCGTCACTACTGTTGCTTGAATCTTCAATGTTAACTGGCTGTTCTTGTTGCTCAGCTGCAGGGCATGAGGATGTTGTTTTTGATCCATGAGAAGAAGTGTTGGCTGCAACTCCAAACACTTGGTTTGGTGAGTGCTGCCAACTATCCTGAGATGCAAACCCTTGAAATCTGATTGGTGTAGATTGTGACAAATTCCCTTGCTGTGGAACACCATGAAAGCCTGGTGGAGAATGGCCATAGGGTGGAAAATTGCTTGCAGGACCAAAAGGGTTCATATTCTGAAAATTTGGTGCTAAATAGTGAGGAAACTGAGATTGATGCATAGGAGGGGAGCTTTGGGTAGCATTGGGAGAATTTTGGTTTTGTGAGGACTGAAGCATGTTCATGAACTCTCTGTTGCTTGGATCCATTTCGTAGTGTGAAGGTAGTGTGAAGGTGAATCATTTCATTGTTGTGTTGTTTTTATTTATAGAAGACTTGCAGTAGCGGCAGCGGCTTGTACAACGGCTACGAAGCCAGCGGAGGGCCGAAGCAGGGGGTCGTTGGACGAGCGAGCAGAAGCAACGGTTGGTTGGGTTGACTGAATATTATATTCAAACACTATATATATATAATAAAAAATACATTGCTTCCGGGTAGCAGACGTGCTGCCTGATTTCAACAAATATCGAGTTCCACAATGTGTATTGCTGGTAGTAAGATGCATTTATTGCCTACTACCTGATTTATGATCATATTGTGGTTACCGTGGCGAGATCAGACGGCACACACCAAGAGAAGAGGTTCTGCTTCGCTCAAAAAAAAAATAAAGAAAGAAAAAAAAAGAGAAGAGGGTCTGGTAACTTGCTTTCTCCAGTGTAATAAAGGACGCGGTTCTTCTCAAAAAGGAAAAAAACGAGAGAGAGGAGGGGCTGGTGTGCATTTTACTAGAAATACTCCATATCAAGTTGCAGCGTAATCAGCATAACCACGCGTACAAAACCACTATTAAAAATAGTTTAAGGGCTATTCGCATCAAGCCCTCGCCGGCGTGGACGCCCCAGGAGGACGCGACACTGGCGCGCCTCGTCGCCGAGCACGGCTCCCGCCATTCGCGCCGCGTGGCGGGCCGCACGGCGGTCCTCCCGGCAGTGCCGCGACCGGTGGCGCCACCTCCTCGCCGGTGACGTCTACCACCGCCCCTTCACCGCTCGCGACGCCGACGAGCTTGCGCGCTTCTTTCTGCGCCACGCCGGCCGCTGGAAGGCCGTCAGCAGCGCGGCGCACTGCAGCATCTCGCGCGTCATGAGGCGAGGATGGAAGAAGATCCGCTACACCGACGCGTTCCTCACCAAGCTCTGGAGGCCGCCCCCTCCAGCCTTCCGACTCCGACTTCTTCATGTCCTCGTCGACGCAGCTGCAGTGCGCGCGCCGTCTTTGGCTCCGGCTTATTGCCCTCCTTCAACCTCGGCCGCGACGCCCACCAATAATGTCCCTCCGTACCTGCGTCACCGTCGTCTGACCGAGCTGCAACTAACTGCTTTGGCTTCGGCAAATTATGGAATGGCAGAGTTCTTGATTTGATGAAGTTGCTTCGTGCTATAAGTACTTCAGTATGTTTATAGGAGAAAAGTCGCTTCGCGTTAGTTGGTCATCACAGTGATTCTGTAGGTGCAAACAAGCTAGTTACTGCTTGCGACTTTCTTCTGTAAATTTGTTGCAAGACTATGTACATGTACTATGAAAACAATTAACTACGACGCTTTATACTAGTACCATATTATGCAAATATGCAATGCAAGTTAATTTGGATTATTCTTTTAACTGACTCATACACAATCATGAGTATATGCAATAGTTTATTTTCTAAATCGATATATGCTCGATTATTAGTTCGAAAAGATTTCTGGCGTTAACATTACACTACTTTAAGGTAAGCACTCGATACCAGGGAATACCAAGAAAGTGCACTGAACTGACCCATCTAACAGAAAATGCATCCCAGAGGAACCATGGAATATGTTCTGCAATTTATCACTCACCCAGACTACAGTATTACCGATATGGACAACAACAGTCAACAATCAATTAATTCAATTCAAGATACTAAGAATGAAACAATGATTGCCTCAGTCAAGGATCCAGCTTTGCCACCTCTTTCCTCCCAGGATCCAGCTTTGCCCCCTTTCCTCCCAGGAGCTAAGCTGCTCGTCAACCTTTCCCTCTTTCGATTGTACACTAAGAAGTTAATTTTAACTTTTTTTTAAAGCTACCCTATCGAATGACCAGATCGCCCAGACTGGCCAGAAATTTATGTACACCAAAATCACTTGGACCCTGAGCTTCCGTCTTGGAAGCCTTGTAGAATTATGTTGCAGGTATTCATGGTGCGTGCATCAAGAAGGCTATGATTCCAGAGTTTGATCATGAAGAAACGCCAGCCCCTGTTCATCAAGGAAATTGCAAATCAACAAAATTGCAGAGTGGAGACGAGGTATTAACATATTTCTAGAGCACTCACCACAGCAGGGCTGTGTTTTGTACAAGCTCTTTACCATGGAGCCTTGAGAACGCTTCGCAAGCCCAAGGTACATGCCCATCAGCTAACACCCTGCAATTAAGGTTTCAATAAGAAACTATGAGCAAATAGCATGCCAGAAGCATAGTTGGGTCTACAACATTATAAAACTAAAACAAATGAATATAAAGATCAATAGAGTATTGCCCAGGAACTAAAATGGAACAAAGCATTCTTAAGAAAATAGAAGGTTAAGTAGGGAAAAAAAAATGTAAACAACAATGTGTGGCATGCTAAACACACATAGCTATAGCCATATGGCTGGAAACACCTAGAAATTCACCATGTCAAAATCTGATCACCGTTTTCTATTGTGAGGATGAAACTAAATTTGAAAATGTAAGCTGAATCAAATTTCACCATGTCAAAATCCGAGCACATTCTGCTGTCTTCCTTTATCAAATCATGAGGGCAACATCTACTGCAACAACTTCACTGAAAAGTATGAAATTGCAACTTGTGTAGATCACTGGTTCTGTGTAATCTTAGACAGATGAAAATAAAATAATGATATGAAGAAGGTGAGAAGCAATATCTGGTGGTGTCATCCACCCCCACTAGTAATCTCAAGTGGAAACCCCACTAGAATTTGACAGAATCATGCAAATAAATAATACCCTTTAAAAAGGGATCTTGTGGCGGGTAGGACATGGAGAACAGGAGGAGCAATGTATTAACAGCAATGGCGCAGTCATTGCCAAAGTAACATAAAGGACGTGTGCACACTGCCAAACCAATAGTCCAAGATACGACTGGTGGAAGTGACAGCAGAGGTGAGATAGAGATCTCAATTGCAGGGAGTGGCACTTGTGACTTCGTATTTGTCTCTGGCAATAGGAGGAGAAGAGGAATGCTACTGTGGCATTTCACATAAACTTACTGGCAAATCTATGACTGGAATTTTCATTCCATTCTTGACAACAGAGATTTGCTTCTCAAAATCTTTGACAGTAAAAGGGGGCATTCTATAGCTTAACGACCAAACATTTCACAAACAAAATATATAACATTTCAAACATTCATTGCAGAAATGTTAGGCAACTGCTATTCCACTGGCTAAAACATGACACGTGAGTATATGATTAATCAGAAAATTGCATATTAAAAATGAAAACTAAAAAGGTAATAGTTATAGCAGGTCAAATCACTCGTAGACTTCCATAGAGCTAATTAAATACATATGGAATATAGTCTTGACCTTTGTTTTCGAACAAATGAATTCCACATATGCATAATCTGCTTCTCATCTTTTGTAACATCAACAAAATCATCAAGCAACTGTAATTACAGAGTAAAGTTAAAATGGAATAAATGAAATAGCTCAAAAAACATAAATTCTGTGCTTAAGAAAGCAGAGGAAAACAGTTGTCAATGCCTTACCCTTCTGTCTTCTAAGTCAGCAATATCATCATCAACTTCGTCTTCACTATCACGATCTGAGTAAACTTGTTCCAATGCCATTGGCTACAGTGAAGTAATGCAATCAAACTAGATTCGAACGAAGGCATTAAATATGCATAAAGTTTAAGTCATGCTCACAGGGGTGTGCACCCCACATATTGAAAATGTGATAATTTTACATGTTGAAACTTTTAAAAACAATTCATACAAAAATCTTGTTAAGTAGTAACACACATAATAGTGCAAAAGATCATTCTCAAAAATCACAAAGGGCACTGTTGGCACATGGTAAACAGTATCAGATTGATTCTTTCTATTTTGTTTCTTGAAATGGACAAATTTGATGCTAAAATTCTGCGGACATATTTCATTTCATATATAGTACACATGACTCTTTTTGACAACTTTTTAAAATATTGCAACATGTAGAGTTTGTTAATGGGGGTGTGAGCACCCCTGGGCACAAAACAATTACCATAAAATAATTAAATAAAACTTCATCACCAGAAAGGTAGATAAAATAATAGCATATGATCACCAGAACACAGAACCATGCTTACTAAAAATGCCGCACACGTATAAAAGATAGATGGAACGAGATGAATGGTTTTCACAAACCTGTGACTTGTGTGAATGGAAGAATTGACGTTTTTGCAAGAGCTGCCGACTACCACATGACATAAATGCGAACAGATAATTAGTTAAATAATAAAAAAAATTACAAAAAGTAACATGGTATTAAGAAAAGTAAATAGAAAAGACTACTTTCTAGGGTCAGCTCGTTCAGCAGACAACTTCCTTGTCTTTCCAAACTGTAGCACTGTTGGCAGTGAAACATTGCTGCCATGTGTAGAGTGAGCAGGGTCTGCTGAAGCATTGTCCGTAGAAAGCCCTGAAATATTTTACAATCAGAAATTCAGAAGGAAAACACTCTTTAGCTCAGGCAAGAAGTAACAATGCAGGATTTTCCACACATATGATCGTAATTTAAATGAAGAATAATAAGTTCACTGACATTAGCTAATCAGCAACCGATATCAAGAGCTTTTTTGATTAAAAGTCACGGTTCAACTTTCATACAGTGTACCAAGTATTCAAGAAACATTTTAGGTTCAGGATGACAACATAATATATGATTTATCTTTAAAAACTACATATGCTGGATTTGCAACTTTTCCATTAGAACTGATGTATAACAAGCCCACCCAACATGATAATAGGAGAGAACAGACATTTCAAAACCTCTTAAAGCGGGCAGAAGTGTAGATCACAATAATCTTGTTTAATAGAACTGCTTTTAAAATTATAGTGTTCAGCTAACTTCTTTCTTTAACCTAAGTTGCAATGCAGATATTTGATGTGTTCCAAACATAACAAAACACCCCTGAGAAATCATAAAAAAACATCATACCACTCTCCTTTTGCAGACAATCATCTTCAGACCCAACCTGGGCATCTTCAGGTGATCCTGATTCCATAATATGTGAATGTACATGCCTGACCTTCTCAATTGTGTTTACCAATCTTGTACGCTTCTTAAACCTCGAACTGATGGAATAGAATTAGGACAATCAAGCACATCGACAACGCAGAACATTTGAGAACAAAGCATATACCGGTAGGAAAATGTTTGATGTCTAGGATCAACTCCCTCTGCCACAAGCTGAAAATATAAGATCCGTTAGTATGAATATTCAAGACTGAGTCCTCTAGTTCCATGAAAATAAAACTATATAAAATGCATGTATATCCTATCCTAAGCATGGAGATTCCTATCCGCAGAAAAATCAACAAAGTACACTAAATATTATTTGAATAATTTTTAGGGAGAGAGAAACTCCAAGAACAGAACAATGTTACGAATTCCTTTGGGATCAGATATCTACGATATATTTTTTCTCGAACACGATATCTACGATATAGATCATATGAGAATAAACAGCAAAAGATGGGAAAGGTGGCGCACTGTAATGCCACACAAACTGTGTCACATGTGCATGAAGAGGGCATGTGCGTCTTTCATGAGCGCAATAAAGTTAGGAATCAAGACGCCTTAGAAGGACTGTCAACATCATAAGTATCCTTAAGTTCATCAACTATATCTCTGGATATATATGCTAACAACATTTTTTTTCCTATTGAAAAGCATATTAGACTGAAGTCTTATATCACTAGTTTACCTCAGTTCTCCAGGTGTCATCCTTCAGACTAACATTAACAGCCTGGTACTCTTCAGTTATCTGTGTGTAACATATTAAAAAAGAAAAATTAGTTACTAAACAATGAAGACTGAAGAAGGTTTGCAATGGAGGTTACCAACCAAGAACTCGAAGCGGAATAGGTCATGTGATGAGTTTAAATGACATCCCAGCCCCTATAAGCAACATAATAACGATATCAACTTTTTTTTTTTAATGGAACAATATCATATGACTTGACTAAAAATCTAACAAAAGATGAATACAGAACAATTAGTTTGAGCAGTGTGAAAAAAAAGGATTCGTGTGAATGTAAGGTAGTAAAAAGTAAAGTGTGAATAAAGAGAATAGAACAGAATAAAACTTTGCTTTAAATTTCACCTTGAAGCTTCCACAACATACTAAGCAAAATGGGCAAGAGAAATCTTCAGTGACTGCAGTATAATCAATGAATCATATAAGAGAAGGCAAAACATAACAAACAAGGAACACGAAGCAATAAGAAAGGTGTAGCAATAAATGAAATTATAAATTCAACATATAGCTTGCATTTCTTTGCATGCTGATGCATCCAATAACATCAAACAGAAGCTGCTAGCTTTTTGTTTACATATTGTTTATATCATAGTTCATGACACATCAATCATCTAATTAATTAGGTTTAACAAATCGGAAAAAGGAGGAATTGTGGAGAACCTAGAAATAGGAGCAAGTGGGAACCAATGTGGCAATGTATCACATGATATATGCTAGGGGAAGGAAGTGGGAGAGAGGGGAAACCTTCAGTCTTTTTCATCATATTATTGTAGTACTTGTAATTAAAAAGCACATTGCCAGCTCTTAACCTGCAGTAAATAAAATTTTAAGATGAGTACTTGGTTCCATAAAAATAACAATGTATAATTGATAAAGAAAGTTAAAACATCATGGCAACTGATCATATTATCTTCTCGTGTCAGGTCATTAGGTGATATTAATACATCATGGCAACTGCAACATGTATACATTCTATCTAGTCATAGACTCATGACAAAGCAAATGTAGCACAGCAGTAATGAAGCTTCGCATCATGACCTTTCAGGAGAGCTAACAATTGAAAACTGATAGTAAAATCAATGCCTTACTTGAAAACAGTGAAGCATGTAAGAAGAATAAGGAAAGGAAATGTATAAGTTATAAAAAGTGGGGCGCATATGTAT
This sequence comes from Oropetium thomaeum, assembly GCA_001182835.1. Taxonomy (NCBI): domain Eukaryota; kingdom Viridiplantae; phylum Streptophyta; class Magnoliopsida; order Poales; family Poaceae; genus Oropetium; species Oropetium thomaeum. The sequence continues at coordinate 1,140,978 of LFJQ01000018.1, read as the reverse complement.
TTGGCTTACCTCATGATATCTGGTAATGATGAAGGTGGGACATCATCATATGAGTAACTACTATATGGAGACTCAGACATATCTCTTGCACCAGCTTCTTGTGCGGATATGAATATCTGCAACTGATATGAACCCTACAACAATAGGACTCAACAACCTCAGCATTTGTATTTTTTTGGAAGAATATACACAACAAGGGAAGCCCCTGCTGCGGAGCACTCCAAGGTGTTGCTATGCATTTAAAATTTGCCAGAAAAGGTAATGGGTCCATGTTAGGGAGGCTGGGTGTGTTGATTCACTGATTATTATTTTCCACTGCAAATTGCCCGTGCGTTGCTACGGAACTAAAATTTTTACTGATATGATTTCTTATGTGGTAGGATTGTTTGCCTGCTTTTTTTGTAAGAGGATTTTTACATGTTGGGCTGCCATCTACCACATGAAGCCCATCAAGATGCCCATCAACTGGCCCACGATGCCCACCAAGATGCCATCTGCTGGCCGATGAAGCTCATCAATGTAATCTGCTCTTGCCCTAACCATGCACGACTACAGGAGGTCTAGACCCATGGTCAACTTACCCAGCCGCCACAGGCTGCCGGGCAAGGAAAAAGTCGACGAGCGGAGGAATTGTACTGCTTAGACCCGGCGACGCAACCTTGGAAACTCAACATAACCAAGCAGGGCCGCCCTATGGAGAAGCTCCAGGTCAGTGGCAGACAGGGAGTAACTCAGATCTGGTGGCGCGACCTCGTGAGCTTGCCCGCAGCAGCTCGGTGAGGGTCGAGCTCAAACCTAGCTCGGGTCAGCTCCTTTTCTAATCCTAATCCAAGTCCATGTCTTTCCCTTTCCATCTGCTGCCGGTGAAATCCATACCTGGATTGGACTCGGTTTTCTCAGTAAGAAGTGGATTGGACTCAGGCAAAAAAATGGACGAAAATCCTCCATGGGCAGGGGCAGAGCAGACGACGCTTAACACATTTAATAAGTAGTAGAGATTAAATTGATTAGATGCACATGAAACTAATAAATAAAACTTACCGTAGCATCAACCTTGTGAGAGCAAAATGTCAAGCAACTGTCTTGCTCCAGAAACTTTGGCTGCATGCATAACAAAAAGGAAAAGAAGTAGGTCAATGCAGAACTTCTAACCTTCTATAGCAAGCAAACATAATAGAAGAATCTAACAAATATAGGAAGAAGGAGAATACTACAATCCAGTCAGTCAAACTGTTTATGGACTGCCAATTTCAGTACTAGCTTAAATCACCACATGTTCTTTTAGTTCCAGAACTTACCACATATATTGAATATCATTAGACAATTTACCACAATAATTTTAATTTACACAAAACTATCCTTCCTTTTTTGTGAAGAAAAAAGAATTGTCAGGGTCAATTCACAATGAAATACTATATATGAAGTACAGCAAGAAATGTATATAAAATGAAGGTGGAATGCAAATAAGTATGTGTGAGTATTTGTATCATACTTAAATTATGCAATGTAATTTTTTGTACACATAGCAATTACACATAAATTGGAAGCATATTCCCGGTAAATTGTCAAGATTCAATGGTGGAATTCTTTCACTGAAACAAGTTAGACATGCTAACAGTGGCAGTTAACCTAAACCATATAATTATAAATTGAATAAAGCACTCATACATCAACAAAACAACATACTGGCAACAATATGATACGAGTTAACATTCATTCGTAAATACAAAACCAATAGGAAGATGTTAAATATTACATACCTCTAAGAAGCTTGGGATCATTTTAACTGCAGAAAATAAATCCACAGTATCTCCCAAACTTAAACTCACACAATTCGCCAAAGATGAAGCAAGTAAATCAGTTGGTATTTTACCCCAGGAACATTTCCCTTCAAGCTCTGTTCAAAATCATATGGATCACAGTTAGTCCATTCAACAGTAAATACTAACTTACAGCTGGTGTTGAGTTTTAACGGCCTGCATGCTTAATCTTTTGTTTTAAAAATGAAACTCTTTGAAGTTGAACTATATATTTTCTTGAAAACGGAGGGGAAAATGTATCAATCCAATTACTTATAACAAAAGGGCCTAGTAACATGATGGCCCTATTGGAGAAGTAATCGTATTCTATGCCTGTGGATATTTGCTCTGTAGTGGATTGTGGTCTCTGGATACTCTACACGAGTGTTGGGACCACTCTGCCACAATCAAAGAATTAAGCATTTGAGAGGCCTTTGTGTGTGTGGTGTGTTGATATGTTATATGGACTTACTATTGAGAGAAGAGCTAGCCACAGCGTTCTGAGAGCAGTTATCTTCACCAATAGTTTCTCTGACTTGCCCTATTGAAACAGAGAAGAGTTTAGAGAACACAAATGAAAAAGGACAAATACTCATATCGGATCCGCACTGTACCACAGCTGATAAGGATAATGTTAAGGTTGCAAGCATGAGACGTTGACAAATTCTTCACGTCAGGGATGATGAATGTGGCTTCACTGTTGTCTTTATTTCCGAATTCGCTAAATGAAGAAAGCAAACAAACCCGACTAAATCGATATATTGGAGTATGCTGCAAAATCATATCGTGAGCAAGAATGAGATTACCAGCCCGACAAACTTTCAAATCCATCATTCATTTCACAAAATAAAGAGGGGCTACACTTACCCCTTCAAGTGAGATATTACTTGTAGGCCTAGCTAATAGAACATAAAGAGGAAAAATATTCTGCCCTTGCAATTTGGTATTTGTACTTTCAGAAAGTGATATGGTTAACTGAATCCTGCAATGACACAGACAAGCCATCAAACTGCTGGAGTATTCAGAATGGTAAACACACACTTTCCCACATGATCACATAAATCGCTAGAGCTGCCAAGGTGTCACTACAAAAGAAATATCAATTGTATGACTAGAATCATAGCACGTACATAGTTTCCAAACTCAGAAAAACTGAGAGCAATAATGGTATGCCTACGCATAATCTCCGATAGCAATAACAAATTACGCGACTACCAAAGAAACTGATCATCCAAATTGCAATAAGCCTAGCTCAATTGACTGAGGTGTGGATGAACACATCGACAACCCATGTTCGAGTCCTCTTCAACACTAATTTGGGTGGTTAATTCTTATTTACAATGTTAAATGTTTCCCACTAGGTTGGCGAGCTTTAGTTAACATTCCAAATCCCTGAAGTAGTAATTTGAACCCTTAGTGTTGTGCATGCAAGGATGGGCCCACACCAAGACATTGAATAAACAGGATATAAGTACCAAATCTGTTCTTGAGGTATTGAACCCAATATGGAACAATATTTGTATAGATTGACAATGTTTAGAGACATGACCAAACCTCTTTTTCCGCCGTGCATGTATCTTGTAAAGGAGGTTCCTTTGGAGAAAAAGGGGCTGCAAAATTAAAAGAATCAATATTCGTATCTCAGAGCAATTACAACAGTTGGCAAGTAAGCACCAATAGGTGAACGGTGTCAAATAATTGCACTGTAATATTTACATTTTTAATGGCTCGGCGTTGAATAATATTATACAACTCGACTGGCTTGCAATACAAGGCAAAGCTTTCTTCAGCAGCAAGTTCCTCATCTGGAGACAATTCAGCTCTCGAGTGCTGAAGGCACATCTTGTCTGCAGCCTGGGGTAACCAAACACAAATCCAATGTCCTGCATAGAAGCACAGCTGACATCAAAAATCAAATCCATCTCATTCACTTTAAGGCAGAATAAAAACACAACGTAACCATGGTGTATATATATAGAACAGCTCAGTTGTATATACAAAAACAACATGACTTGTTTCTAGAAATCAACCATGTTTCATGCCTCATGGATTTCCAGGGAGCAGTCATTATCAGCTCCCAAATTTAGCCATCTACAGTGGCAAGTGTTTATTGTGTCCCGAACATAACCTATAGTTCTATACATCAAAATGCACTATTCAACTATTCCATTTATGCACATATATAGTCTCGTTGGAGTCATTAACATTGGTGCACCCTCACACTTATTAATGACAATGAAACTTAGCAATTTTGTACACCAGTAACCGACCTGAACTCGGAACTAAGGATAATGCAAGCATCGCAGATAAGATTAGAATCCATCTCATTTCACTTTAAGGTGAAAATAAAAAACACAATATAACCATGATGCATATATATAGAACATCTCAGTTGTATACACAAAAACAACTTGACTTGTTTCTAGAAATCAACCATGTTTCATGACTCATGGATTTCCAGGGAGCAATGATTATCAGCTCCCAAGTTTAGCCATCTACCGTGATGAGTTTTTATTGTGTCCTGAACATAACCTACCATTCTATGCATCAAAATGCGCTATCCAACTATTCCAGTTATGCATATATATGTCTAGAGTCATCAACATTGGTGCACCCTCACACTCATTAATGACAATGAAACTTAGCAGTCTTGTACACAGGTAACCGACTGAACTCAGAACTAAGCATAATGCAAGCATTGCAGACAAGATTTGCAGAACCAAAGGGTGTAATAAAGAAGAAGAAAAAACAACAGAACACATTGTTACACTAGTAAACAGCTTGATCCACGTGCAAATTTGTACAACGGTAACCGATCTGAACTCGGAACTGAGTATAATGCAAGCATCGGCATCACAGACAAGATTTGTGGAAGCAAATGGTGTAATAAAGAAGAAGAAAAGAAAAATAGAACACATTGATACAATGGTAAACAGCTCAATCCACATGGGCAGACAGATCTCCCTGCCTTTGAGACACTGCAATTAGCTAGTCAGCAGCAGCACAGGCAGATTTCACCAGGGACATGGGGGTTTATTTGAACTCCACGATTACACTACCTAAACCACACTCGCACCATCCTAACTGCTGGCATCACTACACAGCACACAACATTAAATGGATCTGAATAAGATGGAATGGAAAAACAATTAGGGTTTGATCATGACCAAAAACCATCCCCACTGCTTATCAAACAAAGGGATTCATCCAGGCAGGCATGACTACTGACCAACACTACCAAGGAATCAATCCTTGCCTGGTCGAACCCCTACCCCTGCTTCACCGAGAAAGAGCTTCAGCTGGCGGGTTAGGGTAAGGCAGGGTGTGGGAAGGACAGCCGGCGCTGCTGCGCTCGGCAGCGATGCGTCGGAGATTGTGTCTTGCGCCAGGCCTCCGCTCTGGCGAAGGGGGAGGAACAGGAGCTGGGACTGGGAGAACGAGGGTTTGGGAGCGGAGTGATTTCCGTGTTTTTACTGTGTCCCAAACATAACCTACCATTCTATGCATCAAAATGTGCTATCCAACTATTCCATTTATGCATATATATGGTCTCACTGGAGTCATTAACATTTGTGCACCCACACACTCATTAATGACAGTGAAACTTACCAACTTTGTACACCGGTAACCGTCATGAACTCAGGATCTAAGAATACTGCAAGCATCACAGATAAGATTTGTGGAAACAAGGGTGTAATAAAGAAGAAGAAAAAAAACAACAGAACACATTAATACGCTACTAAACAGCTCAATCCACGTGCAAACTTGTAAGTAACCGATCTGAAGCTCGAAACTCAGCATAATGCAAGCATCAGCGTCCCAGATAAGATTTGCGGTAAAAAAATCGGGTAGTAAAGAAGATGAAGAAAAAAAAAGGCAGAACACATTGTCGCAATGGTAAACAGCTCAATCCACGTGGGCAGACATTCTTCCTGCCTTTTGAGACCGTGCAATCAGCTAGTCAGCAGCAGCACCGGCAGATTTCGGCATTTCGCTAGGGCCACGGGGGCTTATCTACACTCCACGATCATGCTACCTAAACTACACTCGTGCCCTCCTAATCACTGGCATCACTACGCTGCGCACAAAACAAAATGGATCTGAATAAGGTGGAATGGAAGAAGGACTAGGGTTTGATCATGATAAAAAAACCTACCGAAAAAATGGATTCATCCACGGCAGGCACGGCTACTAACCAACACGAGAAGGAAGCAATCCTTACCTGTTCAGTCGAACTCCTACCCCTGCACCCTGCTTCACCGAGAGAGAGAGAGCTTCGGCTGGCGGGTTAGGGGTAGGGCAGGGCGCGGAGAGGGACAACCGGCGCTGCTGCGCTCGGCAGCGATGCGTCGGAGACGGTTCGAGGAGGTCGAACCGGAGATTGTGTCCAGCGCCGGGCCTCCGCTCCGGCGAAGGGGGAGGAGCGGGAGCGGAGAGGAAGAGGGTTTGGGAGTGGGAGCCCGATTACCGCGGTGGGTCAGCTCGACCTCGCCGCAGTAGAGCTGGCGAACGGGACAGCGGTGGGGTCTATCGGTCCTGCCTGAACGGGTTTTTGGGGGCTGGTCAGCCGAATCCGTTGAACCGCGGGCCCAATTTCTCCTTTCCCTGCGAAGGAATCCCAAATAGGACCGTCCCGCGGCCCAGCAGCAATCAAAACTGAGTTGGCGATTGGCGTGATCCGTGGTTCATTTTGACGCTTGGTTCTGACGTCCTCGTCAACGTCACCCACCGGGGTCAGTGCGGGCGGCAGTGCCGCTGCCGCTGGTGCAACATCACCAGTTCACCAGCCAGCCGCGCCCGCGCCTGCGGCCCTGCGCGTCGTCCGCAACCGCATGACGCCGACGTGCGAGCGAGAGAGAAACCAAAACCAAGCGTGGGGGGAGCAAGGCGAAAGCGACGCATCGATGCGGGTGGCCGTGCAATGCAGTGCCTTGGATTTGTTTTGACTAATCCGATCCACGGAAAAGCAAAGCAGAAACCGAAAGCTCCGACGCGCACACGCGCGGCGTCAACGCTGCTACTAGTGTGTACATACAGTGTGCAACAGCAGCAAGCAGCAGCAGCAGCAGCCGCCGCCATCTCGGCGCGGGCCAATTCCAACACGCGTGGATCTCAAACGGGATCGAGGAAAGGTCCCTCCCTCACGCTAGATGCCCTCGAGTGCACACGCTACCGGCCATGGCTAGCTACCGCTGTAGCCACAGGACATGGCGAGTGTACTACCTACTTGTACGTGGTGCCACACACTGCGACTGCGACGACGCGAGTCCATGACTGGCCATTAGCAAGACCACCCACTACAGGAAAGCTTTTCCTCCCACTAACTAATCGCGCGCGTTAAGCCGGCCCGTGGGCTGGCGGCTGAGAGAGGGAGAGGGAGCGCACCGTCCCGGCCTCTCCCGGCTCGCAGTCTGCGACACGGGGGCGCCGCCGTGTCGCGCGCGGGTCCCGTGTGGCAGTGTGCGCAGGGAGCGTGCTCCGCGCGAGCGACTCGCGCTGCCCACGCCCCACGACCATTATACCGGCGTAGCAGTAGATACTACCACCACCAGCCACGGCCTGTCGCCATTGGCGGCTCCGTTTCTTCGATCGCTTTCGCTTTTCCGGGCAACGCACTGCCACAGGAACGCGCATTGAACCACCGTTTTGGAAAAGCGCTTCGAGAGAGCTTCGGCTGGCCAGCTTGTGGTGCAAAGGCGCAGCAACGCAGCAAACCCCCGTTTCGGGGTCAAGGTGATGAGCTAGTAGCCTAGTAGTATGTAGTAGTACTTCCCAGGGACGAGACGTGTACGGCCACCGTGCGTCCTGCCACGTTTCATGGTCTTGTTTCGCCCACAGCTTCAGCTCCACTTCAAGCTCAATCATTACTTGAAGAACTTATCATCCATGAACGTGGTTGCAGCCTTGTTACTACTACTAGTAGTACTAGCCAGTACCAGCAGCAGCAGCAGCGACCTGCTCAAACGCATCTCTCGGCTCGGGCGTACAATACTGTAACGGCGACAAGTGTTGGGTGTTTCTAAAAATCAAAGAAAAAGACGTCGCCAAACAGTAACAAATTAATCGATCGATATTTGCGGGGCCAACGTCAAAAGAATTCAGCGCTTGCATCAACAGAATCCATTCCTGATCTCTCCCTTAAAAAAAAAAATTCCATTCCTGATCTCTCCTCCTACCTCCGTCTGAAAAAGGTCGTAACATGCCCCTGATGAATTTCGTACTATCAGCAGAGACTGCTGTATCGCTCCACGTGACTGAACAAGAACGCCAAAAGGCTGGCAACCTTTAATCGTTCCCCATCCCATGACCCATAGTCTTTAAAGTGATTGGTACTGACTCTGGCCTCTGGCACGCTCCCTCTCGTCCTGCGCCCGACGGAAGAGAAGGAAGAGACCGCGCCACCGCCGCCCATTTTGTGCGAGCAGAACCGGATGCCGCCTTCCCGGCGTCATCCACTTGTGCTTCGGCCGGATCCACGCCCCACGCCCCCGATGGAGTACAGAATCCATCTCTGCAGTGGATAACGAATCTGTTCATGCAAGCTGCCGCAGGCTCGCTCGAGACTTAACTTGCCGACGTGAGGCCATGAGGGCCTTGCTTTTTTCCCCCCAGCACACGCCCGAGGATGAGGAATCCGGTTCGCATCGTGGTCATCAAACCAAGTCGACCAAAAATGTTTCTTGTAGTAGTACTAGTTTTTGTTGGGTTCTTTTACCACTCCTGTGGCTCGCTCGTTCGCTAGCCGACACGGGTGACGCCGGCACCAGATTCGCGTTGAAGGTCCAAGGTTTAGCTTTTCTTTCTGGAGTGTTGATGTTTGATGTCATCCTAGATCTTAGACAAATACATTTAGTACTGGCTAACATGGTCCGGAAAAGAGAGAAGTTTTAAGCATTCAAAGGAGTCGCGTTCGCAAGTACAAGAAGAGCTGCAAAAATGCTCTGCCCAGTGCCTGCCTGCCTGCTTGCCTGTATGTAACAAGGAAATTACCGCGCAAATTTTGACAGGTCAGCTCGCACAATGTAGCGCGACGATGATGAAAGGCGCTGCTTTTTCTTTTTCCCCAGCAATCGCCAATCACCACTAACCCCGACGCTGGCTGCGCGCGATTAGACTAAAAATCATGTGTCCGTGCGCGTCGCGCGCGTGTCCCCGCGCGCCGGGGGTTAAGCCGGCGCGTGCCCGGAGGGTGCTTAGGTGGCGGCTCCCCACGCCGTTCGATCCCACCCACGGGCGGCCGTGATAAACGCACCCACCTGAGCACTCACTCAATCATCACCGCCGCTTGCCTGCTGCCAATCGCCGCCGTGGCGTGGTTGTACCACTACTACTACTACTGCTGGTACGAGGAGCACTGGAGCAGCGCGAGCGAGCGCGCGAACGGGGGACGGGAATATAAATAGGGGCCAAGCGCTACCATCCAAGAACGAACCAAGAATCTCGAAAAGCGCTGCTCGCGTCCGCCGCAGGCAGAGTACGCGAGGTCGCGAGCAGGGGAAGCATCTTCTATCTGCTTCAGACTCAGAGTCAGCCAGCCTGAGAGTGATGGCGCCGCTCAAGCCACCGGCGCCGGCAACGGCGGAGGAGGAACAGCACGCGGCTGGGACGGAGGGGAAGCAGCAGCGATGCGCGGTGGAGGAGGTGGCGCTGGTGGTGCCGGAGACGGACGACCCGTCGGCGCCGGTGATGACATTCCGGGCGTGGACGCTGGGCCTGGGCTCCTGCGTCGTGCTCATCTTCCTCAACACCTTCTTCACGTACCGCACGCAGCCGCTCACCATCTCGGGCATCCTCGCCCAGATCCTCGTGCTCCCCGCCGGGCGCTTCATGGCCGCCGTGCTGCCCGACCGCGAGGTCAGGCTCCTCGGCGGACGCCTCGGAAGCTTCAACCTCAACCCGGGGCCCTTCAACGTCAAGGAGCACGTCATCATCACCATCTTCGCCAACTGCGGCGTCTCCTACGGAGGCGGCGACGCCTACTCCATCGGCGCCATCACCGTCATGAAGGCGTACTACAAGCAGACGCTCAGCTTCGCATGCGCCCTCCTCATCGTCCTCACCACACAGGTACTCCATGCGTCTGCTGCCCCTGAGCGTGTGCTTTGTGCTGCTAGTAGCTGATCCATCTCCATGTGTAGACCAGTAGACCTCACCTTCACTTAATTAACTGTTAAAGACGAAGTACTGGTGTTTTTTTTAAGAAAGACCGAGCACAATCATTCTTCACTCCTTTCTTCAGTTCCGATCCGTTGTGTATTTGGCCATAATAATTACTCCAGTACTACTAGTATTATGCAATAGAGGCAATATGGCGTGTCACTTTGAGCAACTCGTGTTAATCTCATCTTTATTATCACGCTAATATAGCGTGTCACTTTGCCTGAAATCAAAGGTGAGTTTTGACAAGACAATTCGAGACGTACTACGAACCAATCAATATTGAGCAGTGTTTTGAATTGCTTTGGAGTCACTTGATTAGCACAATCATGATTCGTGGTCCCAGTCCCAGAGGAGAAGAAGGCGCAAAAAGGAGGCGCGAAAAAAGTCTTATGCTGTCACCATGAGACAATATGCATAGGAGGCTCTATACAACAAATAATTCGCTTGTTTTGGTTCCTTCCGCCCACATGCGTCTTTGTAAAATCTAATGGGGAATTTTGAAATTAATAATGTCTGTGTCTTGTTGCTGACTCCAGTCTAGATACGGGTGTTTATCTAGTCAAACATTTGTATTAGTCTTAAAATTACGTCATGGAGAATATCATAGCTTCACTGATAAACTAATCCAAAAGAAATTGAGTTCTTGCCATCACGTCGGAATACAATGAAAAGCACAAGAATAGCGATGTTTGTACTGCAGACTGCTTGCATTTTAATCTGTGCTGGTTTTTTTGCACACTACAGGTACTGGGATACGGGTGGGCTGGGATGCTGAGGAGGTACCTGGTTGACCCTGCCGAGATGTGGTGGCCTTCAAACCTAGCCCAGGTCTCACTCTTCAGGGCGCTGCACGAGACGGAGGAGGAGGGCGGGAAATCGCGCGGTCCCTCGCGGATGCGCTTCTTCCTGATCGTTTTCTTCGCGAGCTTCGCCTACTACGCGCTGCCGGGGTACCTGCTTCCGATCCTGACCTTCTTCTCGTGGGCGTGCTGGGTGTGGCCGCACAGCATCACGGCGCAGCAGGTCGGGTCCGGGTACCACGGTCTGGGCCTGGGCGCGTTCACGCTGGACTGGGCGGGCATCTCGGCGTACCACGGCAGCCCGCTGGTGGCACCGTGGGCGTCCATCGCCAACACCGCCGTGGGCTTCGTCATGTTCATCTACGTCATCGTGCCGCTCTGCTACTGGCGGTTCAACACGTTCGACGCGCGCAAGTTCCCCATCTTCTCCAACCAGCTCTTCACGGGGACCGGGCAGAAGTACGACACCACCAAGGTGCTCACCAGGGATTTCGACCTCAACGTCGCCGCATACGAGAGCTACGGCAAGCTGTACCTCAGCCCGCTCTTCGCCATCTCCATCGGATCCGGCTTCCTCCGGTTCACCGCCACTATCGTCCACGTTCTCCTCTTCCATGGCGCGTAAGCACCTGATTAAATATTGAAGAGAGTAATCTTGTGTGTTCGCTTGCCCTTCGACTCATCTATGAATAAATGTTTTGGTTGGACAGTGACATGTGGAAGCAGAGCAGGTCGGCGATGAACGCGGCGAAGCAGGACGTGCACGGCAAGCTGATGCAGAGGTACAAGCAGGTGCCGCAGTGGTGGTTCCTGGTGCTCCTGCTAGGCAGCGTGGTGGTCTCGCTGCTCATGTCGTTCGTCTGGAAGGAGGAGGTGCAGCTGCCGTGGTGGGGGATGCTCTTCGCCTTCGCGCTCGCATTCATCGTCACGCTCCCCATCGGCGTCATCCAGGCCACCACCAACCAGGCACGCACGCAGCTCACTGCATCGGATCCACTTTTTTTTGTTTTCTTTCTGCTCGTGGCTAATTAAATGGAATTGCTACAGCAACCTGGGTACGACATCATCGCGCAGTTCATGATCGGCTACGCGCTGCCCGGCAAGCCCATCGCCAATCTACTATTCAAGATCTACGGCCGGATCAGCACCGTGCACGCGCTGTCGTTCCTCGCCGACCTCAAGCTCGGCCACTACATGAAGATCCCTCCACGCTGCATGTACACCGCCCAGGTCAGCAATGCTACTAATACACAAATCTCAGCAAGGTTCAGACACGACACGGCATGAATTGATCCTAATTAGACTTGTACGATCATCCGCATGCAGCTGGTGGGAACGGTGGTCGCCGGCGTGGTGAACCTTGCCGTGGCGTGGTGGATGCTGGACAACATCGAGAACATCTGCGACGTGGAGGCGCTGCACCCGGACAGCCCGTGGACGTGCCCCAAGTACCGCGTGACGTTCGACGCGTCGGTGATCTGGGGCCTGATCGGGCCGGAGCGCCTGTTCGGCTCGCACGGGCTGTACCGCAACCTGGTGTGGCTGTTCCTGGCGGGCGCCGTGCTGCCCGTTCCCGTGTGGCTGCTGAGCAGGGCGTTCCCGCAAAAGAAGTGGATCGCGCTCATCAACGTGCCCGTCATCTCGTACGGGTTCGCCGGGATGCCGCCCGCCACGCCCACCAACATCGCCACCTGGCTCGTCACCGGCACCGTCTTCAACTACTTCGTCTTCAGGTACCGCAAGGGCTGGTGGCAGAAGTACAACTACGTGCTCTCGGCCGCGCTTGACGCCGGCACCGCGTTCATGGGGGTGCTCATCTTCTTCGCGCTCCAGAACGCGCACCACGAGCTCAAGTGGTGGGGGACGGAGGTCGACCACTGCCCGCTCGCGTCCTGCCCGACCGCGCCGGGGATCGCCGTCAAGGGCTGCCCGGTGTTCTAAGCTCTATAAGCTGACAGCGTAGTAGTAATCGAGACATTTGTGATGGGAGGCAAAAGCCGATACTTTGCTTGTCTCCGTCACTCGTGAATGTAATGGTACGGTGTGTGTTTCGTCTCACTTCACTATCAAATGGTTTTGTGCTCGTGTCATGGCCGAAGTTTCGGTCATTTTTTCAAACTTTGTCTGCTAAATGGTTTTAAAAAAAGAGGAAATATGGGAAATCATGCATATGCTTTTTTCTAGAACAATGCATATGCAAATGTCTTGGAGAGATTTCACTGATTTTACACCAACTATTGTGCACTTGGGCTGGGCTCGGCCCATTCCACGATATGTTACTAATTACTGAATTTACTAGAAAAAGATGTAAAATAAAAAAGTATGAATTTGGATAATGTCATTTTTGACAAATGTGAGTTTCATAGAGTCATATTTTCTTAATTCCATATTTTAAAAGCAATACATTCCCAAGAAAAACATGAACTTTTGTGCCCACAACTGATTACAATTTTGCTCTTTTTTAACCCAACAATTTTTGCCTGTGTTTTATAAAGAAAAATGCATTTTTACCAATTTGCTCTTTTTTTAACCCAATACAATTTGCATGTGTTTTGTAAAGAAAAATGCATATTTACTAACCATATACATAGATAGGCAAAAGTGCCATAACCTTTTACTTAAAAAGTCTGAGCTAAATATGATATTGTGCTATAGTATAAAGTATGAGTTAAATTTTAAAAATGTCTCTCTCCATCCAAATTGTTTGATATTATATAAAATTTTCAGCTGCCCAAATAACTTTAAGATTAGTACACCTATTTCTTCCTCACCGAGCCGGTATTCTTCCCCTCACGCACACAACAGTCTGTAGCCGCACCCACCCGTGCACCCTCCACTTGGTCGGCGCCAGTGAGGCCACATATCCGCTTACCCTTGCCCCCGCCGCCTCACTAGCATAGTCTTCGGCACCAGTGAGGTCAGATTCCCACCTCCCTCCCACCTGCTTCTTCTTCAACTTCGACAAAGCTCGTCCTCACCTCCCGCCCGATCCGATGACATCAGCGCCGTCGAATCTACCACCCTCCATCATGACCACCCCTAAATCGTCAACGTCTGACGCCCTCCACCACCTTCACGGCCCAAGGTGGCGAGGTGGCGCCCCTGCGGCCTCGCCGTCTTGCCTGCTATCCGCCCCAACCGCTGGTCGTCTAGCCTCCTCCGACGATATTCTAAGGTATGCGACATGAGTTAATCCCCATCTTCAAACTCAAATTTCCATAAACCTAAATTTCAAATATTGTTTAAATACAGAAGACTGATGGATTTACAAAGAGCAAATCTCTTTTTAAAGGGGGAGCAGGCATTATAATGAAGGGAAGCATGCAGATCACCGTAAAAGGAAAAAAAGGGGGAAAAACAGTGCAGCGCCGCTGCTTTCGAGGCCACGCAAACTCCTCTCATAGTCATAATCCCATCCCAGGCAGCACCACAGCGGCGCAGCCAGCAAGCACGGCGGGACGCGCGGCCACAACCCGGCGGAAGCCTGCCACCGGGTGAGGTTGGCCCTCCTCGTCCAGCTTCGACGGAAGGTGAGAGCTGGCCTCTCCTCCCCAATCGCCGAATCATCCCCCCCTTCTTCTGTACTTGACATTTAGGCTTGATGTGGGATGGGTCGATCCCTGCGAGAAGGCGGAAGAAATTTTCTCCCTTTTGGCGGGGATGGGGAGATGTGGATGGGGATTGGGGATGGAATACCGGCAGCTGTTTCTGGCGACCTGGAGGCCGGAGTCCGGAGATCTCTTGAGGAGAGGGGAGGAGGGGATCTCCGTTGGCGTTAGGTAGGGGGCGGCGCCCTATTGTTCGGTCCGCCTAGCATAATTTGCAGCAACGGCACAATAGAGACCTATCCTGACCAATTTTTATTTGTTTCAGCGCAGTTTTATTTCTAAGTTATCTAATGATGCCGCTGCACTTTCAGTACCCTGACACTCAGTATTTTAAAGTGAACTCCTAGACAGCGGCTGGTGCAAGACAGGAGACTTCTAAGATGCAAGAAGGAGGTGAATTCGGTGACATAGAGGAGCACAGATCCCATGGTTCGACCAGTATGCAAGAAGGTGGTGCAACATTGCCGTTGGCATCAACAGGAAGGGCTCTGGTTGCAAGTTCATCTACTTCAGCGAGGTCCCCGGCAGCAATGCCTACACCAGTTTCCCATGGTGCGCTTTCTTCCTTTTCTTTCTATGGTTTCTAGTGATCCCTTGTGGACAATTGGTTTTCAGCTTGCAATTTTAGTTCCAAATGTCCGAAACACACAGTATTCATGCCACTGGTTTCCTGCAGTAACGTTACATTTATTCAAATGTTTGGACTTTGGAGAGAATGTGTCTATCTTTATGGAATTTCTGAAACAGATGCAAAAAGTTCAGAATAATTTCCAGCGGTTATTTATAAATTATTATGGACTTGTACCTAATGGTTTCCTTGTAACTTGAACTTGTCTTCTGTTGTGTGTTTTGAAGGTGCGGAAGCCAGAGTCCATAACTTGGTCTCAGGTTTTAACAAGCAAATCTTGGTGCAGAAGCTTGCAAAGCTTAATAGCTTACAACAGAGTATAGAGAGTATCCTTCTCGATATTTTCAAAGCATGGTTTTTAGGTGACCCTACCATCACCAAATTACTGCAATTTTTGTAAGAAAGAACGCCTCAATTTAATTGGGCCTAGATGTTGTTTCTTATGAAGGAAGATGGTTACTTTATTTGATCTTGCGCTCATGAAAACATTAGAACAAATCAATGATCATGCTTTTTGAATTCTTCAATGACTTAATCTCAGAATTGGCTGGCTTATATAGTTTGCAGACACGTATGACAGAAAGGACTATTACTAAGCATACCATTCTGTTTTGATATGGCACATGGCAGTAGAACTCTTACAGCCAGCATCATGACCAGCAATATCACTTTTTTCTTATTTTGCTGCATGAAAGTAGCTTGGCCCTTGCTTAAGTATGGACCTTCATGAGCCGTGGATCAAACATCTCAAGATTTCCTCATTCACCTAATGTTGTGCTTAACGAATAGAAGCTTTGTCGCATTGGTGTGTCTTTCATCATCGATACTGCCGACAAGTTGTTGAAACATGGAACGATGAATTTCGATCAGCTAATTGTGAGAAGAGGGTGTCTTTGCTATACCTTGCAAATGATATTATGCAGAACAGCCGAAAAGATGGTAATGGATATATAGCTGAATTCATGAGGATCATTCCAGCTGCCTTGAATGAAGTATTCACCAACGGTGATGATTTTGGGCGGAATGTTGTAAAGAGACTGGTACGTGAACATACTATTGATATTTATATGCAGGGGCTCATGACTTCAAGATTCATGGTTCTAGTATCACCACTTAACAAATTTGCTGACAACACTTTTGTTATTGCCATATATTTATTTCTGGGAAAAGGATGCTAGACTCTTAGATTTAATATGATATTTTTATTTGTGGAACTATTATGCTGTAAGAAGTTTGAAATGACCGTGTTGTCATTTAAATTTTAAGACAAGGAGTGAGAATCCCTTTTTATCTCATGATTCTTTCTGACATTGCAGATTGGCATATGGGAAGATCGCAAAATATTTGATACTCAAAGTCAAAGTCTTAGGGATGACTTTTTTAGAAGGCTAAAGTACCTCAGAACCAAATTGGTATGCAACATTTGATGTCTCTTACTGCTTTCATATGTTTCTCCATCCAGTTGATGCCTATATCGCTGGTATCTATAGTATAAATTTTTTTGTATTATTTCTATTTTGTACAGAGAAACCCTGGAGGGGAGCTCCTGGAGAGGGTTATCTCTAGCTACAAGCATATGCTGAATGCTCCTACAGACGAGGACACCGTGATGCGAAAATGCCAAGCCGCTCTTAGCATTTTTGACAATCTCAACAAAGCATATGAAAGCAACTCTTATTTAGGTAAGATGATCCACAGGACTTTTCAATAACACATTCATGCTGTTTAATTTGTAGATAGGTCATAGCATGTACTAAAAAATAGTGATTTTTTGTGTTTTCAATTTTATTATAGTGTTCCATACCCTCACATTTATGCACATGATGTCCAACAACCAAACTGATCCAATCCTTCCAGTTAGCGAGGGTTTGGATTGCCTGGATTGCACCTGTAGATGACAAGGCTAAAGCAGTTAATGTGCAGATGCAGACTGCTGGTGCGACACATGAATTGCGACTGCAAAACCTGCCTGCTGTTTATAAATAGAATATGTTACGAAGATCTTTGTGCTATGTGTCTATGAAGAAGAGCTTCCTTACTGGGCTATACGGCTTCTCTTAAATACTGCTGAACTGCTGATATGTCCTCCCTCCCTCCCTATTGAAACCAGACCGCCTGCCATCCTGCATGGACCCTATTCCCTGTTGTGTTTTAACTTCTTTATGATTTGATAATTACTTCAATATAGGAGTATTAATCAAGTAGCTCTATTTATCTTCTTCGGTGGCCTGCCTTGAATTATCAATATAGATTATATCTTCTCTTTTATATTGACAGGTAACAGTAATGGATCTGGTTTCATGGAGGAGCTGAAACAACAACATAGCGCTCTCAGAAGCTCCATTGAACAACTCAGAATGTCAGAATCTCTCAAGATTACTCTGATATCTCATTTGAAGGAAGCTCTGAATGAGCAGGTGAATAAATTTTAATGGCTACTGATTATAAGATTATTTTGGTTAAACAAAATATTTGTTGGATGAGTTGTCTGATGCTCTTATGTTTCCAGGAATTCAAAATGGAACAGGTCAGAAGCCAACTTCAGGTAATTTCCCACATTCAGCATTGCTTTTTATGGGAGCCTTTTATTTAGAAATTTCAAACCATAGGGCATTTTACACCTCAAAAATAAGTTCTTTGTAAGGATTGCAGTTTCTACTGTTGATGCTTTAATGCATTTCTCCGTCCTCATGTAGTCACTAAAATGCCAAGGGCATGGAATTGTTGGATGTGAACTGTGTGCCTTTTGATAACTGTAATGTTCAATTGCAAACAGTTTAATTTGGTAGCCACCTTACTAATTTTTTATTAATGACCAGGCAGCACAATCCTGGTACAGGAGAGCTGATGAGATTTGCCAGGAGCTTGGAATTGAAGTTCAAAGTCACCAGACGGCTAATCAAGTTCTTAAGAAGCACAGGCTCTCTGATATACATGGCAATATTGCCTCAGATTCACTTAATACTGGTTCACTTCAGAAAGGACAGTCTGCAATTTTGTATTCGGATGAGGGAGATGGTGGTGAGCACAATGTCACAACTAATCTTTCAAGAAACCTTGCTGCAGGTCCTGCTTCAGATGAGATCCACAGTGTTGCTTTATCTTCACGAGCCAATGGGGTTAAACATGTGCAGCAAATAGAAGAGCACTCTTTGGCTAGTAAGAGACAAAAGCTGGCAGAGGACACAGATATGTCTCAGCCTCAATCACAGCCACCACCACCACCACCTCCTCCGTTCCCACATCCTGATACATTTCAACCACCACCACCTGAGTATCCTCCCTCACCAGAGCCTAGCCCACCGCCACCGCCAACTTCGATGCCACCCCAGATAACCCCACCACCAGCTGTAACTACAATGCCAACTCAACTAGTTCCACCTTTGCCACCTACGGCAGGCACATTTGTTCCCTTTCCTGCTGGACTTTCTGGGCAAATGACAGGAATGACATATGGCACTTTTCCATCATATACACCTGTGGTCAACTTTCCCATGAGTAACATGCCACCAGGTTTCCCTGGTGCTCCAAACCCACCTCCAGCTTTCCAGGGTTTCGGGGGAGCATTCTATAATGCTCCATACTCCACAGCACCCCCTCCAGTTGACAAGAAACAAGAGTAGATCTGCTGTGGTATGTAAATTAGTAGGACGAGTCAGCACATCAGTCTGTACAATATGGAGCTCTGGCAGATATCATTCTCTGTTGCGTTGAATAAGTGGATCCCAGTGATGCTACACTGCATCGTACTGAAGCTTGGAAGACTTCTCTAGTGATGTACATTTGATTAGTCAGCTAGATGTTAGTTTGCTCGAATAGTTGATTACTGATGTGATTGTTCTGATCATAGCCGTGGAGTAACACATTTATATTTGATCTGCTAGGGAGAGTGTGAAATTCTAACAGTTGAGAGCTAGTGTACTTGCATAGTTTTTCTGGTCTTATTAATGGAGTAAAACTGTATATTTCAAATGCTATGGCGGGGATAGAGCTTTTTATATCGTAGGCAATTTTCTATAGCAAGACATGCTTGTAATTTATGATAGCCGTGTTATTGCTAGCTTTTTATGAGAATCTGCTGTTGTAATGCTTGCAGCCAGTATTACATAAGCTTGGTGCCTCTGATGCTAGTCTTTTTTGCTCTGTTAGTAACCTTTGTTTCAGTGTCTTGGTTTCGTGTGGAATGGAAGTTTGTTCTCTCATTGCTTCTGTAGTATACTTTTGGGATAATTTCCTTTATGCTACTATCAAATTTCACCTATGACGTGGTGACAATGAAACACGGGATTTTAAAGTTCTTTGATCCAGCAGGGCATCAGCAGTTCATCACTATCGCAGGTGCTCTATGATGACTTGATCTTGATGTGGCTTGATAAAGAATATGCAGTGTCCTCTCGCATTACAAGTTCCATCCTCACGAAATTGCATTGTTCCTATTATAATCCGGTTCAGCTAGCGTAGAGCTACGACGCCCCACTGCTTTGCGCGCAATTAACCTTTCTTTTACACGTTTCTTTTGCCTCCCCTGCTACATTGCACCCTTTTTGTATCCTGTATTCACATTAGGAGTCTGACCCTCTTTTTGATCTAAACTTTTATGTTTCACACTGTTTTTAATGGTTTGTGCATTTGACCTCATGTTTTCAAAATGAACATTGATCTATATGTGATATATTAGGAAAAAGAATATCACATCACTGGTCAATCCAAATGTTAGGTTAAATGCACAAACCCTAAAAAGAAGGGTCTAATGTGCATTTAAGCTCCAACACATAATAATCAATGTGCGTCCACTTAACATTCTGAATACTACAAATTGTGCCACACAAAAAAAGAATACTAAACCGTGCTACACAGACGAAGAAACAAACACACCACATTACATGATAAAAGCACAGGAATATGATATGGTGATGTCAGTTGGTGAGGCACCTGTTTGCTCGAACTCATATTTACATAATATCACACTTGTTGCCCGAACGGAAGGGCGGGGTCCAGCCACGATTTCTTTGAAGTTTGAACCACAGCAAAGGGCTCCGGATGATGGCTCAAAGTGGCAGCTCGAAGATCTCCTCCTCTCTTGCGGCGATGTGCTTCCTACAGATCCATGCAATGTGGCCGTCATCTCTGTACCTAACCCGCCACAGGCCAAACGTCTGTGCTATGTCCATACCTGTCAAAATCCCCTGACCTTTTAAGAAATCCACAAGCCACTGTCTGGCCGCTTTCATATCTTCTCCCATGTCACTTGCACCAATCTGATTGCTGCTACTGTTCCTAGCTTTTCCATACAGTGCTGCTGCACCTAACGCCCCGACGGACGCAGCAGATGCAGCACTGCCATACATGACTGAGGAGTCTAGCAGATGCACCACTTCCCTGCTCAGGTCAGGTATCATCTCCCCCATGCCAACAATGAAATGTGCACCGATCTTCAGTGCAAAAGTTAGAAGTTTCATGAACTTGCTCATGTAAGGCAGCAAGGATTTCACCGCTTGGTTGTCCACTTGAACCAGATCACAGCCGATCTGACCATCCACCACATGCATTTCCCTTCGAAACTCGCACAACATGTGGACCCGTAAGGATCGCATCCCTGGCAGTATTCTTGTGACCAGATGTTTGGAGCGGTTATCCAGGTTTACAAAATAAAACAGCTGAGGCACTTTTCTTTCCTCTAACTGAATGTTGTAATTCATTACATAGTCCATCTTCCTGTGCAGTTCAACCACCATGTGATACTCATAGAACCTCAAACTCGAGATTTCCTCCTTCAAGTCCCTTATTCCTTGTTCCACTCTCTTTAGTCTTTGGAGAACCATCTCAACACCTTTTGCGATGCCTAATATGGAAGGATCAACCACATCTTTTTCAGGGATTAATTCATATTTCTGCTGACTGTCGGGGGAGACAGCAAGTTCAGTTGCGAGGTGCTGTAGATCATAATATCTCCGGTGAAGAACTTCATGGAAGTCACCATCTGATAGTATATCTCTGGCATGGTCTGATCCTGACTGCAATAAGATCCGATTATCGCTTTCAATTGCACTCCATGTATGCTCATAATCGTATATGCTTTCTGCAGGTAACGTCAAGAGAATTTGTTTTACTCTTTTCAGAGGCAGACGCTGCGTCTGGAGGAACCTATGTGGTATCAGATATTTTACACATTCTGACCTGATAACGCTTTCCTCAAACATCATACTGGAAGACAAGTTTAGGATGTTCGGAATAATTAACTTGTGCAATAGCCTCACCATGTCAGTAACACTTCTACTGGAGCACGCAAGCACATTTATGGATGAGTCTAACTTCATACTCAGCTCAACTCTTACATGGACACCACTGATCACTGTATAAATAAGGTTTTTCTCCAAGTTGTATACTGTACCCTGTGGTAGTCCAAGACACATGATCTTGTTGTGCAGACGAACCTGAGAAGATAAGGTATCTCTTCAGGAAGAAAAAACATAAAAGAATATAATTCTTGTCATGTTGTCACACAATCAATGCATACATCCAGACAACATGCATATCACTTTGGCACTGATATTAGTACTTAAATAAATAAAATGATTTACCTGTAGTCTTGGAAAGAAATCACTTGTCAGAAACATATGGGTATCTTTGCATTCGAGACACCTTCCAATATATCTGCATTCTGGCATCGTTAGTTGCCACCGTTGGGTCCCTTCTTTGCTTTCCTCAAGAATAGCTGGTACCAGAAGTGATGTGTTTGGGTTACCAGGGTCCAGTTCATAGCACAGTTCGAGTTTCAACAACATATTTATGACATCACTGCCCTGTAAGGATGTATTGGATACACCAGTTCTCCAGTTTGACCCTTGAATTTGGTTGCAAATCTTCTCTTGTAGAATCTTCTCCAGGTCTTGTTTGCTAACAAAGCCACTTCTTTCTTTCTTCATTGATTTCAGTGTACCTAGCTGGCTGAGGATATCTCGACAGAACCAGTCACAATCCATGATCAGTACTTGAAGCTCCTCAAAAAATATTATCTCACCCATGTTATGTAGTGATTTTGCAACAGCATGCCTTCTTGCATCCACTTTCTCCACATTATCACGCCTCGATCTGAGTCTTAATGTTGGGATGTTGAGCTGGCATATTTCACGGTACTCAGACCATCTGATTACAGCTTTATTATTCTTCAACCTCCAGTCATGCAAAATTCGAACCATATCATTGCATACTTCATTAATTTGAGGTGCTTGCTGGACAATTGTCTTTGTTGTCATCCTCAGGTGATGAGTGAGTGTGCTTACCGAGACCGATGATCTTGCATCCACAGCAAAAACAGTGGGGTAAATCTCTGCATATGAATGGAACTCTTCTCTGAGCCTTTGTACAAGCGCAGCAACTGGTTGTAGCCCTTCTTGTAGATGAGCTACTTTGTCATAATGAGTGAGAACTATAGTTACACAGGGAAGAAACAATTGTGAAACTCTCCTAGCATTTGAAACCAAAAACTTCAGCCAATACATCAGATCCTGCTCAATCTGATCTATGCTTTTGGGATATCTATTAGCAGGCTTTACGACCAAGCTAGACAGAATCATAAAAAACCTTGGCCCACCATGCACCAAAAACATAAAATCATGCAAGGCAAAACTCTCCTCTTGTTCACCAATATTACACACTGTCAATTTTGTGTTGCCATCAAAGATAACATTGATTTTATCCTCGTTGGTGCCCTTTTGCTCAACTGGAGTCTTCAGAGTAGTTATTATATCCACATGAGGCGGCTTTATTGGGTTCATACATTCATATATGGATTTGTGTAGCGCATTTTTACCTGCATGACAACATAAACTACCTTGTCAGTCGTGACTGTAGTGTAAGAGTTTATTTTCTTTATCTCTTCCATATGTGAAATACAGATGTTCTATAGCATCACTGACCACGCAATAAATCTGGATATTAGTTTTGCACGCCAATATTGCAAGCGAATGTGATCAGAGAACCATGAAAAGTTATGTTATGGCTTAATTTAATTAGTAATTAGGAAGCCATGAAAATTTAAGTTATGGCTTAATTTAATTAGTAATTTCTAAGTTAAAGAAATAAAATGAATAACATGTCTTAAATGCTTTAAGCTGCATCACTGCTTACAGCCAGCAGCGATAAAGGTGGTAATGGATAATGCTAATAATACCTGCCAATTCTTGCCCAAATAGAAAAACTCGGCAGGAAGTAGGAGCAGTAAGTGGCAAATCGAGAAAATCAGTTGGCGGATCAAGACTTCCATTCTGACAGAGCTTCTCATAAATTTGGTCAGTTTTGCCAGCAAGATACAAAGGGGTTTCATGCAGGTCAACCTCTTCAATCCAAGGATTAACCTCTAAAGTGCCCATAATGGTCTGCAAGACTATTTCCCCCTCAACTCCCTTGCAACCTCTCAAAGACAGGCTTCGAAGAGTGGCATTCCTTTCTAAACTTGTAAAGATTTTAACAACATCATTCGGCTTTAAGCTTGCATCGTTGCATATAGTCAGCTGAATTAGGCTCTGATTCGTCTCCAACATCTGCAAGATCGCAGTTATACCATATCTGCCTATATTCGTCCCCTCTCCTCCGAAACTCAAAATTTTTAATGAAGTGTTGGCTTGTCTCTGAAGTGGAGAAAAAGTGCTAATAGGGCATAGCAAATGCTCCAACCCTACTCCACCAAATCTGTTTCCATCCACACTCAAACTCTCTAAATGGGTGTTCTTGAAGAGCCCTGCAGCAATGTACACCACGGCTTTGTCCCTGAGGGAACACTTGGTGAGCTTGATAGCTCTTAGGCTCCTATTTCGTTCAAGGACTCCTCGAAGCTCTTTGGTCCACCTGGACTTTAGTGGGATACTTGACATGTCTAAGGTTGTTACCGTGGTATTCCATGCCAAAGCACAAGCAATCCGTTGCAACCCTTTAGAGTTAATGTTGCTGTAGATCCTCATCCTCCCAGTTTCAGGCAAGAATTCAACAATTTTACAGCTGTTGCTACTGTGAATATCAAGAATGCTCCCCCATATATGCACCTCCACTCTGCGGTTGCGGGCCACCACAGCAGAGATAAGCGGAGCAGCAGCAATCAAGCTTTTGTCAAGTACGACCAACTTCTTCAGCAAATAGTTCACCTCAATCATCTTGGATAGTTCCTCTGCCCCTTTTGATCCGATGGAGTCCTCCCATACTTGGAACTCCTCCACACTTCTGTTTTTCGCCAAAGCAGAAGCAAGCAATGTAGCTCCAGTGGATCCTATTCTACAGCCAGAGAAAACAACTGATTTAATGGTATTGGTCCTTTGAAGCATTTCGGAGAGTGGAAGGAGACCAAATGCTGATTTTGTGTTGAAAACGTTCTTCTGGAATTCCAATTGCTTCACACTCGAGCCAGGAACTAAAAGTGAACAGAGAAGTTGCACCCCATCAGACTGCCATTCAATACCATGGAATAGGAGGTTCTTCACATATTTGTACTCTTCTTTGTACTCCACAAGGTGATGAAGGAATATATCCAGGAAATTAACATCATTGTGGTCTGTGCAGATATGGACCCTTAATGATGTCTCATTTTCCATGGAGAAACCTGATCCCAAATCTGATGGAACCTGGTAGCATGCGATGTTCTCCACATCCTTGTAAGCCTGCAAATCAATCTTCGAAACATCTCCTCTATACTCCCTCATTGATGGTGATGCTATCGTGATCATCCTGTGATCCATGCTTGAGAGGGGATGGTGAAGGGCAGATGAACAAGGAAGCAAAGAACAACAGTTGCTTATAGAAGATGAATTCAGATGCACAAAGTTACAGGACAATATGGACTATGCAGCCACATGCCACATATTGGAATACTAAAACTGGTTTGGAAAGAACAGGACATGGAGAGAAGGCATCAGATTCCTGCCTTGACAAGGAAGCATCATAAAAAGAAAAAAAAAAGGAAGAACCTAACCTGAAGGGAAAGAACTAGAATGAAAAAAAAAAGTTTCAACCAAACAAGAACCTGAACACAGAAATCTTATGCTGCATGCCCACAGTGTGCATGCCCCTGCCCCATACAACTAAAGTCACACCATCCTAGCTAAATGATGCCAGTTTGCAACTTCAGCACATCCAGTGTTCACACAAAGAAACTTGTACTCTATTTATTTTCATTGACAGCAGTCAAATAGCAAATGTGAAGAAATGATGATTTGTGTTATTACATTTTCTAGTGTAGTTCTGTGTTGCATTGTTGCAGACTTGCTTCATTTTGTCTTGCGGGAATGCACAGTAAGGGAGACCATACTTGATTTGTTGAATAAATGGAAAAGACAAGAAAAACAGTATGCACAGAGATCAGAGTCAGAGGTCCACAAAATGAAAAAAGAATCTAACCACATGATGAAACAAAGATCTTCTATCATCCTGGATTCTATGAGATCGAACAAAAGCTTCCATTATGAAAACAGAGATATTTTACCATGCTTTGCAATCAAATACATGTGATATCAAAGCATAATTTTATATCATAGTAATTATGTTCATTGATCTGGAATAAAGCCAAGAGGATTGCAATGCATAGATACTCTGTCATTCCTATTCGTATTCAGATGGTGCACTACACTAAGCAGATATATTCAACTGTAACTGTTAATAGAGCATATAATGCAAACAGTGATACTGCACTCCGCCATCACAAATATATTAGTACTCCAGATTTTGTATTAAGTTTCATCTAGATGCCAAGCACATATCAACAAGGAAAAAGATGGACGAAACAACTGAAAATTGGATTCTATCTGCCAGAAAATAATAATAATCACAACTATGTCTAAAATTCTTACACCTTACCATGTAAGAAGATGGCTGAAATTGGGAGAAGCAATTTTGAATAGCAGATGTAATGTAACAAATACCAGATGATGTCCTACAGAAATATCTAACTGGGCATATGCAGTGCTGGTGGTGCAGACTGCACCATGATTGAACCAAACAATTATTCTTGTCTTCACAAGACTATCAGAGACCATGCATCCTATGCCTTCAATAGCTATGGGAAAAAATTCAAGAGACAAGGTGGAAATTGCTACTCTGATCCAGCTGCAATCATGGCCATCCTAAATCCAACTATGTTTCTACTCTGGACTTTGAAAGTCTGAACCATTACACATGGCATCATGCTATTGAAGAACATGTTTACTGCATGTCTTACTCCACAAGCCGCTTAATGACATAGCTATTTTGTTCAGCATCTAACAAGGGCCAGTAACAATCATGACACGACTAACAAGACAAATCTATCAAAAAAATAAGGCCAAATCATTGAATACTTAATGAACCGCAAAGTAGTACAAATGTAGAGCCTACAGGGTTAACATGTGTCAGACAAACAACTTAGTAAAGGACTATATGAAGCTGTAGAAAATCAGCTCATATTGTGGACGGAATGACCATGTTTGCAGTTTGCACAACAAATAAGAAGGTTGCAGTGCCATATTGCCACTTATCGTGGAGAGGCAACCCCGTGCTTTCAATGAGTTACAACTATCATATGAAACTAAATTAACCCACGAGGAGGCATAGGTGGGGCATGGTCAATTGATCACAGGATCATAAGCAGCACATCATACATCCTCATGGAAACAAGAAAACGTGTACTGAAAGTAATATTATTTAACCATAGGTACATATTATACAAGTATAATTGCATAGTAACCTATTTAAACACCAGATACAAACTTCTAGATCTGAACATTGTTTCATTGGCTAAAACATAATTTGATCAGAAGAGAAGACTGGCCCAAGCAGCAATGAACGCAAAGCCACCCAGTGGTGCCGTTGAAGAGTACTTCCTATCTTCAAGATAAGCCACGGTGTAGCACCTAGAGAACAAGTCATGGATCCTTTGTTGGTTATGGTTTTACAACAATTCAGACACAACAAGAGGACTTTCCGTATTGTATTGCTCTTCACATGATAATTTAAGTTACAGTTAAAAAGAATATTATGCTTACGTTCCAGAGAAGAGAACGATTCCAGCAGTGAGGAACCCTCCAAACTGCAAGCACGTCAAGAACCATGAAGCGAGAGTAAGTTACTTACAGGGAATCGAGTAACAGAAAATCAGCAAAGCGTGCTGCGGACGGCGCTGGTACTCACGATGTTGGGGTTCTTGGTGACGGGAGCCCCCACCAGAGCCGCGGTGTGGACGAGGTGGTACACGGATGCTGTATTCCAGACCTGCAACATTTTTACCCCAATTTCGCACGGATCAGACAAACGAATCGGGGAGGGAGGAATAGTCTGGAAGCAGGAGCAGGAGGAGGAAAGGGGAGAGCATCATCTACCTCCTTGTAGGCGGGGTTCTTGGGGCGGAACATGTGCGAGCCGTAGGTGCCAAGCCCCAGCGCGGCGACCCCTGCTCAACCCAACCGATCGTTCAGTTAGTTGGCCGTTGGGCAGACATAGTGATGAAGGAAGCAGGACTAAGAGGAGGAGGATGAAGGACAGGAGAAGGAAGCAGGCAGGATACCGGATACGGCGGCCACCTTGTGCCACAGCATTGGGTTCCGCGGCGCCACCATCTTTCGCTTCTCCTTCGTCCTCGGCTTGCTTGCTCTGTCCACCGTGCTCCCCGTCGGCGCTGTGCTGGTCGACGATAGTCCACTCATGTGGCGACGAGGCTCACCTCGCCTGGGCCTGGCCCGATGGAGCCTCAGCCTAGCCCACCAATTACGCCGTCCATCACGGCCTCCAAGTTCCGAACGTGGGCCAGCACAAGAATGTGGCCGAACGGAGGTGAAATGTTTGTGTCTCCTGGCATAACATGGCCTCCAAAGCCCAGCCTAGCAAAAAAAAAAGTCTCCGGTCGGATGGTTGGGCGCTTGAGCTTGATCCAAACTTCGAAATCCGCCCTGCCGCGGCCCTCCCTGCTTCGCGTGCAGCCAAAGCAGCTGACACGAGTACTCGAGTGGCAGGATCGCTTTTCCGAAATGCGACGAGAAATCGTGGGGAGCGGCATTTGAATTTCGAACGCCGCCGGCCGCTTCACTTCCCCATTTTCCGGTTTACCCCTCCACCGCTCTTTCCTCCGACGGACGCGCGGCGGCGGAAGAGGGAGAGAGCGAGATGATGAAGAAGGCTGGCGCGGCCTCGCGCTACGCGTCCTACGACTCCCCGTCCCCGTCCCCCTCGCCGCGCCGGGCCGGACCTCCGTCCGCCGTCGCGACTCCGACGCAAGGGAGCAGCCGCGCGCTGGTCGCGGCGAGATCCGGCCGCGACCTGCTGGGCGCCAAGGCCCAGCCACAGGCGCAGCATGGGAACCTGGGCTCCGTGCTTCGACGGCTCATCTCCATGGACAAGAAGCCACCCGCAAAGAACCACCACCACCTCCCGGTCCCTCCTGCCGCCGCCGCAGCAGCAGCAGCAGCGAAGAATAATGGCGGCACCGGTGGAAAGCTCCCGGGGCTGTCGCGGAAGCTGTTCCAGAAGGGCTCATCGGAGGGGGGCAGCAAGAAGAAGCCGGCGGCCCTGACGGACGTAAAGAACGGCGGGAACAACGCCAACACGCGGACGCTCGCCATGGTTTTGCGCAGCGAGCGGGAGCTCCTGGCGCAGAGCAAGACGCAGGAGGACGAGATCGCCGCTCTCCGATTCCAGCTGGAGAACAAGGACCGGGAGCTGGAGCGGCTCAAGAACCTGTGCCTGCGGCAGAAGGAGGAGATCAGCGCGCTCAAGGATGCGGTGCTGTTCCCGGACGCACAGCCAGGGCCGGAGCCAGACCGCCATCTCCGGGATGAGATCTCCACGCTCACTGGCCAGATCCAGTGCCTTGCGCAGGAGCTCGCCCAGGCACGTTCCTTGCACGAACTTGCCATCTGGCGTCTCGATTGCAGAGTTCTAATGCTCCATTTCGCTATGTGCAGGTGAAGGCCGAGAGGCACTCGTCGAGGTCGGGCTTTGATGATGATGATGGATACTGCTCTTCCCCGAGGACGCCTGCATTTAACGATGAGACCGCATTCTCCCTGGTGTGTTCAATTGCTCCACAATTTTTTGTTAAAATCAGATTACATGACGCGGACGCAGATACATTGGTTGTAAAACCATGCTTGTTGAGACAATACTTATGCAATAAAATTGTGCTTTTAGTCATGAACAAATCTTTAGCCCATTTGCTGACATGAGCAGGTCCTCGAACCAAGCTCTTTGGATTGTTTCTGTCAATTTTTAAGGTTTAAATCATTAGTTTCACATGTCATTGTTCTTTTCCTCATTAGTCATATGAATTATTATCACACAAGCGGAGCGCATAGTTGTGGCATCACTCACTCATTAACCTGTACTTCAGTATATATATATAAAGAGCTGCATATCCATTAGGTTCCTAACTCCAAAGATGATACGATACGATAGAAATTAGAAATGGAATGATTCCAGTGATCCGTGTATTTCTTGTCTCATTAACTGCTTGCTCCTCTTATGACCTACTTGACCTGATATAAAGCAACAACATTTGTGCATCAACAATTCATAACTTTTCGTGATATTTGGAATAACAAACACCGGGTTTTCAGTTCACGCTAGTTGTTGTTGCAACTACCTAGAATAGTTTTCAATACTCTGTAAATGCTCGTTCCTATGCTTCTTAAATAATTTTAACGTACCTTACGGTTCTTAGATTTTGGTTGCAATCACATCAGCTCTTGGCCATGTATGCTGCTGCACGTAATATTTTGTGCACTTCTTCCTAGACCTGAAAGATTTGCATTATCTATCATGTAACCAAATACCAGTTTATTCTATGTGATTTAGTATGATCTGCTCTTGGTGTTTGTTGTTAACCCAGGAGTGCAGCATCGGGGAAGCTGAGACACCAAACTACGGTAGCCCAGATGAAATGTTCAGCAAGGATCTTAATCCATGCCTGACCCCGTGCATCTCCAAGAGCAAATCTGATGTGTCTGTACAGTTCCATTCTTCTTCCCATTCCAAAAGGGTAAGTTTGTTCTCCTATCTTTGTTTATTAACCAAGTCAAATGAAAGCCAAAAGACTTGAAAAGACACTTAATCTGACCTTGTGAGGATTACTAGGAGACCATTGGTTCTCATCAGAGCACCAGCAAGCCAAGAGCGAACCACTCCTATCGTTCTCTTGGCAGGCCAATGTCGAAGAGCTCTGATAATCACAAGCCAACCTCAGGCTCCAGCAGCAAGCGACAAATGAATAAATCCGACCAAGACAGGATCTCTCAAAACTTGTTTTGAGTTTATGACCGTCAATGGACTTTCCACCGAAACAGCCTCTAGCCGCTTCTATGTGAAATATTTATATGCATGTGGACTTGCATGGTCCATTGATACAAGTTTCAAGTTGTAATAACAGTTGCAAATGCCTTTATTTGTGCTTTGTCGTGTTGTTCTCTTGCCCAACTACTTGCAACGTAAGTTTGATGACCAACTACTTGCAACGTAAGTTTGATGATGATGTTATGGACCATGGTTAGGTGAACAGGCAACGTTTTGAGATTTTCAGAATCATTTTGATTGTAGTTTGCTGCATAGGGTCACAGGTTTTTGAGCCGCTCCACCTCCCCCGGTCCTTGTTCTCCAGCTGGAATCGAAGCGCGGCGATCTCGGTCTCCTGCGCCTTGCTCTGCGCCAGGAGCTCCCCCCGCGCCCTCGGGAGCTTTCCGCCGCCGCCGTTATTCTTTGTTGCTGCTGTTGCGGCGGCGGCGGGAGGGACTGGGAGCTGGTGGTGGTTCTTGGCGGGTGGCTTCTCGTCAATGGAGATGAGCCGTTGGACCACGGAGCCAGGTTCCCATGCTGTGCTTGTGGGCTTGGCGCTCAGCAGGTCGCGGCCGGATCTCGCCGTGACCAGCACGCGGCTGCTCTCAGGGTTTCACTTCCCGATGGAGACAGAAAAACCGGACCACGTCGGTTTCATCCAAACCGGGAAAAGTGGAAAAAACCGTTCGAAAGCCGACAAATTTCAAAAGATTGTTCAAAATGATTTTTATCAGTTTAAAACCGCTTAGGCGCCGGTTTGTGGCTTAGCCGTCCGGTTTCTATGGTTAGTCGATCGGTTTTTCTACCGTAGAAGACAACGGGTGCGTGCCCCGCAACGATGGTCAGCTCCCAACGCCCGTGCGTACCAACAGCACGCACACCACCATGCCCACGCCTCTCGCCGGCCTTCTTGACGAACCTTGGGAGGTGCTTCTGCAAGCACGTCGGGGTGAACGCACCCGGAACCGCGAACCGCTTTCTTAGTTCTTATATACCCACGGACCCACGGTCAGGTCCGACATGTTGGCGACTTCCGCTGTGTGGCTGCCATCCACACTGCCGACGGAGAAGACAACTAGGATGTCAAGAAGATGGTCGCGGGCGTGCACCTCCGTCGATGTAGCTGCTGCATTCGGTGACGTGTTCCACACCCGCCGCTCGTTCGAGGAAGATGTTCTGGTTTACCGTTCAAACTGACGGCTAGCGGCTTGTTGCCTGCCCGCACATCTGTGCTTTGCTCAAGAAACCGCTCGGCAAGCCGTCCTCAGACTCGTGCTTCGTCGTTTGCTCGTCGAACGATTTGTGGCTACATGACTACATGCATCAAAATCAGATGAATGAATGTTTGCTAGATTAATGAGACAAATGACGAAACAATAACGAAGTGACGATAATTTGTGGTAATTTCAGTTACAGCAACACTAATGTATCATTATTTGCATGAAGATATTCGCATTGTAAAAGAAATATAATTAGAATATAATATATAATTTTTTGTGCATCACAATACTAACACCGTTTTTCCCTTGCTTACCCTTTCTATCACTCTTCATCATTCGTCTCTCTGAAACCTGCACGAAACATCACTTGTGAAGAGTCTGGCATGATGTCTTGGTATAATAGCAAAGGATCAAATTGCATCAATTGTGTTAAATGTTTTCAACCGTTTGTAGGAAGGGTTGGAAGAGTCATTGTTGTTGCGTGCATTTAGCTTTTCAATCTCCAAAAGGAAGTGGGCAGCCAGGTAGACAGATGAAATCAAGATGGTAGGATACAACTTTCTCAATAATTAATTAATGACGTGGCTGCATGAAAGCTGGGAGAAATGATCACTATTTAAACTATAATAGAAATATAGATTATTTATCATTATCACTTTCCAATAATTTTTTCCTTTTACTTTCCACCAAACCTTAATTCTTGTGACCAACTCTAAAACAAGAACTAAATTGAAACTCTAAAAAAGAGATAATAGCTCAGGCTTTAATGCGCCTCTTGAAATGACCGTGGCACGACAACCTGCCTCGCCATCGCGAGTCCGCCCCTGTTGCATGATTTCCATCTCTTCCATGACTGTAACCAATAGGGCCCTCCCAAGACGGTGATGGCCTTTTCGCCTCAACCACATTGCGGTGGTCAGCCTTGCAAATAAATTCGGTGGCGACTCTATGACCATCCACGTATGCGGTCCTCTCATAAAGGTTACCACATTGAGCCATTTCGACCTTTGGGTTGATCTCCATCTTCTCAAGAACGATGGAACTCCGGAGAATATGAAGTGCCAGCTCCATCTGATCTTTGTGACCAAAAAATACACTGATGCAAACGAATTTGAGGTGCATGTCCTGCTGTGGAAGACGAATCCTTAGCTCACCATCCTCTTCGTGATATGGTTGATGGCGGTAGTTCATCCTCATCTAATGACAATGTGCATATATAAAAAGACCAGAAGCGTCAGTACGCCAATCAAGGCAAAATTTGTTTGTGAAAGCATTTTTATAATTCAATTCTAATTGATATTTTAATAATATAGTATGATCCGTTTTTTGCGAGGGTAGTAGTATGATCCTTTTTAGCGCCACAATCATGAACTTCTGTGTCATAAAAGGCAGATTCACATAAAGGGATGTCCAATACAAATCGAACAGATTACTCTACTTGCTCCACAGGTAACAAAATAGAATGTTCTTGTAATTTCATTATTGTTAGCATTATTTTCACACCTAAATATGTTCATCTGCGCAAATAAGTTTTGAAAACTTTCGATGATAAACTTACATGCAGCTCCAACTTTTCCATGAATGGAGCAACCTCCAAGAGGTAAGCATAGTCAAGGACATCAGTCTTTCTCTTTTTATTGCCATTCAGAACTAACTCCAACCTCAAATGACGAAGATAAGTAAATATGAATGGCCTCTCAGGTAAAATAGTTCTCTGCAATACCAAGAATAAGTGGTTATTGTTGAATTTAACTTTAAGAATAAATCCACAAGAATAGAATCATTGAACATATATAACAAACCTCACGTTTTGCAGAACATGTCAAGGTTAGATTCTCAAGACTTGGCAAAGTAGCGGGAAATCCAGTAATGATGTAGTAGAGAGCAGGAAGGTGACTCGATAACTTAAAGCATACATTTGTCAACCTGAAAGTAGAAGCAAATTGTATCGGAATCACAATGCCAGTGTACTCAAGTGTCACTGGACTACAATTTAACTCTATCACTTGAAGCAAAGGGCATTTATCCACCACCACATGCTTAAAGTGGCTCAAAGGATGAGATAATCGTATGCTAGTAACCGTTGTACAGTAGGAAATATCAAAGAACTCCAGAACAATGCATCTTGATAGCATACACCGAACATCTTGATCTGTGACAGTTACATCTGCTAAGGTAAGATTCTTAAGGTTCAGAAATCCTTTGAAATCAGCAGGTGGCTGCAGAGGCACAGAAGTAAGCGCCAGATACTGCAAGTATGAACCAATATCGCAGTCCAAAAGTTTTGAAGGTACGTTATACATCTCTTCTCTGGGTCTATGCATATCATGTATCAATTTTCTGAACAAATAATATCACCCTGTGGAAGTTTGGTACCTGGGCTAATTAATCGTATTAGCCCGGAAGGCTAAGCCGCGCAGAATAGCCAAACCACCCCGCTTTGATAGACCCGGGCCCGAGGATGAGGGAGGTTACTCCGTCTCGCCCGACCCCGACGTTCGAGACTCGGACGGGCAGTGCCCGACCCCTGAGGTCGGACAAAGGTTCCGCCTCGCCCGACCCCGACCTCGAGGGGTCGGACGAGGGTTCCCCCCAGCCCGGCCCCGACCTCGAGAGGTCGGACGAGAATTCCGCCTCGCCCGATCTCCGGGGTCGGACGAGAGTTCCGCCTCGCCCGACCTCGACCTCGAGAGGTCGGACGAGAGTTCCGCCTCGCCCGACCTCCGGAGTCGGACGAGACTGGGCGATCCAACCACCCCGGACGAGACGGATGTCCGGGGACAGTTGAGCCGTTAATAAGCTCCAACTCCGGATGGGACGGTGGCGATGACCGCTCCCGGAAGAGTAAATGCGCACGACGTGCACCGTCCACGGGATGGACGTCACTCCAACAGTCCCCTGTCAGAGACTCACCGTCTCGTACGATAGGACGCCCCGGAGCGACGGCCATCACCACGGCGTTATCAAGTCGGCTCCTACAGTGGCGCTTCTCCATACGGACGGGACTCCACCGAGCGACAGCTCGGACCACTCCGTCGACAAGAAGCAACGCGGCCACTCCGAAGACGTCATCAGCTCGGCCTAACCGGAGTACGGCTACTGTCAGACTCACGGACCGGTCCTCCTCACGCCACCATATAAAAGGGGAGGAGGATTAAAGAAGAAGGACAAGTCTGGAAAGGCCAAACAAAGTCTCGAAGACACCCGAACAAGCTCTCTACGCACAGACACATGAACAACACTCACGACCACCCTTAGAGGCAGGAAGCACCTTCTCTTCCCCCTCCGTTTGTAACCCACATTGTAACCTCAGTCGCAAATAACACGAGCAGCCACCAAAACTGGACATAGGGTATTCAGCCCGAACCAGTATAAACCCTTGTGTCCATTTGCGAACCATCCGGGCCCAAAACGCGCTTCTCCTAAAATAATCACTCGTTGGTGATATCGAACACCGACAGTTGGCGCGCCAGGTAGGGGTCTAGCGCGTTTTCGACGATCATCCCACTGGTTCGGATGGCCAACCACGTAAGCGGATGGGCTTCTGGCGCACTTGTGCGTTTCGGAAGTCTTAGTTTCGTCGCCCAGGAGGATGGCTTGGTGCTAACGGCTGTCTCAGCTTCACCAATCCACTCCTCTGACCCACACCATTCGTCACCTGCCCTGGCTGGCGACGCGATCGATGAGGCCACGACTCATCGCATGGTCCAGTACCGTGACCTGGAGCCCGCAAACATCGAGTTTGTCGGGATGGCCGGGTACGCGTCGGAATCCTTTTTCGACCTCCTCAACGAGGCGAACAGAGATTCCGACCCGGAACACAGCGAGGGGAGCCAGAATCCCTCGCGCGAGTGCCTCATGGCACACACCGAGGACCCTCTCGGTACAAGGGATACTCTCCCTCTCACCCAGCTGCCGCCAGCCTCTGGAACTCCCCCCCCCGCGACGTGCAGCCTGACCAGTTAGAAGCGCGTCGAGAAGAACTCCGCGAGGCCAAACGGCAGCTGGAACAGGAGGAGGCGGAGATCGACCGAGAGCTCGCTCGCGCCGAGCCCGGTGGACGTGCCCGCTCCATGGCGCGCGATGTGCGACAGCGCATCATGGAGGAGGGCGACGACCCCCCGCATTTCGCGCGGGCAAGCCAAAACCTCGCTGCAGCGGCGGCGTTGCTTCGGGAGCTCCCCGAACCCATCACTCCCGAAGCCCGACGCACTCAACGTGAAGTTGAGGTGCTACTGCAACGAGCAGCGGCACAACAAGCGGAGAGCTCGCGATCGCGAGCGCGTAAACCGCATACTCCGAATGCGTCTGTACAGCAGACACGCCCGGGGACGGACGAGGCCTCGAAAGCCTGCGTCCGTGGACGTCTCGGTGCAAACCGCGACGCCCGTGCTACCCTGGAAGCGCGACGGCGACAGCCAGAACGCGCTCCCGAGGTGGGCCGAGGATGCCATCCGCGCCGAGGAGGACGTTACGATGACGACGAAGACAGGAGTCCGAGCCCGGATGCTCCAGGCCCTCGGGCTTTCAGTTCCCACATCCGGAACGCCCCTTTTCCCCAGCGTTTTCGGCCGCCGACCAACGTGCCGAAATATGCGGGGGAGACGAACCCGAGCCTCTGGCTCGAAGACTACCGGCTCGCCTGCCGAGCTGGAGGAGCGGATGATGATCGATTCATCATCCGCAACTTGCCACTCTACCTGGCCGACTCGGCCAGAACGTGTCTCGAGCACCTCTCCGCCGATCGGATCGCAAGCTGGTCCGACTTAAGGGAGGTCTTCGTAGGTAACTTTCAAGGGACCTACGCGCGCCCGGGCAATCCCTGGGACCTGAAGAACTGTCGACAGAAACCGGGGGAAACCCTCCGGGAATACGTCCGACGATTCTCCCGGCAGTGCAACGAGCTGCCGGACATTGGCGACGCCGACGTCATCGGGGCATTCCTGTCTGGAACTACTTGCCGCACCCTAGTCCACAAGCTAGGGCGCAAGAGTCCTCGAACGGCCAAGGAACTCCTGGATATCGCAACCAGCCACGCTTCCGGCGAGGAAGCCGTGGGCGCGATCTTCAACCGCCCCGATGCAAAGGGTAAACAGGGGGACAACGCCGGCGAAGGCCCCTCCAATCGCTCCCGCAAGAAGAAGAAGAACCGGCAACAATCATCCAAAGGACAGATGGTTGCGGCCGCCGAACGCAAGGGCGCCAAGGCGCCAGCAGGGGAGACGTCGGACCACTTCGAGAAGAAGTGGAACAGTCCATGCCCCAACCACGAATACCCCGTCAAGCACCTGTACAAGGACTGCACACTCTTGAAGCGGTTCTTGAACCACGGGTCACCAAAGGGCAAGCCGAGAGGCAAGCCTCGACAAGCCCCCGAGGGAGCAGATGGCGAAGGCGATGCCAACGAAGGTAACGACGGTTTCCCTGAACCCGATGGTTGCCTTATGATCTTCGCAGGACCAGAAGCGTAAGGAGGAAAGCGCCGTGCGAAGGTCGAGCGTCGTGAGGTGTTCGCGGCCGAGCCCGCAACGCCAGCCTTCCTCCGATGGTCGGAGGCCCCGATCACATTCGATCGGTCCGACCATCCCAGCCACGTCCCCCGACCGGGTCGATACCCGCTGGTAGTCGACCCCATCATCGGCAAGAAGCGTCTCACCAAAGTCCTCATGGACGGAGGCAGCGGCCTCAACATCCTCTACGCCGAGACGCTCGACGCCATGGGCGTCGATCGGTCGCTCATCCGACCGACCGGGGCCCCGTTCCATGGCGTCGTCCCGGGGAAGCAGGCCGTCCCGCTCGGGCAGATCGACCTGCCCGTCACCTTCGGGACACCGACCAACTTCAGAACGGAGACCCTCACGTTCGAAGTAGTCGGATTCCACGGGTCGTACCACGCCATCTTGGGGAGGCCGTGTTACGCAAAGTTCATGGCTATCCCCAACTACACCTACCTGAAGCTCAAGATGCCTGGGCCGAAGGGGGTCATCACAGTAGGCGCTTCCTTTCAGCGCGCCTACCAATGTGAGACGGAGAGCGGCGAGCTCGCCTCCGCCACCATCGCGTCCACGGAGGAGCTTGCCGTCATTCGGCAGCAGATCACCGAAGACGCCCCCGACTCCAACCGCAGCGCCGGATCCTTTGAGCCCGCCGAGGGCACCAAGGAAATCCGGCTCGACCCCGACAACGCCCCCGAGAAGGTGGCCAAAATCGGGACATCCCTCTCCGCCAAATAGGAAGGCGCGCTCGTCGACTTCCTCCGCGCGAACATCGACATCTTCGCGTGGAAACCCTCGGACATGCCTGGCATTCCGAGGGAAGTCGCCGAGCACTCCTTGCATATCAAGCCGGACTCCCGCCCGGTAAAGCAACGCATGCGCCGCTTCGACGAGGAGAAGCGCAGAGCCATCGGAGAGGAGGTAGCCAAACTGTTGGCAGCCGGTTTCATCAAGGAAGTGTACCACCCCGAATGGTTAGCCAATCCCGTCCTTGTACGAAAAAAGAATGGGAAATGGAGAATGTGTGTTGACTATACTAGTCTCAACAAAGCGTGCCCGAAGGATCCTTTTCCTTTGCCACGCATAGACCAGATAGTCGATTCCACCTCAGGGTGCGAAGCTCTGTGCTTCCTTGATGCGTATTCCGGATACCATCAGATCCGGATGAAGGAATCCGATCAAATCACGACATCCTTCATCACTCCGTTCGGATCGTACTTGTGAGAGACCCGACCAATTTATATTCAAGTTTACCAAGTTGACTCGCGGCCCACGCATGGTATGCGAGAACTCAACCTGATAAAAGAGAATATAAACCCGGCAGTCCCCCGACATGCTTCTCAAGCAATGCCCAAGATCCAAGCACGTCGGCAACGTCACAGGTGATACATCACATAGGTCACGTTAATTAATAACGTTAATTTAAATATTCTTACATACCAAGGTTCATCATAAGTCTTGAAACTAACAAATTAAAGAGCGGAAGCGATTCTAAGAAAGACGATGGTCGCAGCGGTTGTAATGAGAAAACAGCAAAGGATTGCGATGCCCAGCCCACGAACATCGCAAATCACGGTCACTCGAACGTCTTGACTACGCCTCGCCCTCGCCGGCATCGGCGGGGACAAAGTAGCCGAAGACCAACTCATCCTCACCTGCAAAAACTTAAACAACAAACGTTGAGTACGAAGGTACTCGCAAGTCTTACCCTGTTGTGGGAATTAGTTCCCGACTCCAAGGATAATGCAATGAGGCTGTAGCAAGGTAAATAAGGTATAGGAATGGACTCGATTGCTTAAAGCAGAAACTAAGCATATATGAATAAGCATGAAGTAAAAGACTCTGCGGGCATGAACTTCTAATAAACCCAATCCCCAAGTATCATGTAACCATAAACCATTTATATGCCAACATCCATGTTCCATCCGAACCATGGGTACCAATAACCATATTCCAATCCCATCAACAATATCCCGATTTCCAACATGTTATGTGACAACTCTACGATATTATCCAAAGGACACTGAGCTTTGATCATAACCGAGACCGCGGTGGATTCGAACCGATTTTACACCCTGCAGGGGAGTCCAACTGTACCCACACGACTGAGGACCATACGGCTCATGCAACCTGCTAAA
Organism: Oropetium thomaeum; assembly: GCA_001182835.1. Taxonomy (NCBI): domain Eukaryota; kingdom Viridiplantae; phylum Streptophyta; class Magnoliopsida; order Poales; family Poaceae; genus Oropetium; species Oropetium thomaeum. The sequence continues at coordinate 1,101,851 of LFJQ01000018.1, read as the reverse complement.
GTTACACAAGGGGGTACTCATGTCAACCTTTTTCACACTCGTGCCCACACGGTTGGAAAATCCACACGGTGCCGAGTACCACGGCCTCACAGGCACACGTGAGTCTCTCGTCGAGTGTCACGGCCTCGCAGGCACCCATGACTCCCTCGTTCCACACACCGTGCAGTCATCGGCCAAACGTTGGTACGCAGTGAGATACTCAGCTTGTCTTACCATTATATCGGACATGTGGTATGAACGGAAAGTGCTCAGGCCAAGAATAACACGGCCGGTTCCTAGGTCAACCCAGACGGGGCCTACGGCACACAAGACCTCCATGTCTTGCTGCACTCCTGTCCCACCGTCCAGATTTCAGCTTTTAACACTTTTCAACTTTTACCAACATATGAACTCGCCACAAGTCCATAAGTAATCAAGGTGGTTCCTATACGTGCGAGTGGGACTTACCACTCGACTTCTACCGTGTTATCTAAGCATGGCTAAGCATTTCGTGACTCGAACAAAGACACTCTACCCAGGTTGACAAGGTGACGTATTCAATGCCAAGGAGGGGTACATGCAACAATAATAGGTTTTCCCAATGTTACTACTAAGCCCGACTTTATGCATTCCTATACGTAAGCATTCATATTAATCATTAAGTAAATTACTTAGGGTAGCAATATGAGGTGCTTGCCTTCAACAGCAGCGGTGTTGACTTCCTCAGCAGCTTGGTCAACCTCTGGTGCTTCTCCCGTAGCAGCACCCGCGTCACTCTCTGGCGGTTCGTAAGCTATAAAGTAAAAACGCGACGGTATGAGATGCATGCCATGATGCCATGATGCCCAAATGATGTGATATGATGCAGAGAGGTAGCTACTGAGTTTATGAACACAATGCAAAAAGAATGAAGGCAATCGGAGTTCTACAGCTCAAGTTATGACCTAAATAGTTCTACCGATTCCGGTTACGGGTTTCCCGGTTCCGGTTCCGATATCGGGTGGCACACGAATGTCGTTTTCGGGAAAAATCCCAAAACACATCATATGTACTGGCTTTACTAAGTGGCTTGGGTTACTATGAGACTAAGTTTGAGTGGTTTTGACTCGCGTTAACAGGAACACGAGCCCTCCGATGGTCGTTGCCTGTTTACGACATCGGGAATACCGTAACGGTGCCGTAAAAGTCGTAACGACTTTTCCGGTGAAATTCAAAGTTAAGTTACAGGCATGGGACCAATTTTAGTTTAAAGTAGGCTCTAAACTAAGACTTTTGGCTTTGGTTTGGGGTCAAGTTGAGCTTCTATGAATTTACTAAAAATCTAACAAGGCTCTGTTTTCCAAACTTATAAAATCAGAAACAAGCACTAAAACCTATGTAAAAATCATGAAACTTTATAGATCTACTTCTGAGAATCTAAACTAAAGTTTTTGTTAAAGGTCTAGGGCTTTTGGGCGACTTTCCTAATGTACTTTAGACAGAGGTAACTAATCTAGGGTTTTGGGGATATTATCAATGACATGCATGCACAATGTTCATGAAAAATTCTGGTAAAAATACAGGAGATGCATCATGCCAAGATAAAATTATGGTACAAAAATCAACCCTAGAAATCTTATGGAACTTCAAACAACAATCAACAACAGAAATAATTTATTGAATTATTAAAGAAAATCCAGGGACATTTATGAAAAAGTGCTTTAATAGAAAATTAATACATTATTCAAGGATTCAATTAAAATTAGGTTTGGCATTTTTAGACTTCTCCAAGATTTTCTACACACTATGCATCTTCTGGTTAATTAAAAGGAAAATAGGAAATTCAATGGAACAGTAGCCGAAACAGGGGAATCAGTCAGTGCGGTTGCTCCGGTGGGAAATTCGCCGGAGGAGGGGGCTAGGAGGGGGATTGAAAGGTCGTGGAGCATCACCTTGATCCAAGGAACTGATTTGATGAAGATTAGGGCCACGGGAGAGAGGGGCAAGGGGTCGGCGACGTGAGCTCCGAAGCAGTGTCAATGGCGGCCGACGGGTGGCGTGAGGCGTTCCCTCCTCACCGACGATGAACTGCGATCAATAGCTTATAAAACTGGTGTACCATGGTGAGAGGAACAAGCCAGTTGAAGGAATTGAAGCATGGAGCTACCTCGGTGACGAATTTGTGGAAGAAGTGGCCGCCGGCGCTGCTGTCGGCCGAGGGGCAGTGCGGCGATGTTCTGGTGAGATTAGGGCACGGCTGGTGAGCTCGGTGTTCGGAGAGTTTCAGTGGGTCAAGGGGAACTTGATTGGCACGGTGGCAAGGCTAGGGAATGGCCGGAGCGAGCTGTCGACGGTGAGGGCAGCTCGGGCGGCAATGGTGGTGCTCTGAGGTGCGCGGCAGAACAGAGAAAGAGAAGGGAAGGAAGGGAGGGCTTGAGCTTCGGTTTTGTACTTGAGGAGGAGGAGCCAAGGGAGGGAGAGAGAGCAGTGGCGCACTGGATTGGTGAAAAGAGCGGTGGCCGGCAATTGGGTGTCGAGGCGGTGCTCCTGCCGGGCGATGGCGTGCGGCAGAGGAGAAATGAAGGCGCGCCAGAGAGAGGGAGAGAGGGAAGAGAGGAAGGGGGAGATGGGAGAGTGGTGGAGAAGATCTTTGGAGAGATTCACTGCTGGTGGAGTGAAGACGCGGCGCGAGGGATTGGCCGGGCGGTCGGCCGGCGGTTGGCTGCGGGCGGCAAAGTGTCGGGCGAGTACTGTTCATGGTAAGGTTATTTTCAATTTCAATTAATTCAATTACCCTCCCTCTTGATACAACAGAAAACCCTAGCTCCCGAGCTCAAAAATTTTTGAAACTTTTTGTGTGTGCTAAATGATTTATTTGGAACAACTTTGATTATAGGAAGGTTCACTGAAACAGCATCTAAAGATCTGTGAATTTTCAATTAGGTTCAAAATTGTTGGAATTTTAAAGGGGTTTAAACCTGTACCAAAAATTTTCATAAAATCTCCAAAATTCTATTTTAATGTGTAGTTAATTGTTATGCAAAAACATTGGGGTAGTTTTGTTAAGAAAACAAAAGGCCTCTTGAAAGTCGATTAGGGTTTTAAGAAAACGGCGAAAACTCGAAACCCTGACCCAAATTCAAAACAGGAAAAGGTCGAATTCAAATGATTGAATCAGTGAGCTCATTAACAAAGGATAAAAGATTTGAACTTTTGGGATGTGACAGACCACCCCCCCTTAAAAGAATCTCGTCCCGAGATTAAAGGTTAAGTAGGGTGGCGAAAGGAATATCAATGATAAGGAATGTTAAGAAGCGAATGTGAAGAGAACAACGAGGGGACTTACGGCTCTGTGAAAAGCTCTCGGGTAGTCCTCCCGCATTTTGTCCTCACGTTCCCATGTTGCTTCTTCTTCTGTGTGTCTGCTCCAATGCACTTTCACCATCGGGATTGCACGATTGCGCAATTTGCGTTCCGAACGCGCAAGGATGCGTAGAGGATACTCCACATAAGAGAGGTCGGGTCGAACTTCGACATGCTCCATGGAAATAGCCTCGGTCGGAACACGGAGACACTTCTTCAATTGCGATGTGGAAGACATTGTAGACGTTACCAAGAGAGGATGGCAACTCTAGCTCATATGCCACGTTACCACGTCTTGCAAGGATTTTGAAGGGGCCAATGTAGCGTGGGGCTAACTTCCCTTTCACCTGGAATCTTTTCGTGCCTCGGAGTGGTGGAACTTTAAAGTAAACATAATCTCCAACCTTGAAGAAAAGCTCTACCCGACGACGATCGGCGTAGCTCTTTTGGCGAGATTGAGCAACTCGAAGATGTTCCTGAATTTGGCGCACTTGAGCTTCAGCATCGCGAACCAAATCAGGACCGAAGAAAGGTCGTTCCCCGGATTCAGACCAGTTCAACGGGGTTCTACAACTTCTCCCATAGAGTGCTTCAAATGGGGACATTTGGAGGCTAGCTTGGTAGCTATTGTTGTAAGAGAACTCCGCAAACGGTAAGCAAAGTTCCCATTTCTTGCCATAGGTTAGCACACAAGCTCTCAACATGTCCTCAAGAATTTGATTGACGCGTTCGGTTTGTCCTCCCGTTTGCGGGTGGTAAGCCGAACTATGAATAAGCTTGGTGTCCAACGCTTGATGAAGGCTTTTCCAAAACCGAGAGACGAACTGGGTGCCTCGGTCTGAAATAATTGTCTTTGGAACACCATGAAGACACACAATACGAGTGAGGTACAACTCGGCATATTCCTTGAAAGAATAGGTGGTCTTGACGGGAAGGAAATGTGCAGATTTTGTTAACCGGTCAACGATTACCCAGATGGAATCGTAACCACCCGAAGTTCTAGGCAAACCAACAATGAAATCCATGCCAATATCCTCCCATTTCCATGATGGAATAGGCAATGGTTGCAGCGTGCCTGCGGGTTTTAAGTGGATAGCTTTCACTCGCTGACATACGTCACACTTGGAGACGTACTGAGCAATTTCCCGCTTCATGCGAGTCCACCAGAATTTGGTCTTCAAGTCTTGGTACATTTTTGTACTTCCTGGGTGTATGGACAGCAAGGAATCATGAGCTTCATTGAGAATTTTCATCTTCAGCTCATCGACTTTTGGCACCACAAGGCGTTTTCCAAACCATAACACGCCTTGCTCATCGAGAGAAAAACATCTGGCTTTACCTGATTTTATTTTCTCTCGGATACGAGCCATTCCTTCGTCATTTTCCTGGGCTTCCTTGATCTGATCCAAAAGTGTGGATTTTATTTCAAGGTTGGCAAGGAAACCTTCTTCCACCATTTGTAGACCAAGCTTCCGAAAATCCTCACATAGGGAGCGATTTCGGGTCTTCCCAATTAGGCAGTTGCAACGGCTTTTGCGACTCAAGGCGTCAGCCACAACATTAGCCTTGCCTGGGTGATAATGCACCTCTAGCTTATAGTCCTTGATCAACTCAAGCCATCTTCTTTGCCTCATATTCAAATCAGCTTGGGTGAATATGTATTTGAGGCTCTTGTGATCGGTATAGATATTGCAAGTCTTGCCAAGGAGATAATGTCGTCAGATTTTTAAAGCGTGAACCACGGCGGCAAGCTCGAGGTCATGAGTAGGATAATTCTCCTCATGTGGCCTCAATTGGCGAGAAGCATAAGCGATGACTCTCCCGTCTTGCATAAGCACACATCCGAGTCCAACGCGAGAAGCGTCGCAAAAGACATCAAAACTCTTGTGGATGTCGGGTTGCGCAAGAACGGGTGCTGTGGTAAGTAATGTCTTCAATGTCTGGAAGGCTTGCTCGCAATGGGCGGACCAAAGAAATTTTTCTCCTTTGCACAACAACCTGGTCATTGGCTTGGCAATCTTAGAGAAATCCTTGATAAACCGACGATAGTAACCCGCAAGTCCAAGGAAACTGCGGATTTCCTTCACATTGGTTGGTGGAGACCAATCAAGCACTTCTTGCACCTTGGTGGGATCTACGGCAACACCATTTTCAGAAATGACGTGCCCAAGAAAAGCAACTTCGTGCAGCCAAAATTCGCACTTGCTGAATTTGGCATAAAGACGGTGTTCTCGAAGCTTCCCGAGTACAATTCGGAGGTGAACAGCATGATCTGCTTCCGTCTTGGAGAAAACAAGAATATCATCGATGAAGATCACCACACATACATCGAGTTCCTCCATGAAAATAGAGTTCATCAAGTACATGAAGTAGGCAGGGGCATTTGTGAGACCAAAGGACATGACAAGGTACTCGTACAAACCGTAACGAGTAGAAAAGGCGGTTTTCGGAATATCCTCTTCTCTGATCTTTATTTGATGGTAGCCCAGCCTTAAATCAATTTTGGAGAAACAACGAGCGCCAGAAAGCTGATCGAAAAGGATATCGATCCGCGGAAGTGGATATTTGTTTTTGATGGTAACAGCGTTCAAGGGACGATAATCGACACACATGCGTAATGTGCCGTCCTTCTTCTTCACGAAGATAGCGGGACAACCCCAAGGAGAAGAACTTGGGCGAATAAAACCCTTGTCAAGGAGATCTTTCAACTGTTTCTTCATTTCAGCCAACTCCTCAGAAGACATCGGATACGGCCGTTTTGAAATAGGAGCCGTTCCTGGTTCGAGTTCGATGGCAAACTCAACAGCCCGGTCGGGCGGCATACCCGGCAAATCATCAGGGAAAACATCCGGATATTCGCACACAACAGGGATAGAGGAAAGCTCAGAACTAGTCGCACCTTTCAAATGGTACAACCCGGAATTATCACCTTCGAGGTGTAGCGAAAAACGATCGCCGGTTGGGCCTTTCAGAGAAACAACTCTGGAAGCCACGTGGATGACGGCATCGTGGGAAATCATCCAATTCATCCCAAGAATAATATCTAACCCCTGAAGGTCTAGGAGTAAGAGATTGGCTTGAAAGGTAACACCGCTGACTGGGGTCAACGATGTCGGAACCACGGAGTCTACGTGGATTTTAGCTCCGGGGGATTCTATGAGATAAGGTGTACGGGTAGGGAATATCTTTAAGTTATATTGTGTGGCATACTCTCGCCTAATAAAGGAATGTGATGCACCAGAATCAAAAAGAACTTTGGTTGGACGAGAGTCGACGGATAACGTACCAACGAGCACGTCGGCACCTTCAGGCACATCCGCGGCAGTCGTGTAGTTGACACGGCCACGCCTGGGAACTTGGGGCTTGTTGCCTTGCTGTGGTGGAGCAGCGACAGGTGGACGCGGTGGCTGGTTTGGAGCAGCAGCCCCCGCTCCACGCCTTGGATACGGACAGCCACGGGAAAGGTGACCGCGCTGGCCGCAGTTGAAGCACGGACCAACGGCTTGATTTCCAGCCTGACCCATAGGGGGCCTGGGAGCTTGTCCAGCAGCAGGAGGAGCACGACGGACCATCCACATGGGCTGCGGTGGAGCTGAGCCCGTGCGAGGACGCTGTGGGTTCACATTCTGTGGCGGTAGGGCAGCACGCTTGCGGTTCTTGGCTGCAAGCTTGTTCATCTTGTCCTCGGCAACTATGGCACGATCCACGAGCTGGTTAAAGCTGCCGACCTCTGAAATGATGACAGACAGCTTGTCCTGCATCTCCTCAGAAAGGCCATTGTAGAAATAGCCCCTCTTGCTCGCGTCAGTTGCCACTTCTGTGCGAGCGTACTGTGCAAGGTAGTTGAATTGGTGCACATACTCCATCACCGAACGATTGCCTTGTTTGAGAGCAAGGAACTCCAGCCTCTTAATCTCCATCACACCATCCGGGATGTGAAAGGCGCGGAAGGCAGTGCGGAACTCTTGCCAAGTATAGCGGTGATTGTCGGGCTGGGTGGCACGGTAGGTGTCCCACCATGCACCGGCTTCATTCTAAAGCTGATGGGCAGCAAAAAGAACCTTCTGATGCTCTCCGCACCGGAGTAGATCGAGCTTCTGCTCAATGGTGCGAAGCCAATGGTCAGCGTCAAGGGGGTCCTTGGCCCGAGTGAAGATAGGCGGCTCGGTGCGGCGAAAGTCGGAGAAGTCATCCTCACGAGCAGCGTTACGCTCCGCGCCACGCTGAGTGATGCCCTCAGCGATGATACGAAGATACTCGGAGTGCTCCCGCCGATTGTGCTCGATTTGCATGAGCACTTCAGCCATGGTAGGGGCTGGTGGTGGCGGTGGTGGTGTGGTCTGGCGTCCTTGGCCTTCAGCAGCTCCGGAGGTTTCACCGGCCTCACGAGTGCGGCTTCGGGTATTCATCCTGTCGCCAAAACCACGGTTAGCGACCGGAAGAATAGACATCCAGACGATACGTTGCTACGACAACAAGGACGTGTCATAGACAGGGAAAAATACGGTTGCCGGGAATGCTATCGATGATATGAAGGCAGCAATGGTTGCTACGAGATGACAGACATGGTGTACCGACCAACATACACCGATGTTCAGATTGGACGAGCTCACTAATCCTGAACACGAAACTCAAAACAACGGCAAAGGTTTTGAAAGTTGAACAAGTCTTTTCAAAGGTGAAACAAACTTGTTCCTTTTGCTGTTAGAAAAAACCAGTCAACAAAATATGACCAAAACCCAACTAGCAATTTGCAACTCAAAACCAAGCAAAGAGATGATCGATGCATGCAATGATATGCAAACATGCTCCGTACTAACGATTCTCACACGGATGCATAAACACTCTCCCCAAGCACAACAACACTACTGAAAATAAACACACAACGTCAACATGGGCAATTTTGAATAGAAGGAGGGGTTTAGATAAAACACGCGCCCTAACACAAATGGGTGGCTGCCAAGACCCGCTAAACTATTCTAACGACCCATCTATCAAGGAGGGCAGCAATGCAGGGTGCATTCCTAGTTCTAAAAACCAAAACAAGTTAAGAAAGGTGAGGGCCTAAAACAGCAACTACTATAACTTTTAGTTGGTTTTAGTGATCTTAAGACACAACTACCCACCCCGTGTTGCTAAGCAAAATTTTAGGGTGTATTTGTGAACCTTAGCTCTGATACCAGCGCTTGTGAGAGACCCGACCAATTTATATTCAAGTTTACCAAGTTGACTCGCGGCCCACGCATGGTATGCGAGAACTCAACCTGATAAAAGAGAATATAAACCCGGCAGTCCCCCGACATGCTTCTCAAGCAATGCCCAAGATCCAAGCACGTCGGCAACGTCACAGGTGATACATCACATAGGTCACGTTAATTAATAACATTAATTTAAATATTCTTACATACCAAGGTTCATCATAAGTCTTGAAACTAACAAATTAAAGAGCGGAAGCGATTCTAAGAAAGACGATGGTCGCAGCGGTTGTAATGAGAAAACAGCAAAGGATTGCGATGCCCAGCCCACGAACATCGCAAATCACGGTCACTCGAACGTCTTGACTACGCCTCGCCCTCGCCGGCATCGGCGGGGACAAAGTAGCCGAAGACCAACTCATCCTCACCTGCAAAAACTTAAACAACAAACGTTGAGTACGAAGGTACTCGCAAGTCTTACCCTGTTGTGGGAATTAGTTCCCGACTCCAAGGATAATGCAATGAGGCTGTAGCAAGGTAAATAAGGTATAGGAATGGACTCGATTGCTTAAAGCAGAAACTAAGCATATATGAATAAGCATGAAGTAAAAGACTCTGCGGGCATGAACTTCTAATAAACCCAATCCCCAAGTATCATGTAACCATAAACCATTTATATGCCAACATCCATGTTCCATCCGAACCATGGGTACCAATAACCATATTCCAATCCCATCAACAATATCCCGATTTCCAACATGTTATGTGACAACTCTACGATATTATCCAAAGGACACTGAGCTTTGATCATAACCGAGACCGCGGCGGATTCGAACCGATTTTACACCCTGCAGGGGAGTCCAACTGTACCCACACGACTGAGGACCATACGGCTCATGCAACCTGCTAAAGTTACACAAGGGGGTACTCATGTCAACCTTTTTCACACTCGTGCCCACACGGTTGGAAAATCCACACGGTGCCGAGTACCACGGCCTCGTAGGCACACGTGAGTCCCTCGTCGAGTGTCACGGCCTCGCAGGCACCCATGACTCCCTCGTTCCACACACCGTGCAGTCATCGGCCAAACGTTGGTACGCAGTGAGATACTCAGCTTGTCTTACCATTATATCAGACATGTGGTATGAACGGAAAGTGCTCAGGCCAAGAATAACACGGCCGGTTCCTAGGTCAACCCAGACGGGGCCTACGGCACACAAGACCTCCATGTCTTGCTGCACTCCTGTCCCACCGTCCAGATTTCAGCTTTTAACACTTTTCAACTTTTACCAACATATGAACTCGCCACAAGTCCATAAGTAATCAAGGTGGTTCCTATACGTGCGAGTGGGACTTACCACTCGACTTCTACCGTGTTATCTAAGCATGGCTAAGCATTTCGTGACTCGAACAAAGACACTCTACCCAGGTTGACAAGGTGACGTATTCAATGCCAAGGAGGGGTACATGCAACAATAATAGGTTTTCCCAATGTTACTACTAAGCCCGACTTTATGCATTCCTATACGTAAGCATTCATATTAATCATTAAGTAAATTACTTAGGGTAGCAATATGAGGTGCTTGCCTTCACAGCAGCGGTGTTGACTTCCTCAGCAGCTTGGTCAACCTCTGGTGCTTCTCCCGTAGCAGCACCCGCGTCACTCTCTGGCGGTTCGTAAGCTATAAAGTAAAAACGCGACGGTATGAGATGCATGCCATGATGCCATGATGCCCAAATGATGTGATATGATGCAGAGAGGTAGCTACTGAGTTTATGAACACAATGCAAAAAGAATGAAGGCAATCGGAGTTCTACAGCTCAAGTTATGACCTAAATAGTTCTACCGATTCCGGTTACGGGTTTCCCGGTTCCGGTTCCGATATCGGGTGGCACACGAATGTCGTTTTCGGGAAAAATCCCAAAACACATCACATGTACTGGCTTTACTAAGTGGCTTGGGTTACTATGAGACTAAGTTTGAGTGGTTTTGACTCGTGTTAACAGGAACACGAGCCCTCCGATGGTCGTTGCCTGTTTACGACATCGGGAATACCGTAACGGTGCCGTAAAAGTCGTAACGACTTTTCCGGTGAAATTCAAAGTTAAGTTACAGGCATGGGACCAATTTTAGTTTAAAGTAGGCTCTAAACTAAGACTTTTGGCTTTGGTTTGGGGTCAAGTTGAGCTTCTATGAATTTACTAAAAATCTAACAAGGCTCTGTTTTCCAAACTTATAAAATCAGAAACAAGCACTAAAACCTATGTAAAAATCATGAAACTTTATAGATCTACTTCTGAGAATCTAAACTAAAGTTTTTGTTAAAGGTCTAGGGCTTTTGGGCGACTTTCCTAATGTACTTTAGACAGAGGTAACTAATCTAGGGTTTTGGGGATATTATCAATGACATGCATGCACAATGTTCATGAAAAATTCTGGTAAAAATACAGGAGATGCATCATGCCAAGATAAAATTATGGTACAAAAATCAACCCTAGAAATCTTATGGAACTTCAAACAACAATCAACAACAGAAATAATTTATTGAATTATTAAAGAAAATCCAGGGACATTTATGAAAAAGTGCTTTAATAGAAAATTAATACATTATTCAAGGATTCAATTAAAATTAGGTTTGGCATTTTTAGACTTCTCCAAGATTTTCTACACACTATGCATCTTCTGGTTAATTAAAAGGAAAATAGGAAATTCAATGGAACAGTAGCCGAAACAGGGGAATCAGTCAGTGCGGTTGCTCCGGTGGGAAATTCGCCGGAGGAGGGGGCTAGGAGGGGGATTGAAAGGTCGTGGAGCATCACCTTGATCCAAGGAACTGATTTGATGAAGATTAGGGCCACGGGAGAGAGGGGCAAGGGGTCGGCGACGTGAGCTCCGAAGCAGTGTCAATGGCGGCCGACGGGTGGCGTGAGGCGTTCCCTCCTCACCGACGATGAACTGCAATCAATAGCTTATAAAACTGGTGTACCATGGTGAGAGGAACAAGCCAGTTGAAGGAATTGAAGCATGGAGCTACCTCGGTGACGAATTTGTGGAAGAAGTGGCCGCCGGCGCTGCTGTCGGCCGAGGGGCAGTGCGGCGATGTTCTGGTGAGATTAGGGCACGGCTGGTGAGCTCGGTGTTCGGAGAGTTTCAGTGGGTCAAGGGGAACTTGATTGGCACGGTGGCAAGGCTAGGGAATGGCCGGAGCGAGCTGTCGACGGTGAGGGCAGCTCGGGCGGCAATGGTGGTGCTCTGAGGTGCGCGGCAGAACAGAGAAAGAGAAGGGAAGGAAGGGAGGGCTTGAGCTTCGGTTTTGTACTTGAGGAGGAGGAGCCAAGGGAGGGAGAGAGAGCAGTGGCGCACTGGATTGGTGAAAAGAGCGGTGGCCGGCAATTGGGTGTCGAGGCGGTGCTCCTGCCGGGCGATGGCGTGCGGCAGAGGAGAAATGAAGGCGCGCCAGAGAGAGGGAGAGAGGGAAGAGAGGAAGGGGGAGATGGGAGAGTGGTGGAGAAGATCTTTGGAGAGATTCACTGCTGGTGGAGTGAAGACGCGGCGCGAGGGATTGGCCGGGCGGTCGGCCGGCGGTTGGCTGCGGGCGGCAAAGTGTCGGGCGAGTACTGTTCATGGTAAGGTTATTTTCAATTTCAATTAATTCAATTACCCTCCCTCTTGATACAACAGAAAACCCTAGCTCCCGAGCTCAAAAATTTTTGAAACTTTTTGTGTGTGCTAAATGATTTATTTGGAACAACTTTGATTATAGGAAGGTTCACTGAAACAGCATCTAAAGATCTGTGAATTTTCAATTAGGTTCAAAATTGTTGGAATTTTAAAGGGGTTTAAACCTGTACCAAAAATTTTCATAAAATCTCCAAAATTCTATTTTAATGTGTAGTTAATTGTTATGCAAAAACATTGGGGTAGTTTTGTTAAGAAAACAAAAGGCCTCTTGAAAGTCGATTAGGGTTTTAAGAAAACGGCGAAAACTCGAAACCCTGACCCAAATTCAAAACAGGAAAAGGTCGAATTCAAATGATTGAATCAGTGAGCTCATTAACAAAGGATAAAAGATTTGAACTTTTGGGATGTGACAGACCACCCCCCCTTAAAAGAATCTCGTCCCGAGATTAAAGGTTAAGTAGGGTGGCGAAAGGAATATCAATGATAAGGAATGTTAAGAAGCGAATGTGAAGAGAACAACGAGGGGACTTACGGCTCTGTGAAAAGCTCTCGGGTAGTCCTCCCGCATTTTGTCCTCACGTTCCCATGTTGCTTCTTCTTCTGTGTGTCTGCTCCAATGCACTTTCACCATCGGGATTGCACGATTGCGCAATTTGCGTTCCGAACGCGCAAGGATGCGTAGAGGATACTCCACATAAGAGAGGTCGGGTCGAACTTCGACATGCTCCATGGAAATAGCCTCGGTCGGAACACGGAGACACTTCTTCAATTGCGATGTGGAAGACATTGTAGACGTTACCAAGAGAGGATGGCAACTCTAGCTCATATGCCACGTTACCACGTCTTGCAAGGATTTTGAAGGGGCCAATGTAGCGTGGGGCTAACTTCCCTTTCACCTGGAATCTTTTCGTGCCTCGGAGTGGTGGAACTTTAAAGTAAACATAATCTCCAACCTTGAAGAAAAGCTCTACCCGACGACGATCGGCGTAGCTCTTTTGGCGAGATTGAGCAACTCGAAGATGTTCCTGAATTTGGCGCACTTGAGCTTCAGCATCGCGAACCAAATCAGGACCGAAGAAAGGTCGTTCCCCGGATTCAGACCAGTTCAACGGGGTTCTACAACTTCTCCCATAGAGTGCTTCAAATGGGGACATTTGGAGGCTAGCTTGGTAGCTATTGTTGTAAGAGAACTCCGCAAACGGTAAGCAAAGTTCCCATTTCTTGCCATAGGTTAGCACACAAGCTCTCAACATGTCCTCAAGAATTTGATTGACGCGTTCGGTTTGTCCTCCCGTTTGCGGGTGGTAAGCCGAACTATGAATAAGCTTGGTGTCCAACGCTTGATGAAGGCTTTTCCAAAACCGAGAGACGAACTGGGTGCCTCGGTCTGAAATAATTGTCTTTGGAACACCATGAAGACACACAATACGAGTGAGGTACAACTCGGCATATTCCTTGAAAGAATAGGTGGTCTTGACGGGAAGGAAATGTGCAGATTTTGTTAACCGGTCAACGATTACCCAGATGGAATCGTAACCACCCGAAGTTCTAGGCAAACCAACAATGAAATCCATGCCAATATCCTCCCATTTCCATGATGGAATAGGCAATGGTTGCAGCGTGCCTGCGGGTTTTAAGTGGATAGCTTTCACTCGCTGACATACGTCACACTTGGAGACGTACTGAGCAATTTCCCGCTTCATGCGAGTCCACCAGAATTTGGTCTTCAAGTCTTGGTACATTTTTGTACTTCCTGGGTGTATGGACAGCAAGGAATCATGAGCTTCATTGAGAATTTTCATCTTCAGCTCATCGACTTTTGGCACCACAAGGCGTTTTCCAAACCATAACACGCCTTGCTCATCGAGAGAAAAACATCTGGCTTTACCTGATTTTATTTTCTCTCGGATACGAGCCATTCCTTCGTCATTTTCCTGGGCTTCCTTGATCTGATCCAAAAGTGTGGATTTTATTTCAAGGTTGGCAAGGAAACCTTCTTCCACCATTTGTAGACCAAGCTTCCGAAAATCCTCACATAGGGAGCGATTTCGGGTCTTCCCAATTAGGCAGTTGCAACGGCTTTTGCGACTCAAGGCGTCAGCCACAACATTAGCCTTGCCTGGGTGATAATGCACCTCTAGCTTATAGTCCTTGATCAACTCAAGCCATCTTCTTTGCCTCATATTCAAATCAGCTTGGGTGAATATGTATTTGAGGCTCTTGTGATCGGTATAGATATTGCAAGTCTTGCCAAGGAGATAATGTCGTCAGATTTTTAAAGCGTGAACCACGGCGGCAAGCTCGAGGTCATGAGTAGGATAATTCTCCTCATGTGGCCTCAATTGGCGAGAAGCATAAGCGATGACTCTCCCGTCTTGCATAAGCACACATCCGAGTCCAACGCGAGAAGCGTCGCAAAAGACATCAAAACTCTTGTGGATGTCGGGTTGCGCAAGAACGGGTGCTGTGGTAAGTAATGTCTTCAATGTCTGGAAGGCTTGCTCGCAATGGGCGGACCAAAGAAATTTTTCTCCTTTGCACAACAACCTGGTCATTGGCTTGGCAATCTTAGAGAAATCCTTGATAAACCGACGATAGTAACCCGCAAGTCCAAGGAAACTGCGGATTTCCTTCACATTGGTTGGTGGAGACCAATCAAGCACTTCTTGCACCTTGGTGGGATCTACGGCAACACCATTTTCAGAAATGACGTGCCCAAGAAAAGCAACTTCGTGCAGCCAAAATTCGCACTTGCTGAATTTGGCATAAAGACGGTGTTCTCGAAGCTTCCCGAGTACAATTCGGAGGTGAACAGCATGATCTGCTTCCGTCTTGGAGAAAACAAGAATATCATCGATGAAGATCACCACACATACATCGAGTTCCTCCATGAAAATAGAGTTCATCAAGTACATGAAGTAGGCAGGGGCATTTGTGAGACCAAAGGACATGACAAGGTACTCGTACAAACCGTAACGAGTAGAAAAGGCGGTTTTCGGAATATCCTCTTCTCTGATCTTTATTTGATGGTAGCCCAGCCTTAAATCAATTTTGGAGAAACAACGAGCGCCAGAAAGCTGATCGAAAAGGATATCGATCCGCGGAAGTGGATATTTGTTTTTGATGGTAACAGCGTTCAAGGGACGATAATCGACACACATGCGTAATGTGCCGTCCTTCTTCTTCACGAAGATAGCGGGACAACCCCAAGGAGAAGAACTTGGGCGAATAAAACCCTTGTCAAGGAGATCTTTCAACTGTTTCTTCATTTCAGCCAACTCCTCAGAAGACATCGGATACGGCCGTTTTGAAATAGGAGCCGTTCCTGGTTCGAGTTCGATGGCAAACTCAACAGCCCGGTCGGGCGGCATACCCGGCAAATCATCAGGGAAAACATCCGGATATTCGCACACAACAGGGATAGAGGAAAGCTCAGAACTAGTCGCACCTTTCAAATGGTACAACCCGGAATTATCACCTTCGAGGTGTAGCGAAAAACGATCGCCGGTTGGGCCTTTCAGAGAAACAACTCTGGAAGCCACGTGGATGACGGCATCGTGGGAAATCATCCAATTCATCCCAAGAATAATATCTAACCCCTGAAGGTCTAGGAGTAAGAGATTGGCTTGAAAGGTAACACCGCTGACTGGGGTCAACGATGTCGGAACCACGGAGTCTACGTGGATTTTAGCTCCGGGGGATTCTATGAGATAAGGTGTACGGGTAGGGAATATCTTTAAGTTATATTGTGTGGCATACTCTCGCCTAATAAAGGAATGTGATGCACCAGAATCAAAAAGAACTTTGGTTGGACGAGAGTCGACGGATAACGTACCAACGAGCACGTCGGCACCTTCAGGCACATCCGCGGCAGTCGTGTAGTTGACACGGCCACGCCTGGGAACTTGGGGCTTGTTGCCTTGCTGTGGTGGAGCAGCGACAGGTGGACGCGGTGGCTGGTTTGGAGCAGCAGCCCCCGCTCCACGCCTTGGATACGGACAGCCACGGGAAAGGTGACCGCGCTGGCCGCAGTTGAAGCACGGACCAACGGCTTGATTTCCAGCCTGACCCATAGGGGGCCTGGGAGCTTGTCCAGCAGCAGGAGGAGCACGACGGACCATCCACATGGGCTGCGGTGGAGCTGAGCCCGTGCGAGGACGCTGTGGGTTCACATTCTGTGGCGGTAGGGCAGCACGCTTGCGGTTCTTGGCTGCAAGCTTGTTCATCTTGTCCTCGGCAACTATGGCACGATCCACGAGCTGGTTAAAGCTGCCGACCTCTGAAATGATGACAGACAGCTTGTCCTGCATCTCCTCAGAAAGGCCATTGTAGAAATAGCCCCTCTTGCTCGCGTCAGTTGCCACTTCTGTGCGAGCGTACTGTGCAAGGTAGTTGAATTGGTGCACATACTCCATCACCGAACGATTGCCTTGTTTGAGAGCAAGGAACTCCAGCCTCTTAATCTCCATCACACCATCCGGGATGTGAAAGGCGCGGAAGGCAGTGCGGAACTCTTGCCAAGTATAGCGGTGATTGTCGGGCTGGGTGGCACGGTAGGTGTCCCACCATGCACCGGCTTCATTCTAAAGCTGATGGGCAGCAAAAAGAACCTTCTGATGCTCTCCGCACCGGAGTAGATCGAGCTTCTGCTCAATGGTGCGAAGCCAATGGTCAGCGTCAAGGGGGTCCTTGGCCCGAGTGAAGATAGGCGGCTCGGTGCGGCGAAAGTCGGAGAAGTCATCCTCACGAGCAGCGTTACGCTCCGCGCCACGCTGAGTGATGCCCTCAGCGATGATACGAAGATACTCGGAGTGCTCCCGCCGATTGTGCTCGATTTGCATGAGCACTTCAGCCATGGTAGGGGCTGGTGGTGGCGGTGGTGGTGTGGTCTGGCGTCCTTGGCCTTCAGCAGCTCCGGAGGTTTCACCGGCCTCACGAGTGCGGCTTCGGGTATTCATCCTGTCGCCAAAACCACGGTTAGCGACCGGAAGAATAGACATCCAGACGATACGTTGCTACGACAACAAGGACGTGTCATAGACAGGGAAAAATACGGTTGCCGGGAATGCTATCGATGATATGAAGGCAGCAATGGTTGCTACGAGATGACAGACATGGTGTACCGACCAACATACACCGATGTTCAGATTGGACGAGCTCACTAATCCTGAACACGAAACTCAAAACAACGGCAAAGGTTTTGAAAGTTGAACAAGTCTTTTCAAAGGTGAAACAAACTTGTTCCTTTTGCTGTTAGAAAAAACCAGTCAACAAAATATGACCAAAACCCAACTAGCAATTTGCAACTCAAAACCAAGCAAAGAGATGATCGATGCATGCAATGATATGCAAACATGCTCCGTACTAACGATTCTCACACGGATGCATAAACACTCTCCCCAAGCACAACAACACTACTGAAAATAAACACACAACGTCAACATGGGCAATTTTGAATAGAAGGAGGGGTTTAGATAAAACACGCGCCCTAACACAAATGGGTGGCTGCCAAGACCCGCTAAACTATTCTAACGACCCATCTATCAAGGAGGGCAGCAATGCAGGGTGCATTCCTAGTTCTAAAAACCAAAACAAGTTAAGAAAGGTGAGGGCCTAAAACAGCAACTACTATAACTTTTAGTTGGTTTTAGTGATCTTAAGACACAACTACCCATCCCGTGTTGCTAAGCAAAATTTTAGGGTGTATTTGTGAACCTTAGCTCTGATACCAGCGCTTGTGAGAGACCCGACCAATTTATATTCAAGTTTACCAAGTTGACTCGCGGCCCACGCATGGTATGCGAGAACTCAACCTGATAAAAGAGAATATAAACCCGGCAGTCCCCCGACATGCTTCTCAAGCAATGCCCAAGATCCAAGCACGTCGGCAACGTCACAGGTGATACATCACATAGGTCACGTTAATTAATAACATTAATTTAAATATTCTTACATACCAAGGTTCATCATAAGTCTTGAAACTAACAAATTAAAGAGCGGAAGCGATTCTAAGAAAGACGATGGTCGCAGCGGTTGTAATGAGAAAACAGCAAAGGATTGCGATGCCCAGCCCACGAACATCGCAAATCACGGTCACTCGAACGTCTTGACTACGCCTCGCCCTCGCCGGCATCGGCGGGGACAAAGTAGCCGAAGACCAACTCATCCTCACCTGCAAAAACTTAAACAACAAACGTTGAGTACGAAGGTACTCGCAAGTCTTACCCTGTTGTGGGAATTAGTTCCCGACTCCAAGGATAATGCAATGAGGCTGTAGCAAGGTAAATAAGGTATAGGAATGGACTCGATTGCTTAAAGCAGAAACTAAGCATATATGAATAAGCATGAAGTAAAAGACTCTGCGGGCATGAACTTCTAATAAACCCAATCCCCAAGTATCATGTAACCATAAACCATTTATATGCCAACATCCATGTTCCATCCGAACCATGGGTACCAATAACCATATTCCAATCCCATCAACAATATCCCGATTTCCAACATGTTATGTGACAACTCTACGATATTATCCAAAGGACACTGAGCTTTGATCATAACCGAGACCGCGGCGGATTCGAACCGATTTTACACCCTGCAGGGGAGTCCAACTGTACCCACACGACTGAGGACCATACGGCTCATGCAACCTGCTAAAGTTACACAAGGGGGTACTCATGTCAACCTTTTTCACACTCGTGCCCACACGGTTGGAAAATCCACACGGTGCCGAGTACCACGGCCTCGTAGGCACACGTGAGTCCCTCGTCGAGTGTCACGGCCTCGCAGGCACCCATGACTCCCTCGTTCCACACACCGTGCAGTCATCGGCCAAACGTTGGTACGCAGTGAGATACTCAGCTTGTCTTACCATTATATCAGACATGTGGTATGAACGGAAAGTGCTCAGGCCAAGAATAACACGGCCGGTTCCTAGGTCAACCCAGACGGGGCCTACGGCACACAAGACCTCCATGTCTTGCTGCACTCCTGTCCCACCGTCCAGATTTCAGCTTTTAACACTTTTCAACTTTTACCACCATATAAACTCGCCACAAGTCCATAAGTAATCAAGGTGGTTCCTATACGTGCGAGTGGGACTTACCACTCGACTTCTACCGTGTTATCTAAGCATGGCTAAGCATTTCGTGACTCGAACAAAGACACTCTACCCAGGTTGACAAGGTGACGTATTCAATGCCAAGGAGGGGTACATGCAACAATAATAGGTTTTCCCAATGTTACTACTAAGCCCGACTTTATGCATTCCTATACGTAAGCATTCATATTAATCATTAAGTAAATTACTTAGGGTAGCAATATGAGGTGCTTGCCTTCACAGCAGCGG
The DNA here is from genome assembly GCA_001182835.1 of Oropetium thomaeum. Lineage (NCBI taxonomy): Eukaryota > Viridiplantae > Streptophyta > Magnoliopsida > Poales > Poaceae > Oropetium > Oropetium thomaeum. The sequence continues at coordinate 1,082,308 of LFJQ01000018.1, read as the reverse complement.
TGTTGACTTCCTCAGCAGCTTGGTCAACCTCTGGTGCTTCTCCCGTAGCAGCACCCGCGTCACTCTCTGGCGGTTCGTAAGCTATAAAGTAAAAACGCGACGGTATGAGATGCATGCCATGATGCCATGATGCCCAAATGATGTGATATGATGCAGAGAGGTAGCTACTGAGTTTATGAACACAATGCAAAAAGAATGAAGGCAATCGGAGTTCTACAGCTCAAGTTATGACCTAAATAGTTCTACCGATTCCGGTTACGGGTTTCCCGGTTCCGGTTCCGATATCGGGTGGCACACGAATGTCGTTTTCGGGAAAAATCCCAAAACACATCACATGTACTGGCTTTACTAAGTGGCTTGGGTTACTATGAGACTAAGTTTGAGTGGTTTTGACTCGCGTTAACAGGAACACGAGCCCTCCGATGGTCGTTGCCTGTTTACGACATCGGGAATACCGTAACGGTGCCGTAAAAGTCGTAACGACTTTTCCGGTGAAATTCAAAGTTAAGTTACAGGCATGGGACCAATTTTAGTTTAAAGTAGGCTCTAAACTAAGACTTTTGGCTTTGGTTTGGGGTCAAGTTGAGCTTCTATGAATTTACTAAAAATCTAACAAGGCTCTGTTTTCCAAACTTATAAAATCAGAAACAAGCACTAAAACCTATGTAAAAATCATGAAACTTTATAGATCTACTTCTGAGAATCTAAACTAAAGTTTTTGTTAAAGGTCTAGGGCTTTTGGGCGACTTTCCTAATGTACTTTAGACAGAGGTAACTAATCTAGGGTTTTGGGGATATTATCAATGACATGCATGCACAATGTTCATGAAAAATTCTGGTAAAAATACAGGAGATGCATCATGCCAAGATAAAATTATGGTACAAAAATCAACCCTAGAAATCTTATGGAACTTCAAACAACAATCAACAACAGAAATAATTTATTGAATTATTAAAGAAAATCCAGGGACATTTATGAAAAAGTGCTTTAATAGAAAATTAATACATTATTCAAGGATTCAATTAAAATTAGGTTTGGCATTTTTAGACTTCTCCAAGATTTTCTACACACTATGCATCTTCTGGTTAATTAAAAGGAAAATAGGAAATTCAATGGAATAGTAGCCGAAACAGGGGAATCAGTCAGTGCGGTTGCTCCGGTGGGAAATTCGCCGGAGGAGGGGGCTAGGAGGGGGATTGAAAGGTCGTGGAGCATCACCTTGATCCAAGGAACTGATTTGATGAAGATTAGGGCCACGGGAGAGAGGGGCAAGGGGTCGGCGACGTGAGCTCCGAAGCAGTGTCAATGGCGGCCGACGGGTGGCGTGAGGCGTTCCCTCCTCACCGACGATGAACTGCGATCAATAGCTTATAAAACTGGTGTACCATGGTGAGAGGAACAAGCCAGTTGAAGGAATTGAAGCATGGAGCTACCTCGGTGACGAATTTGTGGAAGAAGTGGCCGCCGGCGCTGCTGTCGGCCGAGGGGCAGTGCGGCGATGTTCTGGTGAGATTAGGGCACGGCTGGTGAGCTCGGTGTTCGGAGAGTTTCAGTGGGTCAAGGGGAACTTGATTGGCACGGTGGCAAGGCTAGGGAATGGCCGGAGCGAGCTGTCGACGGTGAGGGCAGCTCGGGCGGCAATGGTGGTGCTCTGAGGTGCGCGGCAGAACAGAGAAAGAGAAGGGAAGGAAGGGAGGGCTTGAGCTTCGGTTTTGTACTTGAGGAGGAGGAGCCAAGGGAGGGAGAGAGAGCAGTGGCGCACTGGATTGGTGAAAAGAGCGGTGGCCGGCAATTGGGTGTCGAGGCGGTGCTCCTGCCGGGCGATGGCGTGCGGCAGAGGAGAAATGAAGGCGCGCCAGAGAGAGGGAGAGAGGGAAGAGAGGAAGGGGGAGATGGGAGAGTGGTGGAGAAGATCTTTGGAGAGATTCACTGCTGGTGGAGTGAAGACGCGGCGCGAGGGATTGGCCGGGCGGTCGGCCGGCGGTTGGCTGCGGGCGGCAAAGTGTCGGGCGAGTACTGTTCATGGTAAGGTTATTTTCAATTTCAATTAATTCAATTACCCTCCCTCTTGATACAACAGAAAACCCTAGCTCCCGAGCTCAAAAATTTTTGAAACTTTTTGTGTGTGCTAAATGATTTATTTGGAACAACTTTGATTATAGGAAGGTTCACTGAAACAGCATCTAAAGATCTGTGAATTTTCAATTAGGTTCAAAATTGTTGGAATTTTAAAGGGGTTTAAACCTGTACCAAAAATTTTCATAAAATCTCCAAAATTCTATTTTAATGTGTAGTTAATTGTTATGCAAAAACATTGGGGTAGTTTTGTTAAGAAAACAAAAGGCCTCTTGAAAGTCGATTAGGGTTTTAAGAAAACGGCGAAAACTCGAAACCCTGACCCAAATTCAAAACAGGAAAAGGTCGAATTCAAATGATTGAATCAGTGAGCTCATTAACAAAGGATAAAAGATTTGAACTTTTGGGATGTGACAGACCACCCCCCCTTAAAAGAATCTCGTCCCGAGATTAAAGGTTAAGTAGGGTGGCGAAAGGAATATCAATGATAAGGAATGTTAAGAAGCGAATGTGAAGAGAACAACGAGGGGACTTACGGCTCTGTGAAAAGCTCTCGGGTAGTCCTCCCGCATTTTGTCCTCACGTTCCCATGTTGCTTCTTCTTCTGTGTGTCTGCTCCAATGCACTTTCACCATCGGGATTGCACGATTGCGCAATTTGCGTTCCGAACGCGCAAGGATGCGTAGAGGATACTCCACATAAGAGAGGTCGGGTCGAACTTCGACATGCTCCATGGAAATAGCCTCGGTCGGAACACGGAGACACTTCTTCAATTGCGATGTGGAAGACATTGTAGACGTTACCAAGAGAGGATGGCAACTCTAGCTCATATGCCACGTTACCACGTCTTGCAAGGATTTTGAAGGGGCCAATGTAGCGTGGGGCTAACTTCCCTTTCACCTGGAATCTTTTCGTGCCTCGGAGTGGTGGAACTTTAAAGTAAACATAATCTCCAACCTTGAAGAAAAGCTCTACCCGACGACGATCGGCGTAGCTCTTTTGGCGAGATTGAGCAACTCGAAGATGTTCCTGAATTTGGCGCACTTGAGCTTCAGCATCGCGAACCAAATCAGGACCGAAGAAAGGTCGTTCCCCGGATTCAGACCAGTTCAACGGGGTTCTACAACTTCTCCCATAGAGTGCTTCAAATGGGGACATTTGGAGGCTAGCTTGGTAGCTATTGTTGTAAGAGAACTCCGCAAACGGTAAGCAAAGTTCCCATTTCTTGCCATAGGTTAGCACACAAGCTCTCAACATGTCCTCAAGAATTTGATTGACGCGTTCGGTTTGTCCTCCCGTTTGCGGGTGGTAAGCCGAACTATGAATAAGCTTGGTGTCCAACGCTTGATGAAGGCTTTTCCAAAACCGAGAGACGAACTGGGTGCCTCGGTCTGAAATAATTGTCTTTGGAACACCATGAAGACACACAATACGAGTGAGGTACAACTCGGCATATTCCTTGAAAGAATAGGTGGTCTTGACGGGAAGGAAATGTGCAGATTTTGTTAACCGGTCAACGATTACCCAGATGGAATCGTAACCACCCGAAGTTCTAGGCAAACCAACAATGAAATCCATGCCAATATCCTCCCATTTCCATGATGGAATAGGCAATGGTTGCAGCGTGCCTGCGGGTTTTAAGTGGATAGCTTTCACTCGCTGACATACGTCACACTTGGAGACGTACTGAGCAATTTCCCGCTTCATGCGAGTCCACCAGAATTTGGTCTTCAAGTCTTGGTACATTTTTGTACTTCCTGGGTGTATGGACAGCAAGGAATCATGAGCTTCATTGAGAATTTTCATCTTCAGCTCATCGACTTTTGGCACCACAAGGCGTTTTCCAAACCATAACACGCCTTGCTCATCGAGAGAAAAACATCTGGCTTTACCTGATTTTATTTTCTCTCGGATACGAGCCATTCCTTCGTCATTTTCCTGGGCTTCCTTGATCTGATCCAAAAGTGTGGATTTTATTTCAAGGTTGGCAAGGAAACCTTCTTCCACCATTTGTAGACCAAGCTTCCGAAAATCCTCACATAGGGAGCGATTTCGGGTCTTCCCAATTAGGCAGTTGCAACGGCTTTTGCGACTCAAGGCGTCAGCCACAACATTAGCCTTGCCTGGGTGATAATGCACCTCTAGCTTATAGTCCTTGATCAACTCAAGCCATCTTCTTTGCCTCATATTCAAATCAGCTTGGGTGAATATGTATTTGAGGCTCTTGTGATCGGTATAGATATTGCAAGTCTTGCCAAGGAGATAATGTCGTCAGATTTTTAAAGCGTGAACCACGGCGGCAAGCTCGAGGTCATGAGTAGGATAATTCTCCTCATGTGGCCTCAATTGGCGAGAAGCATAAGCGATGACTCTCCCGTCTTGCATAAGCACACATCCGAGTCCAACGCGAGAAGCGTCGCAAAAGACATCAAAACTCTTGTGGATGTCGGGTTGCGCAAGAACGGGTGCTGTGGTAAGTAATGTCTTCAATGTCTGGAAGGCTTGCTCGCAATGGGCGGACCAAAGAAATTTTTCTCCTTTGCACAACAACCTGGTCATTGGCTTGGCAATCTTAGAGAAATCCTTGATAAACCGACGATAGTAACCCGCAAGTCCAAGGAAACTGCGGATTTCCTTCACATTGGTTGGTGGAGACCAATCAAGCACTTCTTGCACCTTGGTGGGATCTACGGCAACACCATTTTCAGAAATGACGTGCCCAAGAAAAGCAACTTCGTGCAGCCAAAATTCGCACTTGCTGAATTTGGCATAAAGACGGTGTTCTCGAAGCTTCCCGAGTACAATTCGGAGGTGAACAGCATGATCTGCTTCCGTCTTGGAGAAAACAAGAATATCATCGATGAAGATCACCACACATACATCGAGTTCCTCCATGAAAATAGAGTTCATCAAGTACATGAAGTAGGCAGGGGCATTTGTGAGACCAAAGGACATGACAAGGTACTCGTACAAACCGTAACGAGTAGAAAAGGCGGTTTTCGGAATATCCTCTTCTCTGATCTTTATTTGATGGTAGCCCAGCCTTAAATCAATTTTGGAGAAACAACGAGCGCCAGAAAGCTGATCGAAAAGGATATCGATCCGCGGAAGTGGATATTTGTTTTTGATGGTAACAGCGTTCAAGGGACGATAATCGACACACATGCGTAATGTGCCGTCCTTCTTCTTCACGAAGATAGCGGGACAACCCCAAGGAGAAGAACTTGGGCGAATAAAACCCTTGTCAAGGAGATCTTTCAACTGTTTCTTCATTTCAGCCAACTCCTCAGAAGACATCGGATACGGCCGTTTTGAAATAGGAGCCGTTCCTGGTTCGAGTTCGATGGCAAACTCAACAGCCCGGTCGGGCGGCATACCCGGCAAATCATCAGGGAAAACATCCGGATATTCGCACACAACAGGGATAGAGGAAAGCTCAGAACTAGTCGCACCTTTCAAATGGTACAACCCGGAATTATCACCTTCGAGGTGTAGCGAAAAACGATCGCCGGTTGGGCCTTTCAGAGAAACAACTCTGGAAGCCACGTGGATGACGGCATCGTGGGAAATCATCCAATTCATCCCAAGAATAATATCTAACCCCTGAAGGTCTAGGAGTAAGAGATTGGCTTGAAAGGTAACACCGCTGACTGGGGTCAACGATGTCGGAACCACGGAGTCTACGTGGATTTTAGCTCCGGGGGATTCTATGAGATAAGGTGTACGGGTAGGGAATATCTTTAAGTTATATTGTGTGGCATACTCTCGCCTAATAAAGGAATGTGATGCACCAGAATCAAAAAGAACTTTGGTTGGACGAGAGTCGACGGATAACGTACCAACGAGCACGTCGGCACCTTCAGGCACATCCGCGGCAGTCGTGTAGTTGACACGGCCACGCCTGGGAACTTGGGGCTTGTTGCCTTGCTGTGGTGGAGCAGCGACAGGTGGACGCGGTGGCTGGTTTGGAGCAGCAGCCCCCGCTCCACGCCTTGGATACGGACAGCCACGGGAAAGGTGACCGCGCTGGCCGCAGTTGAAGCACGGACCAACGGCTTGATTTCCAGCCTGACCCATAGGGGGCCTGGGAGCTTGTCCAGCAGCAGGAGGAGCACGACGGACCATCCACATGGGCTGCGGTGGAGCTGAGCCCGTGCGAGGACGCTGTGGGTTCACATTCTGTGGCGGTAGGGCAGCACGCTTGCGGTTCTTGGCTGCAAGCTTGTTCATCTTGTCCTCGGCAACTATGGCACGATCCACGAGCTGGTTAAAGCTGCCGACCTCTGAAATGATGACAGACAGCTTGTCCTGCATCTCCTCAGAAAGGCCATTGTAGAAATAGCCCCTCTTGCTCGCGTCAGTTGCCACTTCTGTGCGAGCGTACTGTGCAAGGTAGTTGAATTGGTGCACATACTCCATCACCGAACGATTGCCTTGTTTGAGAGCAAGGAACTCCAGCCTCTTAATCTCCATCACACCATCCGGGATGTGAAAGGCGCGGAAGGCAGTGCGGAACTCTTGCCAAGTATAGCGGTGATTGTCGGGCTGGGTGGCACGGTAGGTGTCCCGAAAAGTGCGTCTTCGGGGTCCCGAGGGGAATGTTGCTCGGATTCATCGTCTCCGAGCGGGGCATCGAAGCCAATCCGGAGAAAATCGAGGCCATCAACCGGATGGGCCCGATTCAAAACTTGAAGGGAGTACAGCGTGTGACCGGATGCTTAGCGGCTCTGAGCCGCTTCATCTCACGTCTCGGAGAACGCGTACACCCCCTCTACCAGCTCCTGAAGAAATCCGAGCGATTTCAATGGACGCCCGAGGCACAGGACGCACTCGACAGGATAAAGGTCATCCTGTCGAAGCCCCCAGTCCTGGTACCTCCGACCCCGAAGGAGCCTCTCCTCCTCTACATCGCCGCAACGACCCAGGTCGTCAGCGTCGCCCTCGTCGTAGAGCGGACGGAAGAAGGCCACGTCCTCAAGGTCCAACGACCGGTCTACTATGTGAGCGAAGTCTTGTCGGAGACGAAGACGCGGTATCTCCAAATCTTGAAGGTTCTCTATGGCGTCGTCCTTGCTAAAAGGAAGCTCCGACACTACTTCGAGTCTCACCCGGTGACCGTCGTCAGCTCCTTCCCACTGCGCGAAGTCGTCGAGAACCGCGACACAATAGGCAAGGCCGCGAAGTGGGCTCTTGAGCTGATGGGCGAGGGCATCACATACGCCCCCCGAACGGCGATCAAGTCCCAGTCCTTGGCTGACTTCATAGCGGAATGGACAGAAGTACAATTACCCACGGCTCCTGTCGACCAGGAGTACTGGGTCATGTACTTCGACGATTCGCTGATGCGAAAAGGAGCAGGGGTCGGACTCGTCTTCATCTCCCCTCTGGGGGTGCGCATGAAGTACGCAATCCGCCTCTCGTTCCCCGCGTCCAACAACATAGCCGAGTACGAGGCGGTCGTCAACGGGCTCAAGATCGCCAACGAATTGGGAATCCGACGACTCGAAGTTCGGGGCGACTCCCAGCTCGTCGTTGGCCAAGTCATGAAGGAGTCTAGCTGCCACAACGAGACCATGGATGCCTACTGCAAGGAGGTCCGCAAGTTGGAACATAAGTTCCACGGCCTCGAGCTCAGGCACATCCCAAGGCGACAGAACGAAGAAGCCGACTCCTTAGCCAAGATGGCGGCCGGGCGCGAACAAATCCCGACGGGAGTCTTCGCCCACGATCAGAGCCGACCATCAATCCGACCCCAAGATACGCCGGGGGTTGGCACCGAGCCGCCCCAGGCACAAGGGGACGGATCGGCCGCGACGCCTCCCGTCCCCTGCGTCATGGAGATCGTCGAAGCGTCCGCACCTAGTACGAACCCTCCAGACGACTGGAGGACGCCGTACCTCAACCGACTCCTCAAAGGAGAACTCCCCGCCGACAAGACGGAGGCACGACGCATCGCCCGACGCGCCAAGTCCTTCACCGTCATCGACGGAGAACTCTACAAGAGGAGCCTCACCAGAATCTTGCAGCGCTGCATCCCCGTCGAGCAAGGGAAGGTGCTGCTGCGAGACATTCACGGAGGGGTCTACGGCCACCACGCCGCGCACAAAACCCTCGTCGGAAACGCGTTCCGACAGGGATTCTACTGGCCGACTGCCGTCAACGATGCTGCACACATCGTCCGTACGTGCGAAGGCTGTCAGTTCTACGCCCGGCAGACCCATCTGCCGGCACAAGCACTACAGTCCATCCCCATCACATGGCCGTTCGCGGTCTGGGGATTGGACCTGGTCGGACCACTCAAGAAGGCACCCGGGGGCTACACCCACCTCTTGGTAGCTGTCGACAAGTTCACCAAGTGGGTTGAGGCCCGGCCGATCACTAGAATCCGACCAGAAGAGGCAGTCGAGTTCTTCCTCGACATAATCCACCGCTTCGGGGTCCCAAACTCCATCATCACGGATAATGGTACGTAGTTCACAGGGAAGCGATTCCTTAAGTTCTGTGACGACTACCATATCCGAGTAGATTGGGCGGCCGTGGCGCACCCCCGAACGAACGGGCAGGTCGAGCGCGCCAATGGCCTGATCCTTCAAGGCCTGAAGCCACGTATCTACAACTGGCTGAAACAGTTCAGCGGGTGATGGGCAGCCGAGCTGCCCGCCGTACTGTGGAGTTTACGGACATCCCCGAGTCGGGCGACGGGATTCACCCCCTTCTTCATGGTGTACGGCTCCAAAGCCGTACTACCGACCGACCTCGACTACGGAGCCCCGAGGATCAGAGCCTACGACGAAGAAGGCAACCAGACGTCCCTCGAAGACGCCATGGATCAGCTCGACGAGGCGCGTGACGTAGCGCTCCTGCGATCGGCGAAATACCAGCAGGCGCTGCGACGTTACCACTCCCGCTACGTGCGGGAAAGAGCGTTCAACGTCGGCGACCTCGTCCTTCGACGTGTTCAGAGCAGCAAGGACTGCCACAAGCTGTCGCCTCCATGGGAAGGGCCCTTCATCGTCTCAAAAATTCTCCGACCCGGCTCCTACAAGTTGCGGATGGCGGACGGACAAGAACTCGCCAACGCGTGGAACATCGAACAGCTACGTCGCTTCTATCCCTAGAACTCGTAGTAGTCTTACCGTTCCTCGCCACCGAGATAAGCGGCGCCCGACCCCCGTCACGCGGGAGTCGGACCCCGCTCGGGGGCTACACCCTCAGGGTGCGCGTACCGTACGCGCACCCTGAGCACTCGTTAAAATTTCGCCTTTCTGCTAAGCGGCGTCCGACCCCCGTCACGCAGGAGTCGGACCCCGCTCGGGGGCTACACCTGCAAGGTGCGCATCGCGCGCGCACCTTGACACTCGCTAAAATTTTGCCATTTCGCTTGCAAAATTTCGAGGAGAGAGTAAACGAAACTTTACCCTCTTCAGGGGTCTCGACCCCTCGCCCTACGTTCGAATCTCAGAAGGGAAAGTCATAAGCGGAAGAAGATGCGAAGTCTAGTTGGTCGGACCGCGCAACGCCTACGACCCCCGAAGGTTACGGCAATGGCGCTCACCAGCTAGACGGAACGTCGGAGCCGCCCGTGGCCTAAGACTCCTGGGAATCAAAAACAAGGAAAAAGGGGTCGGACACCCTCGCGGTTCTGTGAAGGAACGCCTTCATGAAAGTACTTAGAAACACCTTCCGTAGTCAGAAAATGTTCAATCCATTCTGATTTACAAAAGGGCCGGGCACTTTTGGCCTCGGCCGTCCTAAGTACAAAACTAAAGATTATTCTAACTCCTATTCTGCCGGGGGAGGAGGGGGCACGCTTCCTGCCTCTTCTTCCGCCGTGCTCACAGCAAGCTCCCGCGCGAAGGGGGCCGCCTCCGCCTCGATGGTGTCCAGCTCGGCGTCGGTATAACCGGCGGCAAAGCCCTCGCTCAAGTAGTCGAGGGCGATGTTGACATAGGGCGACCGGGCGACGGCGAACGCCCGGTGCACCCCCCGACAGACCGACGGGACGGCATCCCCAGTTGATTCGACCGGCGCCCCCACGACCGCCTCTATCCGTGTGACAGACGCCCCGCTGGAAGTCAAACCGATGGGTACGTACGAACCTCTCCGCAGTAAATCGATACATATATATGCATATATATTTCGTGTGCAGGGTTCCACCCTCGGTCGGTTCGACCGGCGTCATTGCGACCGACTCGATCGGTGCGACGAACGCTCCCGACCTAACCTAACGCCTGAGTCGTGCCCGCCGTTTCAGTTTCCGCACGGCTCGCGACTTAGTCAGGTATGGTCCATAAGGGCTGAAATATGCCCCAACGGCCCCACGAGTTCGAAGGCTGGCCCGATGGACGGGTTCGACAGCCGCTCAGGGCGTAACTAGAGTGAGGGGTGGATTACGATGGGCCCACTAGCGGCCAATACCCTAGCGCCTGGGCGCCCGGGCGTCAAGGGCATCGTAAATCCGCGTTCGAGTCCCGGTTCGTCGAGCCTAGTGATGGTTCGCGCCGACCCATGGGTATCCTATCGCAAGGAGGCAACGAGCCCTCGGAACCTATCGAATGGAACCGAGAACTATATGGGTCGGCGACTGGGAATATTGGGACCGGCCACCAGCTGGCCTACGTCGGGATCCCCCCGAAGGGATCCTGGGGCCCCACTTGAACTACCCGTTAGCAGCTCGATGAGCGTCGCACTACGGCCCCCGAGGTATAGTGCGGCTCGGCTCAACCTCCCCGTCTGGCGAACAGACGCGTGGGAAGGCGAATAAAGACGAACCGCGTCTCCGGACGGGACTCTGCGACGAGCGGAGGACTCGGAGGGCGGAATCGCAAAAAGAGATCCGTACGGGATCGCAGCGCGCAGCGGCTTTGAGCCACTGCTCGGTCAGGCGAAGATTGGGGCTGAAGCACGCCCCGACGGCGCGCAGAGTTCGAAGGCTGACCCGCCGAACGGGTTCGACAGCCGCTCATGGCGCGAATAGAGCAAGGGACGGAAAACGATGCCCCCGTTTAGCGTCCAGGGCGCGCTCTGGCGCCGGGGACACCGTAACCCGTGTTCGAGTCCCGGTTCGTCGTGCCTAATGATGGTTCGCGCCGACCCATGGGTATCCTATCGCAAGGAGGCAACGAGCCCTCGGAACCTATCGAATGGAACCGAGAACCGTATGGGTCAGCGACTGGGAATATTGGGGCCGGCCACCAGCTGGCCTACGTCGGGATTCCCCCCGAAGGGATCCCGGGGCCCCACTTAAACTACCCGTTAGCAGCTCGATGAGCGTCGCACTACGGCCCTCGGGGTATAGTGCGGCTCGGCTCAACCTCCTCGTCTGGCGAACGGACGCGTGGAGGGCGGTTCAAGACGAACCGCGCCTCCGGTCGGGGATCCGCGACGAGCGGAGAACCCGGAGAGCGGAATCGCAAAAAGAGATCCGCGCGGGATCGCAGAACATCACAATTCGGGAGCCTGAGAACGAGATTATTCACTCCTTCTCAGGCTCGGGGGCTACTGTGGAAGTTTGGTACCTGGGCTAATTAATCGTATTAGCCCGGAAGGCTAAGCCGCGCAGAATAGCCAAACCACCCCCGCTTTGATAGACCCGGGCCCGAGGATGAGGGAGGTTACTCCGTCTCGCCCGACCCCGACGTTCGAGACTCGGACCGGCAGTGCCCGACCCCTGAGGTCGGACAAAGGTTCCGCCTCGCCCGACCCCGACCTCGAGGGGTCGAACGAGGGTTCCCCCCAGCCCGGCCCCGACCTCGAGAGGTCGGACGAGAATTCCGCCTCGCCCGATCTCCGGGGTCGGACGAGAGCTCCGCCTCGCCCGACCTCGACCTTGAGAGGTCGGACGAGAGCTCCGCCTCGCCCGACCTCCGGAGTCGGACGAGACTGGGCGATCCAACCACCCCGGACGAGACGGATGTCCGGGGACAGTTGAGCCGTTAATAAGCTCCAACTCCGGATGGGACGGTGGCGATGACCGCTCCCGGAAGAGTAAATGCGCACGACGTGCACCGTCCACGGGATGGACGTCACTCCAACAGTCCCCTGTCAGAGACTCACCGTCTCGTACGATAGGACGCCCCGGAGCGACGGCCATCACCACGGCGTTATCAAGCCGGCTCCTACAGTGGCGCTTCTCCATACGGACGGGACTCCACCGAGCGACAGCTCGGACCACTCCGTCGACAAGAAGCAACGCGGCCACTCCGAAGACGTCATCAGCTCGGCCTAACCGGAGTACGGCTACTGTCAGACTCACGGACCGGTCCTCCTCACGCCACCATATAAAAGGGGAGGAGGATTAAAGAAGAAGGACAAGTCTGGAAAGGCCAAACAAAGTCTCGAAGACACCCGAACAAGCTCTCCACGCACAGACACATGAACAACACTCACGACCACCCTTAGAGGCAGGAAGCACCTTCTCTTCTCCCTCCGTTTGTAACCCACATTGTAACCTCAGTCGCAAATAACACAAGCAGCCACCAAAACTGGACGTAGGGTATTCAGCCCGAACCAGTATAAACCCTTGTGTCCATTTGCGAACCATCCGGGCCCAAAACGCGTTTCCCCTAAAATAATCACTCGTTGGTGATATCGAACACCGACACACCCTTTCTTTTTTACATGTTTGAAGCTGTTTTTTTATTTTTCACAGATTTGACCTACTTTTGTTTCTAAACTGAAACTACCGTTTGACCCCATTTTGACCCACCGTAAGCTCTGTTAAATTCATGAATTAAAAAAAGCACGAAATTAATAAAAAAATGAAAAATATCCATACTACTCCTGGTATTCATATGGTTGCCCCCCTCTCCATTCTCAGAAGCGGCTCCTCTGAAGTTCGTTGGAGGACAGTTCACCCCTGCACGTGGGCTAGCACGTCCGCGTAACCCATTTAGCAGCGCCCCTAATAAATATAGATGTTTCCTACCTTAATTTATGAAAGCTCACGATGTATTCGTCGATGACGTGGGACACGACAGCAGACCGCGGCTGCCAACGTCGTACGCTCATCGGTGATAAAATGGGCGGTGTGAGGGCGGCCTGTGGCTCTTAGGACCCGAGTGACTCGGCAAACGACGTAGCGTGCGCGAGAAGAGCGACATGGGCACAGGTAGAGATGGGCGAGGTAGCTCCTTAACATGCGGTGCGAGGAGGAGGATGGCAGCAACCACCGTCCATGGAGGATCTTGACCGCAACATGGTGTGAGAGAATTAGATAGTGGACAATGTTATTATATAAAGGTAAAATTGTTTGAGAGAAACTCACATTTCGTGATTTGTCTGAGAGACATCGAAAATTTAAATTTATGTGATAGACAATTAGATTTCATGATATATGTTTAGGAGGCATTTTCATCTGTGCAATGAGCATTTTGCCCATCGGTCTTTTTTAATATGACTACTTCTCAAATTTTAAACTATAAATCAAGGGACAAATTTCATTTTCACCAATGACGAAAGTTGTGCATCACAAGACGATAGACGATCTATCATCACAAAAAATTGTTAGGGTTTAAATTAAATTAATTATTATTTTAATCATAATTTATCATTAAAAAACAACACTAAAAATTTATTGAAAACATTATGATTTTTTTTATGATAGACTGCCTTGTGATGTAGACTTCCATTATTGGTGAAAATAATTTTTTCCCCCTAGATTTATATGTTAAAAATTTGAGAAACAGCGATTTAAGACGACCAAAAGGTAAAATGGTAATTTCATAGACGAAAATGTCTCTAGACAAATATCACAAAATCTGAGTATCTCTCAGACAAATTTGAGTTTTTCAATGTCTCTTAGACGAATTAGCGAAATGTGAGTGTCTCTTAACAAATTTAGCTTATATAAAAGTAGATATGAGAAGGTAGGAAGATGCTATCATTCAGTTTGGCTCATTTGCTATTATTGTAGAATGTGACATGAGAAGTAAGATTGAATTAGTTAGTGATTCCATACCATCTAATGTATTTATTTGGGTTAATTCGTATTATGAGTAATAAAGCTTCTATTCCCTGAAAAAAATATTTATTAGGGTTAGCATGCATGAGAATGAAAATAATAGAAAGAGAAGCAAAATGTTCAATTCAAAATAAGTTAGTGACAATTGAGGAAACTGCTTCAGAAGCTTTTCGGAGCGTGAAATACCTTCCTTTTAAGTCCCACATGACCTAAGTTCACTTAATTATGGCATCATAAGATATGAAAATTCAAATTCAATTCACATTCGATGCGGGTCAGCCATACATGCACCGTGGTCCATCAATGGTTGGCAAAGAATATTCATAGATTAACGGTGATAGCCGTCGGATGTGGCTATGTACGGCCCATATCTAAACATCCGTGTACCGGCTGTAGAGCAAAGTCCAACTCGCTCCTCTGTCCCTCCCGACCCTTTCCCCTCTTCTCCCACGACACTGCGTTCAAACCCAGATCTGCTGCAGATCGCCAGTCCCAATCCGCTTTCATCAGCTCCGGTCGCGCTTGCCCAATTCGACTCCAATTCCGTCCGATGCGAGTAGCGGCGGTGGCTTAGCGAGACCGCGCGCTCGCTAGGGCTAGGGTTTCGAGGACGCTAGGGTTTGGGGCGCCCACAATGGGGCGGTCTCGCGGAGTACCGAATTCTGGCGATGATGAGACCGGCCACAGGTTTTTGCGACCTTCCTTCCCGGTTTTCCAATTTGCGTATACGGGATAATGGGACGACGGTGCTGGACTGCTAGTATTGTGGTTGTTGGTCACAGGTCGAAGCGGAGGAGGGTCGCCTCGAGCGGGGATGCTTTGGACTCCATTTCGGCGACTTGCGGTGGAGCTGGCGAGGGTGGGGGCAAGAAGGCCCTCTACCATTGCAACTACTGCAATAAGGACATTTCTGGGAAGATAAGGATCAAGTGCTCCAAGTGTCCCGATTTCGACCTCTGTGTTGAATGCTTCTCAGTTGGCGCCGAAGTCACTCCGCATCGGAGCAACCATCCATACAGGGTTATGGTTAGTGCTACAGCAGTACATATTCCATTATACAGTATTTAATTATGAGAAGGAATGTAAAATGAATCATAAGGCATCTTAACGTCATAACACCCTTCGTTACTGAATTATTTCATGCTAATTCTTCCTTTACCCCAGTAATTATCAACGGGATAATGCAACCTCTTTTTTTATTTACACATTGAACAACATTCATGCTTACTCTTCCATTTTTTTTAATTGTCGTTAAGACCAGCAAACTATAGTTGTTTGTGCACAAAAGTATTGTCCGAAACGACAAGTAAACAAAAATGGAGGAGTATTACACAACTGCACATGCTTATTCTTGTCTTTCTCCTATCAAACCTCAGATTTCCATTGCTGAACTAAACTACGCATTAGAACTTTAATGCCTGATCAACCCAATATCTACCAGAGCTTGTAATCAGTATGGCTTCACAATTTTTGTACCACAGGATTATATATATCTGACCATGTGTATACATATGGTGGTAATTTTGATAAGCACATGCACATGAATGCGAACGTAAGTCGCCGTGGGCTGGGTCTCATGAATAAACAAAAAAAAGGACTAATCCAGCCGTCGCACTGATTATGTAAATTGTTATTTCTGATTTACTCTTGACGTCTTCACTGAAATGCAACAGGACAACTTGTCATTCCCACTTATTTGTCCTGACTGGAATGCTGATGAGGAAATCCTTCTCCTAGAGGTACTCTATATGTTCATTTGACATTTTTACTGGCATTTTTACTTTCAGAGTGGTCTGTTTTGATTATTTGCTCATTAATATGGAAAGGGAATTGAAATGTATGGGCTGGGAAACTGGGCTGAGGTAGCCGAGCATGTTGGTACCAAGACAAAGGCACAATGCATCGAACATTATACAACAGCATACATGAACTCACCTTGTTATCCCCTCCCGGTAACTATTCATGCCACTTGTTTATATCTGCTGTAGATAGAGATGTCATTCTTAATTCAGTATCTCCTCATGATTGTAGGATATGTCCCGTGTCAGTGGGAAAAACAGGAAGGAACTTCTGGCCATGGCTAAGGTTCAGGGTGAGAGCAAAAAAGGTGAGTTTTATCATGTGTTCTTTTTAATGTCCTGTGTAAAGACTGAGATGGCATAGAACATTGTACATTTTTTTTATCAGTTAGTTCAATTTTATACTAGAACATGCATCACAAACAGGCAAATTTAAAATAAAATAAGGCTCATGCTAAAAGTTGTTCTTTTGGTAATGTTTCCAACTGTGGGAATACTGAATACTTGTGGTGTGCTGCCCTGTACTTATTAGTTACAAAAAGTCATTGGTTTGATTTTTGAAAAGAGACATGCTCTTTATTGATATATCATTTTTCTTCCTCTTTCATATAGGGACTTCATTGCTGCCTGGGGATTTGACTCCTAAGGCTGAATCCCCATTTTCTCCCTCCAGGGTCAAGTATGCCATTTTTTCGTTGTGAATGCCTGTGAACATTATCTCTTATGAAGCTTTCAATTTAAAGAAACTAGTTAGCAACTATTTATCTTGCCTAGGTTGGAAGATGCACTTGGAGAAGGTCCAGCCGGCCGATCACCTTCGCATATAGCTAGCGGTATGTATTAAGAATGGCTACTTTGCTGGATCCTATCCTGTAATAGTAAATCTTTTGTCCATGTCAACAGATGTCATATCAGGATGATTTTTATATATATATTTATAAAACTATTGTTGTGATGATTCTTTCTGATCAACCACAGGTGCAAACAAGAAGGCTTCAAATATTGGTCATATGAAAGATGGTCCTAATGTATCAAAGGTTGAAGGTACAGTTGTAACTTAGTACACCACCCATCAGGCAACCATTGTATTTTTTTGTTAGTTTCAACTTTTCTCAGGATCCATGATCTAACTGACCAGATTCAGTAATGTCCTTCCATTCTCCAATGACTGAGGAATGAATTTAATAAATAAAAAAAGCAATTGTTCTCATAATATTGATCAAGATTGCCTCATGATTCGTAAAGGAATACACAGAAACAATGGTAGTGCTATAATTCTTTTCAATCAGGGGGTATTCAATTAGCAACGTATACTAATAAACAGAAATTAACAGAGCATATACATTTATTTCCAGCATGGTATTTGAAGTGCTTAAAAGTGTTTTTCCCCCTGTAATGTGCAAAAAACACTTGTTGAACTGTGGCATATTGGACTTGCATGTGGCAGATGGTCATGTTGATCGAAGCATTGGCGTAAAGAAGCCCAGATATTCTGCAGAAGATGGCCCTTCTTTGACTGAATTAAGTGGATACAATGCAAAGAGACATGAATTTGATCCAGAGTATGATAATGATGCTGAACAAGCGCTTGCTGAGATGGAATTTAAAGAAACTGATTCAGAAACTGATCGTGAGTTGAAGCTGCGTGTGCTACGCATTTACTTATCGAGGTTCGTAAAGTGTGGAAAACATATATTGTTCGCAATACCCTTCGCAAAAAAAGAGTTTGTTCACAATATACTAAAAAATAAACGTTCATATCGGTAATATTCAGTTACTAGCCATCTGATTTGAAGATTAGTTCCTTACTCATTGTTCGTTGTCAACTGTTATATCAATGGTTTGTATCCAGATGTTTCATAATTCACTATGCATCTAGATAACCTGTACAAGTAGGCTGGTTTGCATGTTGCCCTCATCATATCGTATATTGGATAACACAAAATGCCCTACTTGAAGTTCTCCATTTTTTTAGAACCTTTGCTGTGCTGTGCTGGCCGTTCATTATATATAAAAAAAAAATCAAATTGATGTTTTCGTTATTTATAGGCTTGATGAAAGAAAAAGGAGGAAGGAGTTCATATTGGAAAGAAACCTACTCTTCCCTAATCCCTTGGAGAAGGATCTTACAAATGAAGACAAGGAAGTGTACCATCGCTATAAGGTCTTCATGCGCTTTCTCTCCAAGGAAGAACATGAAGCCCTTGTCAGGAGTGTCCTTGAGGAGCGAAAAATTCGAAGGAGAATTCAAGAGCTTCAGGTGTTATATATTTTCCCCTATTTTAATTGGCCAAACCTTTATGTTCGATTCATTTTTGTTCACTTAGTAAATAAACTTGCCTTCTTGAAAACAATAATGAAATTATGCTTCTGATAAATGTTAATCTTGCCACTCAGTTCTCTATTTTCGTTAAAGGCAAGTTGTGTTTGTGCCTTTGTGATTTGTGCATTGTTACCCTGGTCATAGCCGCACCAATATATTCCTGTGTACTGATAGAAATGACTCTGACTATCTCTTTATTTGAATTTAGGAATGTCGTTCTGCTGGATGCCGTACACTGGCTGAAGCAAAGATACACATCGAGCAAAAGAGGAAAAAAGAATACGAGCTGAATGCCCAAAAAGCTAAAGAAAGTGGACATCTTATTCCAAATAATAAATCAGGACAAAAGATGAATCGACCTATGAAAATTGAGGTTGACGGGAGTTTGGATCCCAAGAAAGGTTCTGGCTTAGATTCTGGTGGTAGGGATTCTCCTAAGACCGCAGGACATGCAAGTTTCAAACAGTGGGATGATTGGGATATAGTTGGTCTTCCTGGGGCAGAGTTATTAAGTGCGAGTGTAAGTACATTTAAGAATCTCGGTGCCAATTTGGACAGCCATGCTCTTGTTGCGTATTTAATATTTTAGCCTTGTTCATACTTCTGGTGATACAGTATAGAATCATCCATTCTTTTGTTTCAGGAAAAACTTCTGTGTTGTCAGAACAGATTGCTACCCAGTCATTATCTGAGAATGCAGGAGATGTTGATGCAAGAGATATTCAAGGGCAGTGTCCTGAAGAAGGAAGATGCACATGTGTTATTCAAGGTTGACCCTGCCAAAGTGGATACTGTTTATGATATGGTGATGAAAAAGCTGGGTAACCATGAGGAGGTCCCAGCTGTCTAGCAGTGTTTTTCTGAGTCTCCCTAGTGTGGTTTCACATTTGCAGCATGACTGAGCCACCATAGTTTGAAAGCTGCTAATGGAGGCTGCACAAAATTTGACTTGGACACAGTCGAAAACTGAAACTTGTGCAAGATGTTGAAGTACAATAAGGCATTGCAGCCAGATTGTAAAATTATCACCCCAAATGTGTAGCATGAGTGTTGCCCTTGCTGTTCTTTCCAAGCGGATAGTCTTCATTGTTGAAAGTGTACTGTTAGAGTTACAGCTGTAGGTTTAGGGGCCTGCGTCAATGTATCAACATGTATGTAATCTTGCCGCCTGATTTTATGCCAGTGTACCGATCTTAGATAAGAACTATTGCAATTCATCATGTTGCAAGATTCTTGTCAAGTTTTATCTTGTCATCTGATGGTTTTACTAAATTGTCATCTGATGGTTTTACTAATCGTTGGAATCAGTTGGGAGGGTACAGGTACTGCGATATTGTAGCGGCAACGTTAAAGAATTCTGACCTTGGTATTAACAGTAATTTCATAGTAGTTGTGTAGGAGTTTCACAGGTATTCAAATCTTTTTCCCTCCAATCCAAAGATGGGAGGGAGGGAGGGATGAGTCTGTTCTTCTTATTCAGTGCTTGATCACTCAAAGAACTCGCACCGTTCTTACTTCTGTCTGCTCCAAATTTTCTTACGGCTTTGGTATGTCATTGTAGCGTGGTTGCATGTCAATGCCATTACGGCTGGCTGAAAAATGTAAAGCGCAGCAGGTGCGCAGCCGTGGGTGCCATTACCGGAAGAGCGCCAATAGCAGCCGTATGGCGAACGGATTACGTGATATCCTTCTGCAAATCACGTGGGAGGCTGGAGGAGGAGGACCCCACCCCGAGGGGCAGGTGGGTAGGTAGTTGGCATGTGTGGAGCGCGCACGGACGCCTCGCCTTGTTTCAGTCGCGAGCAATCCTGCATTGTTGGCGAAAAATACAAAGCACCAGCGGCAGCTTCAGCGCGACGAAGTGATGAGCCCCACTCGCTGAGCGAACCACCATTCCTACTCCCTGCACACTGCACTTGAAACGCCTGCCTGTAGCGCGCGGCGGCGGAGAAACCCAACCGCGGTGAGGGGGAGAGCGAGAGGGGATGGCGTCGGCCGGGGTGGTGGTTGCCGCGCTGGTGGTGGGTGCGCTGGCGGCATTCTGCGGCACGGACCCGCTGCGGTGGGGCAGTATGGTGGATTTCCCGGGCTTCGAGGCGCACTACGTGGACCTACCCAGCGCCGCCGAGATGCCGCCGCACGCCGACGTTCGGGAGCGTCTCCGGGGCGCGGAGGTGCGGTTCCGCGGCGAGGTGCAGGGGCCCGAGAGCGTGGCGTTCGACCCGCATGGCCGCGGACCTTACACGGGCGTCGCCGACGGGCGGATCGTGTTCTGGGACGGCGCGCGCTGGGCGCCGTTCGCGACCACTTCCCCGCGCTGGACCCACGAGCTCTGCGGCGGGCCCAAGGCGTCGCCGATGGAGTACCTCCCCAACGAGCACATCTGCGGCCGCCCGCTCGGGCTCCGCTTCCACAAGCGCACGGGGGACCTCTACATCGCCGATGCCTACTTCGGCCTGCTCAAGGTCGGGCCGGAGGGCGGGCTGGCCACGCCGCTCGCCACGGAGGCCGAGGGCGTGCGCTTCAACTTCACCAATGACCTCGACCTCGACGACGAGGGCAACGTCTACTTCACGGACTCTAGCCTCCATTACCAGAGAAGGTCCGTCCGTGCGTCCACCTATCCATCTCCCCCGGCTGCTCTGCTAAGTTGTACTAGTACTACTTCATCTCGACATGTGCTCATTGGTTGATTGGTTGGTTCCTGCGATTATGGCTGAAGTTGGGTCCTGCAATTAGGAGATCGTGCAGGGTGGATTTACTTCGTCTAGTTTGATAGTTAATTGTCGTGGCAGCAGACAATATACATTTATTTGGTCCATTGATCACAACAACACGGTTAGTAGGTAATTCCTATAAAATAATGAAGAACTAAAGGAGGCGAAGGTGATATCAAAGCAAATGTGATTAATTGTTTGTTTAGGGCTCCACTGTTTTACTCTGATGTAACAAGTTCACTTGTTTTAGGGGCTAAATCTGTCTGAAGGTGCTATTGTGTTTTCCACCAATCTAACCCTCTCTGCCTCAGATTTTGTGCAGTCAGTGAGATTGCTTGGGTGCTGTTTCAGCATTTAATAGTTTTGTTAGTGAGCATTTAGGTGTTCAATTTCAAGCACGTTATGTAAGCTTATTCTGAAAATGTATTCTGTATCTTATCAGTAGTTGTGGTCATCCATTGCAGGAATTTTATGCAGTTGGTTTTCTCTGGAGATCCCTCTGGGAGGCTTTTGAAGTACGACCCTCAGACAAAGGAAACGACAGTTCTGCATCGCAACCTCCAGTTTCCCAATGGGGTGTCCATGAGCAAGGATGGCTCATTCTTTGTCTTCTGTGAAGGATCGCGTGGAAGGTCTCTATCTCTACTATTCTGTTTCCTACATTTCATTTCTGCTTCGCTACTTCTATCTCATATCAGGCACTCGATGGTGCGTCTTGTTGAGCAGGCTGAGCAGGTACTGGTTAAAAGGTGAAAAGGCAGGCACTGTAGACCTTCTCGCCATTTTGCCTGGATTTCCAGACAACGTGAGGACCAACGAGAAGGGCGAGTTCTGGGTTGCAATTCATTGCCGACGCAGCCTGTATGCCCGGCTCATGAGTCGCCATGTCAAGATGCGGAAGTTCCTGCTCAGTCTTCCGATCCCCGCCAAGTATCACTACTTGATGCAGATTGGGGGCAGACTCCACGCATTGATCATCAAATACAGCCCCGAGGGCGAGGTGCTTGACATCTTGGAGGACACTAAAGGAGAGGTCGTGAGAGCCGTCAGTGAAGTGGAGGAGAAGGACGGGAAGCTCTGGATAGGGTCTGTTCTGATGCCATTCATCGCTGTATTTGATTACGCGAAGGCGTCTTAGTTACCTTCGTCTGCCACGCTACATGGGTGAAAATGTGGAGGGAATGAATGGCTATCGCTGCACGCTTTTGTCCGAGGATTAGCGATCCCAATAAAATTTGTTGTTGAATCAAGCTGGTGTTGCTGGATGCTCCAGCTTTTAGTAGCAGTGTAACTTCCTGACGTTTTAGACTCTGCCTCGAACTTTAAGTAATGGACACCTCATGTTTCGGAGTCCATAGTCCATGCTTTCAAGCTTGTCATTGTGTTTGTTTTGTTTCAATTTTCATACGCTAAGAAAAGGTGTAGGTTTTTCTTCCTACTAGCAATTTATACTGTTCAACCTTCACCTGCTCATCGTCAGTGAAATAAGAAGCAGTAGGACTTGCAGAACTCGTGAAAAGCGTTGGACTTTGAATGCAGAACGTTCTCCCTCCTGATCTGGTCGTGACCAGCGACTGCACCTCCTTTTATTGTTTATTCTCGCAAGCTGAAGATGGAGCTCCAAATCCCACGTTCTTTGCATAGTAGCTTCTAGTTTCCTGCATAAAAAACTAAACAAGGACAATGAAACAGCTTGATCCCATTCAACGCTGCTGATACTTTACGATCAAGGCCTGTTTGTACTTTGGACATGGTAGGAGGTAGGTAGAGCTCCAAATTGTGAGCAGCAGACTAGTTCTCAGAGTTGAATTAAACGTCTCTTGCAAACGGATATATTGCACAACATGTGATTCTACGTCAGATGAGGTCAAGGCATGGTATCCTGTCTCCCTGAACTTGTATTGTGTTCTAAAGAAGTGACTTGACTTGTTTCTTTGTAAGTACATAGCAGCACTTCCTCTTCCTCCAAAAAGGGGGGAAAATGCTAGTAGTATGCACTAAAGAAAGAGGTTAAGCCATAAAGAGAAGAAACCGCCGTGTTACAATTTGACAAGCAGAGAGACATAAGAAGCGTGCAGATATTGTCCTCGCATCATTGCTCATTCATTCATTGGTTTTTGTCTACACGAAGAAACGCACAGCAAAAATAAACTGCCATGTTTGGTAGTAACATGAAGCCAGCAGTACACGGATTGTTTGACCACAAGCTTCAGCCTTTTGCTGCACTGACGAGGTCAGAATCAGGAGAGAAAGCAAAAGAGGGGAAAAACATAGAAGCAATCAGGACCACCATCCTCTACCTGAATCTGCCGGCGTGGTCCGTCCCCTCGAGACCAAATGGAACGCCAATCCAAACAATGCAATCTGAGTTCACACGTGCCGACAGAAGGCAAGAACAATGAAAGACCGGTCTCCGTGTGATGAAAGTCAAGGGAGGCCTAATACTGACGAGGAGACAATTGATCTCGCTCGCCGGAACAGGCGATTTGGCATGCTAGCTACTAGCTAGTACTATTATGTACTGCAAGAAGAGAGGAAGAGGTGAGACGAATGCTACTGGCGATGCATGGAGGAGGCGCAGGAGGAGGAGCCGGAGGAGACGCTGCGCCAGAAGCCGGCGCCGTAGAGCCGGGAGTTCATGATCTGCCGCTCCAGCTCCAACGCTTCCGCCTCCGCCTCCTCGATCTCCAGCGTCGGCGCCGCGGCCGCGATCATAGCCTTGCTGCTCCCCGACGGCGACGCCGCCACGGCCCCCGCGGCCGGGGTCCTCTTCCTGCGGTTGCTGCTGCGGCGGTGGCGCCGCCTCCTCACCCGCCACATGACGCCCGCGGGGAGCTTGACGGTGACAAGCAGCAGGACGTCCAGCAGCGCCAGCGGGCAGCAGCAGCACACGGCCGCACAGTTCGCCGCCGCCTGCCCCGCCCCCTCCGCGCACCCCGGCTGGGGCTCATGGTCCCGCTCCCGCTCCCGCTCCTCCTCCTCCTCCTCCTCGCCGTGGCCGTAACCGCCGTCGCGCATGCGGCCCTGTTTCTTTGGCTCGTGTGGCGGCGGCGGCGAAAAGAAAGCCAAGAATCGGCGGAGGGTGCTCAATCCTCGGACTTGATATTTAGGGTCACGATTGTGTCGTGGTTGGTGGAGAGCGGCAGCGATCGCGTGTGCGTGCGTGGTGTTCGTTGCCTTTCTTGTCCCCCCGCTGCTCTGCCCTGCGCCAGACAGAAGAGGAGGAGGAAGACGGAGCAAAATTCAATCCCCAATATTTTCTGCTACCCCGTGACGTGTATTTATCGGTCACGTCACGTCCGCCGAACGGTGACTGCGCAGCCAAACTAAACAAATTTTATTTTTCTGCTGGAACCGAAACACGGCGGTTTTCTGACGACGGCGCACGCTGGCGAACCAAGCCAAGCAGGACGCGATAGCGACGGATGCGGTTGCCGTCGCGTGCCCACCGCGGACGAGTGGAGTCCGACTCGGTTGCTCGCTGGCTCCGGCTCAGGACGAGCTCACCCACGCACGCCGTCGTTTCGGGGATTCAGAAACGTGTGGTCGACATGGACCTGACGGCGGTTTCCTGCCAAGGATGCGCGGTTTTCTTCCGTGATTGTGTTGTGCCACGGCAAGCCCGTCGTAGCACGATCTTATTCTTACGCAACCGATTGATTGAATGGGTCAAAACATGGTCGGGGGACTAGGGCTCACGAGGCTGCGCCACTTGGTTGTCGCGCTTCAAATTTAGTAAATGCCAACTGGACATCGTAATTGTATGTTGCTGTAACGGTTGGGAGTGGAGAAAGAACCAAACTAAGCAAAGGAACAAGAGCTGTAGAAGCTTCCAGGAGGCTCCAAACTTTCAACAAAACCGGTCTACTAAAAAAGAGTGGCGAAAAGAGAGTAATACGAGGCTCATATCAGCCATACGAGGTACGAACCCGGCAAACTGTTTTTAGCAGTTGAACAACGTCGACAGTTAATCTGCATCTGCCTGGCACAAATTAAAGATCAAGATGAGATGAAACCCTCTACAACAGATGGAGAACAGCATCCCCCAACTATCCAAAGAATCAATGTTAAAGCACGTTTAAGAACTTATTATACAATGACAGCTAGAGCTAGTCTAGAGAGTTACAGCGAGAGAGAGAGAGAGAAAAAAAAAAGAAATCAAGATCAAGTCGAATCAAGTGCTATCTCGAAGCAGTCGTTGTCTTGCACCGGAAGTGCACGCCAAGGAGAAATCAGATCACAGGACTAGTCAGCAGGAACTGACTCTGAGAACATTCGGCTGCAGAACTCACACCCTCTGAAACAAATCGCATATTGCAACACCTGATCTTGAATGTGCTGCTGCTGAAGGTGTGAACAGATGAAACCTAGCCTGTCAGCCACTGCATCTGCGAAGCATACTGATAACTGTAGTGTAGCTTCATGAATTAGTTTAGCTGTCGAGAAGCAAAAGCTTATTAGTTTCAGCAACTTGAATCCTGATGGCCTCAAGATCCACCTCCACCTTTTCACCGACTGGCATCATGGATTTATCCAAACTGCTAGATGTTAAGTTTGTTCTGTCTCGCAGAAGCTCGCCAAGGTCCTGCATTGCTTCATTTAACTTCAAATGCAGCTCATCCAAGCCCCTGGATCGATTCTGCAAGATATCTTCACATGCCTTGATCTCTTCCTCCTTCAGGTTGACTTGGAAAATATAGTCCTGATAATCAATCAGCAATGCCCCCATGTCCTTCGCCCTGTCCTTCCAAACCTCTATCAATGCATTGTCGTGAACAAACTTCTCGATGTCAGCTTCAAGCATGGAGAGGTAGCAACCATCTATTTCTGTTTCAAGGAGTTTAATCTTATAATCAATGTCATTGGATTTATTCAAAATTTTCAATTGCTTTTGCACAATGGCACGCTCTTCACGGGCCTTCCTCAGTTCACATGTAAGCTTTGTCCGTTCCTCCTCGGATCTCAGCAGTTCAGTTGCTTTCATGGGTTTATGCAATGGTGCGGTAGAAATATCCAGATTATCAATTGCAAAAAGGACCTTTTCTTCCTCCTTCCGTCGAGCTTCGTACGCGCGAAGCTTCAGTTTAAGGTCATCAATTTTGTTACTCAAATCAGTTTCAGATTCATGTGCTTTTGTCCTTGTCGCATATAGTTCCATTTTGCGTGTCTGGAGATGATTCAGCTGTTCCTTCTTTTGATTCATTAATTCAAACTGAACACTGAATTTAGACTCAGCAAGTGCTTTTGTTTTCAAATCCAAGTTCCAACATGTTGCAGGCAAGAAATACTTGCCTACAACAGCACTTTTCTTTTTGACTGATTCAGATAGTGCACACTTCAGGGCATTTACGACCTCCTGATCCTGGCGCACAACTAGGCACTGGACCTGAATTCTGGCAAAAATATCTCCCGCCTTACTACTAGCTATTTCGAGTTGTTTAAAATATTTTACTGCATCCTGAGCAGAGCCAAGATTGTCTTGGACAAAATCCAGCTTAATTCGAACACGCTGCAGCAAATCTTTCAAAGCTACAATTGTGGACTCGTGGACATGTTTCACTTCAAGATTCTCAGGATCTCCTGCTTCACACATTTCAGCATCTTCCTCATCTGACTGAACCTGTTGTCTAGTTTGAGGGGTACTTTGCTCCAAAAGTTTCCTTTTGAATTCATCTCTTTCCTGCATAGCTTTTTCATAAAGACCAATAAGTCTATCATTTTCCTCATGCATCTCTTCCAGTTGAAGAAGCAATTCTGAGCCAGATGAGTTGTTTACAGGCAAATCCGATGTGTCTACAGTCTGGGCATCGAGCAGATCTTTATTTACTGGGTTTCCTCCAAAGGGAATACTGTTTTTCTGATCACTTACATCCTCAGTTTGAGAAACAGTAGGGAGGCTTGCAAGCTGATTCGCCTCAACAGTCGCAATAGTGTTTTCATACAGCTCAACCAATCTACTGTTATCCTCAATCAAAACCTTAAGCTGCATCCTTAGTTCATCATTCTCTTTGGCCAAACCGATCGCTGTTTCATGGGCTTCTGCTTCCCGTTGACTTGCAGAAGCTATTGCATCAACCAAAGCTTTAAGTTGTGTATCATCCGGGTCATGAAAACCTCCCTGTCCTTGCTCCTCAAGCTGTAAAGCATTGGTTTCTTTGTTTGTGACATCATGTTTCTTTGCCAGTTCCAACTTAGAGGTCAACTCATCAACAAGCCTGTACATTGTTCAACACGTCAGAAAATGGCATCAGAACAGTAGCTCTTAGGAGATGATGAAGCTCCATAAAAGCATAAATATAATTTTATAAATGTTAAACAAGATGAGAAACACACACTTGTGCAGTTCCTAGGGAACAATCAGCAGTAATGAACTAATCACAGTAGTGGATTGAATCAAAACCAAATGTTTTAGTAAATGGTCTACTGACTGGGTGTTTTAGAACATTAGGATTGTTCGTCCACGTTACCGCACAAGTCCTGACCTACAAGAAATGATATAACAGCTAATGTAGCCTAAAGCGAATCAAAAGCAAATATACAAGGAATGAGTTGAGGAATAAAGACTACATTTTCTTCCGACTTTGAGCCATCCCATTTTGTTAAACATACAAGCACTGCTTACACTTCAATAATACAGTGGTATATCTCCAAATAGATTATTTCATTTGACGTTTTGGGATTTTTCATGCTCACCAAGACGTGATTTTGATCACTACTTTATACAACTTCATACAAATAAAGACAAGGAAATTATTTTGCTTGCAATTAATCTTCATAGTTTAGTACTGCCAAAGTTGACAAAGGTCTAGCACATATCTAGGACATCAATCAAGAAAACGGAGGGAGTACCTCTCAAGTTTCTCTTTCGCGTCAAGGTTGAAGGTCAACTCATTACGCAATGATGTCAACTTGTTACGCAATGACTCAATTTCTCTCTCATTTTGAATAACCTGCGTACAAGATAATGTAACTGGTGTCTCAGTTACTAGCAAATAAGAATATATACAAGGGTATAACTAGAGTTAGTTATGACAGGCGAAGTCCTCTAACACCGAGTACCAACCTGCAAACGAAGAAATTCATTTTCCTCTGCACCAGCTGACTCCCCGAATAATGAGACACCCTGCATCAGTTATTATAAGTAATTGAAATCCAGATTTAAAGTTTAGCTATAAAGCAAATGTAACAATAGAAATTTGGCTTAGCTGCTAATATCATGCAGGTAAGCGATCTAATTTTATACTCAGAATTGAAAAACTTAATTCTGAATTTTGCAATCAGCTAACCTTGTTAACAGGATCCTTCTCATGCATAAGCTTCCAGTCAAGTGCCTCTAGCAGCTGTAAATAAGGTTAGAGCCATTTAACAAGGTCACTACCTCAAGAATGGCGTTATGATGCATTTGTGTACCTTATCTTGTAAAACAAGTACTTGCTGATGCATCATTTCCCGCTCTCCTTCATCTACAAATGATTGCAACCTACAAGAAAAGGCAGCGATAAGCTTGCTGATGCCAAACATATAAGCCAAAAGGTATCAATAAGCTTGCAGATAACAAAATATTCATGAACCAATCATTACTTGCTAACAGTCATGAACAACAAGTCAACAACAAAATCGAGTTGATGACCACACAGTAAAATATTCAGGAAAGCTGAAAAGTGGCTTGTAACAACATAATAAAAGGTTAAGTTGATAGCTGAACCAACTAATTTCAAACAACAATAACATGTTGTAAAAAAAAGTCAGTTATTATTGTCAGTTGTCATGCAAAAAGAAATAAAGGATCCAGCCATTGACAACCATTCATCTAAAGAAGCACCAAATAGTTACAGGAATGCTAGCCAACCTTCGCAGATCTTCTCTTAGTTGTAAATTTTCCATTGCAAATTTTGTAATCTCTGGATTGCGAACAAGTTGACTCCGTAGAGCCTCCAATTCCGTCTTAAGGTCTTCCTTCTCTTTCAAAAGATGCTCTTCAGCAGATAACTTCCCTGAAGCAACTTTCTCCAATCTTTTGATCTGCTCCTCACGAAACTTAAGCCTCATCTTGAAACTTCTTACCTCTTCAGTTCTTTGAGCTGCCTGTAAAAGCAATAGAATATAAGTTAACTCATATATGTACATTTTATATCCTTGGTGAAGTGCTATAAGGTAGCAATACAAAACAATTTGAAGAACACGGACCAGCTGTTCAGCAATCTGCTTTGCAGCAACTGTTGCCTTCAATGCTGCCTCCTTCTCTTGTTCTCGCCTAAACGCACCGACAAGGGCAGCATCATAATCATGCCTCTGAACACAACACACCAATAAAAGTAGTGTAAGTAGCCGGTGAACACCATCAAGTTCCACAAGCACGAACAACTCTGCTTACCTGTGTGGCTCTTTTGTCAAAAGTAAGTGGCGTGAACATGCCATAACCCTGATCCCATTTGAGCGTGCTAGGAGACTCACAGATTGATCCAAGGGATCCGATGCCACCTTTCTCTGTATTTACGAGTCCTTGCAAACGGCTAACTTCTTTCTACAGTGTTATAGCAAACAGGTCCAAAACTCAAATTCAAAACATAAATGTCTTCTAGGGACCAGGGCATAGTAAGAGCTCAAAACTAATACTCCCACCGTTCTTGTTAGTTGTCGCCATTGACTTCTTACATCAACTTTTCCCATTCGTCTTATTTAAAAAAGAATAATAAATATTACATATTGTTTATAATTTGATTTATTACTAAAAATATTTGAATCATAGCTTAATTTTATATATTTGAACAATTTTTTGAATAAGACGAGTGGTCAAAGTTGATATAAAAAGTCAACCGCGATGACTGAAAAAGAACGGAGGGAATACTAGACTAGAATAAAATCATCTATACCTTAAGATGCTGAATCTGTAAACGCATGCTCAGAACATCACCGGAAGCATCCTCATTTATGATAGCCTACAAAGAGAAGTACCCAGCTGATGCTTGCACAATGACAAGAGACAAAATAGTTGCATAATAACTTATATGTGCAGGTTACGTACATTATTCCTTATATATTTTGCCCGCTGCGCAAATTTTAACGTGCTTAATGTCTCAGCAGCACAACTGGTCAGAAAGGGAGAAACATGTCAGTAATGTATCAAGTATAGCATCTCAAAATAGGAGAGACATATAAAATTAAAAAAGAAGGGTCAAGATTAGAAATCAACCAGCTAGATGGGCTAATGTTTGCAATTATAGTTGTCTTCGAATTTCCACCAAGAGAATCCTGGACAGCGGAGAAAAGTTATAAGCAAAAGTTTTGCCATCAACTGTTAACTTATTCATTTATATCTCTAGCAATCAACTTACAACAAATAATTCACCACCTTGTGCGTATTACCTGGAGGAGAAATGTCAATTTTGAATCTCGGTAGGGTACATGGTGTGACTTTTTGTTTGACACAGCAATGAGGTTCGTAATGACAAGTCTGCAAGAATGATATTGACAGAAATGTTGAGAAATGAAAAGGTCTTTATACCATGACTTGTATTAGATTCAGTTTAGTAAGCTCATCTCAAATCAAACTTTAAATATTTTCTATTTCTATTAACTGAATATTTGAAGGTGCTCAGCTAACCCTAAAGTTGAAAGCGACTTGTTGATGTTGGTAGCTTCCTTCAACCGTTCCCCTTCAGCACCTGAGCTCTTTTGCCTACAACGCAGAAGTCACAAATGATGAGACAGTGTGAAAGAACATGACAAGTACGTGCCCCTGTGATGAAACTATAAGATATCCACCTCTAACAAGAACAAACTAAAAATGTTAAATTTGCAGCTTACCTCTCTGAGCCAGCAAGATCAACAAGGTTGAGACGAGAAAATCGGTGATGGTTGATACCTTGTGATTCCCACTGTATGTTTAATTCATAAGAGTAAGTGATGCAATAGATATTGACATCTTCGAAACAAAAGACTGATGAAGAGCATGTTATAAGATGAAAAACATAGAAATAGGGTGGTGAATATTTGCACCTTGCTCTCTATGAGGCAAGTGAAAACACTATGAGAGCGGCTACTTGCTCTGTTCATATTGGTGGCTGCCACCTTTCTGTTTGCTGCCCCCTGAAAAGAAAATGTGAATGCATATAACGTTATAAGTCTAGTACTAAAATAAAAACTTCAGCACCAGAAGGGATATGTACAGGCTTAGTTCCAATTGAAAACTGATAAAGGGCATCTTTGTTACACATTCTAGTAGTGGAACCCTCTAAAATGCAGAAACTCACAATCAACTCTTCCCTAGCTCTTGCCAACTTTTGTTTCGCACAACACAAAAGGTCTAGTGCACAATCCCACAATCTACTTGTTTGTTTCAACTTTTACATTATAGAATTTCACAATCCAACTTTTTCATGAATTCTCACAATTCAATGGATTCTCACAATCCCTAGTGGAAACAAAAAGGCCCAAAGAAACTTTAGCTTAATACAATCACAATGATGAAACAACCTAAATGTGTAGATAAAAAAATGCAGCTATTTAATCAATTAAACCTCAATAAGTTGTTGCATTGCTTCTCGAGCATTGGAGACCTCATGTTCAGTCAGATTCTCGACATGGACACCCTTTTTAGCATCCTCTCGTATCTGCAACAAGGAAATAGGGTCACTCAGGTTGTATTAATATATATGTCAAAAAATTTGAACCTTCCTAGCAATACTTTGAAAAGATGCCAGAACGAAAATACAATGAACAAGTGAATTGACATAATTGAACGAGGAATTGCAAAAAAAAAAAAACATAAATAGCATAAACTTAAGTGTGCATTCCAGATAATTACATGCAGGTTTACAGCATTTGGGTTCAGTAAATCCAGAATTTGTTCATTGTAGATCTCCAAGAAAGAGCATTTACAAGTGAACCTAAGCTTTTCTTCTTTCCTTATTTCCTTTTCCTGCAAACATTAGTGAAAATTAGCTAATAATATGTCATGGACAGCTAAAATCAGACACCTAAAATCAATAGATCACAAAACTTACCTTTTGGATTCGTGAAAAGAGATGCTCAAACACTCGAGGCGTCATACCACAGTTCACATTATTCCTCCGTGTTCCATTTTCTATATCACCGAGCATCGTGTGTGTTTTTCCGCTTCCAGTCTAGTAGAAGCAGGTACTTTTGTCAGCATAATATTTAAAGTTAAATCGAGAATGACACCCTGGGAATTGGATGCAGAAATATGAATGTCAATCCTGTAGCTCACCTGCCCATAAGCAAACATGCAGCTGTTATAACCAGATATACAGTTCTCCACCATGGGCACCCCAGCAACCTTGAACATGTTCTCCTGAACAGCACAAGAGGAGGAGCATCACACAATTCGCACAAATAGTTTAAGTTAGAGGGGGAAAAGGAGATGAAAACTAGACCAGGAACTGGGTCTGGGAGCATCAAATGTACCTGGGTGACATGCTCATCCGCGACGAGATCGAAAGTGAAACGGGACTCGGGATGACCGGTCCACGTGAGGCTCTGGCTGCTATCCTGCCTGACGCACGTCTTGTGCCCCTTCAGCGATATCTCGCTGCTGCTGAGAGGCCGGATACGGATCACAACCTGCAGATGGAACGGTTAAGCAAACCACCACGAGGTGCTCGACGAAATGCTCGCCGACACAGACCAAGTCACTCCCGCTAGTGAAGAAGAAGCCAGCAGAGTGGAAGAGAAGTAGGAAACCCTACCTGCACATTGTTGTCCTTCCAAAAGGAGGGGTCCTCCTGCAGCTCGAACCGCGCGGGAGTGGCGGCGGAGCTGCTGCCGCCGAGTTCGTCGTCGAAGTCGTCCGACGGCATCGCAGGCACGGAGGAGGCAGTGGTGGGGTAGCGGTACCTGGAGCGCGTGGGGCGGCGGCGGATCGGAGATGCGGGAGGGGGAGGTCAGGAGGAGGATGCAGATGGGGGTTTGAAATGGGGAGCGGAACAGCAGAGGAGGCGAGAGCCGAGAGACGCTGGCCGATTTCGAATTGGGACTTGGGGGCAAGCTGCCTTTTCAAAGCAAAGCGATTTGCTGTGCTGCGTGTGCGCCGTCCAGGTCTGTAGACTTTGAACCCGGTGGCTCGAGGACACGTCGAAATGTTCTAACTTTAACTTGCAAACTGTTTTAGTAGTATAAAAAAAATATTTCACGTAGTAATATAAATTATTCTAAAAATATGACTGAAAAATATGTAAATTCTTACTCACCTGAATCCTGATAAGGAACAAATCTCTCCCATAAAAATAAATTAAAAAAAATAAATTTGTCTTGGCCAATTGGACAATTTTAAACCAGAAGCAAAGAAACAGTTTGGGCTTAGAAAATTATAAGTAGCTATGACCAAAAATATAAACACGGAAAAATTACGCGCCAGGTAGGGGTCGAACCTACGGCCTTCTGCTTAGGAAACAGACGCTCTATCCACTGAGCTACAGGCGCTGGGTTGATATTGCTTTTCAATTAATCAATTTAATAATATTTTAACCAAAGCCTAACTTCACACCCGAAGAGGGGTCCAGATACTCCAGGAGCAAAGGCGGCGGCGGCGGCCGAGGGGAGAGGCGGAGCGCAGCACAGACGCAAACGCCGAGGAACCAACAAACAACTCGACAGCCATGGCTCTGCTGATGGATCCCGGCGCCGAGCCCAACACGGAGAACGAGCTGGCCGACCTCGCCGGCATCGCCGCAATCAAGGAGGCTGCGGCGCGCGAGTACAAGGAGCAGGGTAACCAGTTCGTTCGGATGGGCCGGAAGCACTACGCAGATGCCATGGACTGCTACAGCAAGGCCATCGCCCAGATGGAGCCCTTTTCCTCCCCCGACTCTGCCGCCGACGCCTCCGTCATCTTCGCCAACCGCGCCCACGTCAACCTCCTCATGGGCAACAACCGCCGCGCGCTCGATGATGCCGAGCAGGCCGTCCGTCTCTCACCCTCCAACATCAAGGTCCGTGCTATCACCCCTCTTTCCTATTTCGCATTTTTGATCCAATGGAGGAGCTGCCGTGTGATATGTGAGATTCCTGTAGCTAGGCATACTACCGGGCTGCGAAGGCGGCGCTGGCGCTTGACTTACTGCCGGACGCGGCGTCTTTCTGTCGGAGGGGGCTCGAGCAGGACCCCGCTAGCGAGGAGTTCAAGAAATTGCTGTCGCAAGTGGAGACGCGGCAGAGCGAGCAGGAGCGTCAGAGAGCCAAGGTTGCAAATGCAATCGCCACAGCCAAGGTCTCGTGTCCTCCAAATACACCAGTTTGGTATTTTCATACTGTGTGGAATTGACTGGCGCTATTGTGTATGTTTAGGATCTTGCTGGTGCTATGGAGAAGAGAGGGATCAAGCTTGGGAAGGCATCCTATCAGGAGCTCACTGGAGTGAAGAAGCCGAAGCTAGATGACCAGGGCGTGCTCCACTGGCCTGTTCTTCTGCTATATCCGGAGGTCATGTCAAGTGACTTCATTGAGGATTTTCTAGAGACGGATACGTTTTCACCCCACCTTGATGTCATATCCTTCCCAAGTTACATGACATGTCTTTTATTTGATTTAAATGTGCACATGAGTAAACATTATTCTTTAAATTTTGGCACCCTTAACTATCAAACATGTTCTCAGAAAGTTCTCCACCATTGCCATGGGATGAAAACCACACTTACACGAGGGACGCAGTTGAGCTGTATTATCAGGTTTGTGTGAGTGCTCTGAATTTGGCTCGGAGTGGTTCATGTAGGACATTATGACAAAGCAAGATCGAATGATGTTCGTGTTTTATAGCTTATATGCTAGTATATTCTAATATGCTCTTCATTTTCTTTTTTATTCACGTTAACAAATCACCCATGAATTCTGGTGAACAATGAGTAAGCCTGTATGCTGCATATTGTAATAACTTGCGTAAGAAGCTGTACATATAAGTTGCCTTCAGGATAAGGCAATATATAATGTAATAATCACATAACACTTACTATGAACCGAGATGGTTTGATCCATTGGTTATCTTGTAATATGCTTTTATTGGCATTGATTAAGGTAGTCATTAGTTGTATTTCAGTTTAGTTGGTAATAGTCCTGAAATTGTGACCTTACAGTATGCATATCTGACTTTGAAAATCGTAGAACATGGGGGATCAAGAGGTATTGACACCTGAGATTTTGATAATGCATTATCTAGTTCAGCTTTTGTAATCTGGTAGACTTGTTTTAAATCTTTTCAGTTCACAACTGCAGCGTTTGGCAGCCGCAATACTTTACTGCTTTGACAGCCAGATTTAGATATAGAAGCTAGTTTTTTGCTGTTGATTTAGCTGACTCTTCATTTTCATCTAAGGCTGGTGTCGGCAAGCTTTTGTTGAGAAGCGAAATATTACAGTACCTTCTAGAGGGTACTATAGACTCAAAGTCACTTCCAGAAACTCTTTTTGATGTCAACGATGGGGGTGGCCAGAGCAGCACAGTTACATCATCAAGTATGTAGATGCATTACATCCTGTATCTCCTTAGCATAATACTTGACGGCTAACACAACAAGCATTGCAAGTATTCAGAACATTTCCGTTTTGGTTAGGAAGGTGATTATGGTGTACTATTGAGCTTTATGCCGTTGTTACTTGCATTATTCTTTGATATGCAGATGATGACTCTGGTCAGTGGATCAAAGTAAACGAAGGCGAAACGCTACAAGAAGTGCTACAGCATAAAGCCTATATCGTCCCTGGAATTCCTGGTTTGTTCCTTGAGCCTCTGAATACTTTACATTGTTACCTTTCTGATACGAATTGTATCCAGCAGCAGTGAATAATTCGCACACCGTCTTTCTTCATGCAGTGTTCTTTGTTGTTTCGAGGAAGTCTACGTTTTACAAGAAATTCACAGCTGGGAATTGGTCTTTGCCATAATTCAACACTACATTCAGTTCAGCATTTCTGGAAGAGGGTAGTCATTTTCGAGAAGAAAGGGCAGATGGTTAGTCATGGATACAATCAGAGCACTGAAGACGTTCTATTTAATCCTCGTTGTTCTGGTGTGCTAGTAGATGACTAGATGTGCTCTCGTCACCATCTACACCAGTGCTGACAGTTTGTTGGCCAGCTTACTTGATCGATGCCTCATGGCTGAGTGCTGGTTTTACATGATAGTTTTTGTCTCTGTAACTGGTGTAATGTTTTGATGTGACATTTTAATTGAGTTGTTGATGTTCCTAGCTATTGAACTTGGGATTGAGCTTCCATTTTGCGATCTGTTTTTTTTTTTCCATCAAGTGGCTGTCAGCAGCACTAGTATATTGATCCAGAGTACAGGCCCGGCGTTCCTCATCAGTATTTTGTTTGTGTCCTGACCTCAATCAATACCGAAGCGGAAGCGGATGCGGCTGGGGGGCGAGTGATCTGCGCTGCCATGTTCATTGCATGCGCACGCAAACGAGGCGAGAGGCGGCCTTGCTAGCATGGACTAGTGCGGTGGCGCCTCGCAGCCAGTGCCAGATGTCTGGGGACATGCGCGAAGGAAGGACGCGATGACATCAAACGTAAGCCGGTTCATCTCTATCCCGTGCCGCCCACCCGACACGGTCAGTACACGGTGGTACAAAAAGGCAGCGATTGCCACCGTACATGGCTGCGTACGTCCACCATATGGAGGAGGAAGAGGCCGTCGCTGCGGCGACTATGGCAGAGGAGGGGGCGAGCGGCACAACGCGAGAAGAAGCCGGGAGGAGTGCGCCGCCGGCGCTGAAGGTGGTGGCGGCCGTGGACGCCAGCGAGGAGAGCCTGCACGCGCTGTCGTGGACGCTGGACAACATCCTGAGGGGCCACCCGGACGCGGCGCTCGTCGTCGTGCACGCGCAGCACGTCGTCGAACACTTCGTCTACCCCGTCGGCGGGCATGGTATTGTACTGGAGCCGTCTGACTAATCTGAGCACCTTTTCTTTATGAGATTTGTTATGGTACTTGAAATTAATTCCAACCGTTTATCAGAACTTTTTATTTATCAGAACTTTTTATTTAGTATTTTATTTCTAAGCATCGGACTGACGTCGAGTTTGTGCGCGTGCCTGCGCCGAGCCGAATGAAGCCACCGCGTACGCGCCCACCGCGGCGCTGGCGTCCATGAGGAAGGCGCAGGAGGAGAACTCCCGGAAGATCGTAGCGCGCGCGCTCGACATGTGCAACGCGAAACAGGTGTTGAACGCGACGGCCGCCGTCGTGGAGGGCGACGCCAAGGAGGCCATCTGCCAGGCTGCGGAGGAGATGCACGCCGGCCTTCTCGTCCTCGGCAGCCGAGGCCTGGGTAGAATCAAGAGGTAGTAGTACTAGCAATCAATCAATCAATCAATCAATCAATCTATCAGTGAGCGTGACTCTTCGATTTTACGCGGCTGATGTCGTATTGTATGCCCCCCGTGATCGCTTGTGCAGGGCGTTCTTAGGCAGCGTGAGCGACTACCTGACCCATCACGCCTCCTGCCCTGTCCTGGTCGTGAAGCCACCGAAAGCGCACGCCAAGTGAAGACGAAGAACCCGGCAAACAAACCAAACCAACTCCTGCGTACCTCTGGACTACTGAACTCGCTTTACTAGTAGGAGGATAAATACAGCGCCCTGTGGCCTGTGCTGATGTCAATAAGTACGTATGTAATCAGTCTACTAGAAGTAGATAAGTTCCATCTCCGTAAGAATGTTAGGAAAGTAGTGTTACTAGTCCTGAGGATGGACTATCTTACACCATCAATGTCCACCTGAATGTATGTATCATCAGAGCACTCCTGATAACCGTTGTTGAAGAGGCTTTAGATTATATATATCATCTGAGTGCCTACTTTCTGCGTCTGGCACCGTCAAAGTGCGTCGTTGCCATTATTGTGATGCTCGCATGAAAAACCAAAGTGCGTCGTGCTCTGTGTGCTGCCATGCACGCTCACAGCACGAGCACGTGCACGTTACCGGGTCTGGCCTCGCCGTGCTGGCACGGGAATGCTATGTTGGCAAATGGCGCACGCACCAGAACCATGGCTCTGCATGACTGCATGTGTGGTTGAGTCCCGACCCCCCGGCCGTGCCACGACGACGCGTTGACCCTGTGGCGACTGATGGCGAGATGCCGCGCAGGCCTGAAATTAAAGCTGCATTTGAGAGAGAACAGAGGACGCGAACAAGAACGACCGCCCATCGATCTCCATCCCGTGGCGCCATCCACGCACGCAGCCGCGCCGAGCTGACACGCAGCGCAGGCACGACCTGATGTATACACACACGTCTCCTCTGTTCTGTGTTTGCGCAGATTACGCGCCGCACGAACGAGGCCGCAGGCGAGTAGCGGCGGGGCGGCAAGGGAACAGGTCGAGAGGAAGAAGAAGCCGAAGACGATGCCGGAGCTGAAGGTGGTGGTGGCCGTGGACGCGAGCGAGGAGAGCCTGCACGCGCTGTCGTGGGCGCTCGACAACGTCGTGCGCCCGCACCCGGACGCGGCGCTTGTCGTCGTCCACGCGCAGCACGACGCGGAGCAACTGGCGTACCCCCTCGCCGCGCAGGGTATCCGTAAGCGCTGTACTACTTGCTACCCGTGCATGCGGCCGGCGACGCTTGGCTTGGGTTTGGGTGTGCTGACGCTCGGGTAATTTTCTTTTGTATGTATCCGAAGGGATCGGGTACGTGCCGCCCTGGGTGATGGAGTCCATGAGGAAGGCGCAGGAGGACAACTCCAGGAGGGTGGTGGCGCGCGCTCTGGGCATCTGCAAGGTGAACCAGGCAAGTCGTTCGTTGTTCGCACGGCCACATGTTTGTTTCCTTCTTCTTGCGCTACCTCCACGCGCGATCGAACGCCGGCGGGCGAATTCGAAGCTAATGGCGCTGTTGTTTGGCATGCAGGTGGACGCCACGGCCGTCGTTGTGGAAGGCGACGCCAAGGAGGCCATCTGCCAGGCCGCGGAGGAGATGCAGGCCGGCCTCCTCGTCCTGGGCAGTCGAGGCCTAGGCAGAGTCAAGAGGTGTGTGAATAAAGGATCGGATGAATCGGGCTGCAAGGCGTGTAGTAATAATTTGCTCTGCTGATCATGTTTGCTGGTGAAAACGATGCAGGGCCTTTCTTGGCAGCGTGAGCGATTACCTCGCTCATCAGGCGTCCTGCGCCGTGCTGGTCGTCAAGCCGCCCAAAGCGCACGCCAAGTGAACGTTACTGTTGTTTTACAATATTTGCCAGTGTCTTCATGCTGTCAATAAGGACGTATGTATGCCAAGTGAACGTTGCTGTCATCTTTTTTCCTTGTTCATAGTATCAACCGATCGCTGCAACAAGATAATCTCTTTGTTCGTCATCAGAGTTCCATTCTTCGTGCTCTTGTACCACCAGCACGTAGCAAAAAGTGGATAACTGCAGTCGAAGTACTCCTTACTCGTTCATTCGGCAAAACCATCATTACTATTGTAGAACATTATCATCCGGGCTAAAAAGGGATAACTGACATCGTTCATATTTTGACTGACCAAATGATCATTTCATATCAAGTGATACAAATTCATCAAACAAATATTGTGATTGTTTTCTAACACACACGCGTGACACGACTGCTCAGTGACCTGTCAACAAGGATTGAGCATTTTCAGAGAGGTAAGTCATCAGCTAACTGGAGGCACCGTCACTTTTCTCCCAACCGCCGAGTCTGTGTGCAGGGTCATAGTTAGTGAACAACCGGAACTCGTTGCCCAGTTTGTTTGAGTGCTGAGGCTTGAAACCACAGGGACGAACGTTGAGGAGCTCCACGGCTCGGTCCTTCTGAACTTCCCCTGGCAATAGATATATCAATCACGTGAATTTTCGTCAAAGAACAAACAACATCAGCTGAATCCATCTACATATAGTATCATAATGCTCAGGCTACTACTACAACGATATTCTTTCTTTGTTAACTTTTAATGGCTTCGCTAAGGGTACATAGCAATACACTATAAACAACTGCAGATTAAAAGCATATGGTGTCATTTCTCTGTAAGTAACCAAGGAGATGGTCATCCCGAATGCAGCAGAAATTGCAACAACGAGCATCAAACTTTTACTCAATTTTCCTGTACTACCGAACGTAGCTAAAACAATATCAGGAACCATCAAGCTCCAGCCCAGTCATCAACTCACTAACCAAAATCTCATGAAAACCGTATCAGGAGACATGACATCAGAAGTACATGTGTACCGACTTGTTTGTGAGACCATATCAAACCGTCAGTCAGCATTTCTTGGCTCGTCAGTATTCCATTTACTGGTAAGTTATCAAACAGGAACATTTAGATACCGCTATTCTATTTCATCATTATAGAGCCCAATTACCTGTGAGCAGGAGCAGAAACGAGCCTTCAGGCTGTGCGAGGAAAGACACTGTCTTGGCAACCTTCTCCAGGCACTCCCGACTCTGCACCAACAAACAACCCACGAATCACCATTTCTCCTCACATATTTCATCTAATCTTATAATTCAATAGCTAACCAATGTACCAGTAGCATTCGACCCATACCAGGTAAGGAGGATCGGCGACGACAACGCGGTAGGCGTGCTTCATCGCCGGTGGCAGCTCCTCCGGTCGGTTATAGTCATAGAAGGTGAAGTCGCCGCCGTACTGCCCGAATCGCTCATCGTACTCCAGGAGCTGCGCCGGCACGCCCGGGTCGCTCTTCTTGAGGTAGGCGTAGAGCGTCGGGCACGCTATGCAGGCCACGGCGCCGGACGCGCCCGAACCGGTAGAGGGGGAGGCGAGGCGGATGACCTCCTCCACCAGCGTCAGCGCCGTAAGTTCGTCGTACCAGAACTGGCTCAGCCGCCAGTCCTCCGCTACCAGCTCCACCCGGCTTTCCCCTTCCCCTGCGTCCGGCTCAGGCCCCTGCTGCTCCGCTAGAAACTCCTTCAGCGCCTCCAGCGCCGCCGCGCTCAGCTGCGGCACGTCATCCTCTTCCTCCTCTCTGTCCTCCCGCATCCACCTCTCATCCTCCACGCCGCTCGCCGCCATTGCATCTACCCACCCAGTTGGGGCAGCGAAGTCCGAGGAGGGCGGCGGCGCAGCGTGTGTGAATGCTTCGCTTCGCTGAGACTCGAGCCTTCTTCCATCCGAAGAGCCCATAGGCCCTTGAACTCCATAAAACGGGCCAACATTTGGTTTATGTGGGCCTATTTGAATCGGCCCATGGGAGCCTGTGGAACAAGAGCAGTAATAAAGCAGAGTGGCAATGGAATCGCAGGGAGAGGGAGGGGAGTGGGAAAGGAGAGCGAGGGAAGGAGGGAGGTGGATGACCGCCGCGCCTCCGTATCCGGGCGTGACGAGCTAGCCAATCGATTCGACTCGGTCTGCCTCTCTGCCCCGGCGCCGGTGCCGGCCGCCGTCGTCGTACGCAACATGAGCAGCTAGTCAACAGGGAGCAAAGGGGGGCAGTCGGCAGTTCGTGTTCGCTGCGCTTCGCCTTACCATTTGCCGCCCGACCGCCCGTCGCATTCGGGCCGCCGCCTTTCCGCCTAGACGTGCCGCTGCTCGATAGAAGTGCGGCTGGGGTCTAGGGACAGATCCGTCTGCCGTCTGGTGTGCTCGAGCGCAACGGCGTGGGAGGAACCGAGGGAGCGGCTGGGTTCCTTCTTCTGGAAGCTTCTGGTTCGGGCGATCCGGTCCGGTGCAGTCGGCGGCAATGTCGGGCTCGTCGGCAGCAGGGGAAGACATTGTGCAGCACCTCTCTTCGAATTCCAACCCGTCCTCGTCCAAGCTCGCCAAGCTGGAGGCCCGCATGGCCGGCAAGGCCGTCTCGGCGCCATCGTCGCCGCCACCCCATGCTGTGGTTGCGAGCGGCTCCGTCGTCGCATTTATGGACCAGGAGGAGCTGCCCGAGTCCTCTTCAGACGACGATGTCATCCCTAAACCTTTAACTCCGCCTCTTACCTTTCCTTCACTATTTTTTTGGGGGCACAAGTACAGTAGCGTTGAAACCTAGCATCTTCAATTGCTTTGCTTGCATATTACCTATGATACTATTATCCTTCTGGTTCGAACGTTTCGTAATGTTTCTTTCTTAAAACCGTGCATTTGATAGGTTGCTCGTGCAATTGTCTACAACTGCCTGTACTTTCACCCTTCTTCTACCCTACCCTGATCCCATTTGATGTTTCCTTCTTTTTACTGATCAGAACGGTGAGGAGTTCTTGATACAAAAGAATATCCTGAAGCGTCCGAGATCTCCAGATGATGACCTTGGAAATATTGAGGTGTGTTCATCTGATAGGAACCAGATTGAATTAATATATTATTATGGTCTTCTGCATTTGCTTAGGGTTCACCCTTGAGTCAAGGCATTCTTTTGATTGGTGCATGTTCTTGTAATTATAAACATCAGGGATCGTCAGATGAGGCGACAAAAATTTTAGATGTGGTGGAACCAAGACCGTCCTTAGACACCGCAAATAGGAAAAAGCAAGGCCGTGGAAGGGGTCGTGCTGGTACAGGCCGAGGGCGTGGTTCAAAGACTGTTGATCAAACACGGTCAACTTCATCTTCTTCAGCAGCTACAACAAATGGTCAACTAGATAAATTAACTAACAAAGTATGTCGGATTGTTTATTACCTTGATTTCAGTTTAGATCCTTCGTTGAGTTTTGAATTACTTGTGGCACTAGTTTTTTTTTTTAATTTAATATTCTGCTATCTTGATTTAATTTCAAACTTTTAGGCTCAGCCAAAGATATTTGAAGTATAACGAGCAACAAAATTTATTAACGAACAAATTATATTTAAATTTGCTATTATGTGCTCTTTATATAACCTATTGTTATTTTTGAAGCTTTATGGCTCAAGTTTCAGTGTCGGGGGGGGGGGGGGGGGGGGGGGTATTATTTGAGTGACTCATCTGCTAAATTATTAATTCATTCCAACAGGAGTACCGGTCAAGCATACAATCTGGCATTGATGACAGGGCTTCTTTACAGGTAAAATTCACTTCTCTTTTTTTTCCTCAAAAACTCAGGAGCTTAATTATATTTAGAAGAAAATGGGACAAGAACCCAGTACAACACATGCTTCACACCCCATTATATACGAGTTACATTCATGCCTGTGACTAAATACAATAAAACAACCCCTTCTCCTAATCATCCGTCAGGTGCTCAGTCAAGACGGATAACCCTCAAGGCCCTGCCAGGGACCACAACAGATGCTCCCTCCGGCCAATATCC
Organism: Oropetium thomaeum; assembly: GCA_001182835.1. Lineage (NCBI taxonomy): Eukaryota > Viridiplantae > Streptophyta > Magnoliopsida > Poales > Poaceae > Oropetium > Oropetium thomaeum. The sequence goes on along the minus strand of LFJQ01000018.1, from coordinate 1,039,240 downwards.
AAGATTGGGCAAGGCTAGGAGTCTTCACATCAAACACATAACAATTTTGGTGTTTCCATAAAGCCTATTTCATTTCGAGCCACTGGTTGCTTCATGTGCATCGAAAGAGTTACCTTTAGGCTGCGATGAGAGGGAGTGACGACCGACCTGCCTGCGCCAAACAAACTAGAATTGCCTTGCAAAGACGCACTAGACAAGTGGATGGTTGATGGTTTCGCTTTCGTCCCCCTGATCAAAAAGTCGGCATTGAGTGGGGTGCAGTAGTCCTCATCAATCAATGCAATCCACGGTTCAGCACCATCTGTGAGCTATGTGTCGTAGAAAATGTTTATCAAAATATGGCTATTCATCTGGCGATTGTGAACATATACTGTGCAAGAAAACCAAATATGATGTTTCATTTTACTTTCAAATTTCTAGTCTAAATCTCTCTCCATTGAATAGGAAGAATTGTCAACGTTACGTGGCAAAGTTGCATTTTTGGAGGAGGAGCTTACTAAATCGCGTCAAGAGGCAACTGATTACCGTCAACTTAGCGACAGATTAGCAAAGGTAAGGAAATAATTGCTACAATGGTTCTTTTACTGATGAATTTTTTAGTGTCCCTGACCTGTTGGCCCTGCTTATGCTGCTAGGAAGTGAAGGATCTCAAAGACCATGATCAACAAACGAGATCAAAGGTTGTCAACTTGTTTGTATTTACCTTGTTTGTTTGGATACTGTTCATTCTTTTGTTTATTATATCACTTATTTATGTTGTATCTTGAAAACTTAAAACTCACTACTCGAGCATATCATTGTTATGCAATAAACATTTCATTTCGCTCTCTTCTATATACGTTATGAGATGTTGTAACATTCAGTGTTCACTGTTAACATTTTTCCTTATAAATACAACGGAAACGGTTATGCACATATCACATAATTAGATCTTTTTTAGAATTTAGTGCATGCTGCTCTTTGCCCATGTGACTTTCATGCAGCATGGTGTTTTCCTTCTCACCTTCTTTTCTTTTTTGTCTATCCTGTTCCCCAGGACTACTACTATGAATGAAAAAACTTACTACCTCCATGGTAACCATGGGAAACTAACTGTTCTAATTTTCATTAATGCAGCAAATGAAGGTTCTATCTGATCTGCTGATATCTGTGTCAAAAGCAGAGAGGCAAGAAGCACGAATGCGGATAAGGCAAGAATCTTTCAGACTTGGGAATGTTGGTGTTATGAGGTAAATTCCCAATGTCCAGCAATTGATGCCTTCTTTATGGAAATCATACTTATGTTAGAAATACTTCTCCTAGCTAGTTTTGTCCAGTCTGTTTTCTAGTCTTGACACCTTGAAAGTTGCAGATGCCACTTCTTCTTTTCCTTTTTCATATATGTGTATTATATACTGACTTCTAACTATCCTCTTCCATAATTTAGGGCTGGAACTATTATTTCTGAAACTTGGGAGGATGGCCAGGCCATAAAGGATGTTAACTCTCATTTGGTGAGTTTCTGTTACATATCAATACGTCTATTTCTGCAGAGTTTTTTTTAAGGACAGAGCAGATATTAGTTGTAAGATCGTACAAGTGTATGAAGTGTAGACTACTAGAATCTATATCTGCATGGCTGACCAATTTGTAACTCAGTACCAGTTTTAATCAAGAAGGTGTACACTTCCACCAGTAATGGACAAGTGTCAAACCTTACCCCTCTTGACTGTTGTTAAAATTTTGAGTCATTAATACCAAGCATCATATTCGGAGACAAACATGTGTAATCTTGTTTTTGTTCTCTGTTTTCCTTTTTCTCTTGTTTGTGTTGGATCTCATGTGTTTCATCTCTAACCTACCCCAACTTGTTTGGGACTAATAGGCTTGGTTGTTGTTGTCGTCGTCGCCTTAATAGTTCCAGCTGGTTCTGGTTTATATGTTCACAAAGCTTCATCAATTAAAGCCTTTTGGCTGCTTTGCAACTTTAAGTGTCTTTCATTCATGACTGCCAACAACAACAACAACAACAACAACCAGCCTTTTAATACCAAGCAAGTTGGGGTAGGCGCATCCATTCATTACTGCCATGACCAATATTAAAGTTTGACTGCACCTTAGCCTTGTTCGTTACAGCTATCTGTGGCACCAACCATAACTGTTCATTCATAGCATGTTGTCCGCACTAAAAATTTTTTCATGTACGAGTACGAGGTCAAACATCTTACTTTCTGATAGTGATATCCTTCAATGTTGCTTGGTTCTTATGTATACTGGATTTCTCTGAAGAAATCTTTGTTGGAGACTAAAGAGGCTATTGAAAGGCACCGTAAATCACTCAAGAAAAGACAACCTGGTGACTATTCTTCGTCCCTTTCGCTCTCGCTCTCTCTCTCTTCTGATTGCCTGGGGCTCTGCTGACCTGAATTGTTCATAAAGCTGCAAATGCAACCATTTTGCTTATGTTTTTGGCTGGACATCAATGCATGCAAAATTTGTTCCATGAAAAGAAAATTGAAATGAAATAACAGTTCATGCAGATTTGTACTTATGTTGCTTCATGTCTAGTTTATTCTTTTTATACTAGTTCTAAAGGAAATCTTATTCCATTATCACAGCTGTGAAATTTAAATATGCATAGATCAGGTCAAGTATATGATTATCTTTTTCCAAATTTCTTATAATTTTCACTCTCCTTTTTTATTCATATTTTAATTTTTTTTTTGTTTAGACAAGGGTGATGGCAGTGATGCTGAGACTAGCATGACCGAAGAAGATATTGTCTTACAGGATGAGATATGTAAATCTCGGCTAACAAGTATCAAACGGGTAAGTTTCCTTTGTTACTGCTACTTGCGCTTGATACACCCTTAATCTTCTTTCCTTGAATTCTTTTTAGGAGGAAGAACAGTATTTGAGAGAAAGAGATCGGTATGAGTTGGAGAAAGGACGGCTCATTCGTGAAATGAAGCGTCTCAGAGATGAAGATGGATCACGCTTTAACAACTTTCAAATTCTTCACCATCGTTATGCTCTCTTAAATCTTCTCGGTAAGGGAGGGTTTAGTGAGGTTTACAAGGTATATACCATTCCTTTACGTTCTAGATACAACGTAAATCTGAGATGCATTATTTCATTTTACTCAACAGCCCCTATTGAACCATTAAGTTTTTTCCTAGAAAGAAACTAATTTTCCTCCTTTAGCATGCCTTGATTATTAAAAGAGGTTGGTGCTATTTTAGAGACCATACTTCTGGTTTAGAATGAGTGTGATCCTACCCATCCAAACTGGTCCTGAGAGATAGCATGTGATAAAGTCAGATAAAAAGATAACCAACATCTCAAACATGATAACCTAGATTAATGTTGGGATTGGATCCATGTGTAGGTGAGCCTGGATGAAATTCACAGAAGTAACATGCATGTCTGAAACGTAATCAATCTCAAAATCTTTTCAATTGTCCTTTGGCTTCTATCTCTTTTGAAAATTTCCTGTGGTAAATTAGTGTCTGATGTGTACCATCCTAATTAGCTTAAATGTATATACTCATGTTGGAACATTGAACAGTAAGTTAGTGTTTCATATAATTTGTACTGATAGAGGTATAGAGCATGTGAATCCACTTCGTAGATGACATCAACAATTTCATGAATGAATTTCTTTGGGCAGGCTTTTGATTTGATGGAGTACAAGTATGTGGCATGCAAGCTTCATGGTTTGAATGCTCAATGGAGCGAGGAGAAAAAACAGAGCTACATACGGCATGCAATTCGTGAATATAACATCCACAAAACCTTGGTTCATCCAAACATTGTCAGGCTATGGGACATATTTGAGATTGATCACAATACATTCTGCACCGTCCTAGAATATTGCAGTGGTATAATATGTTTGCTAAATGACTTTTTGAATTCTATTTTGTATGGCAACATAAATCTGAGTGTGTATTATTTGTTTGCTGTTGCTGGTACCCATTTGCCAGAAACTTTATTCTTTACTGTCTCATACCAGCATAAATTTCATAGGTAAATGGGGGTATTTTGAGGGATAAAAATGTAGAGAAAATGGTCATGTGAGATGAGTACCTTATGAAGCATGATTGCATGGTACCTGAATTTTATCAGAAGTGTGTTGCAGTTATATCAATAAAATTAACACAAGAAGTTTCCCTCAAAAAAATTAACACAAGAAGTGTGTTGCAGTTAATGTTAGTTGGTTAGTTGGTTCTGATGGTATTGGTTGTTGCTTATCCATAATAACATGCGTGATATTCATTAAACTGAGCTCACTTCATAGAGATGGCAGCATAGGATGGGTTGGCAGCGGATCGGTATAGCAAAGAATAGCAGGGTTGTATTTATGAATACTAGTCACTACATTCATTCCTTCATTATAAAATGAGTAATAAGAGTATTTCTAATTTTAAATTAAATATGTTCAGTAAGTACCAAATGTTAATTTACAAATTCATAGGTACATATATGCTTCAAGAAATTTGCAAATATGACTTTGAAACTTATGTGGACCACTAACTTTGCTAACGGTCTACTACAGCACTAGTGGTTGCTGTTGTTCAGACTGCTATATGCGAATTTATGTACATTGCTTTCTTCTGTGGACACTATTTAGTACAACGATATATGAGTTTGCATGCCAAGCTCTTGCGGTGGAGTGGCTAACAGCGGCAGATGGAGTGCTGCCCACCCGGGTTCGAGCGCGTCACCTTCTTTAAAAAATGCCAGTCTCACCCCTTTGGTCTAATAGTAGTATATATGAGTTTGCATTGTGCCCCATACGATAGATAAAGTTCTCCCTCTTAATTTACATTTATTCCATTCAATACAAATTTTACTCATTCCTAGGAAGCTTTTTAATTAAAATCCTGTATTATCTGTTGTTAATGACTTGTTACCTAAATCAGCATCTCTTAGATAAGGAAACCAGCCACAAGAAGCAATAACATTATCTCCATTGCTAATGTTTTACCCAGGCAAGGATCTTGATGCAGTCCTTAAATCAAGTCCAGTTCTTCCAGAAAAAGAAGCAAGAATCATAATTGTTCAAATATTTCAGGGCCTTGTTTATCTTAATAAGAGGGCTCAAAAGATCATTCACTATGATCTAAAGCCTGGCAATGTTCTCTTTGATGAGGTTGGTGTTGCAAAAGTTACAGACTTTGGCCTCAGCAAGATAGTGGAGGATGATGTTGGGTCTCAGGGAATGGAACTCACATCTCAAGGGGCTGGAACCTACTGGTGAGTGTGCTTTAAGTTCACCTTTTGCACTAGCTCATGGAACCTTTCAAACGAAATGCCCTTGTGTAATCTTGGGTGCTTGCATTTTTTGCTACACATGGTGCAAATATGATGTTTCTGGTATAGAAATGAATGTTGTTCGTTTTATAAAGTACAACAACTGGTGAAAGTGCCAATGGAACAGTCTCTGGTATCCTGTGATGTCTTACATGAACAAATGGGAAAAACGAAGCATCTTGTACATTCAATTTTTAGTTATGGCAACAAATCATTGTTTCCCTTTTATGATCATGGGTTTCTTCAGGTTTCTAAGCATTTCTGTCTACGATATTTTTTTTCATTCTGTTTTCAGGTATCTTCCCCCAGAATGCTTTGACCTCAGCAAAACACCATTTATTTCGTCAAAGGTAATGGTATCTTGTAACTACTCAACCTTTTGATGCATGTAAAGATTTTTGCATCCTAGTTGGTGAAAATTATTATGATGCATTGATGCCTTGTATACAACAACAGCCAAGCCTTTTAGTCCCAAACAAGTTGGGGTAGTCTAGAGATGCCTATGAGATCCAACACAGACTTTCAGTTTGTTTCATCTCCATAAGAATGGCTAAAAAAATGTATATTAAGATTTTTACATCCTAGTTGGTGAAAATGTATTATGATGCCTTGTATACCTTTTTTTTTCTGTTCACCTGATTGTGAGATATCTTGACCCTCCAAGATAGATACATCTCCTCGATCTAGTTATTTTTATAAACACCTTATGGGGATCTTTTGGTCGAGGGCGATTAAAATGTGAAGGTGCTTCTGCTGTGCAACTTCTTATAGGAAAGTGCCTCCAAAAGCCTACTGACCTAGAGACATGAGGAACGATGAAACTTAAGCAAGCCTAGCTATGATGACGGTTGAACTTCATAAGAATTTTTTAGTAGGGCGTCAATATTTCTATTGTTTTGATGCAGGTTGATGTTTGGTCAGCTGGTGTGATGTTTTATCAAATGCTCTTTGGAAGGCGTCCTTTTGGCCATGACCAGACTCAAGAGAGAATACTTCGTGAAGATACAATAATCAATGCCCGGAGAGTGGAATTCCCTTCAAAACCAGCTGTATCCAATGAGGCAAAGGTCTGTTTCGAATTTGTTCAGATGGCATGACATTTTCATATCCATCACAATTCACATTTATCGATTCGTATTTGCTACAAATGTCCAGTGCAATTGTCATTGGCTTAAATTAATATCATTCTAGCCTCTAGCTAGCAACTAGTCTGACAAATCTCTATATTTTTTCCATATCCTTCATCCGATCTACTGTATATCACTTATTGGATTAAATATTTTGTTTGCTGAGATTGTGAGTGTCTTGGCAAACAAACTGAACTGACATCACCGCAAATGGAAACTTTTAGCTAGGGATCATCAGTACAAGTTCATGTTTGTTGTCACTATCACTGGAAGTACAGGCTGTACTAATCTTTTGTAAGCTAATTGAATCCTTTTTGTAAACATTCACAGGATCTGATACGCCGATGTTTGACATACAACCAATCAGATAGGCCAGATGTCCTAACCATAGCTCAGGATCCTTATCTCTCATATGCAAAACGGTAGATGCTATGCAGGACAAGATTTTGATGGCTATAGGTTCCTGAAAGATTTTGTTTGGGGTGTATTCTTGCAAAGGAGCAAAGGATTCCACAAGCTCAAGAAAATATCATAGGGTTTAATTGTATATGCTGTAAATGTGTGTTGGCCCCATAACAGCAATGACCCGAAGTCATGTGGGTACCCGTTCAAAGGTCATCTTCTTTGTAATATAGAAGAAATAGGTTATCCATTTGAGCGGGTCATGTACTCTTTTCTTGATGCTGTTGCTCCCGGTGCCTAATATGGTGCTCTTGCCAGTGGTCGGTTGTCCTGCTGATAGTATTAGTTTTATTTTTTTCCATTTGAATAGTTGGCAAGGTCAATATGCCTAATATGGTTCATACATGAACGCTCATTTTCACCTTCAAAGTTTTTCGTATATTCCATTGCGCAGAAAAGATAACACCGAAGATTATGTGCGTGAGTCAATTGAAAGGATACTCCAAATTAACTTGGATAGTAGTAACAATTAATTCTTTTTCATTCACATGTACGTACATACATTCTTACAACAATTACTTGTACAGCTGATCAACTAGCACGAACAGCCTCATCAAGAAGACGAACTCTGCGCTTCCAGATTTTGCCGAAAGCAGTACATTGCAGCTCGGTCAGACGACGGTGACGCAGGAAGAGGCAGGGAGAGACATCATTGCAGCGGCGTCGCGGCCGACGCTGCTGAAGGAGGGCAATAAGAGCAGTTGCGACGACAAGGACGTGGACGAGTCGGAGCCTGCGGGCGGCAGTGGTGGCCTCCAGAGCTTGGTGAGGACCTCGTCGGTGTATCGGATCTCCTTCCATCGGCGCCTCATGACGCGCGAGGTGCGGCGGTCGGTGGTAGACGTCGCGGGCGAGGTGGCGGCGCCACCGATCGCGGCACTGCCGGGAGGACCGGAGGGGCGCCTCGGCACGCGCCATGCGGATGCGGCCCCCCACGCGGCGCCAGTGTCGCGTCCTCCTCGGGCGTCCAAGCCGGCGAGGTCCTGATGCCGAGGCGACACCCGGCCGGCGGCGACTGCTTGATGCGGAGGAGGCTCCTCAGGCTAGCGGCAGCAGAGGCCATCTCCAACAAGAGCTTGCTTCACGATCACGATCGCTTTGGCGGCGGCGGGTTGGTATCCGCGGCCAGCAGCAGCAGCAAGAAAAACTCAACACAACGCACACCTGCCAATGGATCGATGGGGCGTGGACGAGCCCTGCATTCCAACAGCAACAGGAGGCCTGGCCTGGCATTCCAATTGAGTTTGACTCAGATCAGGCATCGACGTGCAGTTCGGATTCCGCCGCCATCCGACTCTCCGTCAGTCATGGTTCCAGGCTTTCTGCAACGTTATAGAAATTCGGTGGGGTTTCCTTTCAAGGCAACTGCCAATCGCCGCCGGAATTCTTGATCCAGATTTAGAGAGAGATGAAGGCCAAACTGATGGAGGGGGCGAAGGAGAGCTTGGAGCGCATTGAAAGGCGCTTAAATAAGCACAGCAAGCAATTGAGCAAGGACCGTGCTAAGCTCCGCAGGTTGAAGCGATCGCTCATGATAACGGAACGGAGGCCGCCGGGTCCAAGAGCGCCAGCGACGGATCGTTGAAGGAGGGCAGCAGTGCAGCACCGTAGTATTGCCGGGGGTCACCGGAGACCAGGCCTGTTATTGAAGCACGACGTGAGCCGGAAGACGAAGATCGTGAGGTTGAAAACCCGGCGATCAACGACATCGTGGTGGTTCACAGGAAGGAACATCCCCCACCCACGAATCCCCGGGTGGAAGCTCGCCATGGAATCCGAGTCTACCCAAGAGCTGTATAGGATATCCATAGCCCTTGCTGAGCGGCTGGAGAAAATGCACGAAAACGTGAAAGCGCAGGGCTACATTGAGTTGGAGGTAACCGACAAGGAGGACAAACACGTAGGTCGCTTTGTGATCCAGACCGAGTGTCATGCCAAACACGGAGGAGTATCATGCCCTGAGGTCCTGTGATTAGATGATCCATGCTATGTATTTCCGATACTAGTTTATAAAACCAGTTCGTATGATGTAATAGATATTTGTGCCCGATTACTTTTCATATACTACATATGTTCTCAATTGGATTGCAGTTGCGATACATATTGGTGGATGAATTGACAGCTGCTGTCAGTGAAACGATGCTCGGTTTAACTGTAATGCTGCAAACTCGTGCGAGTTACCAACCAAGTACTGATACGGCAGAGTAGTGCTAACAACAGGCTCATAAACACAGCCAGGCACAAGCTTGCTTCTGATGCTACCACAACAAAAAAAAAAAAGCAAAAATAAGAGACTCATGCTGCTCATTTGCCACAACCCACAAATCTTCCATTCGTGGGAACAAAGCAATGGACGCAGGTCACTGTACGCCACAGGCCACATAGGACGCATGGAGAACTGATCTTTCATAAAAAATAACCAGATTTCTTGAGATGAACTGTTTTCATTGAAACTTTGCATAAATAAGTCTGCTACATCCAACAGAACAAACATGATATGATAACAAGATACTTAAGTATGTAACAAAACAGTTCACACGCTCCAAAATTAGGCTAGCACTTGCTACCAGAAAGCTAATACTTCGCATCAAACCTTCACTTCTTCGCTTTCTTTGGTGCACTGTTTAATTTGAAGAGAAAATTTGTACACATCAGTAAAGCATGATATACTCAAATCTAAAGTCAAGTTTCTGGGTCCAAAAGGTGGGTCCAAAAGGTGCTTACGCTGTGGCCGGAGCTGGAGCTGGAGCTGCGGCCGCTGGTGCAGTTTCTCTGGGGCCCTACAGAAAAAGAAAAGAGAGACATTAAACAACGGATGCAAAAAAAGGAAAACAAAAGCAAATGTCTAGCCTTTGACAAAACAATCATAATCCCAGGTAAAATGTTTAGGATGCCTGAAACTACAACGCAACTAAATTACAAATCAGTGTGGAAGCATCTTACCTGGGCCAACCTCTCCTCCCTCCTGGCAATCTTCCTCTCCCGGCTTGCCTTGCTTTTGGCACGCTTGGCCTCAAACTGATCAGAAAGGGTCTTCTCTCTGGCTTTCTCAGCCTTAGACTTGTGGATGCTCTCCATAAGCACCCTCTTGTTCTTGAAAGCATTACCCTTGACCTTCATGTACATGGAATGGTACATGTGCTTGTCAATCTTCTTGGCCTCACGGTACTTGCGCAGCAGGCGCCTCAGAACACGCATCCTCCTCATCCACAGGATCTTAGTAGGAAGCCTAGCCTCCCTGGTACCCCTCCGCTTACCTGAACAGAGAACAGGTCAACAAATTTGCAAGCTGATGAAAACAACAAACTATGCATTGTGCATTGCAGTGGTATACCATATCCAGAGTGACGTCCCTTCTGCTTGGCCTCATGTGCCCTCCTTGCACGGGACCTCGAGTGGATCTTCTGAGGCTTCCTGATGATGAAACCATCCTTAACCAACTTCCGGATGTTCTGACCTGTGAGTTTTATAAGATAATGGCACGTCAATGTGCTCTCTAGGAGTCAGATCAGAAACATGAAACTGTCGCAGGACAAAAACTTATTACACAGAATAGCGTTGTTATGAAACATAATAGGGCAAAGCAACATACATCCATACACGTACCAATAGTAGTGAACAAATAATAGTTGATAACAATGCAATTTAGCTAATTGACCCAGTTGGGTAACAGAATCCTAAATATACAAAGGCAATACAAGTAAGCTCAAGAACAAATGGCACAACACAGAAAGGCAAAGCATTCCAACATACAGGACTGGGAATACTATTTGATTGAGTATACTCCAAAGAAATAACCTCATCGCCATCTGGGTAAGCAAAATGGTAATATAATGTCTTCCTTACTTCCACACGTGTGTTTTTGGGTGTCACAATTATTCAAGATGCTAAAATATCTAGGGTTGTTGCAGGTGAATACAAAACGTACTTCCGGCGAAGTGATAGCTACATCAGATAAAACTGTGCTACAACGGCGCGAGATTAATCGGCGGCAACAACAACCTAGGTACGCAAATAAAACAACCTCTTAAATGAATCAACCAGACAACAATCCACTAATCAAGTGAGCGCAATATTCCACATGCACATAAATGACGTTATATAAATGATACGAACACCAGCAGCTACGACGTGCTAACCAATCAAACTAAACAGGCTCTTCTATGACCTTAAGATGAACCTACTTGTGTGCACATCTGCGTCAAAAGCACTCAGACGGCTACGAACCCACAGAACCAGCGAGCCACGAGGGGCCTAGGTTTCACAATCACAGGATCCGCATAGGTCAACAGATCCGTGTACCATAAAATCAACCAACGGATAACCCGGACGCACAAACGCGTAAAGCGGCAAGGGCACGGAGAGAAGGTGAAGGTGAAGGGAAGGAAGGGGGGAGCTGCGTGGTCTTACGGGAATTGGCCATGGAGATCTCGCTGACTTCATTGGGATCGAGCCAGACTTTGCCCTTGCCGCACTTGAGGACGCTCGCGGCCAGGCGTTTCTGCAGCTTGAGCACCGCCATCTTCGCCGCCGCCGATAGGCTCTCCCGCCTCCGTTCCTGTTGTGTGGTGTGGTGGCGCAATGGGTTGTGGGAAATGCGGCGGGGGCTTTATATATCCCCAGACGTTAGGGTTTCCCTTGGCAGGCCCCTCAAGGTGGGCCGTGTCAGGCCTTTCGTAGCATTGATGGACTTAGTTCTGTTGGGTGGGTCATGGCCGTCCTGGTGGCATATTCATTGGGCCACAGCCCATAGGTCATTATAATGTTACGGCTCGTTGAACTGACTAATACTACTGTCACCAAGGTCTGTCAAATACTAGTTGCTCAAAAAAAAAAAGGCCTGTCAAGCAAATTAGCCATCAAAGCAGTCAGTAAGTCAGTTCACACTAACGCTCATGTTCTTCCAGAATAGCATCATCTGCTGCGCTGGCTGTCAGACGGTATTTCACCGCAAGCTCTCTTGACTTCATCAAAGCAAACAACAAATTGACGTGCACGGGAGAGTTTAAACGGGATTAGATTTGACTTTAAGTAATTTCATAAAAGATTTCTATCTATACCAATTTAAGTTCTGAATACTTAGCAAATACCACCATACCGACAGACAGGAGACATCATGCAAAAGTGACAATTGAGCAAAGGAGCAAAGCAAAGTTATATAATGAGAATCGAGAACACTCGGCAACAGTGGATGCTACTCCACACTGAGAACTGAGCGTACACCATCAAAATAAATCGATATGAATGGCCAAGGAACTAAGAACACTGATGTTCATGTATCCCTACGCCTGTGCACTATTCCAATATCCTATCTCTACCACCCAATCCCCTGCCGGTGCAGATCACGCCCGCCGCCTAATACATGCTGCCCTTTGTGGTGAGCCCGTATCCAAGCGGGAACAGCGGGTCGTAGTGTGCGTCGCCGTAGTTCATCGGCAGCTGGTCGACGGACTTGAACCACGTCCGCGGCAGCTTCCCGGTGAATCCGTAGTCGCCGAACAGCGCGTCGGTGACGCCCTGCCCCTCGGTGCCCGGCAGCCAGGCGGCCACGAACGCGTCGGTGGCGCCCAGGAACGGCTGGATCACGACGGGGCGGCCGCTGATGAGCACCGTCGCGCACTTCACCGCGCCGCACACGGTCTGGACGGTGCTCGGCCCGGGGTCCGAGATCGTCAGGTTCATGCTGTCGCCCTTGGTCTCCGTGTACGGGTGCTCGCCCACCACCACGATGGCGTACGAGAAGCCGCCGTTCTTCACGAACTCCGCGTCGGGGTTCTCCGCGAACACCACCGCCGTCGACGGGTCCACGGCCGCCTTCACGGCGTCGAGGATCGTGGTCCCGACGGTGATGCGGCCCGTGTCGCCCTGCCACTCGATCGTCCACCCGCCGCACTGGTACCCCAGGTTGTCGGCGTGGCTGCCGGCGACGAGGATCTTGGCCGCCTTCTTCGGCAGCGGCACCAGCGGCGCGTCGCCCGGCTTGCCGTTCTTGAGAAGGACCAGGGACTTGCGCACCGCCTCCCTCGCCAGGTCCCTGTGCTCCTTCTTCCCCAGCTGGTCGGCCATCGCGGGGTCCGCCATGGGGTTCTCGAACAGGCCCATGGTGAACTTGACGCGCAGGATCCTCGTCACAGCGTCGTCGATTCTGCTCATCGGAATGATGCCGTTGTTGACGTGGCTGGTCAGGATGCTGATGAAGTTTTGGTAGTTGTTGGGCACCATGATCTGCAGTATCGCAACAATTGATCACTATCAGTGTGTGGGTGCTCAACAAGTTCCAATTTACAACAGTGCGACAGAGCTGATTATAATGTCTTACCATGTCGATACCAGCAAGAATTGAAGCCTGCACAGAGTAGGAGTAGTTTGATCCAGGAGGACTGGTGATCCTGTCAATGCCTTCCCAATCTGAGATAGTGAAGCCCTGCGAAAAACACACGGAAAACAATGAGCATCTGATCCATACCCTGAAGACAGAATCAGAGCACAATACGCATCTGAAACTGAAGAGAATTTTTCACCTTGAAGTTGAGCCTGCCCTTGAGGAAGCGGGTGATGAGGTCGTGGTTGGCGTGCATCTTGACGCCGTTCCAGCTGGAGTAGGAGATCATGACGGTGGAGACGCCCTTCCTAAGCGAGTCGAGGTAGGCCGGCATGTGGATGTTCATCAATCCCTCGCGGTCGATGATGGTGTTGTTCTCGTTGATGCCGTTCTGCGTGCCGCCGTCCGCGACGAAGTGCTTGGCGCACGCCGCCACCTTGTTCCTGCAGAGCATTTTGTGCAACAGATGTTCAGAAACTGCACGCCTCCGGAACGAATGGATTTTGCCAAGCTGTGGCGTGAGAGTTCTCACTTTCCGGCGACGTAAGGCATGCCGCTGGTGAAGTTCTGCGGGACGTCACCCTGCAGGCCGGGGATGAGCTCGGTCATGGCCTGCACGATCCGGTGGTCCTCGCTGTAGCTCTCGTAGCACCGCCCCCATCTCGGATCACGGCACACCTGCGCACAACCAGCAACATCATATCACCGCCGTGGAAACGAAAACAAAACAGAGAGAGGGCTGCCTGGCATTGCCGCGTCTGGGATGCACGATGCTTACCGCGATGCAAGGCGCGAACGCGTACTGGATGCCGGTGGCTCGCACTTCAAGCGCGGTCGCGGCACCGATCCTCTTGACAAGATTAGGATCCCTGCACAATGTCCATCCAAAGGAACATGAGTACTTGGGAGCTCATTTATTCAACTTACCAAGCTACTAAGATTCTTATTGCAGGCAATAAGGAGAACGGATCATGCAGTTCTTACCTGGTGGCTCCGAGCGCGACATTGTGGGGGAAGATGGTGGCGCCATAGACATTGTTGTGTCCATGGACGGCGTCGATGCCGTAGATCATCGGGATGCCGAGCCGCGTGGACAAGCATGCCTTCTGGAACCCGTTCACCATGTCCATCCACTCCGCCGCGGAGGCCTGCTTGCGCGGCACGCTGCCGCCGCCGCTCAGCAGGCTCCCGATGAAGTTGTCCTTGAGCACCTGCGGCGTCGCTACCAGCCGCTCGATCTGCGTCATCTGGCCGATCTTCTCCGCCAGCGTCATCCTACCGAGCAGGTCGGCGACGCGGGCCTCCACCGGCTTGCTGGCATCCTTGTACAGTACGTACTCGCCAGCGCCGGCGGGGTCGCCGTAGGCCGCCGACCAGAACAAGAGCAGCAGCACGGCGACCGCCGGCGCGGTGATCAGCGCCATCTTGTGCCGGCGGAGGAGCGGGACGAGGCGCCTCCGGACCTGCGCGTCGTAGCATTGCAACGACCATGTCAGAATCTCCGTGAGGCGGTCCTCCAGCGGCTCGAGCACGCCGGACCTGATGCGGCCAGCGACGACGCCGGCCATGGCGGGTCAACGGCCGATGCAGAGATGCAATGATGCAAGAGACCATCGCGACGGCGACTGACTAGATTTTCTCGAACGTGTCATGTGTGCTTTGGAATATGTTAAACGAGTATAATTAAATAATAACGCTAATAACACTGTGCCTGCCTTCGTGTCAGATCAATCACATGTGCTAGTACTATTGATGTAGTGGCAGGGCACTAGAGCATGCTAATACAAACTGATTGAAGAGCTGGGCATCATACACATCTTACAGCTACTAGAACAAATATTAATGTACCAACTGAATGAATATGATTTGTCATTTGTGCAGCGTAAACAGAAGCAAACAATTACTTGCACTCTTAAGGAAGGACGGGCACGTTAGTAGAGTCCTAAGAATAATAAAAAAAGGCTTATTACTATCTAACGATTTGTTTGCAAGGCGCTAATAGCATAACAAGGCAGTGAGAAAGAGGAAGAAGGGAGTGAAAGCCATGAAACCAACCGAGCAGAGCAGAAGCAGAGGAAGAAGACAGGATGCAAATGTGGGAAGGCTAGCAAGAACAGTGCCCTGGTTTTTATGAGAAGGCAGGCAAGTACACAAAAAAATGCGTTCCAGGAGTGGGACTGGGAGGGAAGGTGGTGACAAAAAAAATTCACTGCGGTTGTTGCAACCGTTTGGAATCTCTCAACACACGGGCCACACGAAGCCCGTTTTTCCCCTTTCGAAAAAGGCAGCCCAACACGCGTGAACGGCCGGCCCCTTCCCGGGGTTTCAACTCCAGACACGCGCTACATGCCATCGAACAAGATGACGGGTGGTGCGGCTTACTACCAGTACCAGCGCAGTGATGGATTGCTAGTGCTGCAAGTCTCCTGCTGCAAGATGGATTGAGCAAGAAACCATCCTTTTCTCTTACCAGAAAGCGGGAGCAGATGAGAAGAAGATGCAGTGAGGACGGGACGGCGAGCACCTTGCTGCCTTATCCTCCCCGGCGAGTGCGCTTTATATAACGGAGGAAGCAGGGCAAGCCGATAAAAAGGGGTGAGGAATGGTTGGAGCAGGGACCGCGCCCGCCATGGCGCCTACCTTCAATGCGAGCCACTCCTCCCGGCAAAAATATCATCTTTTGACTCGCCGCCAGCGTGCGCGTGGGGATCCTGCCGGGATTGTTGCCTTCCGGCGGCGAAAACAACCCGTGATACGGGGCCCGGCTGGTTCCTCCTCTCCACGGCGTGAATACTACGATTGGATTACTACTTACTACTGCGGTTACGTTGAAAGCAGAAGGGAAACTGAGAAGACGACGAGAGTCGCAATAGTGCAAAATGCGCGTGTAGTGTGAACAAAATCCGCTGTTTTCTGTTGTTGTATGACCAAAAACAGGACTCACTCGGGCTAGCAGTTTCGCCCCCATCATCTCCATGAGAGGACGCCGGCCGTGGACCCGAACGAACGCCCGCAAAAGGAAGAAGCACGCCCGGCAAGGCAGAGCAGTGCGACACCAGAACAAGAACTAAACCAGGCGGGGAAATGCGGGGAGCAGGGGGGAGGAAGACGATGGCTACAACTACACGATAATGCCTTTGCCAGATTATATAAATAGAGCATCCAGTTACTTACAGTTTAGTGCAAAGCAGCCGACCGGCTCAAGGCAAGGATCCTACTGCTTACGCGCGAGGACGGTTGCGTGGCGGATGGCCGGTGATGGGAACGACAGCGACACCGGCCCCAATCGACAACAGTCTGCGCGCTGTTCCTTGACGGCAACTTGCTCCTCCGATCCGATCTATCCGCAAGATTATCCTCTGTTCCCTCCTCCGCCTACTCAGCCGCAACTTGTCCGTGGATGATTGAGACAAGGGATGTGCGGGGCAGAAGCAACGGCAGCCAGCCGAGCAAGCCAAGCAGCAATGGCGGGACGGAGGAGGAGGACGAAGGCTAGCAACGGCTAATGGGATGTTGGGCCAATTAGCAAGGCAGTGATTTTATAGCGGGTGAAGCGAAGGAATCAAGAAACGGGCGCACGTTCACTAATCAGTAGCTAGCAGTAACGGACAGACAGTGAAGCAGTGGACACGGCAGCGACAGGGAGTCTCATAGATTAGCAATAAATCCCAACGTTCGAATCGGGGAGACATCCGGGCCGTTAGTGTAGGCATCGACGGTCACAATCGGCCGGGTGGGGGCGTTCGGGGAAGTGGGGTCTCTCAAAGCGAGAGGGCAACGTGAGCGCCATGTTGGCTGTCTCGTCTCTTTTCAGGCAATCTGCGCTTTTTCAGCGAGAAAGCCAACGGTTAGTATTGCGATGCGATGCAAATATAGACGTTAGTGAACTGTTGATTATATTTTTATGACAAGAATTTCTTTTGCTGATTTTGTACAACAGCTTTGCAAATCTCAATGCTTCTCATGCGCTTCTGTCCCATGCTCGACTCGACCTGGATTTCTTTTTGCTTGTGTACGAGATGCGGGTGATTCGATTCTTCGATTCTAGTGTTTTGGGTATTTGAACTTGGAAGCTGTGTACCGTTTGATGTTGGCATAGAAAGCATTCTTTTTTTTTTCTTGAGGATTCTTATAGCACTCCATGTCTCCATCATACCATTGACAAGGAGATATTATAGATGTAATCAGACCGTTTATAGGCTAATAAAAAATCATTAGCCAGAATAAAATCAGCTTTCTAGACTAACAATTAGTCGTTGGATTCAAACAAGCTCTCAAATATATAATAATATAATAAGCCCTCAAATTTGTTTATTTTGCGACAAAAAAAACTGAAAACGCAAAGGTACTGCTAAAAAAAAGTATAAAAGTCATATTAGAAGTAAATTATAGGTGTGTTTGACAAGAATTATAAAACTGGTTATACAAACATATTATATTTCATAAGTGATCTTGTATGTCCAATTATCTAAAACTCATGAGTGATTATGGTCGCAATCATCCATAGGCTACTTTCAAAATTATATAATTTTTAAAAATTTAGTAGTCATATTTACTTATATACTATAATTCGTTTGCATAATCAGTTTAATAATCTCTATCAAACACACCCTATATCTTAATATTTAGAATTTCATAAGGCTGATGTAGAAATTTACTCCTCCAGCTTCTAGTTGATTTTCCTACGATTAAAAAAGTCCAAATGAATTACTGTTTCTTCTTGGTAAACCAAATGGAGTACTATTTGGGAGAAGAGTAACAAAGCATGAAACAACTATACGCAACTAATCTCAGTACGTGTCAGTTCATGAATATGTTATGACAAAAGTCTTCTTACATGTCTAGTAAAGCACACAAGAGAAGATGCCTCACGCAAAATATGAGGTCAACATTCCCATCCCTTCTCTAAGTCCCAACGAATTTTTTGTAAATAGCTGCTTATGTGCTGAGTTCAAAAGAGCTGCTTCACTTTTCGAATTTGTACGGCCTAATTGCTCTCTGGGAACGAGCGAGCAAGTAGAGAGCATCATGGTTATGACCATCCTGGGCAATGAGCCTGTGAAGTAAGTAGTACTATAACGGTGAAAGTGAAAGTTCCTCATCTCCTTTGTGTGCCCTTTTAATCTCATCAATACTCCAGGATAGTGTTTCTTCTTGCAAAAGGAAAGTAATCTCATAAAAAGAACAAAAATGGGACAGACACACGGAAGAGTGGAAGACCTTATTTTGCCAGGGATGCAAGCAACATGATTGAAGACGCTCCATAATGTTTGAGAAAGTGGAGTAAGGAGATCAAGAGGAGGATCTCATGAAGGGACGGACATACACGATTGAAGGCGATGATAAGGACGCGTGCCGCGCGCTTCATCTGTTGCACCAAATTAGAGTCGTTTACTTATATGATTGCCGTTCTGGGACAAGTTTCAGGGTGTGCCATCACGTTCGTCAGAAATGTGGGTATGCCTCCGTCCAAAATAAGGGTTGTGTTATTAGCGTCAAACTCCGGCCAACAAATTAATGCCTGCACACTTGCACCGGCTCAAAACACTTTCAAAGCATGCCCATGCAGATCACTTCGGCTGTTTTCCAGTTTGGAAAGGAACTGTACTTTTGCCTATTTGTGGAGGAGTAGTACCGCTTTCATTCTAACGTGTGTTACACTCGTAATCCATTAATTTTTTTTTTATTGAGCAAATAGTCCAGTAAATTAACTGCCTGTACTTTCGAAATTACTACTAAGTAAAAGCCACCGTATTTGCGTTCCAAACAAGCAATCCGGCCGAAGCCAGGCATTGGTACAAGAAATACGTCGCAGATGAGCCGGGAGATGAACCATCAATCATGCTCACAAAAAAAAATACTAATCAGACATCAAAACGGGAAAAACCTAAAGAAGAAAAACTGAATTGGAGATAAGTTGAGGAAACATGTGGAGCTGTTCAATAAGTGGAGTGGAGATAAGCCGAGCCGGGAAATAATGACTTGTCCCACACCATTTATCTCGACAATCTTGTAGCTGTGCAGGCACAGGAAGGGAGGGGGAAGAGTAAGGGCCGCGCGATGGATGATGATATGATATGATGCCGTTCTCTGGAGATTAGGTGATGTGGTGCACGGCCGCACGCACACCGCACCGCACCACACCCCCACCACGATAACGACGGCGACGTGTGAGGGTTCGTGCAATCGTGCGCCGCGTGTGTGATGCATATCCAACCCAACCACAAGTAGGAGTACCCAACATCATGGCCGCATGAAGCCACACCGGCGGCCGTGAGTTACGATTACGAGAGAGCTTCGTTCAGGTCGGCAGGTGAAAAACTCGAAACACATGGTCGTGTGCTCGCCACCAACCAAACCCGCGGAAAAAAAAAAAAAACTCTTTTAACTGCCCCGCGCGCTCTGACGCGTGAAAACCTGCCGGGCGCTTTCGCGGCGGCGAGGTGCCGCTGCCGGTGCACGTAACGTACGTCGCACGCCCGCCGAAAAGTTCTGGCGCAACGCGGGGGACCTTTTTTTTTTCCTTTTTTTTCCCGCGCGCCCTCGTTCGTCATCGATCGCGGCGTGAAAAGGTACCCACCTTTCTCCTTTTTCTTTTTTTCCTTGCTCACCAGGCGCGCCCGGCCGCTCATCAGCCTGTTCGTCTCGAACGTGAACCGGTCCGTGCTGAATTCGCGTGTGTTCATGTGAGTGAGAAAAAGCGGGAGGCGGCGAAAAGCTATCGTCTTGGGCGGGTGAACACTGAACACACAGAGCTCAGCGGCAGTGAAGGGGCGCAAGGCCATGTTAGAATTTCAACTTCCCTGTATGTGGTGGGAGCAGGAATTGCCCTGTGCCAAAGTGCACAGGACCGATCCGTCCTTCAGACCGGACATGTGAACGAACGAACACTCTGCAGGATAACGACCTCTCGTGGCCGATCCAATCCACATCTATCGATCCCCTTCTCAATTCTCATCATGGCGCAGCGAATAAAGGAGCCTCATCCGTGCAGCAACGGTCCAATCTTGTGTCTGCACGCATTTTATCTCGGCGCAAACCGGGCCACAGCGGCAGCACGAGACAGTCGTCGGAACGCCATGCTTGAGCAGCGAGAGCGAGGACGACGAGAGCATTTTTTCGGTGCGCCAAAGGTCTGGGTACGGTACGGTTGACGACGACGTCCTTGGCGTTACGGGCACGGGTGCCTGCCCGTTCTCCGTTCCTCTTCTACTCAAATGGCCAGCGCCAATAATAATCACACCACGACAAACGTACTATACGTACTACTACAGTACTGTCGTCTGTCGCTGGTGGTTGTATTTCAATACGCATCCCACACTCCCGCCAGGAGAGAGTGCCAGTAACTGACTGACTAAACTGACGTAACTCAACCGGTTAGATTCCTCGTTGTGAAATCAATCCACGTACACAACGTCTTTCGAACTTGCAAGAGCAATCTGATCTGAGTGTCTGTGTGTTGGGAATTTTTTTTATTTGGCTTAATTTTTGAAGAAACATGTACTTCCTCTTTTTTTAAATTATCGTCGTCATTGATTTTAACCGTCAAACTTTAACTATTCGTCTTATTAAAAAAATATGAGTAACATTAAATATTTTGCTATGATTCGATTTATCATTAAAATTTTTTTAGACATAATTTTTAATTTTATATAGTTAAATAAATTTTTTTAAATAAAACGAATGATTAAAATTGATAGTCCAAGTCAACGGAAACGATAATTTAAAAAAATAGGGAGTAGCAGTATACGAGCAGCAGATAAAGCGGAGGTTCCGCGCAATACGTGGACGGCTAACTCAGCTCAGGCAGTCCGCGTTAACAAATCCTGCCCACTTTTGTTTTTCTCGAGCTGCAAGACAGGAAGAGCACATATATTTCACGGCACGCAAACGATCGACTAAGGCCATGTCCAACGCTCCAACATGGTAGTTAAGCGTGGTAGTACGTACGTACGTACAGTAGTACTGTATAAAACTAGTAGTACCAGTCCAGTACACATACTAGCCCAGCTGAAAAATGTGTTGTCGTGACCGGTGCAGCAGTGAACTGCAAAATGATCCCTAGTGTACTGATCCCGGATTCCCGGTAGCGAGCGCGCGGAGCCGTGGAGTCCAGCAGGCGGGGCACATATGCGGTCAGTCTGAGTCTCTTGCCGTGTCCTCGACTCGCGCGAAAACGAACCCAAGCTGATTCAGAGTGCCAACGCCAAAATATTCACAACCTGACGAGAGGAACTGTTTTACACGGCAGCTGCACATCGATCGGAGCTCACAAGCCTCGACGACGACGGACCTGGCAATGGCATTGGCGGCAGAGTCTACGACTGACTCTGCTGCTCTGCGCGCGTGTGAATTACAAGACGCGTTCAGCTTCCTGTTTGTTGGCAGGCCGTCCTCGACCCGGCACCGGCAAGACCGGCAACCAAAGGAGAAGAATAGCGCCGATCTCGGCATGTAGCGCGACGACCCAGTACGAGCGCACCCATCGTCAAGGCTGGCTTGGGCTGGACACGACGTACAGAGGACGGACCATTTGGATATCCAGCGTTCCGTACACGCTCGATGCCGACGTCCTTGGATGTTATCGACACGGAGTGCACGCAAAACGCCAGCGACAGTAACGAGATGAGGACGGGTGATTTTAAATTGATTCTGTCTGTATGCGACTTGCGAGCCCCAGATTTGGCCGTGAAGAAAGATGGAATAATAGGACGGTAGGCAGGCCGCCTGATCCGTGTGGATAGTCACGCCGACTCACCGTCTCGTCGCGTGTTCGTACGTCCTCAGTTGTGTTGTGACCGGCCTACACTACACACACACGCACACACAATACAAAAGGGAGGAAACGTAAATCGTTCACATCACGCAAAAGACGACGACTCGCGTCGCTGTGGATGAAATTCGTGCCGTAACTTCTGTGGTTATTAAAAGAAGGCTATAGAGCGCAGCCGTGACGCGATTACCATGCTCGCATACTCAAAGAGAAACAGAGACATGTTTGATGCGGAAGCCGCTCCTTCGCCCTGTCTTGGTTGATTGATGCGTGCAACGAAACACCCTAGTTTCGTCAGCTCCACGAGAATTTCTTCCTCCACACGTTGCTTTTAGCGCCTTTGCTCGCCGCTTTCCGTCGCGCCCCGGACGCCGGAAGAACCTGCCGATGCTGAGCGCCACACGAGACAGGTTCACAATTCTCTCTCACACACGACTCGCGGACTCGGCCGGTGCGGACGGGATTAATGGGGTACTAAGTTGGACCCGCAGCTTCCGCGAGCACCAATGATACACAGGATTCTTTGATGGGCCGCTAAGCCCAAAACTCCCTGTGGCCCATCCATAGAATCCTCTGGCTCTGAGCCAGCCAACTGCGGAGCCCGCCCTGGCACTCCCTCCGGATTTCACACATCCCTGCGGTTGACGCTGCTGCCTCTGCCTGGCCAGCACTCTACTACAGTACCCAGTAGTACTGTACGTGGATGCATGTAAGCATTTCAGAGCGAATGCAAGGCGCCTGCTTATTGTTTTTCATTCCAAACAACCCACGCTAACAAATCGTGCCGCAATGATGCACCACTCATTATTACTCTTCTCTGACCAGAAACCCAACAGCACAAATGAACAGCCGAGATGTGTGTGACGCAGCACAGCACACCCACCACCAACTCCAAATTTCTCACAGCCCACACACACGCGTGTCACGCTACCAATCACCCTGACCCGCGACCGCCGCCTCATTTCCGCGGCTGCGTGGTGAGCCCGAACCCGAACGGGAACAGCGGGTCGTAGTGCTTGTCGCCGACGTTCATCGGCAGCTGGTCCACGGACTTGAACCACGTCCGCGACAGCTTCCCGGTGAACCCGTAGTCGCCGAACAGCACGTCGGCGACGCCCTGGCCCTCGGAGCCCGGCAGCCAGGCGGCCACGAACGCGTCCATCGCGCCGAGGTACGGCTCCACCACCAGCGGCCGCCCCGAGATGAGCACGACCACGCACTTGGTGGCCTTGCACACCGACTGGATCACGCTCGGACCCGGCGCCGGGATCGTCAGGTTCAGGTTGTCGCCGAACGTCTCCGCGTACGGCGGCTCGCCCACCACCACCACCGCGTAGTCGTACTTGTCGCCCAGGACCGTGCTGTCGGGGCTCTCGGAGTACACCACCTGCGTGCTGGGGTCGACGGTGGCCTTGATCGCGGACAGGATCGTCGTGCCTGTTTTATTTTCCAGAGCAAGACGTGGTGCAGTTCAGGAAATCGTTGTTCCCATCTTTACTAGAGACAGGCAAGGAATGGAAAAGGGAGAAGCCACTTTACCATCGGTGATGTTGTTGCCGCCCTGCCCCTGCCACGTGATTGTCCATCCTCCACACTGGTACCCCAGGTTGTCGGCGTGGCTCCCGGCGACGAGGATCTTGCCAGCCTTCTTAGGAAGAGGCAGCAACGGGCTGTACGCAGACTTCCCGTTCTTCAGCAGCACCAGGGACTTCCTGACAGCTTCCCGTGCCAGTTCCCGGTGTTCCTGTATATATCGAAATGATTAAGCAAGAGGAAATTCATCGGTGATCATACTCCAGATAAGTGTGCAATGTGCCGGCTTGATAGTAAGCTGTTCAGAACTGACCTGCTTCCCGAGTTCACCGGCAAGGCTAGGATCAGCGTAGGGGCTCTCAAACAGACCCATGGTGAACTTGACACGAAGAATCCTGTAAACGGCATCGTCAATTCTGCTCATGGGGATGACCTTGTTCTGAACCAGGGCTGTGAGACCATCGATGTATTCTGTGTACTTGTAAGGAACCATGATCTGCAAATAACACATTCACGGCGGCGGTCAGCAATGGAAGATTATCATTGCATTTGTGGTGGTGATTCAAATACATAGCATTTTTCTAGATAGTAACGAGGTATCAAATTTTTCTCAGATCATAATAACAAAAGAGCAATGCTCACCATGTCGATACCCGCACCTATACCAGCCTGAATTGAGTAAGAGTAGTTAGCATGGGGAGGAGAGGTAATCCGATCAATACCTTCCCAGTCAGAAATCACAAAACCCTGTTTGAAAGAAGAAAGGTTAATCTCTGAACATATCACTGAAGAAAATTTACAAATGGAACAATCTTAAGCATTTATAATGAGCAACTAACTGACCCTAAACTTAAGCTTGTTCTTGAGATAATCAGTGACCAAGTAATGGTTTGCGTGCATCTTCAGTCCGTTCCAGCTAGAGTATGAGACCATGACAGTAGAGACGCCTCGGATGATAGCATTGTAGTAAGGAGGCATGTGGATGCTTAGCAGACCGTGTGCGTCAATGATTGTGTTGTTCTCATTGATTCCCATATACGTTCCACCATCACCGACATAGTGCTTTGCGCATGCAGCAACTTTCTTACTGCAGAGTATAGCAGTGAACAAAGTTAATTTAACCTTTCAAAAATGAGGTTATAGGAAATAGTGAAGACAGTCCAGTACTCCAGTTACAATATGTTTTGGTGTATATTACCTTCCACCAACATATGGCCTTCCGGCAGAATTTGCTGGAGCATCACCTTGCAAGCCGGAGATAAGGGAAGTCAATGACTGGACCACCTTAGGGTCTTCACTGTAGCTTTCGTAGCAGCGTCCCCATCTTGGATCTCTACAAACCTGGGTGATGTATCATGTAAGCCATGCTGATAAGCTCCCAAACATGACAAAAAGACACAATATTACAACACTGATACATCCATAATTCAGCAGAAAGAGTTGTCTATTACCGCAACACACGGGGCAAAGACATAAGGAATCCCCGTAGCCCTGACTTCAAGAGCTGTTGCTTCTCCTATTCTTTTCACAAGCATGGGGTCTCTGAAAGACACAGCACATCAACTCATGAGCAGTGGGCAAACAAATGCATCCCATTTCTGTCGATTGTGTCTGAATATTATACATGTCCATGACATAAAAATGCTGCCATTTCACCATCAAAACAAAGAAAAGCAGTTTTGACCTGGTAGCACCGAGCCCAACATTGTGTGGGAAGATTGTAGCTTTGTAGACGTTGTTGTGACCATGCACGGCATCAATACCGTAGATGATCGGAATACCTAGGCGGGTGGAAAGAGCGCCCTTTTGCATCTCATTCACCATGGCTGCCCAGGCCTGTGCAGATGCTTGAGGAGCAGGCACACTGCCTCCACCACTCAGAACACTACCTGCAAACGACACAAACCATGTTATACTCTAACGACACGTGCATCACCTGTTGTGTTTATACAGTGTCAGTACAATCCAGCATACCTATGAAGTACTTAGCCAGTGCATCAGCAGTAGCATTTTCCCTCTCAATCTGCGTCATCTGGCCAATTTTTTCAGCAAGGGTCATCCGACTAAGCAGATCCTTCACACGAACAGAGACAGGCTGCTTCGGATCCTTGTACTTGGCATAGTCTGCGGCTCTCCCGGACGCCACCAGGCAGAACAAGAGAACTAAGGTGAGCTTGTGTAAACTCCCCATCTTGCCAGTGTATGTGTGGTGCCGATCACCCCGAACTGCCTATATATAGATCTGTAGAAGGGTATGAAGCAGTTGGAGTAAACGTTCAATGAAGCTTATCCAACAAAGAACTGCCATTATTTATAGTAGTACAAATTCTTTGTTTGAACAGATAACAAAAATTCAAATATTAGACAAGTCCAAGATGCTGCAGTCACACAGAAGGAAATTGAACGAAGGAAGCAGATAACTTAAAACCAGGTCTAGTTTTTCCCACTGTCTTTGTCTAAAACGAAACAAGTTAGCCAATTAAACTTGAATTGAATGATTGAATTCAGCCGGCACACGGCAAAGGGATAATGAAAATGCAAAATGCAGTATGAACTGATGAAGACTACGGCCACTACCTTATGGACACAAGATTTTTAAATGCTTACGCTTGCAATATTCCCTATAATGAAAGGGACGAACAACGAGCACAAGCAAAGAGAGACACTGAAAAGCAGGGATATTTCCTGCAAGTAAGCACAGCACGCTTATTATGGTTGCTGCCCTGGAAAGGTGAGCGTCTCCTCAAAAAACAGGACGCCCCGCTTCATCTTATAGCAGCACCAGTGACTTGATCGGTGACCGCCTCCGCAAGATGCGCCGACACGATAATCAGGACGGGAGCAAAATCCACAGAAAGCGAAAGATATCCGGCCTTGATTAGTAGGGGTGGACCTCACGCGCTCTCGCCAGCGACGGGCTAAAGCATAAACAAAGAACGAGACCGCTCCACCTCCGCCACCACAGCACCCCAGCTCGCGTTGGCCGCACCACGAGCGGCATCTATCGGTTGGAGTGTCGCTGCGGGGAAAGATCAGCGGCCACTATTATCCGGAACGGCAATCCTTGTTAATCAAATTCCCCCCGTTCAATTGCAATCATCAGCTCGGTCTCCCACTGACAAGTCTACCCCCCACTTGGTTAGGACACAGTATGCTAGGTACTAGTACCCCCAATTTCCGTCCATGCTCCACGCGGCCAATTGAATAATCCACTTCAGAAATTGAAGGGCAGCGACGAATTGTTCAGTCTCACAGACAGGGACGTCAGAGCTGAAGACGTAATTGGTTACTAGTAGTATCGTGCAACGGAGGCATTGGCGAAGTCCAACTCTGTCTTGAGCTGCGAGGCCAACCTGCTCCCTCGAGGTCGCAGCAGGCCGTGGAAATGGCGGACTGGGACGGCCTAACCACTTTGGGGAAGTTCAGAATTAAACCAGGAGACGCGAGCAAAGCAGGTTTGCTAACCACTACGTACTACAGTATAATACATCGTCTTATTTAAAAAAATATGAAAAATATGAAAATTTTATTAAAATTTAATTTATTATTAAAAAAAATTTAAATCTTAATTTTTAGTTTTATAAATTTAAACTAATTTTTAAGTAAGACGAATTATCAAAATTTTTATTAAATTAACAGAGACAATAAAAAAAAGGGAGAGGGTACTTAAGAAAATAAAAAAGGAGTGGCCGAAAGATATCTCCAGAAAGATAGCCATAGGCGGCGTGCAAGCGAAGCCAGCCCCGATTAATCATTACTTAACAGGTACAGGTCAGGTTGCTTCAGCAGAATGGTTACGCGCGTGCAGCGCGCATCCGTCTCCGTCCATGGCTGCTCGTGGACGCGAGGCTGGCATCAACCAGAACAGACCAAGCCCTAGGTGGCGAGCTAAAACTAGTCGCTCTCCACGCACGACTCACTCCACTCGTCAGTCCAGTGCTACGACACAACGAACGCCTACCAGACCATCCATGGACGGGTAGTGTACAAAGTTACTACTACTTCTCCGGTGCCATCTCCTCACACAATAGAAGGTCGAGAACCAAAGATTCCGCCGGACAAGGCAAGGGTAGCTCGCGAATCCACATCTGCACAGCAGTGTTCCTTGGCTCGTGGCCGTTCTTGGGAGGGAAAAAAAAAAGGTCCGTGGCGGCTGGCAAAGCCTGGAAGAACCCCGAAGGCATAAACCCAGGCAGACCAGGGCTCAGCTGACGCGTGTGCGGCGCAGACGACGCGCAGTGGACTGGAGATGGTGACGGAGACGGAATGAAGAAAGATTAGAAGAAGAAAAGAAGAGCAGACGACGAGCTCGCCACTTACCAGCAGATGCAAGAGGAGCGGCGCTGGCGCGAGGCTCGCCGGGAAGGCCGGGTGAAGTTGTGGTAGTGAACTGCGCCCCGCTGTTCGGCGAGCAAAGCAGGTAGTAGCGCGTGCGGGGGGGAAGATGGCGATTGGCGGCTGAGCCCGGGCAGAGGAGGCTGGCATCCCTGGCAATGAGGAGGCCGTGGCTTTATTGCGCTCGTCCTCACTGTCACTGGCTACCTTTACTAGCAGATCTTTTTTATTATTATTTCTTTCCCAACCAGAGAGAATCTACAGCGACAAAGAAAGGCCGGCGACCGTAAATTTGACCATGTGGCGAGGTTTCCAGCTGCGGGGCAGTGGTGGCTCCGAACGTAAACAGTCATTAACAGGTGGGATCAGACCTCAGTATCACTCCATACAGGCCCCCATGTGTCAGTGAGATTTATCTGGGATAAAGCGGGTAGCGTCGCGTTTCCGTTGTTGCTTTGTGCACCCGTGGTGATGGAGGACGTGTGATCTGAGCTCGGGACTCGCGACAGGTTTCCCGTTTGTTGTTTTCTCTTCCCGACAACCGCCTTCGTTGTGTCGAAGCGCGTATACTATACTAGTACTCCATAAACTACGGCTACGACTCGTTATACCCCCCCACACACCAAAAAAAAAAAAAAATCGCACGCCAACCAGATACTACGGTGTTCAGACTGGTCAAGTCCGTCCATCCGGCTCTACGTACAAGGTACTTTGCGCAGGATTAATTAGTGGTTACGCTTGCGAAAAAGGGTCGTTTGCACGTTGCCCCCGTCGGGTGTGTATCGCTTTCTAAATACACACAACGGTCGGTTTGGTAGCGGAGGGCTCTGCTCCAAATTAATTCCCACGCACGAAATTCAAAAGAACTTTACTCGTACTCATTGTCGACGAGACCATACTGGCGCGTCCCAGTGTGTTTTACAATGCGGTAGTACTACACTCTAGTACTACTACAGAGGCTAGTACTACTACAGAGGAGCGTCAAGCGGGGCTTCGAAATTGTTTTGTTCGACTTTCAACATCGACGAATGAACGAGTAGTAGCGTTTTGGACCGTTGCGAGCGTGACACGACGTGTGATATCTTCTTCTAAAGCTGCGATGAATATAGCTCGGACAAGAAGCTTTATACTACGCACTACTACCTCCGTTTATTACTCCATGATACTACTCTGCCTAAAAACGTCTGCGCAGAGATCCTCCTGATCCTCCGTGTGGCACTACTGGCTGATAAGGAGGAGTACAAACTAAGATGGGCACGGCATTTCCCAGTATCTGATTCGAACCTCCAAACCGCAGCCACATATGTAATCGCACAAATGTCAACAGAACCTGCTCGGAGTTTCCCCGGTCCCCGGCGGCAAAGGGCGATTGATTGATCCATCTCGTGCTATATACTACTACTAGATCAGATCGATGCACAGCCAGCCGCAAAGGGAGAACACGTACTGACAGTAGGTCAAACACACAATGGATGGGTGCGTCGTTTTATTAGCCGGCCGGCATACGCAAGCGCAAGTTGGGATTGGGAGCAATAATAACGGAGACGCATCGCGAGCACGTACGTGTCCGGTGCGCTCCCGGCCCACGCCTTATCAACTGCGGCCCCATACTGACGACGAGAATCGGTGAAGGAGAAGGGGGGGAGATCCGGATCGCGTTTATAACTGACAAACGAACGAACGTGTGTGCTCGAGTGTGAGTGACACAGATCTAGATCCAAGTTCTGACGGCTGCAAGCAACTGCAACCGTAATTTATCGAGTGCCTGTTTTGCCCGTTTGTGTAGTAGCATAGATGCGTGGTCACAAGACAACGAGAGGTTTAGGTAGCAACTGGCACCGCTGTGGATGCCGGCGCGGCAAGTAAGAGAACATGCTGCGAGGTGTGCTGTACCTGTACGGGAAGTTTAGGTACCAAAGTTGCAGTGTTGCCGCCACAAGCACATGGACAGAAAAGAAAAAAATAAAAATAAAAATAAAATGGACAGAGCCCTGGCCCCTGGACGGCTGGGCCCCGTCCAGCTCGGCAGGCGGCCAAGCCTTGGATCGCAGAGGAAGCGAGGAAAAACGCGAGGAGCGCACGGCAGCCGGCAGCAAATGGCCGGCCGGTCCTCGCTCCTGTTTTCTGTTCTTCCGCGCCGTGCGGTACCAAACTCCGCTGCTGGCCTCAAGAAATTGATCAAGAGAATGTTGCTACGGAGCCGGGGGAGCGTGTGCGTATCAGTTGCGCCGGTCGGGTCGGCCGGCGTTCGTACTATGCCCGCCCGGTGCGGCGCGGAGGTGCTGCTAGATGCTGTACGAATGCGTGCATGCGCAATGGTGCAGCTCAGCTGCTGCTGTTGTTACGGCTTCAATGCTTGTTGTCGTCAGGAACACGGCGTGTCGGCGCATTAAGAGGACGCTGAGCGTTAAAACCTAACCGAGCGGTTTGCGTGAGCTGCTATTATTACTGCTCTTAGTACCAGCATTAGTACGCGCCTGCTGCAACTGTGTACTGTACTGCTCGTGTTTCGCTCCCACACTTGCTGCTGGAGACCGTCCGTCGAACGCCACTAGCGAGCATGACACGCGCACGGGATGAGAGCGGACACCATCACTGCTCATCTTCGTATCGTACGTACTAGGAAAGAGACTTCGTCACTTTCATTTGCTCTGTCGTGTGGCGTGCTACCTGCTGGCCTGCTGCTGCCAGACGAGCGCCGTGCTGCGCTGCGAGGGCCCTCGGCGCTGCGCTGTAACGAGGCGGGCCGGGCGCGCGCGTGAAAATGAGTCCGGGACCGAGAGAACATTCCAGGTTGCAAAGGCCCCCTAAAGTGGACGTGACCCACCCTCGCGTGGGCCTCGCGCCCGTCCTTTTTGGTAATTGTTGGTCCATGATCTGTCTCACTCGCAAAGGCAGAGAGCAAGACTGGGATGGGACGACCGGCCAACCAGGCAGCGCTGAAGCTGGCACGTAGCCAACCAACTCGTGGCCCTGCAACCAGCAGTCGCGCGCCAATGCAATGATACACAGAGATCTGGCGGCGGGGGAGCAGAGGCGAAAGCCGAGCGTGGAGTGTCTCCGTAACGTTACATACTAAATAGTATAAGCATTCTTTATACGTCCTATCAATTTAGACATATATTATATTTAAATTTATTTGTCTAGTTTTATAGAATATTTAATAAATCTAGTAGATGAATTAAAATGCATATATTTATAGACGGAAGAAATAGAATGGACGTAACCGTGAATTAGAGCTAAAAATAGGACAGAGGAGAGTATGCTTCATCGATATATAAATTTCCATCCAATTAATCAATCCTTCGCAAATACTGCACCATGCTTATTTTCGCATTCCCCACTGCCTGCCTATTCTCCGCACTAGCAGAACCAACTGAAAAATCCTCTGATTGCTAATCCTGGCTCGTTGTTCCTTTCGTCGTGAGCCCGTACCCGAACGGGAACAGCGGGTCGTAGCGCTTGTCGCCGTAGTTCATCGGCAGCTGGTCCACGGACTTGAACCACGTCCGCGGCAGCTTGCCTGTGAACCCGTAGTCGCCGAACAGCACGTCGGTGACGCCCTGCCCCTCGGTGCCCGGCAGCCACGCGGCGACCAGCGCGTCCATGTAGTCGACATAGGGCTCCACCACCAGCGGGCGGCCCGAGACGATGAGCACCACGCACTTGACGAGCCCGCACACGTCCTTGATCACCTTGGCGCCGGGTTCCGGGATCGTCAGGTTCTGGTTATCGCCGGCCGTCTCGGCGTACGGCGGCTCGCCCACGGCCACCACGGCGTAGTCGTAGTCGCCGGCCTTCTCGATCGTCTCCTTGTCCGGCTCCTCCGAGTACTCGACCGCCGTGCTGTTGTCCACCGCCGACTTGATCGCCTCGAGGATCGTCTTGCCGACGCCGGTGAAATTGTTGCCGCTCTGCCCCTGCCACGTGCCGGTCCACCCGCCGCACTGGTACCCGAGGTTGTGCGCGTGGCTACCGGCGACGAGGATCTTGGTGGCCTTCTTGGGCAGCGGCAGCATCGGCTTCCCCTTCTTGCCGTTCTTGAGCAGCACGAGCGACTTGCGGACGGCCTCGCGCGCGACGGCGCGGTGCTCCTGCGCGCCGAGCTCCTTGGTGAGGCGCGGGTCGGGCAGCGGGTCCTCGAAGAGGCCCATGGTGAACTTGACGCGGAGGATGCGGCTGACGGCGTCGTTGACGCGGTCCAGCTTGATCTGGCCGCGCTTGACCTGCGCCACCAGGTCGGCCGCGAACTCCGGGTAGTCGTACGGGATCATGACCATGTCGATCCCGGCGTGGATGGTCTCCCGGATCGAGTGGTAGTAGTGCTTGTGCGGCGGCGTGGTGATCCGGTCCACGGCCTGCCAGTCGGTGATCACGAACCCGCGGAAGTCCAACTTGTCCTTGAGCGTCTCGGTGATGAGGAACCGGTTCTCGTGCATCTTCACCCCGTTCCAGCTCGAGTAGGAGATCATGACGCTGGAGACGCCCTTGATCACGGCTGTGTCGTAGGGCGGCATGTGGATGCGCATCAGGTCGTGGAAGCTCAGCACCGTGTTGTTCTCGTTGATGCCCTGCCTCGTGCCGCCGTCGCCCACGAAATGCTTCGCGCACCCGGCCACCTTCTTCGGCCCGCCCACGAAGGGGACCCCCTTGGGGTGCTTCGGCGGGACGTCGCCCTGCAGCCCGGTGACCATGTTCGAGGTCATGAGCTGCACCAGCCGGGTGTCCTCGCTGTAGCTCTCGTAGCACCGGCCCCACCTCGGGTCGCGGCACACCGCGACGCACGGCGCGAAGGTGTAGGGGATGCCGGTGGCCCTGGCCTCGTGCGCCGTGGCCTCCCCGATCCGCTTCACCAGCGTGGGGTCCCGGGTGGCGCCGAGCCCGACGTTGTGCGGGAAGATGGTGGCGTTGTACGCGTTGTTGTTGCCGTGCACAGCGTCGATGCCGTAGAGGATGGGGATGCCGAGCCGGGTCTTGAGCGCCGCCTTCTGCATCTGGGTGATCACCTTCTGCCACGTCTGCGCCGTTGCCTTCTCCGCTGGAACGCTGCCGCCGCCGCTCAGAACGCTACCTGCACCATCCGATAGATAATCCAATGTTATTACTCCCCAGCGATCGAACACGCACCGACGTTAAAAAAAATGGCGGCGGCGAACGCGCGTGCACGCACCGACGAAGTACTTCTGGATGACGGCGGAGGTCGCGTTGGCCCTCTCGATCTGCGACATCTGCCCGATCTTCTCCTCCAGCGTCATCCTGCTGAGGAGGTCCTCCACGCGCTCGTTGATCGGCTGCTTGGGGTCCTTGTACTTGACGTACTCCGCCGCCGACGACGACATGAGGACGAACGTGATGAGGAGACACGCGGCCGCCGGCGCACGCGCCATCATCATCAGGGAGAGCTGCATGGAGGATGGGGAGAGGAGCGGGAGAAGAGAACGCGAGTGGGAGATGAAGAGTGGGGGACTGAGGC
Organism: Oropetium thomaeum; assembly: GCA_001182835.1. NCBI lineage: Eukaryota > Viridiplantae > Streptophyta > Magnoliopsida > Poales > Poaceae > Oropetium > Oropetium thomaeum. The sequence goes on along the minus strand of LFJQ01000018.1, from coordinate 1,005,923 downwards.
CTGGGTTTTTATACAGAGCGAGCTGCACACCTCCGTGGCGCGCCGCGCTTATCCTCGTAACCGAACGATCCGATCCGTCGCCTGCTTGATGAGTTTGACCGAGCAGCTCGCGCATCGTTTTTCACCTGCTAAATTTGACAAATCCCGTCCATTTAATTAAACGTTACATTTTTTCTAAGAAAAAACCCCCAGAAGAACAGGTCTTGGAAGTATTTCCAATGCTTACATGTCAGTGGATCCTGATTTTTCGTGAACACAATACTGTATCTTCTACCACATTCCTCGGAAAACAGAGTCATAAATCACACACACCCGCCAAAAAAAAATTCACAAACAAAATATATTTAGCATCTAGTATTTGGTAGAGTTTCTTCATAAGTATTCCATGTGAAATTTTTTGAAGAGAAGTAACTTTCTCTAATTTGTTAAGATAACCTTTTAAAATCAATACACAAACTATAATTACTTTTTTTTAATTCGTTGTAATTAGTTCATTTCAAAAAATCACCTTGCAGATAAATAGTCAATGTTAACTCTAAAAATCAATATCATGATCAATATTTGAAAAACAGAGGGAGTTGATGACAACCATATTGTCTTTTGAATTTAATTTATATATGTAATGCTCCGTAAAGGAGTTATTACAAGATAATGATTTTGTCATGGTTTTATGATCATATGAGGGAGGGATAATAGGATACTGAAAATTTCGAATACTATCAAGTCTTGATCAATACTGGTTCTGATGGACTGCACTTCTTTAGCTGTGGTTGTGGCAACTCAGCTTCAAAAGAAGTAGGCAATTCGATCCATTAACGGATTGGGTGAATACTTGCTAGTATCGTCAAGGTGCTCGGCCTCATTTTAACATCTGCCATAAATAAAATGTGTGCAAATGGCAAAAGAAAATGGCTCTCCTCAAAACGCCGAGAGGGATAATAGGATATTGCAGAATATTTTCACCACACTACTACGTGTGAAAAAATACTCAGTGAGAGGGAGCAACAACTATACAAAACATTCGCAGTGATATCTTTTACAAACTCAGTGAGAGCTAGTACCCCCGATAAGTACACGCTCGGCTGCTCCAACACGATCATATCATCTCGTCGGCTTTGGACGCGACGGGATTGGACGTCATCGCGTACCCACTGCTCCCGTGCACCGACTGCTCGTACGTCTGTCCGTCGCCCCACACGGCGTACGCGTCCTCGCCGTGCACCGCGTCGTCCCCGGCGGCGAGCTGCTCCTCACTGAGCCGGAGCGGCACGATCATACTTACGACCAGACACACGACGCTGGTCACCACGACGTTGAGCGCCGCGACGAAGGCGATCCCGGCGAGCTGCACGCCCACCTGCCGGAGCCCCGCGGCGGCGCGTCCGTCCCTGATGGCGTACGCGAGGCCGACGTACCGCGGGTCGTCGCCGAAGAAGAGGCGCGCGAGGCGCGGCTCCGCGAGGACCCCTGTCAGCATGCCGCCGAGGCTGCCGGCGACGCCGTGCGTGTGGATCACGGCGAGCGTGTCGTCGACGCGGTTGAGGAGGCAGCAGCCGCGCCTGTGCAGCATCATCATGGTGCACCACGGCACGCTCCCGGAGAGGAGGCCCATCAGCATCGCCGCCCAGCCCTGCACCAGGCCGGCGGCGGGCGTGATGCAGACGAGGCCGGTGGTCATGCCCTGCACGGCGCCGACGACGGAGGGGCGTCCGAAGGCGAGGCAGTCGAGGCACAGCCAGACCAGGATGCTGGTCGCCGTGCAGAGGTGCGTGTTCACCACGGCGACCGACGCGTCGATGTTGGCGGCGTACGGCGCGCCGCCGTTGAACCCCGTCCACCCCATCCAGAGCAGCCCCGCGCCGGCGAGCGTCAGGAGGATGTTGTTCGGCGGGAACGACTCCCTATCCTTGGCCGTCCGCGGACCAACCTGCATATGCATGCCCATATCAATAGTTGTTTGATCCACATGTCTTTTGGCGGGAACGCCTCCCTGTCCTTGATGCGTGCGTTGAGTGTGACGTACCCAGTATGCTGCGGTGAAGCCGGCGACGCCGGAGGAGAGATGGATGACGTACCCGCCGGCGAAGTCCATGACGCCGGCCTTGAAGAGGAACCCGTTGGGGCTCCAGACGCTGAACGCGCCGACGGTGTAGGAGAAGGTGAGCCAGAGCGGCACGAAGAGCATCCATGCGCGGAAACTGACGCGCCCGAGGAGCGAGCCGGCGACGAGGACGAGCGTGATGCCGGCGAACACGGACTGGAAAAAGAGCAGCGTGGCGGCCGGGTACGCGCCGGCGAAGCCCTGCGCCGTGAGGAAGGCCTGCCCGAGCGCGGCGAAGTCGGGGCGGCCCACGAACGGGAGGAGATGGTCGCCGAAGGACATGCGGAAGGCCCACAGGCACCAGAACACGAAGGTGGCGGCGAACGCGTACAGCGCCATGAACGCCGAGTTCACGGCCCACTTCTTCTTCACGATGCTGCCGTACAGGATTATCAGACCCGGCACGGTCTGCAGCCCCACCAGCGTCGCCGCCGTTAGCTGCCACGCGTTGTCGCCCTTGTCCAGCCACTCCGGCGCCGCCTCCGTCGCCATTTCCACAGCCGGCGAAGCAACAAGATCGCCGCGCGAGGGTATACAATGTAAGGCGCGCGCGTCGCGTCGTCCACCGAGGAAGAGGAGAGAAATGAAGAGCCGCCAGGTGGAAGGGGCCAAAGCTATATAGGAAATGGAGGGGAGAAAAGGTCCGCGAAGGAAAAGCGCAGCAAGAATCTGTTACATATGGTGCTGAATCTTGCGGCGTTTTCACTGCTGTAGTGAGACCTGCTTGCCGTAATTAGCGCCTAAGCTATTTGACTTGTTTGTGTACTTGATAACGTTTCGCAGGAAAGACGTTATAATCTGGTTCGATTAGTATGGTTGCCTCAAGGCTGAAGTTAAGATTTCCCTCCAGTTTTCATAAAAAAGGCTGAAGTTCAGAGCTGTAATTTTTAATTCCATCCACAGTGTTGTCCTGTTTGCAGATGGCGGTGGTTCTTATGATGGGATCAGCAGAAAGGAATTTATTCCCGTTCTCTCTTTTGTAAGGGGGAGTCACGAAAGATTACCAATTTGGCTTCATGGATGCCATCCACATCACCTGTCATACTCAGCTCTGATGCTGATTAAGTCAATAGCAATACATGTATCTGCCAAATGTAGACAACATATAAGCTTCCATCACAAAAGCTACTTGGGCCGAACGTAAACTACATAACTTTTTTTATAGGCAAATATCACCAGAACGCACACCAAAACATTATAACAGGTTCGAATACTCTCAAATTTCAGTACTTTGTTTCAAATTTCTCGACTAGGGTGGTAACAGTTTCGAAAGAAGCACACATCAACGATGACATTATCACTTCAAAGTCAATAGTATGACGCTATCACCTTAATCATTAGTATAACACTACGAAGAATGGTGACTCTCCAATAAACTCCCAAAATCTGAGCCCCTCTATATGCCAAATCCCATACAATTCACTGAAAAGCCTGCCTCCCCAAGGAAACAGGAACCAATGACGCGCTCAACTAATTTCCACATTCTGTCCATACAATCGAGGCAAAGTGCTGCTTCAAGGACTTTCAATATATTTTCTCAGGAAGAAGAGCTTCCACAACCAAGCATAACAGCATGTTCAGGCAACAACAGCAGGACCCTGTTTCAAGGAGAGGGGGGAGGAGTAAAACATAATGTGGAATTGGATTATGCAAGGAAAAGAATATAAAACCTCAATATATGGTTCTGTATGACTACATAACATAGGTGCAATTTTGGATGGTGTTTTTTTAATAAAACCTCAATATATTGGTTTGAAAGCTCCATAAAAACATATTTGAACTTTCAAAAGAAAATCTAAAAGAAACTCACCATCCAAAGTCAACCTATATTATTATTGAGGAACGTAAAACTTCAGCTAACCTCAAACCATTTGCGAGTTAAGAAAATAAGAACAGTGGTAAGAATGAAAAAATAAGATCGACGGTTGAATAGAAAATTCACTTTTTTGAGTTGGTAATAAGGAAGATGAACCTTCTTTTAGCATAGGGTTCTGTCATTTGTCATCCTGTAACAATTTAGCTTTCGATTCAAATTGTTAAAAAAAAATCAGATTGCATTAGAGAGTATATCACACCAACTATAATTGTTTGAGGGAGTAAATTGATCGAAAACTTTGTTTGAGGGAATAAAAGTGGATTGTTTGGGGGAGCAAAATAAATTTTCTTTAATTTTATTAGGTAGGTACTAAATTTTGTGCAGCCTGTTTCAGTGCACCACAAATGCTCGTATTTCCTCACTTATTACTTACTTTGTACGTACAGGGGAGCAGTAAAATGGAAAGTCTGCGGCCTGTTTGCTTAGAACCTAAGGAACTTAATCCATTCATCAAATTCAAATGCTATAAATATTAAACCGTGTTATGCTATTTCTATTCCAAAATTCATCCCGGCGACGATCGATCAGATGGCCGGCACCACCGACGCCGTGAGAGACCAGGCCGCACTCTCCCTTCGCCTACTAGCCAGCCTCCTCAGCGACGACGAGAAGAACCTTGCCTTCTCACCGCTTTCTTTCCACGTTGTGCTCTGCCTCCTCGCCGCCGGCGCCTCGGGCGCCACGCGCGAACAGATCGTTGCCTTCCTGGGTCCAGCGGGCGCCGAGGCACACGATGCGCTCGCCTCCAAGGTTGCCTGAGAGTTCCTGGGCACCGGCGACGTCTGGGAAGGCGGAGACGACCGCGGGCCTGAGGTCCGGGGCGGCACGGCCGTCTGGGTCGACACTTCGATCCGCCTCAACCCAGCGTTCGCCGCCAGGGCGGCCGCCGCGTACAAGGCCGACGTGCGGTCAGCCGCCTTCGGGCACGTGGCTGAGGACGCGAGGGCAGAGATCAATGAATGGGCCGCGAGCAAGACCGGTGGCCTCGTAAAAGACGTGGTCTTCTCAGAGCTGCTGCCGCCCACGCTCGTCGTCCTCGCCAACGCGGTCCACTTCAGCGGCCGCTGGCGCGACGCCTTCTCTCCGGACCTCACCGTGGACGGCACGTTCTACGCCGTCGACGACGCCGCCGTGCGCGTGCCCTTCATGACCGGGAGCTACGAGCACGAGCTCCTGCGGATCGGCGTCCACCTTCAAGGTTCTGCGCATGCCCTATCGCGGCGGCGGCGGCGGCTTCACGCGGACGGAGTTCGCGATGTACATCTACCTCCCAGACGACCGGGACGGCCTGCCGGGCCTCGTCCGTGCGCTGAGCGCCAGCCCGGCCACGCTGCCGCACAGTTCAGTCGCGCCGCCGGCCGAGGGTGGAGGGTTCACGGTGGGGACGCTCAAGATCCCCGAGTTCGAGGCCTCGGTCAGGCTGGAGGCCAAGCCGCTCCTGCAGGGCCTAGGGCTGGACCTGCCGTTCGTGGTCTCCGACGAGTCCTTCCGCGGGATGCTGTGCCAGCCAGCGCCGCCCGTCCATGTGACGTCTGTGGTCCACCGGTGCGTCCTAAACGTCGACGAGGAAGGAACCGTGGCCGCTGCAGCCACGGCGGCTGTTATAGAGGGGTTTGGCTTTTCGGATGATCCTCCGGTTGATTTCATCGCGGACCACCCATTCCTCTTCTTCCTCATGGAGGACGTGACCGGCGTGGTGGTTATCGCAGGCAAGGTTACCAACCCTTTGCTCCAGTAATAATCTTTATCTTCACACCGAAGCAGGTCAAAAACATATCAAAAACAAAAGAGTGTAGTAGTACTTCTGCAGCAAGGAGTCTTGTTCAGACTTGAGACTCCACAGCCTTGCCCGGCCGGCCCTGAGGGCGAGCTATTATAGCTCATTAATAATGTAATAATACAGTCATTAAATTCTTGATGCTCACAGGTAAATGCACTGGTGAGAGGAAAGAAAGAACGGGCTCTCCCGTGAAAGATCCATTCAATCGCAGATAGTCTACGCTTATCAGCTCGAGGGCATTTTGGTCTTCTCCTTAGCCTGTTAACTGGTTAAAAAGTTAATTGTAATTAAAACATAATACAATGATAAAGAAAAAGTTGTGACAGCATTTTAATAGTAGTGAAACAAAGCCTAACGTTGTGATGTTATAAAGGCAAAGCCCAATGTTATCGATGGTAAAATGGTAAAATTCCACGAGAGAGAAGGCTACGGTGGCTTACAAATGTACTAGGGCCGCCCCTGTCATTGTAAAAGTCATTTGAGACGAACTTAACTAACGTAACTTTTTTTTTATGGGCAGAACTGCAGAAAATCTCTTATAAATGCATTGTTTCAATCAAAGATCGCCACATGGCACACTAAAACATTATTACAGGTTCCAGTACTTCGTTTCAAATTTCAATACTTAGTTTCAAATTTCTCAACTGGAGTTACAGTATCGAAAGAGCACACATCAATGATGACGCTATCAGTTCAAAGTCAACACAATGACACTATCACCTATAATCAATCATTATAACTACAAAGAATGGTGACTCTAAACTCCCAAAATCTGAGCTCCTCTATATACCAAATCTCATACGATTCACTGCAAACTGCCAGCCTCCCCAAGGAAAAAGGGAACAATGATGCGCTCAACTAATTTCCACACTCTGTCCACACAATCAAGGCAAAGTGCTTCTTCAATGACTTCCGATATATTTTTCCCAGGAAGAGGAGCTTCCACAACCAGCATAACAGCAAGTTCAGGCAACAACAGCAGGACCCTATTTCAGGAGGAGGAAAAAGAGTAAAACATAATGTTCAGGCAACCATATAGATTTGCTACATGAGTCAACAGTAATACTTAACTATTAATCAGGAATCTACAAAGTAGTAAGCAACAGTTAAAAGTTATTAGTTATGACTTACTTTTGCTGTTAGATTTGACACAGCTATTTGAAATTTTTCTCTGGTTCTTGAGCCAGCTACATGACCAGCTTTGGCAACCTTGCTAAAAGCACCATTCAGCCAGCTTGTTCCAGCAGATACATACCTGGAAGTAGGCAGAGATAATCGAATGAAGAGATTTACAATAAATGAAATTTATGTTTTAAAAGGAGACCAATAAGTATTCCTGAATGTGATGCTGTGTGCTGTATAATGGCTGTAAAAATGCACTCAGGTCTTTTAGTTCATTGTGAACCATATATCCAAACTGATTCTTTAAATTTTAACGAAAGCACAAAAGCTAATGAGAAGAGACCTGTTGGTTTTCACAGCAGAGCCTGTATCATTTAGCTTGCGTTCTGCGGCCAGCAATGCAGCCATTGTTTTATCAGAAACCTGTAATCTTTGATCCACAGATTTCACCTTCTCGTTAACAACTGATACCCCATTGTTTATTTTCTCTGAAAGGCCAACACGCTTATCAAAGGAACTGATTCTCGCCGATGCATTAGCTCTCAATTGATGTTTCTCGTCAAATGCTTTAGCCTTGTTCACAGCATCTTGTCTCATCGCTGAACCCCTTGCAATAACACTTGTAATGACATCATGGGCCTTGCTGACATAGACAGGCCTAGTGGGGCTGGCACTCGCCTAAGTCGAGGAAAAAAAAGATTCATATTTAGTGACAATCGACATACATAATTCACCATGCACTGCAATTAGATACATTTAGATAGTATTGTTTCCCTTGCCATGGGGGACCAGGAGTTCAAGTGTTTTCTGATTGTCAGTGTCACTATATTACAAAACACTACAGGGAGTTGCATGTAGTCACCATATTATAGGTAACACTCACCTCTGATCAGTGGGATACTCATGATTTCACTAATTTGGGAGAAAAGAAGTAAAAGTGCTCTTGGATCAAAAGGTACCTCTGCAGAGCGGTCCAAATCTGCAGTATGAGCTGAACTGATATTTGTCACTCTATCGTCCACCAGTTGCTACATGATTTTCAGAATGGTTATTGCTATCAAAAGAAGGATTAGTGCATATCAATCACATTTGTATAAATTAATTAGCATACCTGTCCAGTAACAGGGATGTAGATGTAATCTTCAGCAGGCGTTATGTTCACAATTTGATCCACAATTGTTGCTCCCTGGGAAAAGGCAAAAAAGAAAAAGAATATTGTTTCATGGCAGAATCAAGAAGGCAGCAACTTATTCCATGGTTCCGTATTTTACGGCAATAGATCTATTTAGGCAACATGGGGATATGCAAAAGAGATAGAGCTTGACTACATGTTCACTGGACCATAAAAAGCACAGAATATTTCATTCTGAAAACATAGAACCTGGAACACATTCACCCTTTGCAGCAACATAATTTGAAATGATCATGTTATGATCGATGGACATTTCTGAATCTCTGATTGGTATGGCATGCTTCGCATGAAGAAATAACTGGAATGCTTATTTCATACACGGAAAGGCAGAACCAGAAAGCCAAATAATCCCAGTAGCTAGCCTAGTAAGCTATGCAGCTCAGTACTATCTTAATCAAAGCAAGAATAAAATAATCAGCATGTCCTCCTTTTCTTTTTCCTTCTCTATGTAAATTCCACCATGTTCAATAGTCTCCTCAAGATTTAACAAATGATGTGTGATGGTAGTGACACTATTTCTAAAATTTGCTAACCAGTCAATCACAGTATGAAGCACATGGGTTATCGTCAAAGTAATATAAATAATCAAAGTTGCAATATGTTTTTTATGGTCAAGACTATTTGAGTTCATAATTCGGCATGTGCAAAGATCCTCAGTTCTGCGAAAGAGCTCCAATACAAACAATAACCTGAATGTACAATTCTCTATCTTGACAACAGATTCATAACGACGACTGATTCATAACAGACCATGAGTCATTATATGCTATTTACAACAAGAACAGAAATACCTCTTCGGTTATTCAATTCATACGTGCCGTTTTCTTAATAGAAACTGACAAAAAGATGTAGCTCATTCGCATAGCTTGAACATAACAACTTACCTAATTCACAACAGACAATGACAGCTCACAACACCTAATCATTACCAACACCAATCCTAAAAAACACCGCACCATAATAACCAAGAACCCCCCATTACTATGTATCAAACCAAAACTGATGCAAGGCGCCATACCGACAGCAGAAGGGCAATCTCTAGGGCCTTTGGATCCTTGAACGTGACGTAGGCCGTCCTTCCCGTCGACACTCCATCACTGCCAAACGTCAATCAAAGCCCAAAATCACAATGCAGGTAGACTGGGACTGGGTGATGACAAAGGGAAAAAAAAAAGGAAGCAATAATCGAACAAGCACCAAATAAAACAATAGGCGCTCACAATCTGATGTCGACGTGCTCGATTTCGCCCGAGAAGGAGAAGAACTCTCGAACCTCCCGCTCCGTCGCCAGATCTGAGATGTTCCGCACCCGCACAGTCCTCACCGCCCTCTTCCCACCCTCCTGCATGCCATGGAAACCGCCAAACCGTCAAAACCAGCACCAATACTACCCCCCTGAACCCTAACACCAGCATCCTCCGCCGCCTCCGCAGCCAAACAAGAGAATAAAAGAACAACGCTCACCTCCATGGCGCGACGCCGAGAAATGACCCAGAAGAAGCGGGCAACGAATCCGCTAATGCGGCGCGAAGCAAGAGAACCCGCAGCGCGGGCAGAGGAAGGCGCGGTGGTGTGGTAGCTCAGGGCTCAAAGGCGCTCGGGAGATTGGCAATGGCGTAGTATGGTTGGTTGCTCGTCGCCGCCGCCGCGGGTTGCTGCCGCTACTTTTCTTGAACTGTTTTCGCTGCCTCGGTGGTCGAGGGAAATTAATAACGAAAAGAACCCCACTCTTCCTTCCTACTCATAAGATAAACACCCATCCTGCCCTCAGTAGTAGCGGCAGAGGAGAAGGCATTTCACGATGACGGAGGGGCATAATGGTAGTTTCGTGATCGGGTCTTACTTGGGTGACATGCTGGCTGCTGAGTTTGCTTGGCGACGGCGCCATCTCTCCTGACCTGTCAAACTAATTTTTTATTTTGTTCAAGCTAGTAGTAATATTAAGCAAACGGTGCCCAAGTAATACCGGTCTTTCGGCTTATTCTGGGCCGTGGGCGAGCAAATCTGACGCGCGCGTGGGCCCCTTGATTTGATTTGTTTGCCGGTTGTGGAAAATGGTTTTAGGCGGCCCGCTGGCTGGCTCGGACCATTTATGCCGTCGCGTTCTGCTCTTCACTAGTACTCACCAGTCACCACTGAAGAACAAATATCCTCCCGAGACCCTTCTTAGTTTTGTTTTCTCGTTTTGAGAATATATTTTTAAAAATGTTAATTGGAGCAATACAGCAAGGGTATCAAGCTATGAAATGAAGATAAATTAACTTTATAATTGATTCAATTTTCAGTATATTTCTAGTAAAAATACTACTACTAATTTCTAAAATGCGCCATTTTTGGGCACAATGAGGCTCGGCTGACTAATACTACATGTGCTACCAGATTGGTGATCCTATCTTAGCATATCATTTCTTATTTGCATTTCGTGTGAATATACATTATCCTAAACTGAACAGGTTCAACTGAGCACGAATGGCAGAGATGATGTTTGTTTTGAACCTTAATTTCAACCTTAATTTCCAGAATTTCTTTGGACCGCAATATATGCCACTTTAAGTATTGGCCCATTAACAGAGCGGAAGGTCGTAACTTACACAGTCCAATACGTAAAGCCCAGGAGGGTATGGTCAAAAAAATTGTTTGGCCCAAATCTGCAGTACACGAGCCCACTGCCGCGCAGTCCGCTCCTGCCCCAACGCCGGCGTCGCCTACCTTGCTCCCTCTCCTGCCATGCCGCCGCCGCAGCTGTAGAGCTAGCAACCAACGGTAGCATGCGCCGCGGCCTGCGTCGCGGTCTGGCCATCTTCCTTCCACTACCTAACCCTCCTATCCGGCCGCCGATCCCTCCCGCGGTTCTCCTCGTCCTCCCGCGCTGCCTCAATGGATTCGCGAGCCGCTCCCTCTGCAGCTTTCCCGGAGGGGGTCGCGCAGTCGAGCAGTTTTCCGACGACGAGTACGACCACGAATACGAGGACCTCCGGGTTTGTGCTACCACCACCATCACCGCGCAGGCGCACATATATCATTGCGTGTCTTGCAGCGAAATTCTTCCATTTTCTTGCTAGTTCTATGTCTCACGAGGACTTTCAATCGGCGTGCATAGCCGTCATCATCAGTGGCGAACATCGACGAGTGGAGGTGGAAGCTGAGTATGCTGCAGCGCAACGCGGAGGAGCAGGAGATAATCTCCAGGGACCGGAGGGACCGCCGAGACTATGACCAGATCGCAAACCTTGCCAAAAGGATGGGGCTCTACAGGTTTCTATAATCTCTAAGTTTCCGACCATCAATTCTCTATGAGCTTGTTGGAATTGTCTTTATTTTATGCTGTTATGAATGCTATAATATAATGTGGTATTGAATGGCAGTGAAATGTACGGGAGAGTCATCGTTGCAAGCAAGGTTCCACTGCCGAATTACAGACCAGATCTTGATGACAAGCGGCCCCAAAGAGAGGTGAGTCGGTGAAATTCAACAAGATTAAATAATCTTCCCTAATTGAGAATTAATGGTGTTTTAAGAGGTTATATGCTTTACTATATGTGGGAACAAACAGGTGGTGATCCCATTGAGCTTGCAGAGGAGGGTCGAGGGACTTGTACAAGAGCATCTAGACCGTGCTCTCTTGCCACTGGATAAAAGCAGTGGCACGATGGATAGCGGTCCTGAGATAATCGAGAAAGCTGATAAGGACCTGGATGAGAAGCATGATTCTCTGCTTGATCGATCAGTCATGGAGAAGATACTCCAAAGAAAAAGCATTCGGATGCGCAATTTTCAGAGAAGTTGGCAGGTATGAAACACTTCATATGCCTCAGAAATTTTTGAATTTTATGGAAAAAAGGCAGACAACTTAGTTCAGCGTTCTGCAGCATTTAGTATAATATCCATTTTTATAGCTTTGTGCTTGCTGTTTCTACACTTTCATGATGGTAATGGTTCAACTGTCCAAACTTTCACCTGCTTGTAAAACAGGAATCACCTGAAGGTGTTAAAATGCTAGAATTCCGGAAATCGCTTCCCGCATACAAGGAAAAAGAAAGGCTTCTAGCAGCTATTGCACACAATCAGGTATGCATGCTTGAAAAATGCATCGAGATACATCTTTGAGCCATATGAACTCTTTAGAAGAGACTGTTTAATTCTTTGTTTATTATTTTTTTGACATTCTTTTTTAATGCAAGGTTATAGTAATTTCTGGAGAGACGGGGTGTGGTAAAACAACACAATTGCCTCAGTTTGTATTAGAGTCAGAGATAGAATCTGGTCGAGGGGCCTTTTGTAATATAATTTGTACACAGCCACGAAGAATATCTGCAATGGCAGTTGCAGAAAGAGTTTCCACCGAGAGAGGAGAGAACCTTGGTGAATCTGTAAGTCAGAAGTTCCTTTTATCATTTCTTTACTGCAGCTTATCAGCAATAAAGTAAGGAGCAAGGACAAAAGTCCTTACTAGATTTTCTCCATTGCATTTGCATACAATTCTAGCTTTTTTAATAGGTTGGCTATAAAGTTCGATTGGAGGGGATGAAAGGAAAAGACACACATTTGCTTTTCTGCACCAGTGGTATTTTACTAAGACGGTTGCTGAGTGATCGAAACTTGAATGGAGTGACTCATGTATTTGTTGATGAAATACATGAAAGAGGAATGAACGAAGGTTAGCATACATTTCCATTAGTTCATTTTCCTTTTGCGAGGTGCTGTCTTATTCAGCTCACAAAAAATAGTTCTGTTTCTGCACTGACTTTGCAGATTTCTTACTGATTGTACTAAAAGACCTGTTATCGCGGCGCCAGGATTTGAGGTTGATATTGATGAGTGCCACTCTTAATGCGGAACTGTTCTCAAGTTATTTTGGAGGAGCGCCAACTATTCACATTCCTGTGAGTTACTGTGTTATCATGTTGGAATTCATATCACATATTGGATACATTTATCTTCTGCTACCTTGCATAACAATGATTCAGCTGCAATAATCTTACATATATCTTGTTCTTGAATGTCAATTCAGGGATTCACACATCCAGTGAGGGCACACTTTCTGGAAGACATATTAGAGAAATCAGGCTACAAGTTGACCTCAAGCAATCAACTTGATGATTATGGCCAAGATAAACTCTGGAAAACTCAGAGGCAGCTATTGCCTAGAAAAAGGAAAAACCAGATCACCACACTTGTCGAGGTACTCTTTCGGTTCAAAGGTCAACACGTGTAATTCTTGCTCAACATTATTTCAGCTACTATTATATAAAATGCAGGATGCCCTTAAAAATTCAAGCTTTGAGACTTATGGTTCCAGGACACGTGATTCTCTCGCGAACTGGAATCCTGATTGCATAGGCTTCAACCTCATAGAGGCTGTCCTTTGCCACATATGTCGCAAAGAGCGACCTGGTGCCGTTTTAGTCTTCATGACTGGATGGGACGATATTAGTTGCTTGAAGGATCAACTAAAAGCACATCCACTATTAGGTGATCCGAACAGGGTTCTACTGCTTGCTTGCCATGGTTCCATGGCTACTTCTGAGCAGGTATTTTTCTCTAGTCGTTGCAGTGCGGTTAGTTTACATGATTCCAGTTGTGGTCACTGAATCAGGTCTAGGATTTATTCCCTCCTTCTTTTTGTTTTGTTATCGTTGATTAGTTCAAATTTGAACTATCCAGCGACAACAAAAAAAGGAAGGCGTGAGTATTTTATTGTTTATTAGGTGTTTGATTTTTGTTTTTGTAAGCAACCTTTCTGTGTTCACATCTGTATTTATGTCTTTTTTATCACAGAGGCTAATTTTTGAGAAGCCACCTCCTAATGTTCGGAAAGTAGTCCTTGCTACAAATATGGCAGAAGCAAGTATTACGATAAATGATATTGTTTTTGTTGTGGATTGTGGTAAAGCAAAGGAGACCACATATGATGCTCTAAACAATACCCCCTGCTTACTTCCGTCATGGATTTCAAAAGCTTCTGCCCGGCAGGTAATTCCTTAGCTTCAATTTTGCTGCCTCATTTTTCAAGTAGTTCTTTTACCATAAAGTTTGTCAACATATATTGGGGCCTGCTCGTCATTTAATTACTCTTTTTGTTCAATTTATTTTTGCACATTCTGTATGAGGTATTAGTGAACTCATATGTTTCTTCGTCTTTTTCTCGTAAACTCATGTCTTGGCTCTTCGTTACCTGTATTATTTGCTTGTATGAGGGACTGCCTGTGTGATGTTCAGTTATAAATCCCAACTTAAGAACTTTAGAACGTTACACCATGGATAACATCAAGACTGAAGGACATTTCTTCAGGTCCTTAATCCAGAATTACATTTTTTTCTTCATTGTAATATTCTTTTTTAGAAATAAAGGCATCAGGCCTGCCCCATTTTATTCAAAACAACTAAACAAGAATGTTAAACGGTTTACAGCTCAAGCTAGCAAACAGAGCAAACTCTGGCTGGCCCTCACCCAACTACGGCCTGCTTGTGGATACAGTTGCAGTTTCTCAAAATGAAACAAAATAGGCTGTATTATGTCCAGACTACTGATATCCATCACTCTTTGGATATCCTGTAAAATTAGCCTTTTCAAGGGAAGTAATGTCGGCTTGTACCTCAATTATGAATTGCAGGGATATATAAATGTATGTCAACAGCTAAAAGAAGAGCCATTGGCTGTACCTCAATTATGAATTGCAGGGATATATAAATGTTTTACTCTCTAAAACCAACCACAGCATCGATAGAAGCTTTGTTAGTATAAGCTTAGGAATATCTTTTGTTCTGCTTCAAGTTGCCGACATGAATTTACCTCTGATTAACATTACAAACACTAAAAAAGTAACAATTGAGAAAATTCTGAATACTTCTCGATTTTAATAAAATCATATGAAATAATCATGTTTATGGTTCCTAAATCCTATGGTGGAGCGTCTTTAGTGTTCCAACATAGCAGGTCCCAAGCCCTGGTAAAAGGAGGAGGGTTGCGTTAGGCTTCGCGAGCCAGCGTAAAAACTTAGCTACTCCTATGGAGATGAAACCCAAAAGAATCCCGTTGGGGCGTAACCCTCTTAGCGGCGCGCCATGTCGGAAGCCGGGCTTGGTGTTAAATGTGCAAGGGCTGGGTCATCACTCCCGTGATGCGCCGTGTCGTGATCTGGGCACGGTGTCAAGTGAGCAAGGATCGGGTCGTCGCATCCTTAGTGGCGCGCCACGTCGGCGCGCGGATGTGGTGAAAAATGAGCAAGGATCTTCACACCAACGACGGGTGCGAAGGGTAAGGAAGCTAGTCGAGCCTTGTAGGTTGCGTGTAGGGTAGTTGGAACGTAGGGTTGCTAACAGGTAAGCTTAGAGAGGTAGTTGATGCGATGATAAGGAGGCGTGTAAATATACTTTGCGTTCAGGAGACGAAGTGGACAGGGCATAAGGCGAAGGAGATGGAAGATACCGGTTTCAAGCTCTGGTATACGGGGACTGAAGCGAACAGAAACGGAGTAGGCATAGTGATGGATAAAAGCCTCAAGGAGGGTGTGGTAGATATCAAGAGAGAAGGAGATAGGCTCATTTTAGTGAAGGTGCTACTTGGGGATTTGGTCCTCAATGTAATCAGTGCCTATGCTCCACAAATAGGTCTTGAGGAAAGCGTTAAGAGGAAGTTCTGGGAGGATCTAGACACACTAGTCAGTAGTGTGCCTACTGGTGAGAAGCTTTTTATAGGAGGAGATCTCAATGGCCACGTAGGTTCTTCTAGTGTTGGTTTTGAGGAGGTACATGGAGGCTTCGGATATGGGAGTCGGAACCAGGAGGGGGAGAGCGTCTTAACCTTTGCCTTGGCCTATGATCTGATGGTAGCGAACACGTTCTTCAGGAAAAGAGCCTCTCACCTCATAACTTATAACAGCGGCCACCATTGTAGCCAAATTGATTTCATCCTAGCGAGGAAAGAGGATAGAAGCGCTTGCCTAAATTGTAAGGTGATACCTGGAGAGTGTGTAGTACCTCAGCATAAGCTTGTGGTAGCCGACTTTCGCTTCCAGGTACGCACTTTAGGAAGCAAGCGTGTCAAAGTGGCTAGGACAAAGTGGTGGAAGCTTAAAGAAGAGTCTGCTCAGACTTTCAAGGATAGGGTCCTCCAAGAGGGCCCTTGGCATGATGAAGATGATGCTAACAACATGTGGTTGAAGATGACCAAGTGCATTAAGAAAGTGGCTGCGGAAGAATTTGGAGTGACTAAAGGAGCCAAGCGCGAAGCTAAAGACTCGTGGTGGTGAAATGAGGAGGTCCAAAAGGCTATCAAAGAGAAGAAGGAGTGTTTTCGGCGCCTACACCTAGATAGGAGTGCAGAGAATATAGAGCAATACAAGGCGGCAAAGAAGTCTGCGAAGCGAGCGGTGAGCGAGGCACGGGGCCGGATGTATGATAGCTTATACCAGCGGTTGGGCACGAAGGAGGGAGAAAAGGACATCTATAGGATAGCTAAAAGTCGAGAGAGGAAGACACGCGACCTAGCCCAAGTCAAGTGCATTAAGGACGAGTCAGAGCAGCTGTTAGTCACAGATGGAGAGATCAAGAAGAGATGCGGGAGTATTTTGACAAACTCTTTAACGAAGACAGCGGGAACTCTTATATGGAGTTGGAAGCCTCTCACGATGACTCCAATGTGCACTTTGTGAGGAGGATTCAAGAAGCGGAGGTCAAAGAAGCTTTGAAAAGGATGAAAGGAGGCAAGGCGTTGGGCCCAGATGGTATACCCATTGAAGTGTGGAGAGGTCTTGGTGACATAGCGATAGTTTTGGCTCACTAGATTGTTCAACCTTATCTTCCGATCAAACAAAATGCCCGAGGAGTGGAGACAAAGCATTTTAGTACCAATCTTCAAGAACAAAGGAGATGTTCAGAGTTGTACTAACTATCGGGGGATCAAGCTAATGAGCCATACAATGAAACTTTGGGAGAGGGTTATTGAACATCGCTTGAGGAGGTTGACAAATGTCACCAAAAACCACTTTGGCTTCATGCCTAGAAGGTCAACTATGGAGGCGATTTTCTTGATAAGGCAACTCATGGAAAGATATAGGGAACCAAAGAAAAACCTGCATATGATCTTCATTGACCTTGAGAAGGCATATGATAAAGTGCCTAGAAACGTTATGTGGTGGGCCTTGGATAGGCATAAAGTCTCAACAAAGTACATTAACCTCATCAAGGATATGTATAATAATATTGTGACAAGTGTTCGAACAAGCGGGGGAGACACGTGTGGCTTCCCCATTACTATAGGGTTGCACCAGGGGTCAGCTTTGAGCCCTTATCTTTTTGCCCTAGTGATGGATGAGATAACAAGGGACATCCAAGGAGAGGTCCCTTGGTGTATGCTTTTTGCAGATGATGTTGTGCTAGTGGATGAGACTAGGGCGGGAGTTAACCAGAAGTTAGAGTTATGGAGGAAGACTTTGGAAGCAAAAGGTTTTAGGCTTAGTAGATCTAAGACAGAGTACATGAAGTGTGACTTCAGTGCCACTGCACACGAAGAAGGGGAAGGGGATGTCAGACTCGATGGTCAGGTGGTCCCCATGAAGGACATCTTTCGATATTTGGGATCAATATTGCAGAAGGATGGAGACATTGATGAAGATGTCAGTCATAGAATTAAAGCCGGATGGTTGCCGGCGTCAAGCCTCTGGTGTCCTATGTGACAACAGAGTTCCACAAAAGCTCAAAGGCAAATTCTATAGCACTGTGATCCGACCGGCTATGCTATATGGAGCTGAGTGTTGGCCTACTAAAAGGAAACATGTCCAGCAGCTAAGTGTGGCAGAGATGCGTATGTTACGGTGGATTTGTGGTCACACAAGAAGAGACCGTGTCAGGAATGAAGACATACGAGAGCGATTAGGAGTAGCACCAATTACGGAGAAGCTCACGCAACATCGCTTGAGATGGTTTGGACATATCCAACGGGGACCTGAATAGGCACCGGTCCGCAGTGGCATCATTAGGCGCCCGGTTAATCTAAAGAGAGGAAGAGGAAGACCAAACTTGACTTGGGAGGAGTCGGTTAAGAGGGATATGAAGGAGTGGGATATCGATAGGGAGTTAGCCTTAGATAGGAGTTTGTGGAGACTGGCAATCCATGTGCCAGAACCTTGATTTGCCTCCCTCTTTTTCCCCTTTTTCCTGGCTTTTTCATTTGCTGTTTCACCTTCCGGTTCCTTGGCTTTGACTATTTGGTCTTTTCTCGGATTCCTTTTTCTTTTTTTTTCGGTTTGGTCCTTCCCTGAGTTTCTTGTTGGTACTTGGGGTTTCATCTCTAGCCTACCCCGACTTGCTTGGGATTAAAAGGCTTGTTGTTGTTGTTGTTGTTGTATGGTTTATCAACCTTCTCTTTTTACAAATTGTCACAATTTGATTCTCATATTTCCCCACATAATCTTAATGCAGAGGAGGGGCAGAGCTGGTCGTGTGCAACCTGGTGAATGTTATCACCTCTATCCTAGATGTGTATATGATGCATTTGCAGATTATCAACTTCCGGAGCTGCTTAGGACTCCTTTGAATTCACTATGTTTGCAAATTAAAAGTTTACAGGTCGGCAGCATCGGGGAATTCCTATCAGCTGCTCTACAGCCTCCAGAATCACGAGCTGTATGTATTTAACTAGTAATTTTGACATTTACATGTCTGTCAGTTTTGTGGAGCATGTGCACACTATAAAATGAATTGCTGTTTAAATAACTTTCCAGTTTTGTAACTGATCACTTGAAAAATTTATAGGTCCAAAATGCTGTGGAATTCCTCAAGATGATTGGTGCTTTAGATGGAAATGAGAACCTTACTGATCTAGGTGTATCTTGCATGTTAAGCCTTGCTATCACAGAATAAATATTTTGAAACTGAAACTTATATGTATTTCTTTGATTCAATTTTGTAGGGCGGTACCTTTCCACGCTTCCTGTAGATCCGAAATTGGGAAAGATGCTTATAATGGGTGCAGTTTTTCGCTGCATAGATCCTGTACTTACTGTGGTTGCTGGATTGAGCGTTCGGGACCCTTTCCTGTTACCACAGGAAAAGAAAGATGTAAGAATATGTATAGGGTCATGTGGTAGTTCTTGAATTCTGTTGGAAAGAAGCTTACTTTCATACAGATAAATGAGGTTTCATTTGATCTTATATTTTATAAATTAGTTGGCAGGAACAGCAAAATCAAGATTCTCAGCAAAGGATTATAGTGATCATATGGCCCTTGTTCGGGCTTTTGAAGGATGGAAGGATGCAGAGAGAGAAGGGTCAGCTTATGAATACTGTTGGAGAAATTTTCTATCTGCTCAGACGCTGCAAGCCATCCACTCTCTCCGGAAACAATTTAGCTATATTTTAAAGGATGCGGGTTTGATCAACTCTGATGCAAATATGAATAATAGTTTGAGCCATAATCAATCCTTGGTCCGTGGTATCATATGTTCTGGTCTTTTTCCTGGGATATCATCTGTTGTGGTAAACAGCTTTTTGACACCAATTCTATCATATTTCTGTTTTATAAGGGACAATAATTGCAGCTAGATTCATTTTTCTATCTTGCATTTGCAGCATCGAGAAAACTCCATGTCCTTTAAGACCATGGATGATGGCCAAGTTCTTCTTTACGCTGTAAGTGCATATCTAGATGCCCCAAAATGCTCACCAACACCCACAATTGTATTTAATAGATAATTATGACATAGGCCTACTTATGTTACGCTGTTATATCTTTCAAGTGTTCAGAGCGCCATGTATAGTCTTGGAGATATTTTAAAAATAATAATACTAAGTTCAGTTTCTGGATTTCTGACATTTTTCTTATTTCAGAATTCAGTGAATGCAAAGTACCAGACCATCCCGTATCCGTGGCTGGTCTTCTGTGAGAAGGTGAAGGTTAATGCTGTCTTTATCCGCGATTCAACTGGTGTATCAGACTCCATACTTATCCTATTTGGCGGCGCTGTCGCAAAAGGAAGCATGGTATAGTCTTCTTTTTTTTTTCAACCAACTGTTTTCCCTGTAATTTTTCTGTCACTATTTTGTGTGCCTTCTAACTCGAATGCTATATATATATTATAGGCTGGGCACTTGAAGATGCTCGATGGCTATATTGATTTCTTTATGGATCCTAGCCTGGCTGAATGCTACTTGCAACTCAAAGAAGAACTTGATAAACTTATACAACAGAAGGTGAGCCATGCAGTCATTAAGTTCCGCTTCAGAGGAATTCTGGGGACAGTCACTGGTCATCTCCCTCCATTGTTGAGTTAAAAAATACTAGAAAATTTGCCATTAACAAATGACAAAAAGCAAAGCAGTTGACAATAGTTTGTTGCTTAATTTCAGTCTCATTTTCTTTTGTCCAGCTGCATATCTACCATTTTTTATGATCTGATATTATTTTCAATGTCAGCTTGAGGACCCAAGCTTCGACATCCACAAGGAAGGAAAGTACATCCTGTTCGCCGCACAGGAGCTCGCCGCTGGCGACCTATGCGAAGGAAGATTCGTGTTCGGGCGCGAGACGAGCAGGGCGAGGCTGCGGAGCGAGGACGACGGCAAGAGCAACATCATCAAGGACGGGATGAACCCCAAGAGCCTGCTCCAGACGCTTCTGATGCGTGCCGGGCACACCCCTCCCAAGTACAAGACGAAGCACCTCAAGACGAACGAGTTCAGGGCCGTGGTGGAGTTCAAGGGGATGCAGTTCGTGGGGAAGCCGAAGCGGAACAAGCAGCTCGCGGAGCGGGACGCCGCCATCGAGGCGCTCGGGTGGCTGACGCAGACGTCCGGAGTGAAGCCGCAGGGCGAGGACGACGACTCGCCGCTGGACCTGACGGATAACATGCTGAAACTCCTCACGAGGCCGAGGCGCCGAGCCAAGAATCAATCAAGAAAACGATGATTTTCTTTTTCCGGTTTGGATAATGATTTGGAGTAGATATACTAGGTTACAGAAATGCCTGACCGTTAATTAACGCACTTCAGACTTTATCGATCTGATGATGATAATAAAAAAACTGGACCTGGAGATGATGCCCCGCTTGTGATGGGGCGCTCGTCACTGATGGCGACACCATGCTCCATTAAGAAAAAAAAATCGATCAAAACGTTATCAAACTAGAGTTGAGTTCCTGAGGCTGAGGCTATGCGCGGGTCGCTTTCTCCTCTCTAATTTGTATCGCGTGCTGGTTTTTAAATTTGGTTGAGTTTGAACTAGATTTAAAAATAGAAAAAGAAAATTTTAAAATAAAACCTTTCTCTCACTCTCTCTTTTTCTCTGGCCCAGAAGCCTATCCGAAACCCGCTTGCCTCTCGGCCTGCCCGCGCACGCAGCAGCTGCCACCGCAGCGGCCCGCTCCACGCTAGCCTTGACCCAGCAAGCCGCTCGGCTTGCTCCGCCCCGCGCCACTCGGCGTTGCGGATAACGGGGAGGAGAGCAACACAGGAACACCAGAGTCCCTAGAAATAAAAAAGAGAAAAAACACAGGAACACCAGAGCGCGGCGCGAGAGTCAGCAGCAGCCATGGCGATCCGAGCGGCGGCAGCGACCTTTTCGTCCTCCCCCGTCTCCCTAAGGCCCTTCTTCTCCGTCACGCCGCCGGTTCCCTCCTCCACGGGGCGGTCCGTCCACTTACGTCGTCTCCGCGCCTTTCCATGTACAACCTCCCCCACCCAAGCCCCCGAGGCTTGTTTTTTTTTTTTTTTTGCGCGTTCTAATTCCTCGATTCACAGCACACCATCGTTAGTTTGTGTCACTCATTTTCGACACTTCGATTCTAGCATCGGAATTGACTCTGGAGGAGCTCAACCCGTCCGTCGAACTGCTGGTGAGTCTCCCGCTTTCTTATTTTACGCTGACACGCTCTGCATAAGTAGACAGACATCTTGTGCATAGGCCGCACCATTCCCTCCTTAAGTCATTCCGAACTTTTTTGAAAGCTTGACCAATGTGACACATCATGCTTGGCATCCTAACCAATTGGCACGGCAGATGTCTCATGATATATTGTTGCCCCATGACCCATGGTGAACCAATGTGTAATTTGTCGTGGTATGTTTGATCGAAGTGTATACTAGATTGTTAACTTGGCTCAACAACTTTCCTTAAAAAAAAAAAAACTTGGCTCAATAGCTTCCATTGAAAAAGATAGATAAATAGAGGAAACGGGAACCTGTGACACGGGTATTTTTGAACTATACATCCACTTGAAAGTGGTGTCAATGGACAAATTTTATTATTGGAGTCAAACTGAACGCAAATTCCCTCCCTTCTATGTGTCCCACTAATGCACTTTACATGGTTATTGGTTGGAATCAAATACAGAGAAAAACTGCTGAGGCTGTTGGCGATTTCAGGAAGACACCAATCTACATAGTCGGTATGTTCTTTCAGCACAGCTCCCTTCACGATGGGAACTTTTTTGGGGAATTGAAATCAAAAAGATGGAGGTGCTAACTGGACTGCTGGTTTATTCCTGTGCAGGCACAGATTGCACTGCTAAACGTAACATCTCCAAGCTCCTCGCCAACACCATCATATATCGCTACCTGTGCAGCGAGGAACTGCTCGAGGATGTTCTTGGAGGAAAGGACGCCCTTAGAGCTTTCAAGGAATCAGATGAGAAGGGTTATCTTGAAGTCGAGGTGCTCACCTTGCCAATTCAATCATCTCTATCTCTCTTCTGCAGCTGTTCAGTAGTTTGGTTGCACCAAAAGAACATGGCACCAATTTGCATTTTTTTTTTTTTTTGCCAGACTGAAGGTCTGAAGCAGCTGACATCCATGGGAAGTCTTGTGCTTTGCTGCGGAGATGGTGCAGTCATGAACTCAACCAATCTGTATGTATCGTGCTGCATTCACCAGCAATTTTGGTTGCCTGCGCCTTATGTCAATCTAATACACTAATATTCTGATGAAACCTTTAGAGGGCTACTGAGGCATGGGGTATCCATCTGGATCGATGTTCCTCTCGAAATGGTGGTGAATGATATGTTGAAGAGCATGGGGACAAAAGCTACTTCAGATCCAGACTCCTTTACTCAGGTCATCCCGTCTTTGATAGTCATTCATGCTCTTTGTTATTTGATCATTTGTGTTCTCTATAGATGTAAAGCTGAGGTAACTTGATATTTAAACTCATTTCTGATTGTAAGATGGTGAAGGGCACGCCTGGCGCAGTGGTAGTATCTCCACTTGTGCCCTGGGTACCAAACAGCCTCCTTGCAAAATAAGCAAGGGAAAGGCTGCCTAGAAATTCCCTTCCTCAGATCTCACAGGCTACAATGTGTGGGTGTTTTCAGCACTGGGTATGCTCTGGTTGTCAGATGGTGTTTTAGACGCCAATAGCTCTTATAGAGTTCACTGAATCCAACGAGCTTTTTAGTTATACTAGTACAATGTCCGTGCTAACGCCACGGTTTAAAATAAAAAAAAAGAGCCAAACACATTATAATAAGCCCTGCGGGATCCAGAAGATGCTGACCTCCCTCGTCAGAAGATTCAGTTATATCAGAAGATATTCAGAATCATCAGAAGGACGCATGTTCACTTAATAAGCCCTGTGGGATCCAGAAGACGCAAACCTCACTCGTCAGAAGATTCAGTTATATCAGAAGATCTTCGGAATCATCAGAAGGGCACATGTTCACTTTACTTCCTGTATTCCGCGTTACACGCATCTGATAACAGATATAGAAAATAATATCGTCAGATTCTGTACGTCTTGTAATAGGACTCATATTTGTTTTAGTATGGAAGTCCATACCAGATCCGAATGCCGCGTCAGATGAGGCTGGCAGGGCAGGAGCTCGGCGTCCAGGGCTTGAAGGTGCAGCGGCGGTGCGGCAGCGCCGGCGCTCGGGTCATCGTTGTGGGCCGGAGGCGGCGGCGCTCGGGTCGTCGCTGTGGGCCGTAGAGGGGGTGGGGTGCGGCCGCCGGATGCCGCGTCGGAGGTGACCGGGCCAGATGTCGGCGCTGCGGCGGTCGGGCGGGGCGGACGTTGGGGCGTTCCGTGGTCGCAGGGGCGGCGGCCGGGTTGTCCCGCGGCAGTCGGGCGGGGTGGGCGCTTGGTGTCCAGGCGCGACGGGGGCTGGGGTGCGGCCGCCGAATGGCGCGTTAGATGCGGCGGGCAGGGCAGGAGCTCGGCTTCCAGAGCTTGAAGGTGTGGTGGCGGCGGCCGGGTTGTCCTGCGGTGGCTAGGTGCCCTGGTCAGGGGTGGCGTGGTCGAATTGAAGACGGGTGGTCCGTGGTCGAAGTGAAGGCGGCGGGTTTGAAACGAGATAAAGGAAAGTTACAATTATAAATCTACTAATCTACTAAATCTATCTACTAAATAAAAGTCTTAGGGGGTTGGAATACGTGTCAAGGGAAGATTCGGTAATTCGTGGCCTTACGATCTGAGTGAAGGATGTAAATTAATAACGTGAGGCGTCAGATTTGAGTGAAGGACATTTTTTACCGTAATTGTGAGGGTCTAATTGAGAAGGGTGGAGTAATTATAAGGGGGTGGATTAAAATCGGAGTAGTTGGTCCATTATAATAGTAGAGATAGAGATAGAGATAGAGATCAGGTTTTAATTCAAGTTTTGCCCCTTCTAACGTGAAAAATGCTTTCAAATTGAGGTTTGTCATTGTGTACCCATATACTTTTTCAGGCAATGGGCAAGCTTCGTCAGCGGTATGACGAACTGAAAGAGCGTTATGGAGTCTCTGATATTACTGTTTCCGTACAAAGTAAAGCCTGTTATCCCGTTGTGGCAAATTTTATTAATGCTTAATATCTCTATCTACTGACATGCCGTTCAACACCTTTCAGATGTGGCTTCTCAGCTAGGCTACAGCAGTGTCGACTCGGTAACCCTAGAGGACATGGTCCTCGAAGTAAGTCACTCATATTAGCATCGCCTGCAGAGATACATCTTATAACATAGACACTTGTGCATTACGCACTTAGCTTGACCTAAATTTATTTGATGGTGATATTGGGCATATCTGCTCATTTTTTTTCCCTGTCCCAGATTGTGAAGAAAATTGAGAAGTTGATCCGAGCAAAGGCGATGATGGAAGCTGCTGGGAAGCCTTTCTAGGGTAGAGTTGCAAGATTTAACCCGGACATATAGTTTCCCTAGGCTGTGGCACTTGGATCTTCCAGGAAGCAAACTGCACTGCTACAATTGGTCCACGTATGGAAAGACAAGAATTTGAGGTCGCAGGAGTAAGAAGATTCCGTCGAAAGATATTTTGCAAAGAGAAAAGATCAATCGGCATTTTTCTAGCGAGTGTTGGGACGGTATGTTAGTGGTGCAGTATGATTTCTGAAATGGCAAGTGCCTTGGTGTCCTGACGAATTGTACAATGGAACTATTCTTCACATACGCAGTGAGGGAATACAGAAATTTGCATTAATTTGTTTTACTTTTACACGCTCGATTGCTCCAACGATTGGACTGTTCCCGTGCACCGACTGCTCGTACGTCTGTCCGTCGCCCCGCACGGCGTACGCGTCGTCCCCGGCGGCGAGCTGCTCCATCGCTGAGCCGGAGCTCCGATGCCGAGGCACAGACGATGCTGGTCACCACGCGTCACTGGTGGCGACACCATGCTCCATTAAGGAAAAAAAAATCGATCGAAACGTTACCAAACTAGAGCTGCGTGCCTGAAACAGTAATATCAGAGTCTCTGATATGCACCGGTCGCTTTCTCCTCTCCAATTTGTAGGGTGGAGAATATCATAACGACGCAGTTGGTTGGTGAAGTTGTTTTTTCTATTCGCATGGATACACAATGACAGCAAAATGTGGCAAATAGAGATGAGTTGTTTGCAGTAAGAAAGGAGAGGAATCGTTATCCATCTTGTCCTTCGGTTCCTTATCTTTTCACCACATCTTCAATTTCTTTATTCTGTGCAACTCAGACTCGTTCTCTTAGTATAGTATATTCACTTAATATACTCTTTTTATTTTAAAATTGCTGTAGCTATGAGACGAAACTAATTTAAAATTAATTTAGCTTTCATAAACTTCATTTAGGTCCTGTTTGGTTGAGTTGTACCTGTAAAAATTTTAGCTGTAGTATGTGGCTGTGAAAAAACGGCTATGGCTCTGAGCTGTGGAGAAATCTAAAAGTCCTTTAGTTGAAACAGTTGTGACTGTAGCTTTGAGAAAAACATTTATATAATACATCTACATCCGTCGTCCTCAGTTGGGATTCACGAGGGATTCAAAAGAAGAGAGCGAGAGAGTGCAGAATGTTTCATATTTGATGGCCGTACGATAAAGAGTTCGATCGGGATTCGATAAAAGCTATCCACCTACGTTCGGTCACAGCCGTCGTGAAGCGGGATTCTTTTTGATTGGCATATGGACTTTTGACAAAAGCTTAACCTTCAAAAATCACAAACAGCATCTTATTCTCTTATTCACTAATACTACAATTTTGTTCTGTTTCATAAGCTAAATATTTTTTCCCCTGAACCGACGTATCCATTTTGCCCCTGACCCGCCAGAAGCCCCCGCCAGAAGCAACACATAGCCCACCGGCCTGGCGCACGATTCCAACGCGCCTCTCAGCTCGTCGCTACCGCTTTGCCGGCAGCCACCTGCGCCGCCCCTGCTTCCTTCCCGCGGGCTACTGCGCCTCGGCCTCGCCTCGCCGCTCCTGGCCCCCCGTTCCCGACTTTCTCGGTGAGCTAACCGCCGCTGAGCTTTACGGGGAGACCCAACGCGCGCGCCGCCCGTCCCCGAGGCTCCACGGCCGGCTCGTGAGCCGACTGGCGGCCCCCCGCCCGTCCGGCGATGTCGTCGAGCAGGTTCTCCCCGGCGCTGCAGGCGTCGGATCTCAACGACTTCATCGCCCCCTCGCAAGACTGCATCATCTCCCTCAACAAGAACTCCGCTGGCTCCCGCCGCCTCCAGGTAACAGCTCATGCGTCTTACTCTCTAAACCCGGGGAGGTTGGTTTCATAATGTGCGCCATCGTTGTTCTTAGTAGTACTGTCGAGCGGCGTCAGTAGCAGCAGGAAATAAAGGAAATGATATTGATTTCCTCTTTCGTTTGGTCGTACTGTATGAATTAAGAGACAAGGACAAAAATGGTTTTAACTGCAGCTATTGCATCAGAAAAAATTCTCTAAATTAATCAATTATAGTTTTTCCCAGAACTTTGGTTTTACATGAAAGTTAAAAGCATCTTATTACCTTTCTGCCCAACGGTTTCAATGGAGATGAAGCAACTACCTGCAACTAAAATATAGTTCCTTCAGATTAACAAAAGTACTCTGCAATTCTAATAATGAGGATACTAAAACCAAAAACCTGAATCCTTAAGCTTTTGCACTGACACCTAGTGCATTGTTTTTGTCCGAATCGTATACTTCTGTACCCGCTATTAGGTGCAAACAAGAAGGCAATACCATGCTCAAAAATCACGGGCGTCATATTCATCCTTTGTTGTGGCGTTATGGACTATGGTAGCGCAATTTGTCCATAAGTGGAATTTAGGGGGAAAAAATGATGTCCATATGTTGTAGGTGCTAGTATGCTACACTACTCTGTGGTAAGCAAATCAAGCTTACTTTACTTTTTAGGAGACCTCTTAGTAACAGTGCCATAGCGATTGAACCTATAATTGTAGAGAATGATTTCTGCCACAACCTACGCACTTCGGAAGTATTAACACACCCCATTGTTGACTTTGTACTAATAATTAACTTAACATCTGTGCTCCTAAAAAGTTTCAAAATCAGTCCTTTTACTTTTATCCGTCCTCATCCCCATATATTCCTGACACACTTGTTTGATGTTTTACAGATCAAACCAAAGGAAAATACAGTGAGCACAAAACCCCAAGAAGAAGCAGTGAAGATCTCACTTAAGGACTGTTTAGCATGCAGGTTTTTCTTTACCAATTGTAACTTTTCTGACTCGATTATAGTTTCAACTTTCAAGTCTAAGCATTCTAACTGTTACTTTCCTGTCTTAGTGGTTGTATCACATCTGCAGAGACGGTTATGCTCGAGAAACAAAGTTTGGGTGACTTCATTAGTCGCATAAACTCTGACAAAACCGTTATTGTATCTGTGTCTCCCCAGTCAAGAGCATCACTAGCTGCATTCTTTGGTCTTTCTCAATCACAGGTAACTACATGAATCTCCCATATCCATTCCACAGGTTGCTTTGTCTAAACTATTGCAAGCCATAACACTTGACAAAAAGATTGCATTTTAGTTGTGACAACTAATGCAGAAATTAAACCCTTAATAACTTCAGGTTCTGAGGAAACTGACTGCTTTGTTCAAGTCGATTGGTGTAAAGGCTGTTTACGATACAAGCTCTAGTCGAGATTTGTCGCTTATTGAAGCTTGCAATGAATTTGTTTCCCGTTATCAGAAAAATCAATCTAGTGGCAATGAAGGTGGAGCCAACCTTCCCATGCTTTCATCAGCATGCCCAGGTATATATGTTTCTTGGGAAAATGACATAAAGGGCAGGACCAGCTTGCAAAATATGTGTCTCACAGCTTCTTCTGCTTGTAGGTTGGGTTTGCTATGCGGAAAAAACTCTCGGTTCATATATCCTCCCTTATATCTCATCTGTCAAGAGTCCTCAACAGGCTATAGGTGCAGCCATTAAGCACCACGTGGTTCAAAAGCTGGGGATTAAGTGAGCGTTTTTTTCTTTACCTCAACTCTAATCTAGAATTGAAGAAGTGCCTTCAAATTCTTTGTGCCAATAGTCACCTAAAAAATCCTCATATTTAACATTTAATTTATTTGCTTTACAACTCGGCAATAAGTTCATATGTTTTCCAAATTCTAAAACCATAGGTGATGGAAGTAGTTTTAGCGTCAAATATTGTTTAGCTCTTCTTCAGTACCTTTGATAACTTGTGTTTGGCTAAAAGAGGAAGTATTAAGTCAGAATCGGAACCAAATTTACTTGTTGTTTATTTGAGTATGCTAATGAAAGATTATTTCGAAACAATTACTGCCCTTTACGCAATTACTTTTTAGAATTCTTCCTTTATTATAACTTCCTTTTTTGAGGTTTATGTAGGCCATATGATGTCTATCATGTTACTGTGATGCCCTGTTATGATAAGAAACTAGAAGCTGTTCGGGATGATTTCATTTTCTCAGTGGATAGTAAAGAAGTTACAGAGGTGGATTCTGTACTGACAACTGGTGAAGTGTTAGAGTTGATACAGGTAATCTAGTTCACACTTTTTCCCTGTAAGATGAATTTGAAAAACTAGAGGTGTACTCAATTTAACTTGTGTTTATGTGCAGTCTAAATCTATCGATTTCAAGATATTAGAGGAATCTTCCTTGGACAGATTGTAAGTCCTTCCTATACTTGACATTATTCTGTGCCAGCATGCATTTAATGTCTCCTCACGTGCGAGATGACTATTAAAAAGTCATTCATAATATTTTTAAAGTCCCACCTGTGCTTGACATTGTTCTGTGCCAGTATGCATTTAATGCTAATCATGTGCAATATGACTATCAAACAGTTAGCTATAATATGTCTGACTGACACTTCAAAAATTTAGCTGACCTGAACTTTAACCACTTGAATCTATGATGTAGTAATGTAATATCTATACATTAGCATAATGAACAGGATCTGCTTGACCATAATTTTGTTTTAATTTTTGCTTCATTATGCCTCAGACTAACAAATGTTGATGAGGAAGGCCATCTGTATGGGGTTTCTGGAGGTTCTGGTGGTTACGCAGAGACTGTATTTCGCCATGCTGCTCATTCACTCTATAATACAGAAATAAAAGGTCCCCTTGATTTCAAAATCTTACGAAATTCAGATTTTCGTGAAATTACATTGGAGGTATACTTATACTCATTCTTATGATTGTTTGTCTTCTCCTTTTAAAATACCTGGGGGGTGGTCTTAGCCCTTGCAGGCCAAGTTTTTACGATTGTTTACTGAAAGCCTTCTTATGCTTTGAGTAAAACTGGAATGGGTGTATGACAATTAACAAATGCTGCTTGTGCTAGCAGGTGGAGGGCAAACCTGTCCTGAAATTTGCACTTTGTTATGGATTCAGAAACCTGCAGAATATTGTTAGGAAGATTAAGATGGGAAAATGTGAATACCACTTTATTGAAGTTATGGCTTGTCCTTCAGGTACTTATGGCATGTGTTTGAGTGTTGTTATAAAGTCTCAATATTTGAATTATCAATTTAATGCCTTGATATCCTCTTTTACATACTGAACTACTGATTATCCTTCTGCAGGTTGCCTGAATGGGGGAGGTCAAATAAAGCCTGTGCAAGGCCAATCTGCAAAGGAACTTATCCAGCTACTGGAAAGCGTATATACCCAAGATGTAAGTTCCTACCTAAAATGCTACATTTCTGTGTGGCTCAGCCTTGCTTTATTCATCAAGCTTCATGTATAGACTTTGGAGTTACTATATGCCTATTCATGTTTTTTTCTTTTGCATCATATACTACATGGTTTAATTTCTGCTCTATTATATTCAATTCTATGTTTGTAGCTTAGAAATTCTACTTTATTTTATTTGGTCATTTCTGCACTTAATTTTTGTACCTTGTGCCCTACTTTATTTTCTACCTCTTTCAAAAGAAGAAAATTTGAACTGCCTTGCCATAGTTTTTTAATAATTTGAGTGATCCTTAAATGTACATATCATTTATTTGGTACAGTATGATTTATCAGATATTCCTGTGCTACTTTGCTGTTATGGTTTTTAAGTGGATTATAGGTTATGACCAATGAGCTTCACCCTTTCTTTCTTCATATCTGTCATTTGCCAGAGCTGCAAGAATTGTTGCTTTTTTCTTTCCCAGTTACATGCGCTTCCACTGATTGCAAATCCTTTTGTACCAGGTATTAATATCGAATCCCTTTGACAACCCTATCGTGAAAAGATTATACAATGAATGGCTGGGGCATCCTGGTTCAGAGAATGCAAAGAGGTATTTGCACACAGATTATCACCCAGTGGTGAAAAGTGTGGCCTCGCAGCTACAGAACTGGTGATTGCATTGGAATTCCTATGGTCTCCAAGAGCCAAAAGGTGGTGAAAAATGTGGCCTCATAGATAATGAACCGGTGATAGAAGCTCATAATTGCAGTAAAATTTCTGTGGTCTCTGAGAGCCAAAGATGGTGAAAATGTGGCCTCGCAGTTACTAAACTGGTGGTAGCAGCTCATAATAGATGCACTGGAATTTTCTTCAGCGTTGAGTTCCAAGAGGTACTTTCGTAAATCATGGTGGTGTATACTGATCATACAGGAAATACAAGGATCATCTAAGTTTTTTTGCTTTAGTGCAAATGAATTTTGTTAGGCTATAGGTATCTTCCTTCTTCGCCTCTACTAGTGTATACTACCTTATGCCTCATGGAAAGAAAGAACTAAATTGTACTGTGTAAAATATGAACAGAGCAGATCTCAATGATCTTGTTTGATTTCATTCTTTTTTGAAGAACAAAGGGAGTTGTGATTGTCAGCCATTATCGTTGTACCAATTGTGAAAAGAAGACCAAGTCGTCTAAATGAACATAGGTTCGAATGCTTGGGCCTGGTTGGCCTGCGCCGTTGACATTGATGATGGAGATGTCAAATCGAACTATGCATACAGATGAGCTGTTCTTGAATTTTTTTTTTTCTGGTGAAGCCATCAAAATTTGCATACAAGATAAGGCTGTTCTTGTGCCAAATCTATTGTTTTTTGCATACACACGACAACGACAACACAGGGATGCTCGGCTGCAGAACAATCTTTTTTTTCTTTTGCATACAAACTATTTACGCAATCTTATCAAGTTAATTCTACAAAGATTCAGGTGCAGATGCAAGCTGGATCATGTCGGGGAGCTTCTCGAGCAAGTAAGTCAATAATCCACCGAGCAGGAATATGAACACGACCGCGAGCAAGATCTTGGCGAGATAGATGCCAGTGCTCTCCAAGTTCCCCTTATCGACGAAATTTTTGGGAGGCTGGGCTTCACTCCGAGTCTGCAACAATGTACAGTTCTTGATTTCTGAGAAAAGGTCGATTGGATTAGAAGCGAAGAAGAGTGTGCAGTTGAGATTTAGAGTACCAAGTCGGGCGGCGGCGGCGGCGGCGCACGGATCCCGGGACCGTCAAGAGCGGTGACAGTTTGCAGCCTCCAGCCGCGGCCGTAGTCGGCGAGAGGCGCGCTGGGGCCGAAGCTGACGGGCTCCTCGCCGTCCCTTACGGCCTCAACGTGCAACGCCGGTGGGGCCCCGGGCTCCAGCTTGCGGTTGATGGCGTGCAGCGCGTAGCGGGCCGTCGTCCCCGCCGCGAACCGCCGGACCTTGCCGGAGGTCCGGCACGTCACCTCCAAGAACTGCAAAACGTACGCAGACGTGCGTGAATTGCGTGCAGCTTGTCGATTGCCTGCGGAGTCTGGCCGCTGAGAGACGGAGGAGAAGAGCTTACCGGCGGCGGAGGAGGAGGGTCGCTGGCACCGTCCTTGCTCGCCAGCTCCGCCTCGTCCGGTTGCCCACGCCGCCCCATAGTCACGGTGCGTTCTCTCCTCCAGGGACCGGACTCGTGAGGGACGGCACCCAGACGCGGGCGGGCGGGCGAAGGAGGTTGGCGCGGCCGCTGGTTGACTTGCCTTTTGGGTAGTACTAGTCTCTTTGTCCGGGACGGGCGGCCCCTCTGGCTGACGGCCTGACTGTTTACAGAACATGGGATTCTGATTCTGAAAGCTGTATAACGTACTACTTTTATTTTTTAATTATTGATATTTTTTAGTATAAATTTATATTAAAAAAAGTCAATAATAAAAAAAAAGATAGTACTTAGTAAATAACTAGAACATATTTGATCTTATATTTCATCAGCTGAACCCTTAAATATTTAATAACTCACAATCCATTCTTCTACATTTTATCGGATTTTATTTCACACAACACAATACCTAGCTCACAATATCGTATTCTACTTATTTGTTTTAACTTTTGTATCAGAGATTCTAACAATCTAGTTCTTATAAAACTTTTCACAATTTAATAAATTCTCACGATCTCTAGTGCAAATAAACGGACCTTTTGTTCCCTCTGGATTGTGGAATTTGGATGGATGGTTTTGAAAACTACATGCGTGGAGCTTTTGTTTCATGAACACGTCGTGGTGGAACAATCTGCAGGTTATGATCCATATCCATCCGCTCAGTATGGCAGGATAGGGCTGGAGCCTAACCTGGACTGGGCATCCCATAGACCATAGTGTAGTAGAACAGAGAGGGTGGTATATTGTTGTAGTAGAACACAGGGACCGGGCGTATTGTTTAATCCAAATCGATCAAGTTCTTGATCTCATTTCGTATTGTCAACATTCATGACAAAGTTGATACGGTCCCTGAAGGTGACGTCAGAAAAACGGCCTAAAAATTGTTTACATTACATCGGATGGAAATATACCTGACGCATGAGCATGATGGCATGACTCTTGAAGCATTCCTAAAACTCCTCAGGATTCCACAAACTACTGCTTGGATCCAGTTTGTATCACTCATACGTGCAAATGGAGGCACAATTAGATCCTAGAGTACCAAAAGCCCTTGGTTTTTCAGAGGGATTCCTCCAGAAAATCTCAGGCATGACCAGATCTTCTCCTCAGCTGCTTTCAGCACAGGTTCACAAAAGAATGAAAGGTACAAAATGACCTGAGTTCCTTTTTGCAGATTATAATTGTTCGCCCGAAACGACTTAAAAAATTGCAAATTCTAATTTTACAAAAGAATCTGTTCTCAGCAGAAGAGTCGGACCTCTGCAACAAAAACAAATCTAACCTTGACCATCCAGCCTCATACAGGTAGCTATCCCTAAAACCCTAACATATTTCAAATCTAATCAAACAACTCAACCAGGAACAAGTCTTCCAATTGAGCTTGTGCAAAATAAGCATCTCACTTTTTAGAAGGGGTAGCATTTGCTTTATTTGTATTTGCTTGACGATCACTTGTCACCTTAGATGAAGAAGCACTATCTATGGCAATGTTCCCCAACTCTGTGGCCATTGCATCCCTTTCTTCATTTTCTTTCCTTTGCTTCTCTGAAACTCCATCAACTGAAGAATCTGCTAGGGTTTTAGGCTGCTGTCTAAGGGGGCCAACATTAAGCCATGAATGTTGAAGCAATTGAGCAGCTGTAGGTCGCTTTTCAGGGACAAAGTCAAGTATTGGAACAAGAAAATCTGACATAGCATTTGCATTTTCCTCTGTGAATTCATACTTCTCTAATAGCACCTTGTTGAGAGGCCAGAACCGCAATCGCCGGATGTGCCTCAAATCCCCATACCGATTGAAGAAGTCACGTGAGTACCGACCACCCAAGGCAATCTAGAAACCAAAGCATTAGCTGAGATATACAACATTGAGAACATTAGCAGCATTTGCTTAAAAGTGGAATCAAAACCCTTGCACGTACCTTTCGAGGCATCATTCCAAGTAGCTCCATCATCAGGGCAAGATGATCCTGCAAAAGGTGGAAAATCTCAGGACAAACTTCTAAGAGACAGTAATGAGTCACAAAATCTATTGAAAAATAATTACCGCCATCTACAGGTGCAAAAAATAGTTAAAACAATGTTGCCGTTTTGTTACTGTCCTATCTTATAAAAATGGTAGTATCTCCTAAAATGTACTCCCTCCGTTCTTAAATTTATGTCGCTGTTGACTTGTAACATCAACTTTGACCGTTCCTCTTATTCAAAGGTATTATCATTATCATATATTTGTTCTAATTTGCTTTATCATTAAATATATTTGAACCATAACTTATAATTTTATACACTTGAACTAAATTTAAGACGAATGGTCAAAGTTGATGTTAGACGTCAACGGTGACAAATTTAGAACAGAGTAGTAAATACTGAGCAACAGAACTGAATAAAACAAGAATACTGCTTGTCTAGAGAAATCTGCTATAGAGAATTTAAAAATTTAAAACATAAGGAGAAAATGGAGGGATTGAGCAGTTTGCCACAACAACCTCCAAAATATTCAATCAACCAGAGTAATAAACTGCATAAAGTAAAAGTATTCAGAGTTTAGCTCAACTCAAACAACTAAAATTATGATCTTGCATCACCATGTCTAAAGTACCAGAATATTTTCCATGTCCTGACAGGTTACAGCAGCAGCACAGATTTAGATAGGAAATGATCAGTCAACCATACACATCAATTTCGGCAGCTGTTGTTGCTTAGCATCTAACTTATCTTCTTTCCTTTGAATCTAGATAGCATTTTTATATAAACTAGGCTCTCTTTATGTAAAAGAAAAATCTATGCTGTTCCTGTACAGAGGAGTTTTGGTGCTCAGGTTCTCTATAGTATCTAGTATGTACTTATTCAGTAGAGGAAGGCTTGAGCAAGTGGCTGCATCTCAAAGACTAGTAAGCACTGAAATTGGGGATAAGCAGTTCAACACTGTGGTAAAATAGATGTCAATAAGACGATAATAACTTATGCAGCTGCAAAACTTCATTGCAGACAAACAGCAACAGTTACCAAAAGATATAAGGATCTCATGAATTGTTGATTGTCAAACATATTAATTTGTGTAGGGGTGCAATAGGAACATTTAGGCATGTTGCCTTTTCCGGCAATATAACAGCACTTTATGTGATTTTTTAATTCAGAGCTTTAGGACTAGTTAGCACATAAATCTTCCTCATGCCGTCATTCGAGGTTCTGCTGAGTGACAAACTTGCTGCGCAATTCTAGATAAAATTAGTGGTTGTGATGTAGAGTGACAAAAACCATTTATTTACAGATCAAAAATAATGTTGCTTTTCCTATGATCAAAACTATAATGTCGAACCAGTTGGTTCCAATATAGCATTAAAAAGGACAGCCTAGTGCACGTAGCTCCCACTTGTGCAGGGTCTAAGGAAGGTACGACCACTTTTGTTTTTTCTTTCCTGTACGCAGTCTTTCCCTGCATTTCTGCAAGAGACTATTTATAGGATTTGAACCTGTGACCTCATGGGCAACAGCTTTACCGCTGCTCCAAGGCTCCCCATTGGTCCAAATATAGCATTAATACTCTCAATTGCTATAGTTAAAGTCTGAATTGCAATAACTTTTCATTCTCCAGGACGGCTGCTGGTCCTACCAAATAAAATTAGGGCCAGCTGAAACCCCAGAAAAATCATAAAAGAACAAAGTGTAACTTTTAACTGAACTCAGTTAACCTTTT
This sequence comes from Oropetium thomaeum, assembly GCA_001182835.1. Classification (NCBI taxonomy): domain Eukaryota; kingdom Viridiplantae; phylum Streptophyta; class Magnoliopsida; order Poales; family Poaceae; genus Oropetium; species Oropetium thomaeum. The sequence goes on along the minus strand of LFJQ01000018.1, from coordinate 969,623 downwards.
AGTTCTATGAATGGTTGTGTAATATCAGTAGAAGAAATCCACAAAATAATCAAAATTTTAGAGGGCCTCAGCATGGAAGGCTTTTCTTCCAACTTTTGAACTAAGAAACCTGACCACGTCAGATGACTAGATGACTTAGACAGTACATAATCAAGTTTCAGTTAAAAAGCATGTACATTTGTAACAAGGTGAATGCGTTTTATATTACTCCACAAAAAGTATGTGCAGAGTTGAAATCAGAGCAAGAAAACAAAAAGACATACCTCATCCCGGTCAAAATTGTCACCACTATGAGGGTCAAACAACACATCCCCTGTGGCAAGCTCAAAACAGATGCACGCAAAGGACCACAGGTCAGCAGAGGTAGAATACTTTGAACCAAGTATCACCTCAGGACATCTATATTGTCTTGTTTGGATATCACTTGTGAATTGCTTGTATGTCCAACAAGCATTTCCAAAGTCCACCAGCTTGCATTTTAAGTCGGCCTCCATTGCCATCTTCTTCTTAACCCCTTTGCTGCCCCGTCTATCTCCTGCTGCTCTTTTCTTGTCTCCATCCTGGCTAGGATTGCCCTCATTTGCTGTGCCTGAATCTCCCCTGTCATCTGACCCATCTGTGTCAGCAGATGCTACAGCACCACTACCTTCTGAAGTTCCAACAGCTGTACGTTTGGCTTTTCTACGGATCTTCTTCTTCTGGTTCTTCGTGAGGCCACCATTTGTTGATGGTGCTGACACTTTTGGAGGTGGTTCATCTGTCTTTGCAGAAGGTAGAACCAAAGGCACACCAGATTTTCGGGGATCCTTTGAGGGGTCAATTGTGGACTCAAGCAATATGTTCTCAGGTTTAAGGTCAGTGTGAATAATAGAAAGCATGCGGTGGAGGTAGTCAAGGCCAATGAGCACGTAGCGACATATCTCCTTGACCATTGGAAGTGGCATTCCTCGATAGTTTGTGTACTTTATCAGTGTGAGCAAGTTATCACCAAGAAACTCAAACACCATACACACATGGTTTCCATTAGGACCTGAGTGCTTGAAGTGGTCAAGAAGCTTAACAACACAGCGGGTATCATCTGGGTCACCATCAGCAATCTGCTTCAAGATCTTGATCTCATCCATGGCTGCTTCTGTGTAGTGCTGTGCGCTCTTCTGCACCTTCAGGGCAACATACCTCTGCATGTATGCATGTAGAAACAACAAATTCAGAAACATTGATTAAAAAGGATGTGGCCTGAATCTCTAGAGTATAAACCAGATATTTAAAAATTCCGAATATTTTTATCTACTACAGCTGGAAACGCGAATGGAACAGTAGTGAATTTATCCATTCTAGAATGTTCCGAGGTAACCGAAAGAAAAAAGAGTTGGTGGGCATAGAGAAACTACTAGGTGAACCACATCCAGATCGACCTTTCTTGTTTTATACTACTCTGAAGTCTGAATCTTTGGAATTCAACAAGAAAATTTCGAGGTGAGGGAATAGATTAGACACGCACGGAGTGGGCGGTGTCCCAGGCGAGCCAGACGGTGGAGAAGTGGCCCCATCCGAGCTTGGACTGCACGACGTAGGCGCCCTGCTTGAAGGTGTCGCCGACGCGGACGGCATGGTAACCGCCGCGGCGGTAGTCCTCCGTGCCCTCGTCCTCCGACGTGTAGTCGCTGCTCTCCACGTCGTCGTCCTCCTCACCCGCCTCACCCTTCCCCCTCGCTCCCGCCCCGGCGTCGGCCTCCATTGCCGACGCAGCCGCCTCGTCCTCCTCCTCAATCCGCTGCGTCGATGACGACCCCGCCTCCGTCTCCGCCATCGCGGAGGTGCTCCGGATCTGGGAGGCGGCGTGCGCGGGAGCTAGGGTTTTGGTGCTGGCTTTTCGTGGTGGTGGCGGACTGGCGGTGGCGCTCGTCCGTCTCCCGCTGCGCCCGCTCGCGGCCTTTGCCTTGCCTTCCCTGCGCACCGAGCGCCCGTTTTATTATTTGTTTTCAGTGGGGCGGATAAGTAAAAACGATCGCCTGCCTATGAAAATTAATGTCTTTTTCTACGATAAAAAAAAGGCGAATAATTTTAATTTTGCTTCATTAATCGTTTAACCTAAACACCCCCTCATCTTTGATTTCGAGAGGATAAACTACCTAGTGTTGTTCCGTGAATATTCTCACCTAACTTGTCATACTTTTTCTTTTTATAAACCTAACCTTATAATATGAGATTTTATAATATTATTGAAGAAAACCTACCATATTACTTCCTTGGTATTTAAATTGTTGACTTTTATTATTATTTTCTTATTTAATTTTTTGAGTAAGATGATAAGTCACAACTAAAATGAATATTTGTGCTCTTTTAGTGTTATTATTAGTACGTCGAAACAATGCCACGCTCGCTGGGGTCTCATAAGTAACTTTGTAGATGAAGGTTCTATAGATGAGAGTGGCGCAGGTTAACTTAAGCCTCATCTTGGGCCTCAGGGCTGAAATAATTAATTATCTATTACCTTTGTTTTTTTATTTTTGTGATTTTTAATACAACTTTATATTAAAAACTGTTGTTAATATTAAGAAACCGGAAATAGTATAAGCTAAATGAATCACTAGCAAAAGCATGCACGTCAAACGCAATCAAGCACAGTCCCTCCTGAAAAGAAACACTTCCAAGTACTGATTAACGCGTCGATCGAGCAGCGTTTGACTGCTTTTTGCCTCCTTGAGAAAATATATATGCTCCAGTCACTCCTCATACTTCAGCACTGGTTTTTTGCACTCTTTTTGTTTGTAACTAATAATCCAAAGCGACGACATGATCATGACAAAAATATTTAAAAAGTGATGACGAGTGCAAATCAGCATAAACACCTCGACTAACCGCAAAAACAGGCCAGCTGCTACAATGATGGAACGAATCCCTCTCCAGAACAACTTCATCACAAACAAAATAGAAAAAGAATATACAAATATTATAGTAACATCTATTTTTTGAATATAGATATTGGTTAGTATACATCTATATTACAGAAAAACGGACGAAGTACTAACGCAAGCACAGTCAAACCTGCGGAAAAGGGATTTTTTTTTTCTGTCCTTTTCTTCGTTATCCCATTCTCATCAGTCTTGGGATGTACTATAGCTACCTGAAAAACCTGCAGATAAGGCGAGGTACGCCAACTGCCACTCAGCCAGGCAAGAACCGGCATGGCGGCTTTCTACGCTCCTGCTGCGGCCGCGGCTCCCCACGCCACTCCGACCACTCTAACCAGCTCAAGGAAGCAGCACATCACCATGTGCCACGGTCCCAAGCTCGGCGGCGGCAACCAGACCGCACGCCTTACGAGCGCAGCAGCTCCTCACCAGGTGCGCGCGCTGGCGCCGACAACGGCGGAAGAGGCAGCGGCGGGTCCCGCTCCCGCCCCCGTCAACGTGGAGTACCTGGCCGCCGAGTTCGCGGGCCACGGCGTCAGCTTCGAGCCCGTCGGCGGCAGCAGCTGCGCCGTCAAGATGGCGCTGAGCAACGGCAGCGTGGCGCACGTGCTGCTCCCGAGCGGGCTCGTCACGTCGTACAAGCCGGCCATGTGGCACGGCGCCGTCACGGAGGTGCTCCACACCAACGTCGCCGAGGGCCCCGGCGGGCGGGCCGTCATCCGCGGCGGCGCGGCCGTGGACCTCCGCTTCGCCGGCGGGTGGTCGCCGAGCGGGGCGTGGTCGCTCCGCGACGTCCGGGGGAACCCCACGGGCTCCATCGAGGTACGTACGCCGTACCGCTGACCCTTGCCGCCAACATCCTTGCAGATCGAGCTCACACTGAACTGAACATCCTTGCAGATTGAGCTCGCGGCGGTGGCACCTGGGAACGCGGCGGCGGCGCGGTGCGTGGTGACGCTGCACCCGGAGGCGCTGGCCACGGAGATCTCGGCCACGAACGGCGTGGACTCTTCGTCGCCGGTGGCGCTGTCGTGCGGCGTGTCAAACCACCTGCGCGTGAGCACGCCGGACGCCACCTACGCGCTGGGGCTGCAGGGCTCCGACTACCGGAGCGTGGAGCCCGCGCTGTCGGAGTTCAGCATCATACCTCCGGACTACAGGGCCCCGCCGCAGGGGAACGCCCGGCACCAGTGGGCTAACAGAGGCTTCGACATGGTGCTCTCCGGCAACCGCGGAAGCGAGACGGCGGACGAGCCCGACGGCGAGGAGGACGACGACTACAAGCACTTGACGGACGAGATGTGCCGGGTTTACAGCCAAGCGCCCAGGGAATTCACCATTCTCGACAGGGTAAAGATATTTCTTGTGTGGAATTGACACTATTCTCTGGACCGTTGGGAGGATCGAGACTGATGCGAACTCTTCTTTGCGCGAATTGCAGGGCAGGAGGAACTCCATTTGCTTGCAGAGGAGGGGGTTCGACGAGCTGTACATCTTCAGTCCAGGATCCCAGTACCAGTGGTACGGCAAGTATGCCTTCGTAGTGGCAGGGCCTGCCATGCTGGAGCCCGTGGTGCTCAGGCCCGGAGACACGTGGCAAGGGGGTCAATGCCTGCGCAACCCGAATCTTTAGGCGCGTGCTGCATCGAGTTCGCTCACAGGGCACAACGCGTTTCCTCAGAACGGATGACCCTGGAATCCTGCACTGGAACATCTAGCGCATGCAGATTTGGCTTGCATAGACTAGGATATTATTATGATCGTGTACCAACCATTGTGGCTCAAATGCTTGGAATCCTCTTTGAAGTGAGATGCTGATAAGAATATTCATGTACTGTAGAATCATTGCACTGATGATATCCAATGCGATTATGCAAGTACTACTAGTAGTCGTTTGGTCACAAGGACCAATAAACAACACACCATTTCAGTTCAGAACTACAAGCATTTTATACTTAAGTATGAAAAAAAAAAAGATTCCGAACAAGAGACATCCCTGTTCCCAGCATGTATACAGTCATTACCAAACTATATGTATAAAAAGTTTAAACCCAATGTTAAGCAATTCCCTAGAAATAAAATGTTGTGACAAATTTCACACCCTGCCGAATTCCAAGGAGCTCACATTGAAGATCATGGGCAAAACCATGCTCCCTTTAATCCCAGCTCAGGTGCCAGGCCAATACATTTGCGCCTTTGATGCTGTTGAGAAACCATATGTACTGGTTTAGAGAAAGTTATATTCCTATGAAGAAATCAATTATTTCACACGAGTATAGTACGGCTTGAATGCTTGATGCTTCAGAGTTCAGACAAGAATGTGCAATGCTTGATTTCTTCTTTATGACTTCCAATTCAGATATGTTAGTTGAACTGGAAAAGAAATCCCGCACAATGTTTCACTAATAGGTTCTGATGACAATCATCTAGTATAGTACATAGCCAGAATGTGACTGCTAGTGATGATGTACTAACATCCACACGAGTTTATATAGTTCAAGATTTGGATTTGTCAGCTACAGGTCTTTTATGGTTCCTATTTTTCCAATACGGAAATCAACATGTTCTTTCATTCTCCGATAGCTTCCATACCACACATGCTTAAAAGTTGTATAAAATGTGACAGAGCATTGGATTTTGGGGTTGATTTGGAAAACAAATTAATAGATTATAGAAGTAGGAATTTCTTTTTTTAGGTATAGGGTTCTCAGAATCTATGCTGTATTCTATATAGAATCAATTATACAAGGATTGTATACCAAGGTAACTCAGATTTCCAGAAATATCCAGCAGTTAGTAGTATGCATCTTACCATCTATGGAGAGACTCATTGAAGACTCCTGCACGTCGGGCAAAACCATTTCCCCTTGAACCTTGTTTCTGGTGTGAGACCCACACATGAGTAATGAAACCACTCGCCTCCTGCACACTGTTGATGGTCATAAACAGGTTAGTACAGAAGAATTAGAAAGCTTTCACATGAGAAAGCAAATTTACATAAAAGATAGCTTTTTGTCTACAAGATAGCTTTCACGCGAGAAAGCAAATTTATATATACCATCATCGGCTCGTGTGCTTCTTGTGTGACGATGTAGAAGCTATTATATCGGGTCTAAGAGTAACATTTAGACACCAAAAAATCTTTCGCATGCTTTTTAATTGCAATGCATGGAAATACTACTATTTGTTCTAAAAAAAAGGAAATGCTAGGAGTACTATTTAAGCACAGGCTTTATGCATGATCTAAGAGTAGCACGCCACGCATGTTGGTCTGTGACCATGATTTGTTGACAAGTTGGAGAAAGTCAATTTTGGTTATATGGTTTACAACCAATTGTTTGTTTCCTTTTTTCTTTCCGTGAGGGCATACATAGACAACATCCCTTTAGAAACCATCATTTAGCCATCATGATAGCTAGATGCAATGATATGAGTAGGGGCGCCTGTATATACAAGCTAGGGGGTGCGATGGCACCCAAGGACAAAATAGAAAAAAAAAAGTAGAAATGCTCGATTTTTCAACACCACCCCCCCCCCCCCCCCCCAAAAAAAAAAAAAGAATTGCTCTCTAGCTCTGCCCTGGATACGATGACCTATGGATCTAGGAAGCAACATATTTAGGAGCTGGAATGGGTGAAATGTAGTTAGGACCAAAATGATATTAATAATTTTTCTACAATGTATTAACAATGCAATAAATTCTATAATATATGAGAAAGAGCCACCAATCCTACACACAAGGGTAAATCAGTAAGCACAAAATCTTTAGGATAGAAACATGTAGTGAAAACAACAGCTAAGCAAAAGGGGCGACAACTGAGTGGTTAAGCAGCCTGAGTAGCACCCCGGGAACCTGGGTTCGACTCCCCATGCCCGTAGGGTGGGGCAGAGGTTCGGTAGATTTTCTAGACCAACGTGAGGGGGTGTTCTTTTTTCTTTTGAAAAATGCCCAGGGGCTGTCTTACCCCCCATAGGTCTAGTTTTTTTTAAAAAAAAACATAGTTATAAAATAATAGACAATCACTCAACAAAAAAGAAAATACCGCAACATTCAGTTGTTCACAAGGGGAAATAACAGGAAATCTTTAAATCACCATAAGAATCACTTCTGGACAAGCTGTCAAGTTCTAGAGCTTATCTGAGAACTCATAAGTGATAATTATCCCATACTAAAAAGTGCAAGCACAAAAGTAACTCCCACACTAACTTGGAAAATGAGTCACAGTTGTTTCAAACTGAATGACTTACATTCTCGTTGTCACAAGCAATCATGTCACCATATGAGACCTGAAATAGGAAACAATAAAATTTTATTAAGTAACCATTTGTTGAAAAAAAAAGGCTGATGTATCAGGCAACACAGAAGTTCTAAAATAATCTTAAACATATGGTTTTCAAAATATACCTGGTGGCATATACAGTACGTCTGTTCATCTGGATCAATTGTCTGATCCACATCCATAGATGTACCTGCTTTCTTGCTGCTACCTGGAGGGGGCATCAAATCAAAGTCCATGCCCCTATCCCTGTCCCACTCTCTCTCTCTGAACTTCTTTGATGCTTGTGGTGTACTAAAACCAAGTCTCCTTCTGTCATCCCTGTTAACAACTGGGATTGGAGGAAGGACTGGTGGTTCATCTGGAGGTATCTTCCCTTCTGTAAGTGAGACAGAAACATCAATAATCTGTTTGAAAAAGAATTAAAGATGGTATCCTGCAATGATGTGTAAAATCTGCCATAGTTGCTTGTACCATGCTTTAAATCCTCTGCAAACTGGCCCAAGTCTTCATCAAGGCGCTTGATATGGCTCTCTATCTGTCAAATAACATCCAACAAGTGCTTAATATCCACATGAAACAAGTGTACAGGATTAAATAGAAAGGCTATCAAAATAGACTTCATTGCTATACGTTAGTATGCAAATAGATGATTGACATGATCATTTATATTCTAGAATTAGATTAACTGCTGTTAGGCTTCTTAAAAGGCTTGCTTAGGACAAAAAGGCTTAGTTGTTGTTGTTGCTGATGCTGCTGTTAGGCTTGCACAAATTTCATATTATATATTGGATAGCATTTAAATTATATATTGCATTTAATATTATATATTGGATGGCATTTTAATTAGGAATACTTCCTTACCACTCGTACAAACCTTAACCCCTGATTCGCCACCTAAAAAACTTATATTCCTTCAATGCCATTGGTTTCAAATAATAATCCCTTGAAATGCCACTAAAAATGGCATACAAGTGATTAAAATTCTAAATTTTAATCCCTTACATGCCACCGCCCATGGCATCAAGGGGTTAAATTTTTAAACAATGGCGTTGAAGGAATACAAGTTCTTACCTATGATGTAGAAGGAATACAAGTTTAATATTAAAAATTAAACAATATGAATTGTAGTGCACTCTATATGTAAATTTAATTCATCTTGTTAATCCATTTGATTTTATTTTGTTAACATTGGTTAGTATACGTTTGCAGTAGCCACTGTCAACAATATAAAACTGGAGGGATTAAATGATTTGCAACAATATTCAGTTAGCAATCAATGTGGTTTCAAATTTGTGCAACTTATAACAGTAACAAAACAGAGCATTCCAGTGACTATGAACACTTGTTCCTGAACTGCTGTGATCTCTAGAAATGCATACTCTGGCACGAGTTTTGGAGTTCTAAGCAAAATATAGGATGGTCTTGCGGAATAGATACAGCGACTGAGGTAGCTACTGACATTATCATGGCACTAGTTAAACAGTTGATAGAGAAAAAGCAGTACCAGGTCATAAGCTTGGCGTGCCAGCAACACTTTCTCAGTACAGAGGCTCAGTGCATTGTCCTGGCTAGCTTCAATATCCTTCTTCATCTTTTCCATGGCCGAGTCATCATCATCCATGTTTGGCCTATCATGCCCATGGGACGACGTACCCAAGACATGCTTTACCTGTTCCTTAGTCTGGCCCATAATGCCTGCATTACAAAATCAAAAGTTCACAAAACTTACAAAATTCAGAAATTCATAACAACAACAGACTACATGAAGGAAAAAAAAACTTCAACAAAACAATTACCAGCATATTATCAAACCAAGATGCGATAAGTGCTAAAATGTCATTTACAAATCATCAAAATGCATCTTAGATAACAACAATAAAAAATGTAGTCCAAATATTAAGCAAACGCAAGAAATGGATAATTGCAGCCCAACTAATCTACTTCCTCTTTAAAAAACTGGGTAAGAAGTTATCACCGTTAGCCCTGTCGTCAAGCTCGCGCATGGTGGAGAGAATCCTCTGCAGGTCGCCGGACAGGGTGCTCGAGTCTGCACGATTTCAAACACAATCCAACCATTAGGGCTAGCACCCAGAGGCGGTAAAAGATTCGACAATCATATGAAGAAAAAACGCGAAAGTCTTACACTCCAGGTAGTCATCGACGTACACGCCGGTTCGAGCGATCGCCATAGCGGCCGATTAGTGGATCGATTCAGAGTCGGACCGCGCCCTACCTAAAGCCAGCGAGCCTCCGACTGGAAATTCCCCTAATGATTGGGCAGAAGAGCTCGGCTTTTGGAGGAGGCGGCGTTGCCCGGACGAGGCCAAACCGCGGCCGCCGCCTTGCTGCACCTGCCGTGGTAGGGTTTGCGGGCCTGGGAAAGGGTTGCGCATGAGAAACGGAAGACCGGCTAGAGGGCCGAGAGCATCTCCACAGTTTTCAAACCACCCTCCTTAAAATCAAATTTTGAAAATGCATTATAAAATTTTCCTTGCAATATTCAATTTGGGGGGGGGGGGGGGGGGGGGGGATTCTCATCACAATATTCAGCTCTAAATTTGTAAACTTTGAAAAATATTTCTCTTCTAATCCTCATATGAGACCCAATTCTTTCCGTTTTATATATGTCATTTCTCACACTCTATCAATTAAGAATTGTTGGAGAATGAATATTGACATATTTTTTAAAAACTCCTTAAATAATTTTTTATAAGTTCATGTGTTTATAACTTATGATGATGCTCTAACAATATATAACTGTTTTCTTATGAATAAGAAAGAATCAATTTTTTGCACCTATTATCAACTTATCGCATCCAAAACCCATTCATATTAAGTTCGCGAATGGTGGCAATGATGACTTCATTTCTCAATCCGTAAACCCCTTTATTTCGTCAACGCAAAAATCCAAAAAATGAATTAGTCTTATCTCGCTTTCTATTTTCATCAATTCAAACACATGAGAGTTACTGTGGTGTTGCCTTCGAACACTGCATACATGGTGTTGTTTCTTCATTTTGGTCTCCAGGGCTGGTGTGCTCTTTCTGGCTCATAAATTGTGTCATCTAGTTCTAAATAGTTAATCCAAGAAGAAATACTATAGTAATAGTTTTACTCCATCTTAGCTGATTCATTCATAATATCCTCTAAATTGTAGCATCCTTACGATGAACACTTAATCACTAGTTCACCATACATCTATTTTTTTAATTATTAACAATATGGGATAAGAATTTAAATAAACTATATAGACTAAGTGAGCCACGACATTGTGTTGAAAATAAGTTGTCGGGGTTCGTTACCGCCGACGAGTAAATTATCATGGGGTGCACGTTTTAGGGTTCGGATGGTTCGCGAGAGGACACAAGTAATTATACTGGTTCGGGCAACAAGGCCCTACGTCCAGTTTCGAGCTGCTCGTGTTACTCGCGACTTGTTTGTAGTAGGGGGTTATAAACGGACGAGAGAGGGATGGATCCCTTAGTCTCTGGATAAAAGCCCTATCAGTGGGGAAGTGATCGTGGTCTATTGGTCTCTCTTTTTTATCCTCATCCTGGCCTTTCCCTTTTATATCGCAAGGGATGAGACGCGGGGCGAGTCATGGCGGAGTGGTGGTCGTGTGCCCCATGTTGCGTTCGTCGCTGTGGATGTCGTCATCGGCATGGCGTCGTCTTTTTGGCCCGGCGGCGTGGGGTGTGCCGTCAATCGTGGACGTCCCGTCCGTATGGAGGAGCGGCTTTCGGCGGGGGTCGGCAGAGCCACGCCGTCGTCACCGTCCCCGTCCTCGCCGTGCCGTCGCTCAAGAGTGTCGCGTCCAAGTGGGAAAAGTGGGCTTCTGACAGGAGCTGTAGCAGTAGTGGTTGTCCTTCGGCCGGTGCGCATCGCGCGCATTCATTGCCCACTTCTTGAGTAATCGATGCCTTCTTCTGTCAGCGAGCGTGGGAGTGGCAGACATTTATTGCCTAACCGCCACCGCCCTACCTACTTGCGGCGTGGTAGGCGGTTCGTCCGACCCCGGAGAGGCAGTCTCCCGACCCTGACACGGATAGGGTCGAGCACCGGCCATGCTATGGAGGATCTGACCCCCTCCCTGGGGGGGGGGGGGGGGGGAGGGGGTCGGGCGAGGCGGAGATCGCCCATGGACCCGACCCGTCGGGTGTCCGCATGACACGAGGGTTGGTCAAGGCAGAGATTGTCCCTGCCTTAATCATGTTGTTAAGGCCGTGGGTCATTAAGGTTAATTACCTCTGGTATTGACTCTCGACAGTAGCCCCTGAGTGAGGCCTGACCTCAGCGCAAAAGGGTGTCAGGGGTCACTCAAATCGGGAGAGGAAGGCTTATTTTGCGAGTGTAGGCTCGCTTCCTGCCTTATTGAGTCAATATGTTCTGCAATCCCGTATTGGACCTCTTTTTGCGATTCCGTTCCTCGAGACCTTCGCTCGTTGTGGCGGTCCATTCGAGAACACGGTTCGACTTGTATCATCTCTCCTGCGCGCCCGTTCACCGGACGGGGAGGTTGAGCCGGACCACGCTTTACCGCGGAGGCCGAAGGGTGGCGCTCGTCGAGCTGCTAACGGAAGAGTTCAAGTGAAGCCCCGGGGTCCCTTCGGAGGGACCTCGATGGACCAGCTGGTGGTCGACTTCAATCTTTCCGGTTGCCATCCCAACTTGGTACCCGGATGCCATTCGATAGGCTCCGAGGGCTCGTTGCCTTTCTGTAGTGAAATACCCATGGGCCGGTTCGAACCAGGACTTGAACGTGGATTGTGATGCCCTTGGCGCTCGAGCGCCAGGGTACTGGCCGCTAGCAGGCCCATCTCTCTCCACCCCTGCTCTATTTTCGCCCTGAGTGGCTATGGAACCCGTCCGCGGGGCCAGCCTTCGAACTCTTGGGCCATCGAGGTATATTTCAGCCCAAGTCGCCACCTGCCAGAATTAATTCGCGGCAGAGGCGCCTGCTGCAATGGGACGCTCCTTAGCATTGGTCTTCGGGCCGCATGAGTGCACGCGCACCCGCCCGCGCTGAGTGGGGCGGCCGTGTGGGCCCTGCTCACAGCGATTGGGAGGAAAGCGCAGCGGGCGAGGGATATAAATACGCACCTCGCGCGCCCGTTCGCCTTTACTTGTCATTTGCGTCTCTTTGCCTCCCCGCGCCGCTTCGCCTTCCCGCTCGAGCCTTCGCGCTTCCCTACTCTCGAATCTTCTTTTGCTCACCCACCTCCTTCACATCCTCACACCTCCAGAGATGGCAAACTGGTGGAAATCCGACGTGCGGGGGGCGCGCCTGGACGGCCTGGTGAAGCGCGGCCTTCTTGTCGCGCGGACGGAGGCGAGGGAGTGGTTACTCCCCGACGAGGAGACGGCTCCGGCGCTGGCGGATGGCTACGTGATGTCCTTCGCCCACTTTCACGAGCGTGGGCTGGGAGTCCCCGCACACCGTTTCTTACGGGGGCTGCTCCACTACTACGGCCTTGAGCTCCAGCACCTCAACCCCACCGGAATCCAGCACATCGTCGTCTTCGTGGCGTTGTGCGAAGGGTTCCTAGGGACCGATCCCCATTTCGACCTATGGCGGTACTTCTTCGCCATCTCCCTCCAAACAAAGGTGGGGAGCCTGCTTTCCGTCGGGTGCGCCAGCATCCACCTCCGAGGGGAGCGCGCCAATGCCTACATCCCGTTTCGATTGAAGAGCTCCAATAGGGGTTGGCACGGGTAGTGGTTCTATTTGAAGAACAACGCTGTCAGCCCCCTACCGGAGTTCACAGGGTGCACCTTCGACGTGGCACCCGAGGTGTGGAAGTGGGGACCGGCAGCGAAGGAGAGGAAGCGGCTGGACGACCTCCTGGGCGCGGTCCGGTCCTTGAGGGCCCGGGGGTGCGTGGTGCCGGCGTGGTCGCAGGGTACCACGCCCGGCAGGTGCTGCCACTCATGGCACGCCCGCTTCGAGTGTGGTAGATGGGGCCCGGCTCGGATCTCTCCGGGTCGGTGATGTCGCTCGAGCGCCCTCTTCGATTTGGAGCCGAAGCAGCACTGAGGGAAACCCTCGCGCCCGAAGACGTTGATGCCCCGCTCGACGGGCATCCCCCAATGCGCCCCGCAGAGGGGAGCATCACACTGGTAGGTCGTCGCGCCTCTCTCCATGATTTTTTCTTCTTCTTGGCTCTTCTGACTCTGACCCTTTCTCTCCCCCCCTCTTGGATGGTAGCAGGCGGGCCTCCTCATCCGACCCTCCCCCGCTCCCATCGCCGAGGACGCAGCCACCCAGACGGCGAACCGCCTCGCGGCCGAGGAGAAGAAGAGGAAGAAGGACGCCCTGGCGACGAAATAGACGAAAAGGCTCTGGGCCCAGTTGGACCAGGGTCGGCGTCGCCAGGGGTCTGATGAGATAGAGGACGAGGAGGAGCAGGAGGAAGAGGACGAGGTTGTTGAAATCCCCCATCCTGGCCAAGGAGGGCCGGTTTTGTGCCCGCGCGCGCAGGAGCCGAGGCCGGAGCCTCGGGGTCAGAGGCGGTTTCGGCCTCCACCCCCTCTGGCTCTGCCGCGCGGCCGGCCCCTGACGAAAGGCTGCCGGCGTCGCCGAGGGCGTAGGCTTCAGCCCACCCCGGAACGGCGGGGTCGGGGTCGCCGACCTTCGGGCCTCTAGGCCGTGTGGAGGCGCCGTGGCCCACCCCGGGCGGGGCCGTGACCCCAAGGGTCAGTGGGAAGCGCCCCGTGGAGGAGCAGGGGGGTGGACCCGAAAGCCTCGCCACTCCATGTCCCGAGGGTGAGTGCGCCGTGCCCTTTCTCTGTTTCTTTCCTTAGTCCCTCTCACTGTAATCGTTTGCGCAGGGTCGGAGGACGGGCGATGGAGCTCCAGGCGACGCCAAAGAAGGCCCTGGCGTGCCGAAGGCCCGCAAGCGTGTCAGAGACCGGCGAGGGCGGGACTTCGAAGTCCTCGCACCCGTCGGTGGTAGAGTCCCGGCCGGCAGCGGAGCTGCCCCAGGAGCAGGCGGCGACGCCGGGGCTAGCGGAGGCGGAGGAGCCAGAAGCCCTCCTTGCCAGTCCCTCGGTGTCGAGGAGGTGGCGGCGGCTCCGAAGGCCGTGCCGGGGTCGTCCGTTTTTGGGCCTCCGATGGAGGAGGAGTCGGCGGCGGCTGCCGCGCCGGGGGAGGGCGGTGCCGGTGATGAGCCGGCGGCGGCGTAACGGCCCCGCCGGCTGAAGGGCCAACGGAGAAAGGTGCCCCGGAGCCTGGGAGTGTGCAGCGGGCCCTGGAGGGGGTCTTGTCGGCGGCGTCCACGCTGGACTACGTCGCGGCCCTGCTGCGGGTGCACCTTGCAGACGGGCGGCTGGAAGAGCAGCTCGTCGCCACCCTCCGCACGGCGTCGGACGCCCTTGCCCGGGAGCAGGACATGGCGGGGCGTCTTCTCGAGCCAGAGGTTGGGGTTCGTTTCACCGCGTATTTCGGTACGTTGGTCGGAGGCCGAAAGCACCCGGGAAACGCAGCATCCCGGATGTGGGAACTGAAGGCTCGAGGCCCTGGAGCATCCAGGCTCGGACTCCTGTCCTCATTTTCGTCGTGGCGCCCACCTCGGCGTGGGTGGCGAGCCTGGCCCATTCTGGAGCCGTGCTCCAGTTGGCGCCAACGCGCCTCCAAAATGGCACGGGCGTCACGATTCGCCCCTAGGCGTCCGCGGACGAAGGCCTTGGAGGCCCCGTCCGTTGGACAGACACGTTCTGGGTATGCGGTCCACGAATTCGTGACCACGAGCTCTCCGCTTGTTGCATCGCTGCTCGCTCCAACAGCGCCTCAACTTCGCGTTGAGTGTGTCGGGCCTCAGGCGTGGTGGGCTCACGGAGCCCCCGGAGCAATGCCGCCACTGCGGCGAGGTTCTGGCTTGCCTGCGTGAAACGCAGGTACTTGTCACCTTCCTCGACGATTCGTTGGCGCATATCGCGTGCCATGGAGCGCGCACGTCCACCGGCCTCGCATCGAGCGAGTTCACGGTCGATCTCCGCTTGCTCCTGCTCCAACTAGCGCTTAGCCTCACGGAGCTCCACCCTCCATGCTTGTAACTACTCGGGTAGTACGTCGCAGGACGGAGTTCCGGTTGCCGCCACCGTAGGGATGGCGGGGCGGTCGTTCTCTGGATTAGGGAGATCTTCCAGATGTGCCATGAGGCACTCGCGAGAAGGATGGTGACTCCCCTCGCTGTGTTCCACGCCCGAATCTCCGTTTGACTCGTCGAGGAGGTCAAAGAAGGACTCTGACGCATAGCCCGCCATCCCTACGAACTCGATGTCCGTTGTGCACAGGCCATTTCGTGACGACACGCGAGTCGTCGCGTCTCCACCGGCGCTGGACCGGTCAGGTGAAGCGGTTGCCTGCTAGCCCCTGCGGGAGGGCTTTTTAGGGCACGACCCCTTGCCCGATGATCGTGTCGCCCCGCGTGCCGATGCATCGTGGGAATCGGGGGCGGCGATTGGCGAAGCCGGTGGGTCGACAGGCGCCAAGTTGTCCTCCGATGTGGCGATGAAGCTGAGGCTCCCGAGGCACACGATCGTGCCGGGAACCCACCGTTGGCGTGATTGGCCATCTGAACCCGTAAAGGTGTTCAACGAAAATGTGCAAGCGCCCCCTACCTGGCGCGCCAACTGTCGGTGTTCGTTACCGCCGACGAGTAAATTATCGTGGGGTGCGCGTTTTTAGGGTTCGGATGATTCACGAGAGGACACAAAAAATTATACTGGTTTGGGCAACAAGGCCCTACGTCCAGTTTCGAGCCGCTCTTGTTACTCGCGACTTGTTTGTAGTAGGGGGTTACAAACGGGCGAGAGAGGGATGGATCCCCAAGTCTCTAGATAAAAGCCCTATCAGTGGGGAAGTGTTCGTGGTCTATTGGTCTCTCTTTTTTATCCTCATCGCGGCCTTTCCCTTTTATATCGCAAGGGATGAGACGCGGGGCGAGTCATGGCGGAGTGGTGGTCGTGTGCCACATGTTGGGTTTCGTCGCTGTGGATGTCGTCATCGGCATGGCGTCGTCTTTTTGGTCCGACGGCGTGGGGCATGCCGTCAATCGTGGACGTCCCATCCGTATGGAGGAGCGGCTTTCGGCGGGGGTCGGCAGAGCCGCGCCATCGTTACCGTCCTTGTCCTTGCCGTGCCATCGCTCAAGAGTGTCGCGTCCAAGTTGGAAAAGTGGACTTCTGATAGGAGCTATAGCAGCAGTGGTTGTCCTTCAACCGGTGCGCGTCGCGTGCATTCATTACCCACTTGCTCGAGTAATCGATGCCTTCTTCTGTCAGCGGGCGTGGGAGCGGCAGGCATTTATTGCCCAACCGCCACCGCTCTGCCTATTTGCGGCGTGGTAGGCTGTTCGCCCGAACCCGGAGAGACGGTCTCCCGACCCTAACACGGATAGGTTCGAGCGCACTGGGCGTGCTATGGAGGATCCGACCCCCTCCCTGGGTGTGGGGGGGGGGGGGTTCGGGCGAGGCGGAGATCGCCCGTGGACCCGATCTGTCGGGTGTCCGCATGACACGAGGGTCAGTCGAAACGGAGATCGTCCCTACCTTAATCGTGTTGTTAAGACCGTAGGTCATTAAGTTAATTACTTTTGGTATTGACCCTCGACATAAGTGTCATTTTTGTTGCTCCAAACACTGGTTGCATTTGAAGTATATAAATACAATATGGACCACGAGCTAACTAGATCTCTATAGCTTCCCTGAAGCAGGACCTACCTAGCAGGATTCAAAGCCTGGTATCAATGCAGTTATTTACGGCTAATTATTCTTACCGGTAAAGGAGATCTTCATCGACAGTGTGCGTGCTTGCGTTCTGCTAAGACCAAGCACATTTTCTATTCAGATAAAAAAAATTCTCCACCAAATAGATATCCCATCACCATACAAACAGCAATCATGTAATTATACAATGCACGGCAATAACTTGTAAAACTCCCCGAGTCTCCTTGTTTTATTACTTTCTCGGTAACACACAAAAAACTAGCTTAATGTTATCCAAATGTTCAAAAATCGGTTGTTTAGCTAACAATAGTAAAGCTATCAAAAAAAAAAAAAGGAAAAAGAGAAAGGGTTACATAAAACCCGACTTCATAAGGTATATAGAGAAACCTAACGCTGCAAGACACTAATAACCAGCCACACGAGTTACAACTCAAATGGAAGTAAAAACTGAACCCCACTGTCCATGGCAGGTCCCGCTAATCCTCAAGTCTTATAAATCTGGAGCGATTAACCTTCGATTGCAGATAACACTAAACATGCAGCATTTCCACATTTGGTTGTGTGCCAGGATAACAAGCATAAGAGATGCAACAATTAGTTGCCATTTGATACATCACTCTCAGCTGCAGGCTTGGGGATGTTCGCTGCTTCCCCAGCAAGAGTGCCTTCCTTACTCGATGCCTGTTTCTGCACCTCGTGTTTCCCATTAGCAGCGTCCTTGTCCTTTTCAAGAGGAACATCACCCGCCTGGACAATGTGCAGAGAGGAAAAAGGCATCATCAAAACATAACAATTGACCTGGATGCTTTCCTACAGGTTTAATTGCTATAGAAGGCTAATAGATAACGATGGTACTACTTGCCTGGCCTGGAAATGGTTGCTGCTTTGCTCTCTTTTCTTGCATCAACTTTTGGCGGTTCTCGTAAAAGCCAAAATCATCCAAAATTGAGGTCTTGCTAGCATGTTCTTTGAAGATCTTCAACATTTCAAGACCTTGCTCAAGTTTAACCTGCAGCATCCAAAAGATATGCAACAGGATCCAGTTAGCATTGATAAAATTCAACAGAAAAGTTCAATACAACGGTCTTGCAAGTCATCGATATTTGAATGGGCAGACATTATGAATTGTTCATGCTTGAGTAGCTTACATAATGCGATGCAAGTTCATCAGGATGTTTATCATCATAGGTGTAAATAAGATCAGGAAATAGATAGTTCACTACATTAACTGAAGCTCTCCTTGATCAATCAGATAAATGTGTTTGCATACAGAAAAACAAATTAGGAATACGTTTGCAAGTTCCCAGGAGCCACACAGCAACATCATGCAATTTATCACTTAATAAGCAAATGGGACAGCAGCTTTCAGAATGAATACCTCTTGTGTGTCACGGCTGTTTGTCACAGGCTTGTTATCGTTGTTATCCAACGTAATGTGCTTTAAGATGTTGTTGGGCACATCCTTGACTATGTGCCACTTGAGTGGAAAACAACCATTCCACTTGTCTTGTTGCCAATACTCCACAGTCTTCTCAAAGTCAACAGGACCGATCATTTCAGCAACACCAACAAACTGGCCACTTGTGTTTACCTAAAAGCCCAACCATAAGGTCAGATGGGACTGCTAAAGGAGAGGAGATAAAATAATAGTGCAACATACTTACAGAGAAAAACAAGAACACTGGGCAGTCACTGTCTTTCTCCTGAGCCTCTCGGTATCCAGCATCCAGCTTCTTATTTCCATTAGGAGTGCTAGCCCAGACATTGTATTTAATACTCTTGTGGACATCGTCCTCACTATATGATTTAATAACGAAAAACTTGGCATCCTTGTAGATTACAGTAAAACCTTCCTGGTTAAATTGGCTCTTGTCTGGAAGAGCAATGCTATCTTGCTTCCCAACTGAAGGGATGGCCTGGCCCTTCACAGCAATAGTGACAGCAGATCCAAATTGTTTCTGGTGCTTGAAACCACCAGACCTTGGCCCTCTGTTCAATTCAGTAAAGCCATCTTGATTCTCACTGCCAAAACCAAAAGCTGCACGTCCTCTGGGCTTGTATTTGGTTTCCACAACACCCCACCTCGTATTGTTTCTTGAGTTGTATACATTTGATCCGAAACTAAGTCCACCTTTCACTGTGTTCCCGTACTGACCATACTGTCCATATACTCTGCTGTCAGGGTACATCCTTGAAGTCAGACCCATCCCAGATGAAGGTAGTCCATGCACACCCTGGAAAAGGAAAAGAAATTAACAGCTAAGCTTTATGCCTGGACATTACAAACATCTCATGATAACCCAAATATTAAAATATGCAAGCACATCACATTTTGTCCTATGCGCAAAATTAAGAAAGCTCCATGTCAATCTTTAAAGAATACTGTAATAACAGGATATTTCAGATTTGATCACTAAAGAAGGAAGAAAATATCAAAATTGATTAGTTCATTGATCGTACCATGAGGTTTGTTGTCGGACGCTGGCTCTGACTTTTTGCCGAAGATGAGTTAGAGCGGTAAGACGTGGAACTAGTAGTCTGCCTCTGATGTCCATTCGAGTAGATTGGTCCATCATACCACTGAACTGGGGAACGAAGACCGCTGTGACTATAACTGCCAGAAGGTCCACGACTTTGCACTGGTCCTCTTCCATATGAACCATTGCTTGCTGCTGATACATTCAGGTGGTTTTGCTTAAGAGGTCTTGAACTGGTGTTAGCATTTGGCATACCATTGGCACTTCCGTTAGCACTTATTTTTGTTGTATCAACCACAATACGTGGCTGGTGACTGGCAACAGAAGGCAGTTCAGACTGAAAACTGGAGCCATTTACGCCATGTGTTGAATTTGTCGGAGTCGGTGGCTGATAATATGGGGGAGGGTACTGATATTGTTGTGTGCCATATGACTGACCATCATGCCCAACGGTTGGAACAGGCGAACCTGAAGGATATGGACCATAGGGAGCATAACCATACCCATGGTATATGTCACCATATACAGCCTGAAATATTATAAAACACAGATAAGTCAGCATCGTTTTAATAATAAAGCATGAGTAGCAAAGTTATTCACCCAATTTCAAAGTTCAGAATTTACATGCAAAGCGAAAACATGCTACCACTGTAATATATTCTTAGATTCATACATTAATTCAGAATTTACATGTAAATATTGGACTGGCACATACATTAATTAAGTTCGTCAAAACTATTAGCTATGCCTCGCCTAGCTTGCTTGGGACTAAAAGGTGGTGTTGTGGTTGAGACTGCTAACTATGATAACTATACAGTACTACAGTGCAAATACAACAAATTTCAACTCACAGGAGCCATATCCATTCCTTCATGGCCTGTATATCTGGAGTCCCACTCATTGGTTGAGCCATCATAACCTGAACACCATCATACAAGTATTAACTTGGTAATTCCTGAAGCCTAACCATATACACAAGGTCTATAGTCTCAGTGAACACTGGCTCTTATATACCACTATGATAGTAATAGGCTGGAGGTGTGTATCCATTGGGCTGGTAGAAGAAGTTAGGGTCCATAGCCTCCTGGAGCAGGGGAGTTATCGACCTGTCCACCTGCGACGCAGCATCACTGGCGTTGTTGGATCCATACGGCATCCCAGAAGACTGCAACGGTAAAGGCTATCAGCTAACTCTTTCGTCTAAGGGATGGCACTGCAAAACACAAACTACAGGCTAGAGAAGTTGCCTACCTTCTTGGCAGCATCAGTAGCTGCGCCTTCCTTCTTGCTCTCCAAGGACAGCTTCTGCAGGAGATCAGTGGTGTCTGCAGCAGAGGAGGAGCGCCCGATATGGCGAGGTAGGGCAGCCGCCATACCTAAAATCTGGCGTAGAGAAGCACTACTTTCCCTCTACTCTGAGAACTGTAACTTCTAGGTTCAGCCAGACGGTGGCGGCGGGTTGCCGCGACTGCGAGTCTCCCCGCTGCTGCAGCTGCTGGGTGCTGTCTGGTCGTGTGCTGCTGGCTAGGCGGTGGCGGTGGCGGCGGCTGCTGCGGCATGTGATTTAGCCATTTAGGGATCGGCGGAGCGCAGTGCGCTCGTGGATTCCAAATCGAACGATAGTCCTCAGCCAGCACCTGTAGCGGCCCAACCGGTCCAATCCGGCCCAAGTTAAAATCTAGCCTAATTTTCTTAAATATGAAGATAAAATATTTGTCAAGATTCCACCATCTAGTCTAGTTTCAGAGATAAAATCTAGGTAATAACTATTTGAGATTCCAATTTATAATTTGGATTTTCACAATAAATCTCTTCTAAAGCTTTTTATGTTGTGTCCCTTCATTTCCGCCAGGTATCCAAATCGATCATAAACTAACTGTGGTAATTAGTTTGAGTCTACTCGCAAAAACAAAAGTTTGAGTCTGATCTAACTAGCGTTATTATTTGATGCATTGGGATTTGTTTCTTATATTTTAGGTGATCCGGTGATCGATATGAGCCGGCCGCCGTTTCTCATTCCAGTGCTTTCGTGATCTATCTTACCTGCTCTCTCTCTCTCTCTTCCTTCTTTTTGTTCTTATCTGGCTGGAAGCGGTTTCATTGCTTGACGAAAAATCCCTGGTGCTCCTTGTGTCTTGTCGTGGCATCTCCAGCACGGGCTAACCAAATGGCTCATCCATGTCCACTTGGATCGCTTGGAGCCAGGTAACTAGTATAACTCCGAAAATCCAACCGTACACACCGGCCGTTTTTTCTTTCCCTCGAGAAAAAACACCAGCAATGTCTTTCAAAAAAAAAAAGAAAGAAAGAAAAAAGCACCAGCAAGAACCAAGAGAATAATCCATCCATTCCATCGCGTTCCTCAGAAGTCAGAAGTCGCCACACGCAGACTGGCTAATGATGGCTGCGACGTTAAGCTAGCTGAGAAACGATATGATAGTAGCACTACTGCAGTACAGTCGTCTTCTGAATTCCGCAGAAGATGGTAGTAGTACTTATTGTTACCTGATGAGAATGAGATCGCTTGTGCAATCATCGTCTTCCGGTGGGGGAACTCCTGACTGACGACATGCCGCTTTAGGTCCGGTCCGGATAAGGACGGACGGTGCCTGTGGTGGTCCATCATCCATCGCGAGCGCCAACGTCTGCAAATATCTCGGCTGCCGACGACGCCGACGACGTGCTCGTCGTAGAGATGACTTGATTCCTGCAAATATCCCCGCTCACGCTGAACTGCTGAAGATATCCCTCCCATTCACGTGAGTGTGACAGTCTGATGAAACCTGGCCAGCAGCACGGTGGAAATCTGAAACTGTCAATCAGAACTACTAATGACCATCTTAACTGTCATCCTCCTTGTTCCATACATACCGTCCGCGCCGTGGAAATTCTCCAGTTCGGCAGTAGTGCTCCTCTTCAGTCCTCACCCTCCCCTCGCGCGCGCCGTTGCTCCACGCCACGTCGTAGGCGCTGTTGTTTCCTTCGACGCCGTGTCTCCGCCATGGCCACGGCAAGGGAAGCGAAATGCACAGACGAGGATAGAATGGAAGGGACCGCTGGACCGGTTCCCCGCCGTCGCGTAACAACGGATCCCTTACCATGGAAATCGGAGACACGCAGGATGGGTCTCAGCAGTTCTTTGGACCGTCGCCGGCAGCTCACGTCGTCGAGAGGACTTCAAAGTTCAAACGGCGTCGTTGGTCACGCCAGCGTCGCGAAAGTCCATGCGCGACCCCCCCTCACCCCCCCCCCCCCCCCCCCCCCCTCTCCTCCTGCTCTTGGCCCCAGAGAAATCCAGAATGACTAACTGGATGTCGGATGACGGGGAATGGAGTGGAGGCCGTCTCAGTGTTACCGGACCTGATCCGCCGCCGTGCACTGCTGGCGCGGCGAGGTCGCGGCGGCGGCTTACCTCCTCGTTTCAACAGCTTGATTCGTATCTTGCCGCACGCTTTTAGGGCTCGTTTGGCTCGTAGCCAAAACTTGCCGAACGTTTGACCATCTAAAATTATGACATGAATTTGACTTACCAAAAGTTTGATAAAAAATGAGGATATTTGGTTGGCTATCAAACTTTTGACAAATCAAACATGGCAAGTGTTTGGATGATAACCAAAAATCCTGCCTGGCAATTATGTTTGGCAATTATTTGGTTTGCAGCCAAACTTGATTATAGTCACTCCATTCTATAAAGAGGTGATCTTACGACCCTTCACAAAACAGAATGAACCAACAACCGTCTTGTAGTATGACATTAGATAATAGAACAACTAATTATAATAATTATATGTGTTTATCATTATATCACTTGTGCATGAGCTTAATTATATGGTTTTACAAAGATTAGGTATCGTAGCGTTTACATATAGAATATAGATGAGGAGATAAGACAGCTGCACCACCATAAACGATCACAACATTTGAATCAACCCAATCAGTGCACCTACAATTAAAAAAGCCAAATGATGTTAGTATTACTACTAAGGGCAAGAAAAGTGCAAAATCTTGGACGGAATGCTTACTTGAAGGTGGCAGCGTCTGATACTAGCAATATGATATAATTACTTCATCCCGCAGCAACAAAAGATAGCTTAAGAGATTCATCCATTCAGTCCACTATGGCACTATCCAAAATGAAGTGGCCACTACAGCTGGCCGTACTAGTAGTTATGCAACTCACCACTTCACTCCAGTATCCAAAATGAACAAGTCACCATGCACATATCCATGTGCAGCAGCAAAAGCAGTAATAGCAAAAGAAGGTCCAAAATACCACAACAAAAGTTGCAACCCCTCACTGGCCATCTCGGGCACATAAGAACTTGTAAACCCAAGTCTGCAAAGTTGTATCAGAAGAAGCATCGAGAAAACTCCGCATACCTTCACATTCTAGACGTGCCAAATAAACACCAACACTAATCTTATCCTCTGTAGGAAGGGCTAATGCCTCTATCCTCTTCCATAAGTTAACATATGGATTATCAACCTTTGGGACAGGAGATGGAGGCGGCAGTGCATCAAGAGACTTTTTTAATGCTTCCAAAGTGGTGTTGATCATTTCAGTGGCATGTGCAAGGTGACTCTTAGCCTTCGACGCCTCTTACTTGCGGACTTTATACTCTTTGGTCTTGACCGATTTGCTGGTTTCATAGAAGAGCTATTTTGTCCACCATCTGCAGAACAGGGATTACTTTTCTGACTTTTAGCTGATGCCAACGTATCTGAGTCATCATTAGGAATATCTACAGGCTTTGCATAGCCAGATATGTCATTGCTTCCTCCATCATCATCACTGTCAGATTCTTCACCATCATCCATGCATGTATCTTGATCCATGGCAAAGGAACCATCTGCATTACTACCCTGGAAGAGCCCTTTCATCTCATGAAAGAACTTGATAGGCTTTGAAAGCAAGCGCCTGTCTCTATCCTGCATGTAAGAAACAAGAGCAGAGTTAGGTTGTTATAATACTATTATTTTTTAATGTATTATTATATTGCTAGTATGATGATGAAACATACCTTCAGTTTGGCTTTCTCAGACTCGGATACAGTCACCTTGCACCTTGTGGCATCAAACCCATTTCCACTATTTCTCAAAGCTTTATCTACTATCTTCCATTTCTCTTTAAAATCTCTAAAGTGCCGATCAACTTGTGAAACTGTCACACCCATACCAAATTCCTTGTTTAAAGCATCAGCACATTTCATATGGTGTGCTCTTTTCAACACGAACCCTGCATGCTGGTTTTTCTTGCACTCAATATACCAGTCCAGCATGTACTTGCTTTGTTCATCATCCCAAATCCTCTCACGTGAAGGCCCATCAACATCCTTTTTTCTTTTTTCCTTGCCCATTCCTTCCGTAGTGAGCTGGAAAGGAACATTATGAAATCATATAATCAACACAGAAATATTTTTCATGTCACATATAATCAGCACAGTATAATAATATGAAAATAATAAATACTCATGTCACATATAATCAGCATTGCACAATAATACGAAAATAACAATTGTTCTTGTCACATATAATCAGCACTGTACAATAATACGAAAGTAACAAATATTCATGTCATAGTGACTATTCATTACATGCCATATTTGGACAAAAGTAATACACCCACATGGCTACATGCCACCTTCAATGTTCATATCCTCGGTGGCCTGATTAGGATCTGAACTAGATTCACCTACTTTATCCCTCCACATACGACGTGCTAGCTGATCCCTTTTAAGTACCCAAGCCCGACTCTCCGTACGTATGTCACGATACGACCTATTGCTCCTTGGTAAAGCCTGTACCATGTAGCCTCGTCATAGACATATTCATCGTTATCATCTTCTAGTATCCAGTTGTGGAGCGCACAGCATGCAATCACAATCTTCACTTGGATTTTCAAAGGGAAGCATGGTTGAGTTTTAAGAATAGGAAATCGGTTCTTCAGACCACCAAAAGCTCGCTCAATCGATGTCCTAAGTGAGGAGTGGCGCAGATTGAACAATTCTTTATAATCTTCTGGTTCTCGAGCACCTCTATATTCTTTAAGATGGTACCGAACACCACGATATGGATAGTATGCCTGGTCTAGCAGCATATCCAGCATCAGCAAGGAAAAATTTTCCTACAATATAAACATGTTCTCTATAGTTAGCGCCATTTATGAACCCATAGCATGCTTCTCTATGCTGTCCATTACTGCATAATATCCCTACCTTCTGGTATTTTTAGGCCAGTGGGGCGGCTTAAAGCATCTTGAAGCACATGAGAATCATGAGCTGATCCCTCCCATCCAGCAAGGACATAGATGAATCGCAAGTCAAAATCAACCGCAGCAAGGACATTCTGAGTAGGAATGATTTTTCTACGCCTAAATTTGTCTTGCAGGTGTAAAGGGACAAATGTTGGTACATGAGTGCCGTCCAAGGCTCCTATGCAGTCCTAAGATAAAAAAATAATGTTTTATTACACTTGTCAATTTACTATTTTTGTTGAAAAAATTTTAGTGCAAGGAGTTCCATATTCGTACCTCAAAGTAAGGGTGGAACCTCCCTGGGTTACTTGTGATCTTCGGATGAGTTTCAGTGGTCTTCATGCATATGAGTTCTCTAGCAAGCAAAACAAGTGCATCTAGAACCTCATTGAAGTACCTACTGACTGTTCGCCCGATCGCATAAACTCAAAACCAATGGATCGGTTACACCAATTGTGACCCACTACATGCATGAACATTACAACCTGTTCTTCCACTGTCACATGCAACGTGTCTGTCAAAAGACCACGTGCTCTAAAGTTTGCACAGAGCCTATGAAAAACTGATTTTCGCATGCGAAGTTCAGAAATACAATGCGCTTCAGTCCCATTGTACAGATGATCTAGACGCACTTGCTGTGTTATATCTCTCTCCACCATAGGACCATATGTGATACCTTCTCGCTCCCGCTTCTGAATATCAATTATATAATAGTAGCATGCTAGACACAAAGCAAATGCAGCCAATAGCCTTCTCCGCCAAATATAGTATTGGTAGTACCATGGCCACTGATAATTTAAGTATGGTTGCATCCTTCGATCTATCTATTAGTGTAGAAAGTATTATCTAAGAACATTATCACAGATGCACGAGAGATGAATAACTAGAGCATATGGCATATATAGTACACACCTATAGGAATTGGAGAGCTGAGGCAGCAAACCCACTTTGTTTCACGTGAGAGGCGGCAACACAAACACAATGCACGAAGGTAAAGTAAAAGAAAGAAATAAATCAATATATGCCCACCGTGACTTAAATCAAAATCAAAGAAAGAATCTTTTAGATGAATGAGTCTTACCTCACCCCTGTAGAGATCGATACTAGGGATGAACTAGCCCATAACTGCAACCAATCGATCTGCAGAGCGAGAACGAAATTAACAGGGGAATAGGAGAATAAGCAGAAGAAGGCCCAGATGGATTTGTACATACCTTAAATCAGATTTCAGAGGCCAACAATAGCGGATCTGGAGGGGAACAAATGAGGGAGAAATCTGGATGGAAACAAGGGAGGGAGAAATCTGGATGGAAATACAAGGGAGGGAGAAATCTGGAGGGGCACAACTAAGGACGAAGGGGATTAGATAAGGGATAGGATGAACTGATGAGCGGGGGTTGAGGGGGTCGAGGACGCAGCCAGCAGGTAAATATGCGGCGCTTGTTCGCGCTCCTTTTTTTTTGACTTTCACGGAGCAAGTAGTCCGCGCCCTTTTTTTCGCCGGTAGCGCTTGGTGGTAGCTTGCAAAAGCGTGGTGGATGTTACTCGCCGCAAGTGTGGCGACATTTGGCTGGTTCCTTCTATGTGCCGCTACATCTTTGGTATGGCATGCCACATCTCCGGTTACGAACCAAGCAGCGACCATACTAGTGCGGCATGCCGAACTTTTGTTTTGGAAAGTTTCGGCCGCCAACCAAACAAGCCCTTAATCCAACGCCTACCCTATCCGCATACCCGTTAATCCTAGTCCAATCAATTTTGCACCTAACCCCCTAAACTGGATCGCTTAATAATCGCGATCCAACAATTTACAAAACGCCCCCTAAACTGGATCGCGATTAATAATCATGATCCGATAATTTATAAAAAGACCCCTAAACTGGATCGAAATAATAATCGCGATCCGATATTTACAATAATCCCCCTAAACTGATCGCGATTAATAGTGCGATCCAAGATATTTGCAATCAGACCCCTCGTTTGCGCCGAGTACTCTCCCCGCCGTCGTCCTCCCTCGCCGTTCTCACCCGGCGACGGCGCCATGGCTGCCTCGTCGCGGCGAATGGATTCCGCTCCTCCGTTAGCTCTTCCCTGACCCTTCCGGGCCTTCCCCGTCGGATCTCCCCCCACGTATACTTCCCCATCGGCTCCCTACTCCGCCTCGCGTCGCGCGTCCTTGCAGAGCACGCGCCAGCCCGCCAGGCTTCCTCGGTACGCTCGACACAGGGGCGCTGTTCCTCCTTCTCCTTAATAACACCGCCCCCCCCCCCCCCCCCCCCGCCCCCGATTCGGCGTTTGCCAGTGGCGTCGGACGATTTGGGTCATCGGCCCAACCGCTTCCTCCGAGCGGGATGGCTTGAATCATCAACCGCACGGTGAGGAAAGGGCTCCCTACACTGCTTGTGGGAATTGGTTACATACCTGAAATCGTTTTTTTTCCTGTGATTATGTGATATGTGCCCTTCAGAGTTCGTTTTGGGATAATTGCGCAGAGCTTGGTTATCTACAAATATGTATATACTTTCGTTTATATGCTTTTACGAAAAAAAGTTACAATGTTGCATCTCTTACAAATAATTGAAACAAATGGAAAGAATGATATCATGGTATCCTATATTTCCCTTTCTTGTAAACATTCCCACTCAAAACTATAAAAAATGGAAAGAAAAAAAACATGACCAATCTGTGCACTCCTAAAAAAGTATCTTAGCAACTTCACAAACAGCTTTACTTGTTACCATTTCGTTTGTAGTTTGTTGAATCAGTCTGTTTGTTGCTGCAGAAGAAAATGAAATTGCGAGTTCTGCCTCAACAGAGGTGGCGGCTCCACAGTGGATGGGTCGACCTCAAGCATCAGCCGGGCTATTTCATCCAAGGATATTGGTACGCTGCATTTTCATTCATTAATTTTGATAAGTGTCAGCTCAGTGGGCACTGTAGCAGTTTCAGTTATTTGATCTATTGGACATTCACATCTTACTACTGAACTACTGATTATATACCTTGAGTCATCATCTAGCAAGAAAGAACTATTTGGAGTGGTTATCGAGTCATCTGTTGCCATTGTTCTCATCTTTCCAATGACCTGGAACAATGTCCGCTCTTGTTAAAATGTTCCCTTGTACAACATGCAGATGTCATGGATGTAGGAAGAAAAATGCACACCAAAAATATCTAATCCTGTGAAGTTAAGTTACCTCTTGAGATAAGCCTTGAGCACCATATTTGTCGTCCCAAAACATTGTTGCTATGCGATATATTTGAGTTATGCTTAAAACCTGAAAAAAAAAGTAAACAGCATTCATACTTGATAGTTCGCAAAGCATTCAAGCATTGTTACAAAAGATACATTGTTTAGCACTTACAGGGCAAAATTCGCTCGTGATTTCCTCCAAAGTTTTGTGTGACTTCTGATGCAAAACCTGTCATATGAATTTATTATGAATAGACAGATGAAACTAATATGACTGTAAACAACCGCATGCTTTCAGGCATACCAGGAACCCAACTGCCTGTCTAATATTCTGCAGTTCGTCCCAAGATGTCCCTATGTACTGCATTGTGAGGATGCATTTCAGTTTAGTACTCTATTGTTGATTGCTTGTTGAAATTAATAACAAAAGAACGAAAAACATTTACCTCTTCAGTTGTTCTGGTGCACCATTGCTCCAGTTCATGTAAACCACCCTTTAAGAATTCCCCATTGCTAAAGGAGCAGCATTCCCGACGTAGTAGCAAACTAAACAAAGGGTAAAGATTTGAGACAGTCTAGACTCAATATATATGAAGTTTTTGCTAATGATATATAGATGTGATGTTCAAATATGAGCTTGTGCAGTCGAGGAGGGTAAAGAGTGGATTATTAACTTCGTGAAACATATTGTAGTACCTGTTGAAGAGTTGCACATTCATAAATGCAAAAACTTGACTATATGTTTTCCTGATTATCATCGGTGGTACCTACAGCATTGTAATCAAAGTTACCGGTGTTGTTATGTAATTCTTTAACTAGAAGTCAGGTGAAGAGTAGGATTGTACTCACATAGTTATTTTTCATAGTTTCCAGTGTATAATCCAGGCACTTAATAATGCTTTGCCAATGGACACTTGAGGCTTGCTTTGATAGTGCATTAGAGTGTATACTTTTTAGTGATCCCCGAGATGGTCTCACACGAACAGCTCTTGGAGCCTAATGAAGATTGACAGTTATTAGAAAACTTCGAGTACCTTAATTATCAGGTCATGGAAATGGCCCAGCCGCTCTACCTGTATGCACATAGTCAGGAATGGACTAATTTCCTTCTTCAGGTTGTCTCTGATGATCCCATATATCTTCTCTACATATGCTGTTAAAAGTTGTTTGAAACGAAGTGCTGGATATTTTGCCTCTACCATTGATGAAGTGTCAGGCTTTCCTACCATTCCACTGTATCCACTAGTTATGCCTGATGATCCCCGAGCATTCTGAGAATAAGGTATGTAGGTTCATGCTTAGAGCAACTCCAAGAGGCTAGCTAAAAAAGATCCTACATTTCCTGATTCTAGCTATTCGTTAAAATAAAATGTCTCCTAAAAAAAACTGGAGTAATTCAGCAAACTCTCTAAAAACTGCCAATCTTCACACTCAAACATGCCACATCATCTACTGGGGATCCATCATTGGCCAGTGACAATTGGTGTCTTAGAAAAAAAACATACATACATATATTTGTTAAGAAAGAAAAATTAAATACATGTGATAAACTACATGTAATATTTCAAAAGAGGAATGTGAGGCTTAACCATGACCTTACCACCATAATTGTGTGCCCTACAACTAGCCCTGGGACCATCAAGGTCAGAGTTCAAGTTGCAATCTCACATAAGAACCTTTATTCGTATGAAAAGTCTGGATGGAGAACTCACCTGCACCATTCTACTGAAAAGGCTGCCAGCTGTGTTCCGACTGCGGTTTGATCCTTTGCTTGTTGAACTGCTTGCTTTAAGGGTGTTTTGTAAGAGGTAGAGGAGAGTCAATGTTGTTGATAACCAATACGATAGCTCTGCAGAACTTTCCGTAGCCTGTAAACGTACTAATGTGGTGAGTTTCCCAACAAAGTCCTTGCCAGCATGCTTACTTCACTGAAGTGAGAAATGGAATGCGTATTAATGGGAAATAATAACCTCAACTGATGACCTAATTGTTTGGATAACGCGGTCAAATATGTTAGTCCTCTCTGCCTCAAAGGAATGCCAGTGTAGGAGTGATTTGTATACAATGCATGCTGTAGCTGAAATTTTGCCATCAAATCTCCTGTCTTCAGACAGACATTTGATTAGGCAATCATGATTTTCCTGTGAAAGTGGAAATGAAAAACAATTGATGAGAAATTAATCTCCAATGTGCACATTGCCAGCACGTCTGATAGATTATATTCCTCACACTGATATCTACAAAGTTTACGTACTGAACATACTTGTTGTCGATCTGTCAGTGACTTTTGTTTGCTTAGATTATTCACTGGAGGACCAATCACCTGTTCCTGCATACATAGCACAAGTACCCAGCATTACAGAGATGACTCATGTTTGCCATTGTCAGGTAAAACTTTGTATTACGTACGTCGGCTAGTTTAACTTCTTCAACCTGATGTCCATTGTTAAATGCCTGAATGATATTTTTCCATAAGATTTGAATTGAAACTTCTAAGAAAATTTGTCTCCAAATTCTATGTACTCTTTTCTAAAATTTTGTTTTATAGAAATTTACCTCTGTTGCTGATGTCCAATTCACTTGTGGAGTGACAGCCTGAACAACTAGCGTAGAATTAGCGCGGAGCAACTGAATCTCTGACTCCAAGGTAGCAATCTTGTTTTCCAGTCTAGACAGAAATTAAATGGAAAATTTGAACACGTGTTGTTCTCATAGAAAGTGAATACAGTGCAAAATATAAAAATAATGTTAATTCAACGTGTGGATATTGTAAAGTTACCGCTCTATATGTTTTGATTTCTCTTCATCTGCTGATGGAACCAATGACTGTTGTCGTAGAACCTGGTTTTCAGATTCCATATTTAATAAACTTGTTTCAAGCCTGCACCATACAATAAGATAGTTAACTTGGTGAGCTTTACAAGATGATATGTACAGCAAGGGTTTAAATCATTAATGCCTTTCAATCATCTCTTGAAGTTGACTAATTTTAGAGTTCCGTTCTTGTGCCTCCCGTGACAATTCATCAGATTGTTTTTGGACCTCAAGTAACTTTTGTTCAAGATCTTCAGCCTTCCTTTTAAATATACCGAGTTCATCCTGGGATCCAAACATGGATGTGAAAATTTCTCTCAATGATTAAATTATGAATCTTATGCTTGAGGTACCTCAAGTTCTTTATTTTGACTTGTCAACTGCTGAACTTTTGCATTGTCCATGACCGGCACTTCTACTATCTTTGGTGGTGCCTGTTCAATTGCTAACTTTGCAGCTTCTTTCTCCTGTACTATTACTGCATGGGCTTCCTCAAGCTTTTCTTCCATTTGCTGCAATGCAGATTGCAACTTTGCAATTTCTTGGCCCTTGGCGTCTTCAAGATCAACCTACCAGCAAGACAGTTAACAAGCTCATCTGGGCAGGTATCATATTAAACAACATACTGATCTGGATTATTACCCGCAAACGCTTCTCAACATCTAAGCGCCACGTGAGTTCTTCTACTCTCTTTTCAAGCTTATCTTTTGCTTCTTTCAGTGCGCCAGTCTCTCTTGCTTCCTGTTTACATAGTTATTCTTGCTTTATAGTGTATAAACAATGGACAATGTACTTTTGTTTCACATGTGAATTTGAACAAACCATTCTCAGTTTCCTCAGTTCCTTTCGTGCAATGCGTGCCCTCCACAAGCACTGAAGAATCAATGAAGCTTTCTTTTGCTGCTTGTAGGCAACATAAGCTTTGTGTTGGCGCCATTGAGTCTGTGATTCACAAATAAGTTAGTTATGGTTTATTGTAATATTTCTCTAATCCTTGATCGAGAACGTAGGCACCTGGATAATTATGGCAGCCTTGGTCCCTCTTCGAAACCTGTGTTCGTTTCGAGCAGCCATTGCATGTAATCCTGTCTGTATTATTATGGCTGATTCATATACTTGCAGGTATGCTTTCCTGGCTGAATGGGTACGTGCATACTTCTGTATCCTAATTGAAGCAGCATCTCTTCTCATGTGCTCAAAAAGCTTTCTAGCTAGCTGTGCTGCAGGATTCAATAACATTGTACATCAGTTTAAAGTTAAAGGCGTTGTGCTGATGATGAAGGCATGCATTAGGCAAAGCAGTGGAAAAATTACCTCTCCAAAACTTCTGTGAGTTAACTGTGGCTTTTCTTAAGTTAAGAAATTCCTTCCGCATAAGGTGTGTTTTTATACGCCTTTGGATCAGCCGTGCAGCATTGGCCAACACTTCTGCTCTTCGAGCATCTAGCTCTGCCATTTGACCAGCTCTTAGAAATACCTTTGTTTTCCCTATCTGATACAAAGAAGGTTTACATGTGAGGACTTGCAAAATATATCATGCATAAGATTGCTGCATTTGCATCTCCAATATTTAACAATTGGCTACCTGATATCCTTTCAAACCCATTCTATCACATATAGCTGCACAAGCTGCTTTTTCATCAGAGCTGCAAAAAGCTTTGAACTCAGTTTAAACTTCTTTCGCAACCCCTTGAGTATATTTAAATAGCAATATTTCAATTAGAACTTCACCTCTATATTCTCGCTCAATCAACTCTCACAGATAGAGCATTATTACCTGTCCACGAGGTCTGCTGCAAGCATTCCAAACCGATCAACAAACTCATCGAATGTCCTCTTCGTTGGATAGCCAGCACAGCTGATCCGAATTGCTTCCAGAACACCCTGCACCATGGTCATGCACAGTTATTGAACCAATTGAAGTATAGAACATGAAATGATGGAATGAACTGTGCATACATACCCCACATCTCAACTGGTTCAAGACATTGAAGTTCTCAAAGATGCCTGGTTTCAGCACAGTATTTGGCTTGACACATCTGATGTAGTGAGGCTCTGTTGTACTCAGTGTTTCCATGAGGGATTGCAGTTGTTGCTGCATATATTATGGAATATAATGGGTTATTGACCATTCGAAGCCAAACATAGATATCTAACTCCAGTATGACACACCTTAAAGCGAGTACCGATTGAAGAGAATTTGGATTGTTTAGAAGTTTCTTCTGGCAATGGGGGAAAGAGATTTGCAACAAAAGGGCACCTTGAAGAATTTAGTAGAGCTTGATGTTCAGCCACCACATAGTCTTTGTTCTTATCAAGGAATTGGTCCGCTTGATACGTCACCTGATTAGTTAAACAATTAGTTTTAACTTCTTGTTGGCAAATTTTGAATTTCATATTGTAGAACTGTTGCTTACATCGCCTGCGTAGTGGTTGATTGTAAATGCGGTCCGAGCAAGTTTGGGCTTGCTGAAGCGCTTATGTACCTTGTATGTTTGATACATTTTTTGTGCAAATGTTTCATGTGTTGATTTCGGAAACATACTGCACAAAACATATATCTGAATATATCACTGCAATGCTCTGGGGAAAACTATCTTATGTAGACACTTAGTGGTCTCTCCTGTTTTTCTTTTTTTTTTTTAATAATATTAGGACAACATTTGTAGTTCAGTTTATCATCCTAATTTCATCAATAAAAGAATCAGAGGGAATAGCAAAAAATAAATATATACTGAACAATGTGCTTCCAGCGCTGTGAGATATGCACTCTAAAATTCAGAAAACAGAAGAAAAAAAAAAATCTTTGTTAGAGCCAAGAGATCACTTCATACCATGCCTCATCCAGAAGTGCAATTATTCCTCCAGGTTTCTGTATGCCATGTTCAAGTGTTATTGATCAGTTAAAATCTTGATTGTTCTGTAAAAAAATGTTCATATACTAGTAATATGAAACTCTCTTAGATTTACCTTCTCAATTAGGTCCAATACATCCTGATTGTCTACAAATTCAACATAGCTCCAGTCTATTTCCTCTTTTGTGTATTCTTCCTGCTCCATCTTAAATACATGCTGCAAAGGAACTCGTGTTAAACATTTCCTTAGATATCAAGTACTTATTAACTAATTTTTCATGTATCTACAAATATTATCTACCTGATTAAAGTGCTGCTGCAGCTTCTCGTTTGTCAAATTGATACAGAGTTGCTCAAAACTGTAAGATGAGGAGAATTCAAACCATGTTTCAGGCTTAGCAGGTATTTATAAAAAACGGTAGTAACACCCAAAAATGTAAAGTTAAAATTGCAGTATCACGAGATAGTAATACTGATGGCAAACCTGTTAATTTTGAAGCTTTCAAATCCATAAATATCGAGCACACCAATTATATTTGTTGCATTTGGATCTTGACCAATTGAGTTATTGATCTTGTCCACAATCCTGTTAATCCAAAATAACAAATCCACCTTGCTGATTAGACCGCATCAAGAATAAGTGGCGCTGAATATTTGTCTGCAGTGTTTTTTTTCTTGAGTCTGAACCCAGTATCTATATCTCCTTTTTTCGATAATAGAACAAAAACGGCTTCTGGCCTTGGTCTCGACAGAGACCACCGCCTCCTTATTACATTAGGAGCTCTTACGTTTGCAACACCTCTCAAAATATGAAAACGGAGAGCCAACAAGTGTTTGAATGGAACTTATGAAAACGTAATACTTTCATTTTATTTTGTATCCGTTAATTCATAGAAATGATATCTTCATTCTTACCAGTCAAACAGTCGTGAATATACAGTCTTTGCTAAGGCATCACGACTAAGTGCGGCAGAGTCTGGATCAAGGGGTTTTGTGATATTTCCATCAGGTGTTACAATAACACGCTGGCAAAGGGAATCTTCAAGGGCCTTCTCATCACACCTAAAATAAATTTTATGTTTGAATATGCCAGAAAGATACAGGTCACGTGAGAATTCAAAACATATGATTAGACTTACATTAACAGTTCTGCAACCGTTTTCAGATGATAGACTGATTTATCATCTTTCAACTTTGATGAATCAATTTCCTGCCCTTTGGAGAAGTCAATGTTTCCTAGGTGAAGGATTGCGGCTACTACTCTGAAAATTGCATCCTTGAGCATATAAAAAGTTGAATTAGTTCTTGTTTTAACAATCTATCTGCTGTTCCATTCAAGTTTTATTCTAGTAGATGTACCTGTTCCTCTTGATCAATACCAACGATATCCATGGCATTTCTAGTTTCTATGTATTCTCTTGCATCATCCACATTGGCTACTTCGTAGCAATTTGTTTGGTTCAAGTAACGGAATGATCTTGGTTCTCCCACCTTAAACCTTTTTACATCCTGAAATCAGTTAAGCATTCTGAAGAAGTTGGTCCAGACACTTGAACAATGTCAAAACTGAAAGATGTTATACATTCTTCTTGAGAATTACCTCAGGGGGAGCGGAACACAACATGTAGAAGCAATGGTAGTTCCTCTCAGGGTCAGAAACCTGACATACCCGTGATCGTTCAAGGAGGTATGTGCGAACAGCAGCCCCAGATATCTTGCCATACTTGTCAAATTGGATTTCAACGAACTTACCAAAGCGACTGAAAAATTGGCATGTTAACTACGACAAATTTAAAATATAAATTGCTGAAGCGTAGTATGTAGCTGCTGCTGTTAATTCAGAAGTCCACCTTGAGTTATTGTTCTTTACTGTCTTTGCATTACCAAATGCCTCCAGTACTGGGTTAGACTACGTTCAGGGGGACAAGATTAAAGAGTTAGTAGGAATTATCAATCAATAGGATACAAAAAGAGGCCAAAAAGATAAAGTTTCCTACCTCTAGGACCTGTTGCTCAACAGTTCGCCCCTCGGTACCGGACCTTCCTCCCATGAATGCAAGATATCTCATGAGCATCTTTGTCGTCTCCGTCTTACCAGCACCACTCTCACCACTCACTAGGATTGACTGGCTGCCATGGTCATTGATCAATGCCCTGGAATAATCGTTGTACCAGCAACGAAAAAGCACTGATCAATTTTCAGACGATCAACCCCCTACAAACTACAGTAACAAGAACAGAAGAGCTCACAGACCTGTAACAAGCATCTGCAATCGCGAAGAGATGGGGGCTGAGCTCCCCAAAGGTGGCGCCCTTGTACTGCTCCATCATGTGCACATCGTATAGGTGAGGCAGCCTCTGGAAGGGGTTCACGGCGATCAAGATGTTCCCGGTGTACGTCTGTCGGATTGATTAAACATGTTATTAATTGACGAAAGGTATGTACTGGACAGGACGAAAGGTGGAAGCGAACGAGAATTCTGTCTGGATGATGGCAGGTACTCACGTATATCTCGTTAAGGCCGTACCGGCAACAGAGGTTGTGCAGGACGCCCGGCTCGTGGAGGTACGCCAGCTTGGTCATGTCGTCCACTCCGGCAGGCGGCGCCTCCGTGTCCTTGGGGTAAATGCTGCCGAGGCCAGCCACGACCTGAGAGCCAAATGAATTTGAACTGTAAGGGCATCTACAGATGGTTGGCAGGCAAAAGGCATTCTATCGATAAGAAGTTCAAAATTGGCGTTGCATTTTTGCAAAGGTTTCAGCATTATTCTTGATGACGAGGGGTCTGAACTGAACGGGCCAAGTCAGTTAAGTGCGTAGCGTACGCACCGTTCTGCCATTGGTGGTGGCGATGGTGGCGTCGCCGCCTTTGATATCGGTGACGACGCCGTCGACCCATGCCTCGTCGGGGTCCTCCAACCAGACGTGGGAGCCGACGATGATGTTCACCGGCGTCCCCTGCGCGCCGCCCACCGTATCAAGTCACTCCAAGCAACCAGGCAAATCAACAAGCTAAAAGCAGCAAACCGATCGTAATTGAAGGACATGGAGAACAAGCTCACCATTCTGCCAACCCAGCAAGCAGAGACGAGACGACGGCTTCAGCTCGTCGGCCGCCTCCGGCGCATGGACCTCTGGCGATCGATCAGCCAATCGATCGGACTTGATGGTCTGTCCGGAGAGAGCGAGGGCAAGATGAACAGCTTATCGGCTGCTGACTGGCTGGCTGGCAGCAACAGCGCGAAAGCTTCCTCGATCGAACAGGTGGAAAGGGGAAGGAGGCGCGAACGGAACAACGGAAAGCTAGCGTGCGGAGGAAGGAATATACAAGCTGGTGGTGCGGAGAGGAGAAGAGGAGTGGGGTGGCGGTCGCGGGGGGCGTGCGTGAGCTGGTGCCGCTCTCCCTTTTGCCGGGACGAGCAAAAAGAAATGGATCGCAATGGCTACGGCCACTCCAGCCAGCGCCGCCCAGTGCCCACCACCGTATAGCGAGCGAGCGTGCCAGTGATGATGAATTGATCAAGTAGAATCGAACGACGCACGTGCAGGTGCAAGGTGACGCTTTAGGATGTAGTGATGTAAATATACTTTTATATAAGGACAAATAATGCTGTGATTATTTTAATTTGAAGGTAAATTATTTGTGCCGTGTTCATGAAAATGAACGGTTTGCAGTACAGTATTTGATCAATGTGCGTGCGTGCAGAGAGCATAAACTCTGGGGAGTTGCTCATAAGAGAGACATGAATATCGGTATCCTCCGCGGAGATAGAGAGAGGGAGAGATCTCAGTGGTTGAAGGTGTCGAGGCTTAAGCCGACAAATGAAAAGGTCAGTACATTTTCTAATAATTCCAAGTAAATACCATGAAGAAGTCCTTAATAAAAAAGAAAGGGAAAACAAGACAGACATATTGCTATGTTTTACATATATAAAAAAATAAGAATTGTCCTTCCCGTGGGCATAGAACTAAATTGTCTGAGGAACCGGAGGAATTTTCTTAATTATACTAGTACTAACCAACAATTGTCCCATGAGTAACTACTAACCATCACCTCTCCATCAGGAAGCAGGAGTGGCGGGTGGTATCTTTGGCCAGCTCGACGTGCCTATCGTGCGGCCCCGCTCGACACACGAACTCAACTTGTTTGTCGACGACGGTGGCCCGGCCGTGGGCGCTGGGCGGTGGCGTCCGTCCCAAATTTTTTTTTTTTTTTCCTTTCG
This sequence comes from Oropetium thomaeum, assembly GCA_001182835.1. NCBI lineage: Eukaryota > Viridiplantae > Streptophyta > Magnoliopsida > Poales > Poaceae > Oropetium > Oropetium thomaeum. The sequence goes on along the minus strand of LFJQ01000018.1, from coordinate 930,886 downwards.
GCCGGTTCGGTGGGGAGAAGAGGAGGGACGTCCCACAAAAGCGGAGAGAAAGCAAATGCGCCTTTCGGCAGTTGCTTCGTTGGACTGGCCATCGCAGGTCACCACCACACCACCTCTCGGATCAATTATATTCACACCTAGTACGTTTTCATCTAATGTTCAGATCATTCCTGGCTGGTTTCGAAAAGAGAAAAAAAAAAAAGAGAGAGAGAGAGAGATACAGTTGGCATCCTGGACGTGCAGCCCACAAACAGTCTACGGAGCGGACGCATGCACGGCCCCACAGTCCAATACTATCAAAACAAGGCCCGCGGGAACAACCAGCCCAAAGCCTGGATTCTTTTACACAAACCATCAGCAAGCAAGCAGCAGCCAGATAAGGTTGTGGATGAGAGTGAGCTCCGATCAAAGCCTAGACTGATACAAGAACAAGGTACAACTACGAGCGATCGAAGCTACACGACACGAGCCCTCTCTCTACTCGCATCCACTGCCTCATCCGTCGTCGTACATTGGGATAGCAGTTAGCAGAGGCCGTACCTTGGGATCAGCGATGCCTTCCCCGCCGCCGGTGTCGCCGCTGAGCAAATGCTGCTCGTCGCCGCCGTCGCCACCGCCGCAGAAGCTGCAGCGACCGCCTGAGATGACGAAGCAGCCTATTATCCGTGCGTAGCTTTATCATTACTCTCGTCCATCGCGTCGAACAGTTGATAGATTCTCGCGTGTGCCAAACGGCGCAGGCGGAGGAGCGCGGGTGCTGGTCGCCGTGACCAGGAGAGCGCACGTCGCCTCGCTCCTCCTCGGCCTCGCGGTGTCGGCGCCGGTCGTCAGGGCGGCGGCGGAGGAGGAGGAGGAGAAGAGCGGCGGCGGGGAGGAGGGAGTCCTCGGCGTCATCAAGTCCATCTTCGACCCGAACGAGAAGACCAAGGCGGGGAAGGTGCTGCCCAAGGCGTACCTCAAGGCGGCGAGGGAGGTAGTGCGCACGCTCCGGGAGTCGCTGGAGGAGGACGACGGCGGCGACATTGCCAAGTTCCGAAGGAACGCCGACGCCGCCAAGGAATCCATCAGGGAGTTCTTAGGCGGGTGGCGAGGCCAGAAGGCCGTCGCTGCCGAGGTATGTACAGCAACTCCGTCCTCCGTTTCAAGCTCATGCAATGATTACCCCCGCTTTTCCTCTCTCCATGTATGTAGAAATTCGATTCAGTTAGCTGCCTCTTTTACCTCCAGGAATCGTACGCTGCGCTGGAGAAGGCGATCAGATCGCTGGCTGAATTCTACTCTAAAGCAGGACCTTCCGCTTCGCTTCCACAGGAGGTGAAGAACAAGATCCTGGACGACCTCAACACAGCAGAAACCTACCTGTAGATCCTGCCTTTTCCATCACAACCGCACAAAGGGAATGTATTTCATCTGACATTCTTCCTAGATGCAGGACAGGACATTGCACGACGATGCAAGCACATTTTGTACCGAACATGCAGGTTGCATGAATTCATTTTGTACCAAATATGCAGGCTACATGATGGCGATATTCTGCTTCCAAAACAACATATCTTACAGAGATGGAAGTATCTTACAGAGATGAGACCTGATTGTTGGGAATGAGTTTAAAAACGAAAAAAAAGAGGCTATTAACAAAATGGGAACTAATAAAACATGTACGGGACAATAATCTTCAACCAATCTTACGAAGAAACTCATCTCCGATCTGCAAATGCTGCCTTAGCAGTTGCGCATAGAGTTAGGAGGCCGGAGTCAGCGCTTTTTCACTACTGCACACGCTGACGAGTCAACTGAGTCAAACTTCTGGGAGGGCTACCCAAGTTACCTTCAAAAACCGAGCCCTCTTTTCTTCTACAAAAAGGTGGAAGTCATATGCTAACTGCTGAGTCAAAAGGTTCAAAAAAATGGAGGCATCATGCATTCATCCATGCGGCTTGGGCCTTCTCTTGCAAAGCAGGTACTACACCACTTGATTGGCCCAAAATTTGCAACCAACGCTTACCCGTCTGCATCGAATCAAAGATTATAAAAACATGAGAGGCGAGCAGAGTCAAGAATTATATTACTCATGTATTTACAGCTGTTTTCTAGGAACTAGACACAGAAAAAACTATTGCCCATATCACTCTTTATAGAACTGTTTTACAGAACAAAATTTTGTTACTAATCTCAACAATGTTTGCTTGTACTATTTTTCTCAATGAATGCTTTCTTGTACAATTATCTCTATGAACATGTAAGCTTAACATGCAATCATCAAGGGTTGCAAGTATCATTAGCATTTTTGCTGCTGTCCACACAATCCACATAGGACTGACACTTGCAACCGAACAGACAACCTACGTTAGGTCAAAATAGATGTTGTCCCAGTCTTGTTTGCAAAGGAAACAGCATCAATTGTATAAACAGTCACCCCCTTAAACAAAAGGACAAGAAAAGAATTTGCAAATTCATAAGGGATATGTCATGTTCTGACCTCCTCCAGAACATGGGTTTTCGTTAGATAAAGCCTTCTTCAGCAATGGCTTTTGCAGAAGACCTGTACCAGGAAAAACTAACATGCTAATAGACTTCACTTCTTGCTTGTGAGAATCTTCAAGTGGACTAAATCCAAATTTCGATGTCCATGTGTCCACAAGTTCTGTGATGGCAGGAATGATCAACTTCTCAACATTCAGAGAACTAAGGATCTGAAACAGAAGACAAAAGGGCAATTCGCCCATCAGAGAATCAAATTAAGCACAATATCAAGTCAGTTAATCTAGACAGGTTGACCAAGCTAGATTGTTAGCTACATGCTTTTTTGAAAATGAAAGAGACCGTTAACATTGAGTTTATAATGTGCAAGGTATACAAGCTGAGCAACATTAGGGATGTAAAGATCATAAAAGGAACAAGGGAGCTGTTACTGAAGAACATAGGACTGTGGCTGTCAAAAAGCAATTTCTTCAGATACCTATAGTCCTTTATAAGCAATAGCATCATGAATCATGAATAAAAGTATCATCCTGGGCTCAGATCAATGTACCATTTCAATTCCATCTAGAAGTCGGCGGCACATCCCTTGGCGCCTATACATACTCCGGGTACCAATGAACGGCATTTCAGCTAGCTTAGTGCCATGTATTCTGTTTTAGAATAACAAATTGTAATTGTATCAGAATCCAGCAGTTCAAGAAAATATGCTTAAAAGCATCCAGGCCATGTCTGCGATGTACTGAAAGAACAGAAGATGCGTAACATTAACATGTCTCGACAAAAGTGGGGTAGTAAATTGCAGAAAGATTACACAAAAGCATTATGAATTATGCAAAATATCAATTTGCCAGATAGATATGAAGTTCACTTCTCTTTTTTTCTCGAAAAAAGTTCACTTCTCTCTAAAAGAAGCATTTGACACTTTACAGCATCATGAAGCTATTTGCTGTATAGAAACATACTGTGCATTATAGGAAGGATATAATTTTCCTACAAATTTTGAAAGACAAGTAGTCAGGGCATTAATCAAGATCAGTGGAAAGATACCAACCCAGTTGTTCTTGAAAATCAGAAAGTAAAGTGAATCTATGGAAATCTTTGCCTCAATTAAAGAAATAAACATTGGTTTATTCAAGGGTTTTAGCCTAAAGTATGATTCCATTGACCGCACAAACATTCAGCTTCATTCATACCTTGGTCTACAGCTCTCTGAATACAGCATTCAGGGCTATATAGTCACAAGCCACAGTAAGCAAAAGAAAACAGCTCACCTGACAGAGGCTGCAGCTATTATTTCATCCCCCCTTTCCAAAACAAATATATAGAATCCACGGAAATCCAGTCGGATAAAATTTGATCTACATGAAACCAAAGGAAAAAAGGAGATATAACAACATCTCTTGCGAAATGTTAAGAAAAACTGCCAGTGTCCTTTAAAGAAAATAAAATATTCTAAACAATAAGTAATATATCGATCTCACTAAGGTGAACTAGAATACGATAACAACTATTATCAACCCCACTAAAGCCACATATAAGCGAAGCATGCAGACAGGTCACCAGCTAACTGTTTTTGGTAGATTACATTAACAAATGGGCCACATGGCAGTTACATTTTCCCAATGCCAGTAGTTATAAGCTGCATTGGCCGCTTTTGTTATTTGATGTATGTATAAGTGATATCCTGTGCTTATTATAGTCTCCGTTTGATGTCTTTTGTTTACATGTGTATATTTGGCATATATCACATATCACTACTGAATAAGGCTACATGAATAATCTAAGTGTTATGTGGCAAATAAAGAGCACATATACTACATAGAGTGCTAGTGGTCTGTAGTTCTGTGACTGCTCTTATGATCTATCACTACCTAGACTACAACATACTATATTAGGAGTTATAAAAAATACTATAATATAGTAGTTAGGACAAGCAATCTGGTTCAAAAATGAACTAGAATTAGTCCTAATGACTATATTTTAAAAACAGGAGTAGTACTATATTAGGGAACTAGTAAAAATTAGCCTAAGTTGAGACAATACCCGAGCACAGAGAGAGGAAGGGGGGAAGACAGAAGTGCAAAAAACCAAGGCCAAAGCAATGTCAACAACTCGCACATTTTACAAAGCTTGAAAGTTGATTCAAAGAATGATAGATGCGTACCCACACCTATACACAACATTGTGTATTAAGTTGATTCCAGTCCTCTGGTCAATGATCGGATGAAAGCACTCATCCATTAATGAAAACGCAACAGCAATCTTTGAATTACACTCTACCCGGGTGTCTAAAGAAAGGGCTGTTTCTGGTACATTTTCATGGATGCGCTGAACAACTCTGCATGAGTAATCTGGTCCAAGATCTTTCTTGACTGCAAGAAGACTCTGTAATTCTTCAGACAGCTGCATCACATAAAATAGTGAATCACACAAATCCCATATAGGAAACCTTCGGAGAGATGGGGTTTGCGAAGTGTAAAAAAAGACATACATTGATAGTAGAAAAAAAAATAAATTAATCAAATAGATAGACAGCATTGAAGCACAAAGTGTTTTCTTGATTGATAAAAGTTGTCATACAGAGCATTTTTTAGAAGACTAAACACTGAGTTAGTGTTGCTGCTCATTTCCCTATATGGTGTGGCATTTGGCATTAGTGTACGCCAAAGATGAAGTATAGTTTCAGAATGCAAAAGATAAATTAATTTCAAGATAGGCAAAGACTTTTACTACTTAGATAATAAAATGGACGACAAAGATTTTTACTAGTTAGATAATAAAATGTACCAGATTATCAAAATCATTAAATAATAGTTCAAACACAGATTCATACAGTAGCATACCATATGTGATTGCTCAAAACTGCGAACTCGAGAAAATCAAAAGTTGACATTCTAACAATCTCAATACATTTCTATGATACTGGTATTGTAATGTATACAATCAATAACCTTTAGTAGATCCCCCACAGATTGGCGCATTTATGGTATTAAACAACTCAGGTAAAGAATGAATAAACAGAAAATGCTATCTCATGAATCATGTTCATGGAAAACTACAAGATACTAATGAGACAGAGATGTAATGGAAAAAAAATAAATATGTGACGAGTATTACCAGTCTGCAACTTTGTTGGCAGAACAAAATGCCTGACTGATCAGAATCGGGGGTTACAGAATCAATCCCATGAGAGCAGGCTTGGTGATCTACAGATTCAGCATTATGAAGTATGCAAAAACATGAGTGACCGTCACAATATTATAGCAAAACTTCAAAAAAAACAATAATTGGTAAAACAAACTTCAATGTTTGAAAAGAGATCACATACATTTTTCTTCACACTGGGAACAAGTATGCAATGAAGAATCAGCACCAGCAATGTCTTCAGCACCATGATGTTCATGACAAAATTTACAGGAGCAGTTGGCACAGCACCAGTTATCAGAAGGAAGTGCCTGCAATTGGGAGATTACTCTATATTTAATACATTATCAATCCTTTTTAGTGTACGGTCTCCCAAAAAAAAAAACTTCTAGGTGTATTATCTGAGCATTTCAAGTTTTCAACTGTGTCTCTAATTAAGGATCAGATAAACATGTAAATTAGGTAGAAAAATGATGTATTCTCGAAATTTATTTATTAATAGAAGACATCAAATATGAATCGAGCGCACAACTTGGCACAATATTCATGTGAAAAGCTTAAATATATACCTCTAATCCAAGACAACTCATGTGGAATGTCGAGGGACATCCATCACAGCAGATCAAATTGCCCCCATCACCGCAAATACCACATGTGTCATCATTGGGGTCATCACCCTCAGTGCTGATAGTAAAGAAAGCCTGCCTTTCAGAATCAGACTGCTTATTCCACGCATTAATGAGACAATGCAAAAGGTCAATATCCAGCTGATCTACAAGTATGTTCCTGTATGACTTCTTCACTTCACCACCAGCATGAACCACAAATTCATGTACTGTGAGGACCTTGGTACAACAACTACAATTGATCCCGTCCCTAGTGACAATACCCTCTCCTAAAACTTTTGAGTGGCTGTCATCCATACATTTCAGCTTAGAGTTGACAGATAGAACATCCAGATCAATCAACCAGGAGAAAATCGTTCGTTTCCATTCATAGGGAACAAAACCATCACTGTCGTTTCCAGAGTCCTTGTTTGATCCACGAGCAAGCAGAGCACAGCCACCTCGCTTTTTTCTTTCATTGCCTAAATGCAGTCTTCTTGAATTTGTAATCTTCTTCTTTTCCTTCAACTTGCCCTTAGTTTTTTTAAGTTTTTTCAACACACCATTTTTCCTTTTTCTCAACTTCAGAATCTCTACTTTGGTTCTTCGCTTATTGACAACAACTCTTTTCAATTTGCTAAGGATATCCTCTGCTAAAGTACAACCTGGAGTACTGGAGGCATGCTTTTTGCCTGAACCACTGACATGATCTTTTTGCTCAGACTCTACACCTTCAAGAAACACATAATATGCCTTCGTGATTGACCAGTAAGATCCTTTACCACTGGGGGGTATGTACACAGAATCCATGTAGTCTCTACCATTCCTGGGTCTTGAATCAATTGTCCAGCCAGCATCTAGAAGTATTTTCCTTATTTGATCACTTATCTTTTTCTTTTCTTCACGAAGACTTCCTGCATTTATATGTTCACTTGGACTAGCAGATCTCAAAACGGAAGCCTTTCCTTTATCTTCATGCTCCTCCATTTCCTCATTTTCTGTGTGCTGAGATAAGGGGCTAGATTCAGATTTTGACGTCCGTCGAATTTTACCCAAACGCAACTTGGACCCCACCCTTTGTTTATGCTCAGAATTTTTTCCCTTCCGTCGGTTTTTACTCGCAATAGGGACTTCTTCAGAATCACTGGAGTCTTCTTCTTTAATGACATGAGGGTCAGCACGACGCCTCTGTCTGCTGCGAGTGTTCCTGTATGAAGTATCACTACCAGTCTCGTCATCATTGGATTCATCCTGTGACAGCTTACAGGCATTCCGATTAGAGCGGTTAGAGGATCTGCATGATTTAGCTCGTTGAGTGTGATTTTGCCGTTCTCTCAAAATACGTCTAGTTTCCAAACCACAATTCTTTCCAGTATGCTCCTCTCTAGCAGACTTATTTGACTGCTCTAGCTCAGTATCTGAAGATGTGTTTCTTGTCCTTTTCCTTGATGGCATGGCCACTGCTGACCTTCTAGCAGTTTTATCAAGCCCTGATTCCATTATCCTGTTCATACCGGCAACAATCTTCTGGCCAATTGATTGCTGCACAGGAGTCTTGTTTTCAGATTTAACTCCTTCAGAATCTGTGTGCTCCATATCATTTTTCTCAGTGATGGCTGAACCTGAGATATTCTGATCCACTGCAGTAACTGCAGCTTTGGTTATTTTCTTAACAAGGCTGACACATCCCGTTTGTGATTGTGATTTCGAAATGTTCTTTGTTTCATCTTTTGATTCCTCATTCGCCGTTGTATTCACATGATCAACATTCCCAGTGACGCGTGAGTCTCTTCGATCCACAACCTTTTCCTTTACCGTTTGCTTCTTTGTGCTGGTGTTACATTCTTCCAGCTCAGCATGACAGACCATTGGAGATACAGTACTGCTCGCTTTCCTTGTATAATGAGCAACAAAATCTCCCTTCCTTTCTTTGCTTCTTACAGTCGCCTCATTTTTTATAGTTTTGCATGAGTCTCCACAAACTTCTCTCTGTCTAACTGTAGCTGACCTTGTAACTCGCTTCTCAACATGCAAATCCTCTTCACATTTAACCAGCTTTGCCTCACCTGTTTTTCTAGTTAGCGATTTTCTCCTAGTAAATACAATGTCAGGTGTTGACGCTTCCTTCGGTTCATTCCCATGGATGCCCCTACCCTCCTTAACGGACTCAGTTAGATCATTGCTGTTATCTACTGTGCATGTTCCATTCTCAGTCAAAGAAACACAAATTTCCTTATGTACATCATCAATGTGAGAATGCTTCTCTACTTTCTGATCTCCACAATGAAGGACCACTCCCTCAGTACAGATAACAGCATCCTCCATCTCAATAGATCCTGATTCACCCCTAGGATTGATTCTACATAAACCAGTGACCATTTTGTCATCATTTGCAATGGCCGACGGGTCTATGACCTCACCCTGGAAAGACACATGGCCCACCTGGTTATCTTGGGACTCATCAGCAGTCAAACTCCTTATTCCAGTTATAGACCCGTTATGGTCCTTATGAGTTACAGTTGGGATCTTCTCATCTGACTTACTTTTATATAATTCTGCAGTGCCACCATGAGCGCATAAGTCATTCCGTGGGGCAACTTCCAACGCTGCAACCCCTAATATTTCCATGTTATCCTCAGCACGCCTAGATGACTCTTCCGAGGTGCCACTATGGTTCACACTGACCACTTCTTTGTCTTCCTCGCCATTGCAAGCATTAGCCGTCAATACCCCACTTCCATCAGCCTCAGCAAGAGCCTCACAATTTTTCCTAGCCAAACCGCCACTTTTGTTAACCTCCACAGCTACCCCACATGTGGTTGCAGTAGCAGCACGCAGCTTCATGGAATCGGACCTCAAAACCCTTTTTGTCACAGTCCCATTCTCATCTGCAGAACTCCCCGCCAAATCCTTCCTCTTCTTTCCAGTCAAGGCAGGTCCCCCGCCAAGATCCTCATCAACACCAACACCAACAGAAGGCTTCTCTACCTCCACGGTGACAGCATCCATACTCAAATCCCTCACAGTGCCATCCTCCATTCCTGGCATTGGAGCTGCCTTAGAGCCTGTTGTGGCACATTTGAAGCCCCTGCAGAAGATCAAGAACGTCATCAGATGACCAAAATCTGTTATATCTCTCATCTAGAATAGTAATTTAACTAAACAGTGTGGTATACCATAAACCCTAGTTTAAACCTACTCAAGCCCGATTAGGAAACTATTGACAATGCTACACAAAATAGGCAACATAATCAACCGAACAATGCCAATTCTGACTCTTTTCTCAAAGGAAAACCTAATCCGAAGTAAAAGACCACGCACCAGCAACACTACCGAGAAACGAAGTTAGTAAAACATCAGCAAGATAAAAAGAACATGATAATGGAGACAGCGCCCTATCGAACGCCAAAGTAGAGATCCCCTCCTCCCCTCTCCTGCGAGATCTCCGATCCCCCTTTCGCCAGATACAGCTGCCCAGCAACCCATCCCCAGCCCCGACAGATATAAAATCTCCTCATCCCCCATCACCGTCCCTGCCCAAAGCCAAACTTTTTTCCGCCCCCGCGCCGGGATCGAACCATCCCCGTTACATCCAGCGTTAATGTCAACTACAGGAGAGAGGAAGATTCGCGATTGGGGAGAAGAGAGCAGCTCTCACCTTCCGTCGAAGCTGGACGAAAAGGGCGAACCCAATCCCAGTGACAGTGTGTTCCCCGTTCTGGCCGCGCGCCCCGCCGGGCTCGCGTGGTTGCTGCGCCGTTGTGGTGCTGCCTAGACCGATGCCGGGGCGCACTGGCGGAGGAGCGGCGGTGGAGGATCCAGCGGAGGGGGAGTGGGGAGAGGAAACAAAGAAACCGGCGGCCTCGCCTTGCCTTGTGCGCTGCGTTTTTCCTGTCTTTTACTATCGGGCTGGGACTGGGATGCGTACTACTGCGTTGATAGTGTGAGCGTCGGGTGGCAGTTGCAACTGACCCGCGGGGCCTGCGTTGCAGCCGCCGAGGTTTGACCCGGGTTCGTGCCATGGGTACAGACGGGCTGCGAGGCTCTCTACTGGTTTTGGTTTTTTGAATGTTTCAGGTGTGGACTAGGATTTCCCTCCACCTGCTCCGGTTATTATACTTAGGCACAATTGACAGCAAGTGGTAAAGCTCGAAAACAATTCGTGTGTCTTTTGAGCACTCAAATGGTTCTATAGAGTCTTTTTTTAACAGATTCTCTATATTGCAGCCATAAGTATTGGTTTGTTCATGTAGAAGGTTGTTTGCTAGTGCTCATTATGTTTAATCGATGACTCGGTCACTTGGATTTTTGTAAAGCCTACTCATATGTCTATATGATTTTATAATGAATCGCTGAATAATATTAGTATGTTATGTAGAAAGTTTAAGTAAGCGGTGCATGGTGCGTTACGGATGAACAAATGATGTTATAGTACGTTACTTGAAATCATCCTTTTTTGGTCTACGTAAATTTAACTACACATGAGACATTCATTAAAAAGAAAGTACGTTCAAAAGATCGGCAGCAAAAATAGGTTTTCTTATTGAAGTAGGAGATCATTACTTACCATATATACTGAAGTGTTACATCAAGTACCAAGTACAAACATTTAAAACACTTTTCAGCAACCAAGGTTAGATGAATTGATGTTTACCCTACTTTTTATACTCGATGAAGTATCAATTCCATAAAAGTCTCCAACTGAACTTTACACACTCTCGATCATCTCTTAATTCCTTTTCACATGCAAAGAGATAGGGAGTAAAGGATAACATGAATGAAAACTCATATACATACAGTGTGGCACTCCATAGAAATCAAAGTGCATCCTCGCGTCTGCATGCAACAGGTCATAGCAATGAGAGTCTACCTACTACCCCAGGATCAAATGTCCTCAGCCTGACGCCACGGACACCGGCCGATTTTGTTCGACGTCGACCTGACCCCCGCCGCCTGGAGAGACGACGTCGCAGAGCCTGTCAAAGAGCAGCTCGATCTCTCACGCGCGGGGGCGACAGGCCTGCCCAGTGCCCACGTACGTCCGTCGTCCGATGCCGCTGCTATACGCGTGGCTGAGTCACATGTTTATCCATCTCCTCGCACTCAGCTAGCTGATCGTGATCGAGACGAAAGCTGCGTCGACGTAAGTGGGGGGTTTTCAGTCGGGCTCGAAGACGATGAAGCTTCTCCCCCGACATTCGTGACCAAACGACGATCGAGATCACGGCGATCAGTCCTGTTGGCGGCGTCGGACGGCGATACCTTTGCACACAACTGTGTGAGCACGAGCGATGCCACGGACTACTAATGGTGAATGGAACGGAAGAGAGGCCAGACAGAGTGCGTCGTCCCTTTGCGTGCACGGGGCCACAGGCACCATGCCGTGCACTCGCCTTTCGAAAAACAAAAAAATGTCGTGCGCTACCGCATGTCGGACGATTACATAAGTACCGGAGCAGAGCACGTACTTGGTGCTTCCGTCTCCCGCGTTCCGCGTGGCGGCGCGTGCATGCTCTGTTCGGACTCGGATCCCGCCACCCGGGACGAGCAGAGCAAGGCAAGGCAGCAGCCCACACGGGGATTGTTGTCTGTTCGCGGGCGCGGGGGCCGGGGCCCCAATCGAGCCCGCCATATTTTCCTCGCGAGGAGCGGCAGCGGGTCCATTGGATCCATCTTGTTTCCTCCTCATCGCATCAGAGAGTCCATCATCCAGCCCGCGCGGCCGCGCCGCGTCCGCTGCCCCTTCATCGCCGCAGCCTGCAGCCCGCAGATTCTGGTTCACGTTTCGGTTGCTGTCTTTCAGGGGGAAGCGGCTCCTTCGTCGCGCCGGCGCCGCACACTTTGACCCCGAGCTCAAAGCCTGGCTCGGGCTTTCCGGGACCCACGAGGCCACGACGCCCTCGGCCACGTCTGCGGCTGCGAGGTGCCGCTGTCATTCCGGTGGCCTCCAGCTGCTGCGACTGCACTGCGCGGCGCCGCATGGAGAGGCTGTTGTGCTTCATCGGCGAGGCGGATCCTGCCGAGACGCAGAAAGAAAGAAAGGCGCCACCATCCTCTGCACTGACGTGAAACTTCCACGCGTCGTTTCACGCCCGCCACGTCACGACCACCCTGCAGGTGCAGCATAGTATAAGACGTGCCGTGCAGTGTGCACTGCTGCAGTGAGCACGCACAGCACAGGGAACAGAAAGAAGAAAAGGGGGAGGAGACATTAGATTAGAGCCATGCAACCCCGCCCTAAGATTGAATGCCCAGAAGTTCCCGACCAACCCGAGCCCACCGACCCCGGGCGCGGGTTCGACTCCGGCCCAGTCGTCGCCCCGAGGGGCGCCGCCGCCGAGCACCTCGCGCCGCGCGGCGGGCCTTCTTCTTCCCGCGTCGTCGACGAGACGTACGACACCAAGGTCAAGATCGGGGAGGCGCTGGAGGCGTCGGCCAGGGAGGTCGGGGAGCAGCCCGTCGAGGCATCCGACGCCGCCGCGGTATGCGTGGCCGAGAGGCACGCCGTCGAGGGCGGGACGACGGTCCCCGGTGGCGTCGCGGAGAGGGCGCAGGCCGCGGCGGACGCCAACGCCCGCGCCGGCGAAGACGACGACGATAAGGTCACCATCGCTGACGTCCTCACGGTACGCCATCGTCGTTATCTGACTGAGTGACTGGTCGTCGACGACCGACGTGCGCGGCGTTTGTTTTCAGTACGAACGACTGACTTGCTCGTGTATCTGTACGTGTTTGTTTTCAGTGGGAGTCGACGGTGAGGTTGCCGACGGGCGTCGCCGTGACGGACGAGGTGGCGGCGACGGCGGCAGAGGCGGAGGCGGCGAGCGACCCCGGAGCAGCGACCAGGTCAGGCGGGGTGAGCCAGGCTCTCCAGCGGGCGGCGATGCACAACCGTGAGCACCAGAGCGCGGCGTGATCGAGAATCGATGTCGATGGAGAGGAGAGGGCAGGCAGAGTGCCTGAATGTGGAGTTCGTCAATGTCATGTCATCGGGGTTTGCAGTTTCGCAGCCCAGTTACTAAGAAGCTCATTATCTCTTTGCTTATCGCTACTAATACCACCACGATTAGGAAGGATGAATCAGCACGCAAGAAAGAAAGCGGCGACAGCTGCCGCGCGCCGCCTACGAGGCCACGACACAAGTACCGGGGCCGGGGCACGTGGGTCGTGGCTGTGCTTCCGTCGCCCGCTTTCTGCGCGCCTGCGAAGGCATGACTGCCGGGAACATGCTGTACTACGCCTGTACCCGCCGGATCCCGCTGTTGCCGCGCCGAGCAAGGCGACCACCGGCTTGTCGTTCCTGGCGGTCCCGTAACCAAGAACGGCGACGTCGCGAACCGACCGTTTAGCAGTACAGAACGAAAACCCATTGGACTTTCCCAACGATCGGCCCAATGGACCGATATCGTTGGGTTGTCCAATAAGGTACCGAACCTCCGGCCCACCAAGGTCATCATCAACCTTGCACCGCCGCCCACGTCCTCATCATTCGGCGTCCCACACAACCTCATCGAAGCTCCTGGTCTCCTGTGACGACTACTGTTCTGCTTGGCAGACCAGGAGGAGAGAAAAAAGGGCAGAAGCTTTGTCGACCTTCCCCCGACTTTCACAAATTTGCACTAACTGACGATTATGATAGTTGGATTGGATAGGGGAGGAAAATTGGACTATGCAAGCTGGGGCCTGAGGTGCAGGCCTCCCATCTCCCTTTTGGGATCAGAGCCAGCAGGTCATGGAACGAAGCAGATCATCTACCTATTCATTAAAAACACAGAGCCGCACTTAGCAGACGATGTATATTAACCAACATGCTGTGCAATTTGGTTTTACTGTTTTTTTCTTTACAAGCTAACCGGGGCTCGCTGCTCCAAGCTGTTGCAATTCGCAAAGATAAGTGAATGAACATCTACATCAGGGTAGAGAATGCCTGTAAGTTGAACCAACTACTACTCTTCAAGAAGTAGACTGAGAATACACCGAATGTTCACTAAACGTCTGTCAGAATTATGGATGATACGATCATGATGTAAGCGAGGAAGAAGAACATGACAATCTGGATGAAGAACTTCGGATTGTCCCTCAAACTTGGGGCTGCCATTGACCGACTGTATAAGGATACAGGAATGAAGTTTCAGTTATATAGACCTAATGACAACTCTGAATGCAACAGGTACGTGGAACCATCATACCTGGCAATCCGCTGTGAAAGTCTATGAAACGGTAGACTCTGAATGAAAACAACACCTGGTCCTGTGAGAGCTGCGGTGAGCTGGTTGTCACCCTGCAATGCATCTCAGTGCGAGGAAAATAAGAACTTGTGAACATGAGCAATCGATAAGGAAGTGGAGGAAGAGAAATATCTACTCACCCCAAAGACTGCTCTTCTAAGTTGGTTCGGACTCTTCAATTGAAAGTTAATTGTGTTTGTCATAGCCACAATACAAGAAGCATCAACAGTAAAAACCTCTCGGGGAGCAAGAATTTTCTGCATCACTAGCAAAATTAAAGACAACACTTCCCAGTTAATAAGAAGACCCTATCTGCATATTATCCGAATGTCAAAAAATAGGATACAAGTCCAAATGCCTTTTCTGTATAAAATACAGAAAAGGTGTGCAACTTATGGAACATTTAGGTTTTTACAGAATGATGCGCACATATACCAAATTATGTCACAGCAAGTATTTTGCAGCCCTGTCATTCACAACATGTCTTGTTGTTGTAACAGTATAACAGCTATGTATTCAATCAGCTTGTCCTAAACCTTTAACAGTTTCATGTTCATCCTTTTTTTTTTTTTTGCCCTCTACACAAAAATCCCGATATATGTCCATTTACATAGTTAAAGTGCAGAAATAGCATAAGGGCATAACAAGTGTACCTGATCCACCACCAACGAGGAAAGCCATCCCCTGACCCCTAAGCTTTTGTTTGAGGATCATCTGCTTTCATTTTCCAAACATACAAGTTAACCAGAAAGCATATAAAGAACAAAGTGCAGATCACAACATGATTTCAAGATAGATGATATAGTCCAATAGTTTTACCTACCTCTGCACCATTCTCAACATTCCGTTGTCTCTGCTCAGCTGTAGTTGTAACTGACACATCATTGATTGAACACAGAAAAGCATCTGGCTGCAAATAATTTGCTATATGAAAAGGCGGTTGTGACTTCCAAGCAAATAACCAATTTAAAACAGAACTTACCTGGCAAAGAAGTTCTCCACCAAAGTTTGCAAGATCTAGCTGTAAAAATGTAAGCAGATATGATCAGAATAAGATATTAGTTTTGTAACTTGTCAAGAGCCTATATAAATCCTAGCTGACAGTGAAAAGTTCTCTTTTCCACAGATGTAGACAAATTACTGAAACTTCAACAACTAGCAAATACAACCTTGTACATGTTAATGCTAGAATGAAAATTGATGTGCTACCCCACAACTATCGCTTTGTGAGGCAGGCAGATGTAGGATCAGACCTATACTATGAGAGGAAAAAATATGGCGATGCTAGGGTTCCAAATATCAGATGATTTACCGACGAGAAATACTAACCGGCAGTATTCGCCCAGGAAATGGTGCGGAAATCCCAACATATCCATCATCAGAGCCAGGATTGAAGAAAACAGTGCTGCTTATACTTTTCCCAAAAATCCACTGCCACACACCTCCATCATTTTCAGGCAAGTAATTATTGTCCATTTGCATGTTCCCAGACATGTAGCACATTGTACCTAGAGAATGTAGTAACAGTGAAAACTGCATGCTAACAATATCTTGGATTATAACTAAATTATTTCACAGCAAGAAATATGTAACAGATAACTGTCAGCAAGTATCAATCACATGGTAAGTCCAATATGAAATAAGTTGGGTTATGGAAAAACGAAGTAACAAACAAAAAAAACTGCAATGTGTAATTACATAGTTGAAGGATTATTGTTGAAGGTAACCAACAGCTTTTTCCCCGTGATTACCAGTTTAACACCATAATACTTTGACTGAACATCGTACGTCAGAATTGATATCAGGAGACAAACTGGCGAGCATAATGGATTCAATTTTGTTACCTGGCTTCGCAGTTAACTTCTCCTGAGACTTCAACATCACCTGAAAATCATTTTCCCAACAATTACAGGCGATATTGTCACAATCCAACTGAAGAAAGTTACTACGAGTAAGTAGAAGTGATTTGTCAAACTACCTGCAGAACTTGCACATCACCACCGGATATCTGAAACGCCGTCACAGATCCTTGCTGACTCTGCAAACAGCCAACGAAGTGCAAACCGAATCAGATCAGGGCGAAGAAAAACAAATCCCAGGCCGGAATCACGTGGATCCGGATAGACGAGCACGAATTCCAACCCTAACATCAACGCGGAGACGAGAGCACCGTGCGAAGGAGAAGGATCAGGTTGCGCAGGGGGTCAACGGACCTGGTAGACGTAGGGCTGGAAGGGCGTGGAGTAGAAGGGCGCGGCCATGGCGGGTGAACCTTCTGGAAGCTTCTCGGTCAGTGGGCGCCGGATCGGAGCGTCGTCGTCGGGGTCGGGGGAGTTGCCATTCGGCGGTGACGGCGAAGCTGTTCTCTTGGTCTCTTCTGAGCTTAATTACGACAAGGTTGTCCGCACGGAATTATCTTAGCCATTGGTTATGCTATGGACGGCTCGCAGATGCGCGTAGGGTGCTTGCGTGGCCTGTCCACATAGGCGTCCTGTGCACCTTGCGGCATGCAGTTGGTTTGAGTGGCCTGCCACGACGTGTCCCAACTTATGAATCTTTTCTCCCATCTTATTCCATCGGGAAAAAAAAATAAAACCAAATTGCCTACCTTGGATTAAGGGTCTGCTTGAGAGCTACAACCATCTTTTTTAGCTCTACTGTTAAATTTATTAGTCAAACATGTTAACTTCACTAACTTCACTTTTTTGGAAGCTCATGAGGAGGTGCTCTAAAAATTTAAAATCGTGAAATTGATAGAAATTACCACTATGTCACTTATTATAAAATATATTTATTGGATTCTTTTGTTTTTTCTCGCGTTTTCTTTCCAAATCGAATGAATCTCACGTAGATACAGAGGAGTTTCCACCATACAAAAAATATATTAATTTGTAATGAGAAAAATATAGAATTTTATATGGGCATAATAGATCTTTTTAATCGAGATCTTGGATCTAGAATCGGAGTTAAACTTTAAGCCAAACACTTTGTAGTGGATCTGTAAATCTGGAGCGAAGCTGCTCCATGATGGAGTTGTGGAGCAAAGTTGATTTTTATGAAGTAAAGCTCTCACAAACAAGCCCTAAATAAAAAAAACACTATCCTTCTAAATCTACATTGGTAATTGTTTTAGTGGATGTTGAAAATAATATTGTTTGATGTTGTACATATTGAACAATATAGTCAAAATAAAACAACTAGTGTTTCTATAGAATGTTTAATTCATCATCTATGTGTTTGGTTAGGTTTCTTTAACTTGGACCTATGTGGTTATATTTCTTTTCCTTTTTTTTTTGAGCAAGGTAGAGACCATATATATAGAATCTATATATTCCTGCATTTTTCATCTATTTATAATTTAACTCTAGTAAGTTCAAATTTGAACTAACTAACGTCATATAAAAAAGAAGAGACGAATAAAAAAATAAACAATCATATCATTTTCATGTTCTCACTCTTATCTTCGTATAAGTAGATCAGTAGATCACTTTTTTGTTTTGCTATTTCCGAATTTATACTATGAGTGTAAATATAACAACAACAACCATATTCAAGTCATGCAAGCTTTTTAAGATAAATGACTATTTTTGAAATTCATAACACTTATTCTTCATGCTACACCATCATAGAGCGAGGCACAATAGGCCGGTGGCCGTCAGCCGACATATGCATGAAGGCAGGAGCAAGGCGTAGCAAGCTGGCGCCGTCGACAAACACATGCACGAGGGCTGGATTGCCATTTCGTGGTCCGAGATCCAGATCCTCTGCCAGCAAAACAATGCGAACCTCCGTCCACCTGCATCGGAGCTTAGCATACATGCGCCCGAGGTCTTCCTCCGTGCCGGAGCTCTTCCTAACCGCTTATGAGGTTCGCCGAGTCGGAGCTTCTTGTGCGCACGCCTGAGGTCTTTCTCTACGCCGTAACTCTTACTGGCAATACGTGAGGTCTGCCGCGCTGAGGCTCCACCTACACGCGCCTGCGGAGCTCCACCTCCGCGTGCGCGAGGACCACCCCATCTCCACCCTCACTTCCTCTATCATCAAGCTTAGAGTTTCAAACACCGTCATTTTGCTTTCTCAAAACAAAAAGATTTATTAAAATAATACTCTTTCAGATTGTAAGTTCTTAAATATAACTCTTCCGAAATGTTCTTATTAAAATAGAATTGTTCTCAATAATACATCATTATATAGGACTATTAAAATTTTTAGGATATCTCTGTACTTTTCTACCTCTCTCTCCGTCAAGTGTCTATGGAGTTCACGGCCAACCACTGATACACTCGTCGACGCGGATCTGTGCTGAGTCGGCGTCGATGGAATGACAATAATGTTCTAAAAATTTTAATAGTCCTATATAATAATATGTTATTGAGAAAAAATATTTTAATAAAGACATCTGTAAGAGTCGAGTTGTAATTTAAATTAATCTTATTTTGATAAATCTGCCCTCCAAACACAGCTTTCTGGGGCAGCCTTCACTCACTTATTTACTTGGCCCCAGCCTCACAACCAACGTTTCGCTCTGCGCCCAACTCGCCACTCGCCAAGCACACCCTCGTGTTTCCCCTTCCCCCCTCCCCCAGGCTGATCCTCAATCCGTTGCTGCTCTGCCCGTTGCTCTTCGCCGCCGCGCCGCCCTAAACCTAGTGGAGTAAAATGGAGTTTCATCCGGCAGCAGATTGATTTCCTCTTTCACCGGTGAGGAAGTAGTTCGAGCTTTGCCCGAATGGACCTTTCCCGTTGTTTCTCTTCCTACGATCGAGTTAGTTGAGCTGATTGACTCATAGCCCTACTGATCAATCAATCTGTCCGCTGTTTGGTTAGGTGATTTTTCCTCTGCGTTCAGGATCAATCTACCAGAGGTGCTGGTGATTTACAAGAATTTTGGGCGATTCAGCTGAATCCCCATGTCTTCCGGTAAGACCGGCCATGCTCCGGCCCGGGAGGCGGTGTTCTGGTCGGACAAGATGAACGAGTACCTTATCGACTCGCTGCTTCACCAGGAGGCCGTTGGGAACAGGGGCGAGGGCAGGTTCTTCTCCGTGGCATATGACAACATCATCAACGGCATTGCTGACAGGTTCGGGGTAGCAATCGACCGGAATAACATCAAGAACCGTCTCAAGTATATCAAGGAAACGTTCAACGAGTGCAGGAACATCCTCGGTGAAGATAGCCGGATCAAATGGAGTGCAGTGAGCAAAAGATTCAATGCTGACCCACATGTTTGGAGGGAGTTGATTGAGGTTTGTATGCTATTAATTAATCGGGAGTAGGAGTACATATTAACAGCTGTGATCATGGAAAATAAATGTTGAAAATCAGTGACCCACTATAAACCCTTTGCTTTGGTCTTGCAGAGAAAACCAGAAGCCAAAAAATGGATGACGAAGACTATTGACCATTATGACAGGTTAGTGGCGCTATTTGGTAAGGACAGGGCAAAGCGTCCAGATCATGAGAATTTAAATAGTACCCCAAAGAAAAGAGCAAGAAAGGAACCGCCAAAGGAACGCCAACGTACCCCATTGAATGGCTTGGATTTTACCGTTGCCGACAGTTCAGATACACCTATAAATGGAAGTTGTAAGGTATCGCTCTTTGGACCCCAATCAGTATTAATCAATACATTTTCCTTGTTGTATTGTCACCTTTTCTCACCTTTTCTCATCTGTTTACCAAGGAAGCAACGTTAGTGATATTGACATGGGATACCTAGCTTTGCCACCTATAACCTATAAGGTGTGCCGTTCTTTCTTAGGAAAACATTTGATACGTCATTAGAATTGTGGGCTGGCTGCTGCGTTCTCTTAGCTCCATGATTTGCTTTTCTCGGTCCAAGTCCTTTTACTAACTCCAATATGATTTTGTGTGGGCCATTTGGTCTAATCAGAGCATACCACTAACCACAATATGCCTGTAGCTGGGCAAGCTGATATGGAGAACGAAACCATTTTTCTCATTTGATGCTTGTGCAAATACCAACACCTGGAAATCAAATAAATCCAAGCTTCATTTTGTGACTACTTATCTGCATGCCCGTGTAACGATTTAACACAAAATTTATGTGCATTATTTTGTACATCTAGTTGTTTGCTTATCTGGTTCACTTTTGGAAGCTACTTGATTGAATAGTTTTTTGCCTTTTTTTGTCTAAAATAGTAGATCAGGTACAATTCATATTTCATAATCAATATGCTTGGCTTGGCTACTGTAGTAGCATTTTTGTAAGCTACCTGATTGAATAGGTTGTGCCTTTTATGTCTAAAATAGTAGACCATACAATTCATATTTCAGAATTTATATGCTTGCCTTGGCTACTGTAGCACCACGCTGCTGTAGGAGCGGTTAGGGTTTAAAAATTACTTTCCTTCGTTGTTGGGATGGAGTCAAGTTACCACGTCTATATACAGATGGGGATTGAACCCTAGTTCATAAAGCAACAAGGGAATTAATCTGTTGTCCCACTCCCTTTCTCCATTCTATGCCCTTGTGGTGCAGCTGACACAATCCCAGTGAGACCGCGCTGCTTGGGTCTAGGGCCATCTACATCGGTTCATAACATTCAGTTTCCTGTTTTCTTATAATATTGGATATATTCACACATAGATTTAATACAACATCCAGTTATATGGCACCTGCTGCTATCTTGCAAACTATTGATGTGACTTGTTTTTTAGTATGTTTGATTGCAGCTATTTATGTGGATTTGTTCCTAACTTCTTTGTTCCTGGAAAACTAAGATTAAACTCTTGGATTTTAGTAGTAACGCTTCTCTGGGATATATTTCTTGCATAGCTTTGAGGCCCTGGTATCAGTTTAATATATGGTGAATGGGTTATAAGTATGTTTAACTTGATACAATGAAAAGTACCATTTGAAATCATTGCAGTTAGTGTTCAGTTTTTAAGCGAAAGAAACCTTATCCAGATCACAAATGAATTCCTAGATTTCCTCCATTTCACAATTTTGTGGGGATTATTAGAGAATGGGGCCAACTGTGCCTGTCCGTTTCCTAAATTTTGTGGTTTTTTTTCTATGCTTTAATGAGGTTATTCTTTCCTTTCAGGCCCCTGATGAGGCGGTAATAAAACAGGATATATCTCAGGAACTTGATTTATCGGAATCGTGCAAGACCGAAACTGGCATTATTGCGATACCTGTACGTGCCAATGCATATGGTAAGGGTTTGCCCTATGCCCCTGAAAATTGGCCATGTCCTGGGGATCAATGGTACTGGAGAGTGGGATGCAGGACTAATACAGCAGGCTATTGGGCTGACAGGTAATGACCCATTGGGTTGGATATGATTAGCAGTTTTCCACTTTGTAAAGAGAACAAAATCAATAGTGGGTACCATCTTCTTAATTTTCATTGGACCAACCAAGGTCTGCTGTTAAAGCATTCGTTCTATACATACTTGTGCCAAGAAAATGACATTTATCTGTGTTGTTGACCTTTGCCATGAATTCAACTGTGAACAGGTATCTTACGCCACCCTCACGTTTTCGTGTTGCTACTGGAAAAAAGACAGCATTTGCAAGTAGATTTCAAGTTGAAGAATTTATTAAGAGAGAGCACCCAAATATTGATCCTAGTACCTTTTTTTCTATGTTTATCTGGAAGATCCCTGCTAAAGGCCAGGGAATACAAAAAGGTTAAAATTCTCTGTTTTAATTTTATGCTGTTTTAGTTGTCATCTAATTAGTATACAGAAAGGTTAAAGTGGTCGGACCCTTCCCTGGACCCTGTGCAAGGGGGAGCTATGTGCACCGGGCTGCCCTTAATGGTACTTCATTGATGGACTATAGCAATGTTGGACTGTTACAGTGGCTATTGTTGTGGAAATGTGTAGTGGTGATGATTGTTGTGGTAAGAAGCAGGTGTTTGTGCACGGAGTAGTCTCACTAATATATGGGACTATAAAACACCACAACCATTTCTATACTGGACAGTATGTAGTGACCTGTTGGCACTTCTTCTGAGGATATGGACAGCAACCCACCCTATAAAACACCACAACCACTTCTATACTGGACAGTAAATGGCATGTAGCAATGTTTTGTTGGAGGAATGATTTTAATGGTTTAGGAGCAGTTAATAACACTGCTTTCTTAATATGCAACACTGTGTTTCATCCAGCTTATATATTGCCACAACTGTCCACTTTGCGCCTGCACAGTACAACCAAAAATATTGTTTCAATTGTAGAGCTCAGTGTTTTCCTTTTGATTCCTTGAGATACAGACCCTCTTTGTCTTCACTCTTGTTTTTCTTGGATCATGGATGCTGGTCACATACTTAGTTAATCCCTGCCATTCAATTCCTCCTAAGGAAGATGACACATAAAAAAGTGAACTTTTGAGCTTGTCATGCAAGGTAAATAATAAAGTCGATGAGCCCCAGGCCACAGAGACATGTAGAATAACTTTTCAGGACATTTACCTGACTTTCCAATCCTGCTGTTCTCACTTACCACCAAATCTGCAACACATCAAGTCGACTTTTATACTTCTCTATTGTGAAGCCAATGCAACCTAGACAAAGTCAGCTGTTCTTGCAATGTAACTTAGACAAACAAATTTGTAATTTCAGCCTGCTCCCAATTTTTTCATTATTCGCATGTAACCTGGGAAGTATTTTGATATCTCAACGGGCCAACTTAATTTTAGCTACAGGCATATTTGAGCACTGTAAGTTCTTTTTTTCTTTGTACCCAAACAGGTTATAGGCCCATAGTTTTCTTCTCAATATAATGAAGCACAACTCTCCTGTGTTTTCAAGCGAAAAAAAACGCTTTGGGCCATAGTTTTTTTTTTTTTTTTTGGTGTCATGCATATTATTAACTTTCATACATGTGAAGTTTTTAGGCCTATTCTCAAAAGGGGAAAAAAACAAGTTAGGCCCACATGCTACACTTTCCACATCTTCATACATATTTTGTCTCTCTATTTAGATCTACACTCTATCCAGAAGATCCCGTACTTTCCCCAGTCCTCAAACCCTAGCTGCAAATCTGCACCAACTCTGCCTCCACCAGACTCTTGCAAGATGAATCCCTTTGCTATTGCGCGGCGTCGCACAATGAGGCGGCGCTACCTTGAGTCCTTTTTTCACCACCAACGGAGCATCGTTGGCTCCACCTCTGTCGGCTCCAGTTTTGTCCTGCCTGGTACTTCCCACCTGGATTACAATCAGATCTTGTCTCCTATATTAAGTGGTGATTTGTCTGAATCCTAGTACGTTCAGGAGATGAGATCATTTCCTTTATTCGAAAGAAGGATCTGATCTGATTTTCTTTCTTAATTTTTCTCGTTTCTAATCTGAAAATTGCTTAGGGTAATATCTATGACGTTGGAAATATTTCATCGCGCTGCTGATTATCTGTCTTTCCTATATTGATGTGTTGTTGGATGCTTCATATTTTCTTTGTGTATATGCTGCTATTTTGTTGTACTGTATTTCTTGCTTTTTGATACTTCAATAAATATTTCAGGTACACAACAATTGAGACTCCCTGAACCTGAACCTGAACCTGAACCTATTGTCACCGGTCCGGCTGGAGCATGTAAAGCTAGGAATAACTTGTGCAACCTTGAGAGAGAAGGCTTTATTGAGTCATCACCAGCACAGGCTTGTGACATCTGCTGCACGGTGCCTGGTTTCTGCCGTGAGTGCTGCTGCATTCTCTGTAGTAAGACTATCGACCATTCTTTTGGAGGCTACAGCTACATAAAATGTGAGGCAGTTGTGGAAGAGAATTACATCTGTGGGCATGTTGCACACCTTGAATGTGCTCTTCGATGTTACATGGCTGGAACTGTTGGAGCAAGTATTGGCTTGGATGTGGAATATTATTGCAGACGCTGTGATAATAAAATTAACTTGATGATGCATGTGGAAAAGCTCATGGAAACATGTCGATCTCTTGAATCAAGGGATGAAATTGAACCTATCCTGAATTTGGGCTTATGCATCTTGCGTGGTTCAAGACAGAGAAGAGCAAACAGCTTGGAGAACTTTATGGCATCAGCGATGGCAAAGGTATAATGTGATGTATTTTATCATCTCTTAATAGCACAGCACCCTAGTTATCATGATTCACTGCTCCTATCATTACTGTAAACTGGTGATGCTACACATTCCCATTTTGATATTAGTTTATACCTCTTTAAGGGCCTTGTTTTGAAAACTATGGTTCTATGCTTTGACAATATATTGTTAATGTAGCTTACATGCGGTGTTGATATTGCTAAAATTTGGAATATGGAAGACAATGAGGACAGGGAAACATTAAATAAAGGTGAGATTATCTTTTTCATTTTTTTTATTGCAACCAGTCATAGGAGAATGAAACAACCAGATTAGGTTTTGGATGTCACTCCAAAAGCTCTCACCCTGCTTAGCAATGCTTGGACCTTTGTCATAATATAATTCTGAGAAACCTGAGTACCTTACATTATGTTGAACCATTCAGATCACATTTTAGGTGTGTCATGCACAGAGGTTATGAAGGAAAACACCTAGTATAGCCTAACTGATATAATACTTTATTGCTTGACTCAGTGATTTATAAAAAGGGCATACTCAGTGCCGAAGGCTCCATCACATTGCAGTGTCATGGGAAGGTTTATTTGAATTGTGGCAATGATGTTGACATAAAAATTGAATAACTAGTGTATTGTAACTTTTTTTGTGTGTGTTTTAAATTTTTTTTTCTTTATCTATAACGTAGGAGAGAAATCCTTACTTAATGGTGCGACTGTGCTTGGGACTGGGCAAGTTCCTGAAGATGCTGTGCTTCCAGGGCATCCTGATCTAATAGATCTACTTGTTGATGATAACTTAGAAACGGCTGCTGAAAATCTTCCACTGTACATTACTGGTGATCACAAAGCCATGTCTGCCAGATATGAGGATGATATTGATCGTGCCCTTAAGGAACTAAAGAAATCTCAGGAAGCAGAATATAGGCTGGCTGAGGAGAAGCTTTATTCGCAGAAAGATTACATTCTCAGCGTGTATAGGGAGCTTGAGTCTAAAAGAGCTGAGCTTGCTGATCCTCCCCCGTTAACTCCTACTACAAATTATGGCACAATGCTCTCCAGTGTTCTGAACCGTGTGGACCAAGTAAAGCGTGAGGAGGAAAAGCTTAAAACCATGCTGAAAGTCGCTGGTGGATTTGGAAAAATACCTAAAAGCGTCACCCAGGAGATGTTTGGGCTATCTGCTCACAATTAGTTTGAATTTTAAACTAGCAGCTTTGAACTTGTTACTGGTAGTCTACCGTATAGTCGAACTTGTCTTTACTGTTGTATTAGTTGTAATTGTATATATCCTCCCAATGGGTTACTCGTTTGGGGGTACCCTGTCAGTCTTTAACCAGAAAGATCCGCAGGTTATCTTTGGACATGCCTTTTAAGAACAGTCGTTAAATGAGATATTCTGACTGAACTATATATGATCTCCGGTCTTATTATCTGTTTTAACTACTACAGTAGCTTTCAGTGACAGTTTTTTTTTTCCCCATAGTCAAGTATGTTAGTATGTATGTTGACAGAATGACAGGTTATTGCTGCTGCAGCATCGGAAGAACTGTGGCAGTGTTCTTCGCAAATTGATATGAAGAACAATGTGAAGCTGATCTGACAACAACAGCACCCATCCTATTCAAAGTTCAACCCAAATACTGGCGCGAGCCTGGGGGTATGGGCTATGCATTACGAGAACGTGGTACCATACGATTGACCCATATATCTGCAAAACATGAGACCTTTTATAAAGTACTCTGATGATGATCAGCTATATTACAACGATGAAGATCGAAGCTGTCCTCAGGTTGAGGGCAGATGCCTTTATTTCAGTTTGTAAAGAATCCTTTATGCGTTCAACCTTGCCTGCTCCTGCACATCCTCCTCCCGAACAACAAGAAGAAAAAAAGATCTCAAGCCTGCTTGTGCCGGATCATAACTCAATTTTCACGGAGCAATCTAAAGGATTTCAAGCGTTCTGAACCTGGAGGCCAAACGACGAATGAATGAACCCACAAAACGGTCCAACATTCCCATCGATCCCGCAGGCGAGACGAGATGAATGCAAATCCAGTTTGATCTTACTACTGGCACCTACTACCACCACAATAACGCGGAAATTCAAGTCGATCTCACAGGAGATGAGATTCGATGAACCAAATTACCTAACAGCTTAGCTAAGAGCAACCTAAACAGCAAATTGATCTGAGTCGGACCAAAAGTTAGTTAGGTCGGGACTGCCTGTGCTCCACCGGAAATCCGCCGGCGAGCCAGCCTCCGCCGCCGCCCCCGACGCGCCAACGTCGAGCACTTGGACATGAACAGCTCCGCAGCCGTCGGGATCAGGCGCGTGCCCTCGAACAGCACGCTCTTCTGGTACTCCAGTACCCACGTCTCCGGCTCCAGTCGCACCGCGGCCCCGCTGTGCCGCCGGTAGGCCCAGGAGCTGCAGTTGTAGGCCCTCACCGTCGGCGCCACCCTGCCGTCGGACCACTGCGAGCAAAGGGCGGGCACAGAAAGGTAGGTACATACAGCAAGCTGATTAAATCAGGGCAAAAGGATAGTATTGGTTCTTGGAGACCTCGTTACCTCGGAGATCTCGCCGGCGAGGAGGGTGAGGTGGCGAGAGGAAAGCGTGGTCGGGAGGAGGCCGGAGGTGCGGAGAGGGCTCCCCCAGACGCTGACCTCCTCCGCCGCCGACTTGTACACCGTGCACCGCCAGTGGAACACATCTTGATCATTCTGTACACGGAAAATAATAGATTGTAGCCCTCCCGCGACCAGATCAAGAAGTCGATAGTGAGCAAAGTGCAGGAAGGCCCGGAATGGTGGTGAACCTGGTAGAATCGCCATTCGGAGTCTCGCGAGCTGCAGTTGGCGATCCTGCCGGCGCCGCCGCCGACTAGCTGCGCAAAGCCCAGCTCCAGAACGCGCAGCTTGTTGTTGAGGCCGCCAGGTGCGAGGCCGGCCTCGGTCCCCACCCGCGCCACGGCCTCCGGCGACAGCTTGGGCCCGAACCCCCTGGCCGCAGCCTCCGGGACGAGCCCGGTGTCCACCCACAGAAGAACGAGGAACCCAAGAGCCGTGGCCGCGTAGAGCGCCCAGTCAGGCGACACGGCGGCGGCGTCCTTTTCCCCGCGGCCCTCGGCTGCTGCGGCCGCCGACGAAGCCGCCGCGGGCGGGCGCCTGGACTTGGCCGTGGACCGCATCTGCGGAGTCCACGGATCCGACACGTCGGACCCCGCGTCGCGACGGAAGAGCGCGGGCCTGGCGCGGCGGTCCCTGACGGCGGCAGTGGCGAAGAAGCGGCGTGCGGAGGCCGCCTCGGGACCGCGGACGAGGTCCCGCGTGGCGTCGATGCTGGCGAGGCACATCTCGCACTCGCAGTTGGCGTCCTTGCGGCACCGCGGGTAGTAGCAGCTGTCCCCCGCGGCCCCGGCCCACGGCACGATGGTCGTCGGCGGCGTCCCCGTGGACGGCGCGGTGTCAGGGTTGTTGGAGTTGGAGGAGCTGGAGGACGCCGTGCTGCTGGGGGTGGCCGCCCTCCTCGGCGCCGCCGCACCCGCGGCCGGATCCGTCGTCTCCCTCCGGTCGTCGTCCATGGACGGACTCAGCGAGAAACTCGGGGACTGGGTTTCTCGGGCTCTGGAGGATTTCTTGGCTTGGAATGGAAGGAGGATGAGGAAGGAGGAGATGGGGAGACTGGAGAAAACGAAGTGGGTGCTTAGGGAATTTGAAATGGCATGGCGGCGCAACGGCTTTCGCGAGCAACGGCCGTTTTCGGGGTTCCTTTCCTTTATTTTCTCGTCGCGGATCTGAGGGTCGGATCTGAACTGAACTGAACTCGTGTTGGATTGAATGAGCCCCAATCATCTGGAATGGGCCGATGGGGGAGGGGTTTTCAACTGGGCTAACTACTAGTAGTAGCCCTTTTTAATCCTTGGCGGACGAAGTGTCACCAGGCCTTAATCCAGTTAAAAATAGGAGGATTCGTTTTGCTTGTCCCGAGTTGTGGGCCTGGCCATGGCTGCCTGTGAGCTCTGCCTGAGGCAGACAAGATTTTCAGGGGGTTCCATTCCAACCAAAGAAGCGTGGTGCTGGTGCAACATGCTTGTCACGTTGTTCAGAAGAAGCGACCGTGACGTGACGGGGCAGCATAGCGCATAGTGCAGTGCGCGTGCCGAGTGACGACGTGACCGCCCACGCCCCACGCGCGACGGTCAAGCGTGTGGAGCAGGCAGGCCTCCGCTTGTCTGGCGGCCGGATCGGAGGAGCACGTCTCGCGCGGCAGCACCAACCACCCCGCACCACACAGAGAGGCACAGGAAGAGCCATCCGCTTCCCGCTCCATCCCCCCGGAACGGAAGGGCGCGCAAGGAAAGAAAAGCGTGATGAGATCAGATGGATGAGCCGCGTTGCTCGAGTCGCGACGATCTAACCAGCACGAGCGATCGAGCTGACGCTGTTGCTTTCTCCGGGAGAGGGAGGAGGGTGCGACGCCGACCGACCACGGCACGCCGGCCAGTATCCACTCTCTGATCTGGTCTCCGTCCCTTGCGCCCTTTTCTAATCTTGTACTAGTAGTAGTAGCTTTCGGGTCCCAGCCAGCGCGCCGTATAATACGTAGTAACTACATGCAAGTGTCAGCAGATATGTCGCTGGCCTCTGCGGTTTTATTTCTTTGTAATGTTTAGTGAGCGCGTCGGCTTGGTCGACCCATCACCCTTCTTTGGATGATCTTGATGCAATCGTTGGTCATAAAAATCTCACTTGTCCAACAAGCGTCTTTTGTCATCGCACCCCCGTACGTCGTCACTCTTTTTTTTTTAATCGTCGTCACCGACGCACACGTACGGTGCTGTTACTGTAGATCAGTTTATTTGACGAGTGAGATTTATAGAGAAACAATCGCTTGGTGCTTTGCCCCCAAGTAAGCAGCAATGATTCAGGGTTGAAAACTTCTTTTTTTGGGAGCCATCTACTACTCCCTTCAACCCTTCTGGAGAACTTCACGTCACCGCACTTTTAATCATAATCTCCAACCGGATTAACTAACGTACGAGGTAGTAACTGTCAAAGATGATTGTAGCACTGATGACTGGTCAGGGTAGGGTAGCTTCCCGGGCAAGCACGAGTCCACTTCTGCTCGTGTCGCGCAGCGGATCGGTCACTGGTCTACTATCGCAAAGGCATCAGCCATCTCTCTCTCTCTCTCTCGTAGCGAAAGGCAAAACCGGACAGGTGGACGGACTCACGGTGATTTTTTTAATTTTATTATTATTATTATTATTATTATTATTATTATTATTATTTTGTAGTACTAGTATCTGTACCTACTACGCGGTGGGGGTTGGGCAACGAATCCATATATAGACGATAAACTTTCCGAGTTTCTTACTTTTTCTCTTTTTTTTTTTTGGCGGTAACGTCTTTTACTTTCTTTCCTGAATGAACAAAGGAAGGGGGTCTCGCCTATTTCAATTTCTACATCTGCTGCTCGAGTGGAACTGGAAGCAACCGACGACGAAAATGACGAATTGCAACGAGGCAGCAATGCGAGGTCGGAGAGATTCTCTGGTACAGAGACGAGTGGGCAATCGGATTCGGCTCAAACCCGACAGAAAAGATGGCTTTGATGATGAGGAGGAAACTCTCCGCAAAGAAACGAGACACGTTGCAGGGGGAGTCAGTCAGGAACCCGAGACCGCGGAGTGACAGGGACGGTTGGTATACCACCAGAGAGCAGAAGATCACTTGAGCTCTTACAGATTTGTTGTTAGTATAATATATTTATTTTACTTTTATGTTAAAAAAATACGTAGTACTGATGATAATTTTAAAATCAAGTGAATATTCGTGCATCCATAATTCGATGGAATTTATCTAGCTAGCCAAGAGCTGAATCTTACGCCGGAGCATGAATCGAAGAATCGAAGCAGGTAATTAAGCTGAGGGAAGAAAGCTTCCGCCGGCAATGGCCTCGCTCACAACAGGTTTTATTAATCCAAGAAACGAAGGGAAGAACATCCACAGCTCATCCTGTGGACAATAAGTAAACCGATGCCCAGAGAGATGTTACTAATAGTTGATGATTTCTTGATCAAAACCACCGTACTACTACGTCTCAAATGCTTGATTGAAGATTGATTGTACTCCTTACACGTATGTACACGATCTCATTTACCATTATTATGCAACTCCAACGGATCAGGAAGAGATCCGTGCCGTGGCGATGTCTTCTAATCAAGAACAACGAACGACGACGCTGCTAAGAGACGAACCGGTGAGGAAGACGACGACGAACCGGCAGCGGCAGCAGCGATCGATCAGATCCCGACGGACAGAGGCGACGACGACGCGCGGTGGTGCTCCGTCGTCGTCGTCCTCGGCGACGGCGCGGATGAGGAGGATGCGGAGGACGACGACGACGAGGAGGAGGAGCGCTTCAAGGTGGCGGTGCGCAGCATCTGGCGCATGCCCGCGGCGACGCGCCCGGCGGGGCCCCCGCTCATCTTGAGCGTGCGGCAGATGGCCATGTGCGCGCGCACGGCCTCCTGGACGTCCCCTGCCGCCGCGGCGCCGCACTTGCCGGCCTCGTACTTGACGGCCTCCGAGCACAGCCCGCACAGCCACCTCCCGACGAAGTAGGCCCGCACGCCGCCGATGTAGTCGCCGGTGCACTCCTCCTCCAGGCCGCAGCACTCGCAGCGCACCGCCTCCACCTCTGCCATGGCACTCCGAGAAGAAAGAAAGGTATCTGCTGATCCGTTGCCGCCCGCGCCAACAAGAAGCCAAGAACAAACCAAGAACTCGTGTGTTTCTATGGGGATCAAAGATGCGCCTCAAGCCTCAAGGTGGATAGTAGTATGTTCTGTTGCTTGTGAAGCGGAGCTCCGCGCTGTGCTGTGCTGAATTGTTCCTCTTCTTCCCGGCGCGTTTATTTATACGGTTTTTTGGGGGAAAGCAGCGAAGAGTAATCGGTGCTCCGTCGGGGGACGCTGACGGATGCCTGCATGGCACCTTTCGCTGTCTGATGACCGGCGTAATTAATAAATAATTCGCATTTTTTTTTTGTGAAGGGGGCAAAAGGGGTTGCCTTTTTGGCACATGGAGGGCACCATCATCCGATGATGATGATGAGCAGGAAGCAAAGCCGGTACACGGTTCACACACACTCGCTGTTCTGACTACTCTCACTGGTTGTAAGCACAGTGCAGAACGACAGGGAGCAAAGAAACATGGAAGCTAATAGTATATCTGTTCCATTCCCTCTTGTCCTCTGCCAGAGCCGAGTCGCAACTCGCAACGCACCTGGCACTGCTCGATCGAGAGATCGATCATTTTTGGTTGTGTTATTGATAATAAACTTGGGCACGAACGATGACGACGATGAGTAAGCAACGCACGCAGTAAGCGCGCGCGCGCACACACACTTTGTTGCGAAGTCAAATACTGAAGTGTGAGTGAGAGCGAACCG
Organism: Oropetium thomaeum; assembly: GCA_001182835.1. Classification (NCBI taxonomy): domain Eukaryota; kingdom Viridiplantae; phylum Streptophyta; class Magnoliopsida; order Poales; family Poaceae; genus Oropetium; species Oropetium thomaeum. The sequence goes on along the minus strand of LFJQ01000018.1, from coordinate 898,917 downwards.
AAGGTGCCCTCGGTCGCAGGAAAAACGCGCCAGGTTTATTTTAGTCAGCAGAGAATGAAGATTATCGACTATCGTCTTCCTCCCTCCGCGAGGCCTTGTTGCTTCAGCGCAAGGGCATTATTCGGAACGTAATTGGACCTGCATGCCTGCTTATTACTAGTAGAACGGACGAAGCAGCTGGGCCGATTTCATTATCATCTTTCCAAATTTATGAAGCATGCATATATGCCACCTTTGCCCGTTACTAGTATACGCTTACCGACACCGACACCGACCAGATTATTTACGCTTACACTACGCGTGCAGTACTACTACTAATGATAATAATAATAACAATGAGTTACGTATCAGGGTGAGAAAAGAAATGTTTTTTGCCACCGTCTATAATTACTAAGCTAGTACGAGTACTACCTAAACCTATAGCGCCCCCCCCCCCTGCAGGCAGAGGCAGGACAGCACGAAAGGTAAAGGGGTTTTGGCTCGTGATCGAGTTGACGCAGGTCCTTCAATTCAGGCGTGCAGCCGATTAAAAACAATAAAAAAAAATCTGGCGTGCAGCGCTGGCCCCTGGCTGAGTTCTTTTTGATCGTCGACGAACACTTGGCCGATGCTGCTGGGTTTTGGTGCAGGACAGGTCTGGTGAGACACGACGCGTTGGTAAAAAGCTTTGGTGGCTGGCCACGGTTCCGCGAATTCTGGTATACGAACGACGAAAGACGCTCCACATCTTCAATCACCGAGCCGTGGGTGTGTACGTGTATCCGAAAAATTAACCAATTTATTTCTTTTCTTCTTTTTTTTTTGACGGAGATTCATCGCACTCGCACCGAATCCCTGACGATTTGCGGTCGACTGGACTGGTCCTGTAGTTCGACGACGAGACGAGACGAGACGTCGTGTCTCCTGATCTCCTCCTGTCTCGCGCGCCACACCGCGCGGCGGGGCGGGGGACGTGATGTGATGCGTGCTTCGAGCCCATTCTTGCAGGTGAAGGTGATGATGGGATGAGAGAGGCGCATCGTCGCGCATCGGCCGGAGACGCCGCGCCGGCAAGTCAAGTCATTGTGAGCCGCGCGCCCGGCCAGACGACGCCACACACCGCACACACTACACTGGGTCATCGATCTATATCGATCACGGGTTGATGTTCTTGTCGAAGCTGCGCTGTTGAGATGATCTTCGCGTTTCGGAACGTAGTAGCTGCATCTGCATCTGCATCTGCATGCAGGCGGAGGCGGCACGCCGGGATGGGCGCTGAGTACGCTGCGGCGCGCCCTGCCGTGTCCCGTGTGTGTCGTGTCGTGTGGGCCCTGCGGGCCGATTCACAGCACCATCGATGGAAGATTGTTGTTGTTCCTGGTCGAGAAGGCACGCCTGAGACATGACTTTGGCAGGCAGACATGGCCGTGGACACTGGACAACACCTTCCCCAGAGGTCGCCTAGGCGTACCTGCCACATGATCGTGATAAGCTCGCTCGGACGACGCACAGTTGTTCAGGGACGACACACAGTATATTCCGCCTTAATATTCGGGTTTCCATTTTTTCAGATTTGGATTCGGAACACTTTTCACACTGTATGTAAGACCAGAGGGGAAAAAGTTGGAAAAACACTATCCAAACTATCCGAGTAAGCATGTACTACTGCGGTATTGTCTTTTTGGTATCTGAAGGTTAAGAAGAGCCACCATGTTCGTCCTCACTCCTCGAGGCCACGAAAAGACCAAGGTTGAGCGAGATACCGTCCTCTCATCCTCGTTCCCCTGACACGCTCCAAAGCTGCATCTCTTATTGGGCTCAATTGGGAGAAAATGGCCAATCTGCTTGGCACGTCAAAGAGCTCCCGCTGCCAGGGCCCAACTCGCACGCCCACAACCCTGCCCAGCAGTGGCGCCGCCATCTCCCCTCTCCTGCCCAGCAGTGGCGCCGCCAGAACGACCCGCCGCCGCACCGCCCATCTCTCTCTCTCTCTCTCTCTCCCCCTCCCTCCCCAGCCACGTCGGCCACACCTCTCCTGCACGTCAGCCTGCCAGTGCGCTTCCAGGGCGAACCGCTGCCGGCCAGCGCGCCTTCAGGGACACCTGCCGTCGCCCGGCGAAACTCCAGGGCGACCCTCTTCCACGCAGTTCGCCTCCGTATCCCACGCCCACTGCTCCCTGGTCTTCTGCAGCGCCAAATACACCCACCGCCCCAGCTGGGCGAGCCGCTGCTGCATCAATGGAGGATACAACGGTCGAGGAGGCGGAGGTTAGCGGCGCGGCCGAGTTCGCGCCGGCGATCGTCGCCGCCCACCCGCAAGGCCACTCCGTAGCGGTCGCCGTCGGGCCAGAGCTGCGCGTGTTCGATCTCAAGTAAGGAGCACCCTCTTCTGCTCTGTCCTACCAAGGCCCTTTTCATTAATCCAGGATCTTCAGCGTAGCAGAGTTTCTTGTGTCGGTTACAGTAGTATCAGACTTCTGTGGATTTTGGCCCATTGTTCGTTTAACATACATGTGTAACCACGTTTTCTCTTTGCATTTCACTTGTTATACTTGTACAAATGAGGACTTACTTTGTGTATCCAGGGCTGGCTGTGCAGTTTCATTGACTGACGAAACTAGTGGCCGTTCTCATTCGGATGCTATTAGAGCTATTTGCTTCAGTGCAAATGGTGCTTTGTTTGCATCTGCTGGTGATGACAAGCTTGTGAAGGTTTGGAAGACTGATTCCTGGTGTTGCATACGGACTATGTAAGCGCCATACTTTGCTGTTCGGTTTTCAATTTGACAAGTACAAATGGCACTTGATCAATGAGCTTTTATGTTTGTAGTATCCACAGTCTATGAACATTGTTCTGTTGCAATGATTGTATTTCTGAATTCGACATAGTCAACCAATTGATACGCTAATTAAGCTACAAAATAACATTATTCTCTTGTTATGTTTCTTGGGTGGACGTTAATTTGTTACAACTTTTTTTTTCACTCTACAGAACTTCAGAGAAGAGGGTCAGTGCTGTTGCTATTAGCAGCGATGGCCTATATGTATCTTTTGCTGATAAATTTGGTGTTGTGTGGTTAGTCGCTCTGGGGCAAAATGGTGGAGAGCAGGTTTCAGTTGATGACAAGCCTGTGTCAATTCTTGGTCACTATTGTAGTATCATCACTAGCATGGTATGAACAAGTTCCTAGATGCTAAGTACCTGTAATATTTGTATCTCTAGATCCATTCTTTTAATGATAGGTAAAAACATAAGTAGAAAACCAACAGAGTGTGCCGCAATCCACCATGCTCATACGATTTACCTGGGATTGCAGAAATTTTCGCCAGATGGATGCTTCATTGCTACTGCTGATAGGGACTCTAAAATCCGAGTATGGCTCTCGTTCTTTGCACCGATAACATCTATGGTGCAGAGTTTTGTAATATTTCTCCTAATGTAGTGCTGTCAATTTTGTAGGTCACATTGTTCCCACAGAATCCTCTAAAAGGGGCCCATGAAATACAGAGCTTTTGCCTTGGGCATACAGAGTATGTTTGCTGTACAATACCATCATTATTCTTTATTTTACAGTTCTATATCCTCTCGTAATATCTATAGAGTTTGAATTTCCCGATCATGATTTCAGATGTAGAAGTTTCATTGCTAAAATTTGTAAGTCCTAACGTAACATATTTTGGTTGACGAATTTGATAAGGTTATACTCTTTTGCAGGTTTGTATCATGCATTGCCTTCACACACATATCAGATGGTCAAAACTTCCTTATATCAGGAGGCGGTGATTCAACTGTGAGTAGACATTTTAGCATCCTGATATTTAGTCTCTCAGCATGCTTATCCTTATTTTATTTTTTCATATTAGGTTCGCCTGTGGGACTACATAAATGGATGTCTCCTTGATACATTTCAAGTCAGAGACAAGGTAGAAGCAAGAAGATCCTCAATTTATCTATTTTATGTCACTTTCAATTTATTCTCATAAATAACAGTTCTTAAAACTGCTTGCAGATGGGAGAATTAGAGATGAATGAAGCTGATGATAGCAATCTTGCCATTGCTGATATATGTCTGAGTAATGACGGTTCATTGGTTGCTGTAGCTATTCAAGGGTAAGCTTGACTTCTGAAATGGTACTTCTCTAAGAAAGAATTATTCTTTATTTTGCAATGTGCTCAGTACCATGATGTTCTTTTTCTGCACTGCAGTTTCAATGGCATAATGCTTTTAACATGTGATCTAATAGGAAAGAAGTTATCTTTTCTGAAGGTATGTCTATTTGGTTGAGATGTCCATGGCCTTTAGTATAACTGACATAAAAGCAAAAGCATGATCTGTCTTGTACCTAAACAATAGTTATCAGGACAACATTGTTGATTCTGGTCAATAGGTGGTTGTCGATCATATTTTTTTTCATGAATCAGTGTTTAGGGCTCAATTTTGACCAAATCTTGTGTCTCAGCTGTTCTACACTTCTACTTCTACAGACTCTCATTGATGAGTTGTTGCATCATGCCAAACCGCAGGTGATTACAATGGAAAAGAGCTTTATTCCTACCAGCTTAGCTTCCAGCTCCTCATCAGATCTACTGTGGACTGTCATGGGTGCATCAAATATGCCTAACCAGGCTTTTTCCCAGTTATTAACCCGTTTAAGGATCATTACTTGCTTTCAAAAGGATTTACTATCCTCTTCTGATACTGGTCCTGTGATCCTTGAAGACAGTGAAGTACCACATGGTGAGAATCTCCTTTTGGCGCTGCAAGGAAGCCTTGACATAGCAAAGCAAGAGGAGGTGCTAGCTTCAGTTCTAGCTGCACTGAAAGTTTCAATGCATAAGATGCTAGTGAAGAAGCAGTACTCTGAAGAGAGAAGGGAGCAGAGGAAAAGGGGCAGGAATGACAGGAAGATCAAGAGCTAGCACAGCCTGTGGTGTGTGGTTTCATGAAAACAGTAGGGCTTGTGCTTGTACCACTACAAGTTTGAAACACGATAGTTGTATTAACAACTCTAAGAACAAGTTCACCGGTTATTTGCTATGTTCCATTAACATTACAGTCATCCATACTAATTACTTCATCAGTAAAAATGCTGTTGTTTTCTTGTCGTCTTGTTTTCATCTGGTTTGAGCTTGAAACGTTAACCCATCCAATAATTGCATGAATGAATGTTATTATCTGAGGAGAGATGGTCCTTGCCGGGCATCAAATTGCGGCTGACTTAACAGCGCCCTGATCTGCCTCTTTGTCGCTACCTCAGACGATGCCATGGCCGGGACTCAAGTAAAGATCAAGTCGAAGAAAAGGTGGAGAGCGAGTATTCTGTTGGGGGACCCTCCTCGTCACTTTCTTTAACCCTGTCGCACGACGTGACGCCGGTGAGGACAAGGTTTCTTCCTTTTTTTTTTCTTTTTTTTTTCATTTTTCCTTTTTTCGCGACGAAAGCCCACCGTGTGCCGATGCAGCGTGACGTGCCCGATGGTTAGCGCCGAGCTGGAAGAACGGCCGCCGCACATGCGATGTTTGCTTGCTATGGCAAGAAGAATATTTCGAGCCCCTCCCTCCAACGGCTTGTGTTGTTGCCACCCTACCACCCTACGCCGCCTGATCTCAGGAATTCGTGAGTAGGGGTATCAAATAACGTAATCCGGCCAGACGCTCTCATGGTTGGTTACTGTGAAATTTTCTCGGTTGAAAAAAAAAAAAGTCCGACCGAGGATAGGAAGTTCATCAGGAACCTGTTCTCGACGATGGTGAAAACGTTAAGATAATAGCACTCTATTCGGACATAAAAACCTTATCTGGTTGATTAAGGAAGGGAGGAGATTAGAGTTGTCCGCAAGAAAGTGAACTCTCCTAAATGTCAACACTCAACAGCGTGCATCGATGGTCGCCTGGCGGCCTCGCATTTCTTCCAGCCGCAACATCAACCGAAACAAGGAACGAACTTACTCACCAGTCCCTCCGTCCGTCTCTCAAATGCGTAAACAATGTTATCACGTTTCGGCTCAGATCAGATGCTGATGCTGATGGTGAAGTTATCGCGGTAGTAGTGATTACAGAAAGCTGCATGCTCAACAAGTTTTTCCTGCCGGGCTGAGAAGATTATTTACGTCTGACAGAAGCGGTGTTATTAGAAGAGCAGTTTTAAATTCCAAAATACTGGTCAGTACTTCCACTAAAATACTGATCAGTATTTTAAGGTTAGTTTACTACTTTTATTTTTATTTAATTAATAATTTTAATTAATTTTTATTTTATTAATACCTTTGTGGGTCGAAATTATGAGCCCTAAATGAGAAAATTGTTGATAACAATGATTAATAAAAAAACATAAATTCATATTATTATTAAGTAATACTAATAATATAATTAATTAATATTATATTTTTATTTCTAATATTACCCTCAATGAAATAAAATACTATCCAGTACTGTTACGTGGGACAGATAAATTTTCAACGCTACATCTTTAGTATCTATAAATATTCTTAAAAAATAACTATAGATATTTTGAATCTTAAAACTACCTATTATTAGCCACAGAAGAAGTCGTGTCCTTCTGACGCCAAACGGAACAAATAAATAAAATACAATTAAGATCAGCGATGAGTGCGTGGTAGTAGAAGGGAGAAGATTTTAACCTCCTATGTAATTGGATCGCCAAATGGAACAAATAAAATACAATTAAAAGATCAGTGATGAATGCGTGGTAGTAGAAGGGAGAGGGATTTTAACCTCCTATGTAATTGGACGGCAACTGAAACAAATTCCCGTCCAAACCAGACGGGAACAAAACGCGAAATATCCGCTCTCTGACGAACAGGACGACCGACGTGTGGTGTGGCTATCTGTTGCATGATGAGAAGGCGAAACTGAATTCACCCGCCGCCACGTCTTGACGATCCGGCGGCGAGACCTTGCTTGCTTGCTATCGGACGCCGCCGGCTACAATTAACCGCTAGAAAAGAAACAAAAAAAGCCAGATTAAGATCGGGATACGCTACTTGTTGCCTTCTTCGGTCGCCTGAAAGCTCCGTCACATGAAGGTTCCATGAATTCTGCAGGCCCGAAAGCACGGTCTCTGTAACTGACAGTGGTGTTTAGCCTTGTTGTTTTTTCCGCATTCGGAGGGCTGAAGCTTCTGTTTCTCTCTCTATCTCTTCTCCGCATTGAGCTGAAGCTTCTAACTGAAGGCGAAAGGGAGGCAAAGCACACACGCACACCGCCGTCAGTCTAGGTTCATTTTACTGACCAGCTGGTGACAACAACTGTATAATTCCACTTTCTAACACACTCGTCATAAAGTCAGAAGAAACAGCAGGGTTTTGGAGCATAGTATGGAGTTAACTTCTTATTGTACAGTTTTCACCACTCTGTTTCGTTTCTTAAAAGAGCGATTGTGGAGGGACTTGTCAAATCGCAGTACTGTTGATGCATGTGCAAGTGTAACGGCAAGTGGATTTATATGGGGGTGACCTGGTATATTTCCAGTTACTCAGTCCAGTAATGCAACCTCCATTTTTCAGAGAAATAATAGGACCTGTTAAGAGATGCATCAGGTAGCAGGGGCAGGGCAGGTTAGGTACCCCTCCCTTTCGCCGTTTGGGCAATGTCAATGGAAGATCAAGGAAAGGTGCAGACTTGGATGACCCTTCCATTGCCGTTCGAGAGAAAGAGAGAGAGAGATGCTTAACTGCTTCATCTCTTCCGCGATGACGAGTGATCGACGGTATGGGAAGGCTGGGGTTGGTGTTGGTTGATTGCTTTGGATCAAGTACCAAAGGATCGGAACGGCGTGCAGTTCTTCACGCTTGCCGCCATTCTGTCCTCCTTCCGGTGTGCCATCCATGGCGTCGTCGCCCACAAGATTGTTGCGCCTGGCGTCTCTGTTCCGCCGAAATTTTCAATCAGCAGAGAGCATGGCTAAAAAAGAAAATTCAGTGCCACTGGCCTAAAGCCTACTAGTAGTAGACAGTAAACAGCTGCAGAATTTCTCCTCCTGCATGCATCTACTAGTAAGGGCCAAGGTGTTGGAAGAAATTCAGATGCTATCTTGCGTCATCAGATTATTAAATTAATAAAAGAAATTCAAGCAAGCATCATGTACTGCAGTAGTACACTTCCTGAATCCTGACGGCACCACAAGATTAACCATACGTATACGCCAATCGCTTTCCGCATGATGATCACTGAGAACTCGTCACCACGCGACCGCAAATAATCCAAAAAACAATTAAAAAAAAACGCAGGGTGGTGCTTCAAAGAGCTGTTCCATCATTCACATCTCACCATGCAGAAAAAAAACTCCAACAGGAAAATTAATGAATTGATAATCACGGCTTGATGATTCTAGCGCCAGCTAGTACAATGATTATTATTGTACTAGTCACAGCAGTCCGTCCTGCGGCAGAGGCATGGGCATGACGGCCGGCGTATATGGAGGGACAACAATGATAGTGCCATGCCCTTGTGCAAGTTCAATTCATATTTGTGCAAAGCTTCGGTGATTGCAATTTTTTTCTTAAAAAGATGGCAGGCTAGTTTTTTAAACAATGGAGATTTGTATGATGTAGTATCCGGAATTGTTTTATTATTATTATTGTTCTTCGCATTCACATGCTTCAATGTGTGGACTTTAGTTCCAAATTTATTGTTCTTGGTATTGATTCTTTCATTAGACATTTCCATAAAACAAGCCAAATTGGGACTTGAAAACGACACTTTTACATGTAAAAAAAGAGACTGAAACATAATTCATAACCACATCTTGTAATGATATTTTTGAAGAATTCAAAGCAAAATTGCAAACCTCCCCTTCATGTGTGGTTTTCCCACAATCCAATTGTTACTGTTTTTGGAGAATTTTGCAATCAAATTATTAATGAAATAGGGACCCTACTCAAGTAGTATTTTTTTTTTTGAATTGTCCTATATTCAAGAGTATTTAATTTGAACCTTCAAGGTGGTATTGTTATCCACACGGAACGGAATATGATGCTGCTGTCACGAAATATTCCTCAGATTTATTTAATCCACCTGAAATTAGGTACTACTCCCCAGTTACTGGTGCCTTATCTCTTCTCTAATAATGCCTGTCCCCAGTACTACGCTCTTTGCAGCGCCATTAGCCCTCCAAATTAGGTGGGTCGAAATGGCTTCATGATGCTGCCATTTCTGTCGTTAATGGGAGAAGAGACGTGGCGCTGGAGCATTGGCAAGTCCTACCGCATCACGCTTCGTGTGTGGGGGCTGTGTGCTGTGCAGCGCAGAGAAACAAATGGAAAAGCACACGAGAATATGAATGGATGGCCCAAAATAAACATTTTTGCTCGAAATAAATAAATAAATATGGTAGTAACTCGTGGTGCTGTTCTTGAGATATTATACGTACATAGAGACTAGGACGTGAAGAGACAAAAAAAAGAAAAAAAAAAACAGTAGGCTAATCATCTTGGATCATCTGTTCAGCAGGAAGACAAAAAAATTTGCTTGTTCCTTGCGTTCCATTCCCTGGTGTGGTGGACAGCAAATCTACCAGGTGTGGTGCTATGGAAGGTTGGAGGAATCTACCATGGAGTGCATGGGCTCGGATGCGAACGAACGGTAACACACAACACAAGGAGGGAGGGAGGGAGCTTGCGAGAGCAGAGAAAAAGATGGGGGCAGTGAAGATAAGGACCTGCTCTTTAAGATCACCACAATCTCGCCCCCACACCACCCCCTCCCCCTCTTATTGCCCCCTTCTTCTTTCTCTCCCTCTCCCTCTCCCTCTCCCTCTCTCTGCATTGCCACTCCAGACTACTACTAGGTAACTAGTAGTAGCAGCAATTTGAGCTCTTTCACTCTTGCTTCAAGTGCAGCAAAGGCAAACCAGTACTCCATCCAAACAAGCTGATCCATGAGATTCTAAAGGTGCCTTCAGGGTCTTGCCAAAGCTTTGCGAGGTCCCATTTTGCTTTTGTTCCTGAGCTAGCAGTTGCGTTTGAGTGCAAGTTCTGAGGTTTGATTGGCCTCGCTCACGCACTCACGCTCACGCAGGCTCCGTACTTAAAGCTCACCGCGTCTCGTCCATGGAGCAGAAGCCCGCAAACCTTGTCGGTTCTTTCTAGCTTCTGTGGCTGCCTGTTCCCTCCGAGAAGGTAAATTCAAGTTTCATCAGTCTCTGAATTCATCAGAATCACTTAAGTTTCTGCAGTCTGATCATCAGTCCTGGACATTTTAGTTTCCTGACGCAAACAGTTGGAGGAGGAACATAAAAAATCTGACGCCTTTTCTGTTCTGTGTGTGATCCTTTCTTGCAACAGTGTATTCGTCAGCTGTCAGCAGTTGGTCCAGTTCTTGAGATCAAGCCTTGTCGGCATGTTCTTGAGATCAAAGGTCCAGGAGATGATCCTGAAGAGGAGGTCGAGGTCGATGAACGGTGGCAGCGCGCAGCAGCAGCGGAGCCCGTCAACGGTTCCATGCGACAGCGGCGACGCGGGGTCTGGCTCCGGCGGCAGCAAGAGCGCCACTGCTCGCGCCCTGTTCGCCTCTCCGAGGCTGTCGCACTCGTCCTCACTCCCCGCCGGCAGCGTGGTCTTCGGCAAGAATAACCCTGCTGTGCCGGCCGACCCCGCCGAGTCCGAGGCGGCCTTCTCCATGAGCCCGACCTCCGTCCTCGACGCGGCGGCGTCCTTCGCGTCCGGCTCGGAGGTCGTCGCCACCGGCAAGCAGCGCCGGCCGTGGAGCGAGGGCCTGCACGGCCTCGCCGACGCGCTGGACTGCGCCGACGACGAGCAGCGGGAGAGGAGCGTCCTCGCCGCGACGTCGCCGTCCCTGGTCAGGTCGTGCTCGCTCGACCGCCGCCTCGAGTTCGGCGTCAAGAACAAGAGCTCATGGCTACCCCTCTGCGGCGGCGGCGGGCGCGAGGCGTCGGCGTCGCCGGCCGCGGCATCGTCGTCGGAGCCCGGCGGGGAGACGGAAATCGAGCCGTCGTCGGAGGACTACACGTGCGTCATCTGCCGCGGGCCCAACCCGAGGACGGTGCACATCTTCGGCGACCGCGTCGTGGAGGGCGACGGAGCGGAGAGCGAGCCGCGGCCGATCAACAACCTGCTGCCCGCGCCCACGCGCGGCGAGGGGGCCTTCTTGAGCTTGTGATCGCGCGCGTGTGTCCTGATGATGATGATGCGTAGGTACAAATCGGGTTTGCAGAGTGCTATTGATATGAGTATTGTATTGGTTGTTCGGTTTTCCCGATCAGATGACCATCGATATGTTTTACCGGTCACAGATTATCTACTACTACTACATGTTTTTGTCCAGGTTGAGCTGAACCTGTGGTATAAAATCTGAGTACTACATTGTTGCTAGAGACGCATGTAAAATCTCGACCTGTAAAATTTAGCTGCTGATTTGCAGAGCTATTACTATTATGTAATGGATTTGACTGCCAGACAAGCCTGGGCTTCTGGCTGTTCTTGGTTGCCAAACTACACTCCTGAATCGAGTGAGTTTCCTGCAGACTAATTTTAAACAAAACTGAGAGAACACTTCCCAGTTCTATTAAGCGTCAGTAACAAATTCAGGACAAGAATTTGACACCATTTTGCAACGAAACCAGCATCATGAAGCAAATGCTACACCAGTCTGCAAACTGCAATCATTGACGGTTTCTTGCAGCATGAACCCGAGGAAAAAGAAGCCAATGATTGGTGCCTCTTGCGCCCATCCGGACCAGACGATTAGCTGGGCCAGACGTGCGGGGGACGCGCCCACTTGAACGGTGCCTTGTCCCTTTCGGGGGCCCGGCCCGGCCGGCCGGGTTCGGCAAGCGGTTGCAGCGAACGCGCTGGCTGGACGTGTCTCTGCCTCGTCGGACCAGCATGCTCGCGATTGTCTTCGCTTCCTTGCTGTGGCTGTGCTTGTTTGATCTTGATCCCCTTCTTCTAGTGTTTCAGTTTCTCTGTCAAGCCTCCTTTTCCGTGACGCTGACAGAATCGAATTGACGCCCAATTTTTAAATTTTTTCTGCTAGTGATTGTCACAGTGGTGTCAAGCTGTCAGCTGATGACCTTGATGCGATAGGTATAAGAAACCCTCTATCTTGCTGAACAAAATTTATGATGGTGGGTTAGACCACCAATGCGTTTCTTGATAAGTCACACCTTCAATTATGCCGCCAAATTCTTGCAATTTGTGTACCTTTAAACGAGTGGTAACTTGGTGATGCAATTCCTTTTCTTCTTATCTTTATTATTAAAAGGCAACCAAGTAGTCAGCAAATATTCTTCGGAACAACGGTCGTTTTCTGGAGCACTGTTGCAAAATCTGAAACACGTGGATCAGAAATTGCAGTTATTTGCTGCTTTTTAAAAATACTTTTGTCCAATATCTTGGGACCATAGCTCGGATTTCAAGATTTGTGTACACATATAGGATAAACTCACTCGAATAACCCCAGGCAAATCTGCAAATGAATGTGTAGATTTGACTTTATGGATTTATGTTACTTGGTACTCCTAACATTCAGGAACATATGGCATACCAGGTCAAAAAAGGAGAAAAAAAGAGAGGAACATATGGCCAACTGTATCCAGCACACAATCTTGTAGCAGTTGGGAGAAAAACACACAAAATCCTCTATCTGTCAGTTGGAAGTAAACAAGCATGGGCGTTCATGATATAGCTTCTGCATTAACAAATGTAGAACTCCTACCCATTTTCTCTGGGCAGAAACCAGCTAAATCCATGACAAGATAAAATAAATCAGTTGCATAATTCTGATCCATCTCAAACAATTTTGTAATAAAGCTTACAGTATCAGAACGGCTAAGATCTATACCTGTCGGCGTATCGTGAACGGGGGTCCCCAATTCCCCGCTTATTGGGCTGGGAACCAAGGCCTAGAGAAGGGCCGTGGTGTCAGTCCGCACACAAAGTGTGCGGGGCCGGCTGCATCCTCCCTCCGGAAGAGCCCAGCCGCCGCCTGAGAGGTGGGTAGACAAAGGACAGACGTGGACTAGGAAGCCGAAGCTTGCTGAGGAAGGAAGCCCGAGACGACCCCACGGGACGTCGTGGGAGGCGCAGTTAATACGCCAGGTCCAATCCAGGGGACAAGACAAGACGGCGAGATGTGTTTACGGCATGGGCGCCGGCAAGGGGGAGTAAATGCGCCCCACGCGGCGCTGCCTGACACTAACGCTGGTCGACACAGGCGCCCCCAGCGACAACATCATGACTTTGGGCACGCGTGCCGCTCGGCGGAAAGCCGAGACGCCATGGGAGACCACGCTCGGCGACGGGTGCCGCCCGCCCGAAGGGAGAGTAAAGAAAGGAAGAAGAGGGATCCACTGTAGTAAAAAGAGGACGACTCTTTCATCCCCTATAAAAGGAGATCTCTTCCCTTAGTTTTGTAAGCAACAACAGAAGCACACCAGCAATATAATCTCACAGGACGTAGGACTATTAGCCCGTTGGGCGGTCCGAAGCTGGGTAAATCTCCTCGTCTTCCTTGCCTCCGGCAACGCTCCGACTGTGTTTCGCCCTCCCGGCGAATCTAAAAGGGCGGCCCAATAGGCCCCAATCTGTCCGTTTTCTCGTACGACAAGAATACCTATCATAATACACTACATATCAGCCCATACAAGTACGAATCTGGTACATTTCACCTAAACGGAACACAAGGACCGTGCAGTGTTGTTTCCTAAGATACTACTTGAAAACACAGTGGCATTTCAAAAGAAGTTTGGAGAAAGAATCCACAAACCAATATAATTTCATTTTTAGTTCATGTTGGGTATAGTTTGCTCAATCACGAGATTTCCTTAAAATGACAAAATGAATCAGATAGCAGCAATTTTCTGTCTATAGCCTTGTATGTCCGACAAACCACAAAAGTACTGTCAAATATGGTACTTATATTTACATTAATTTGAAGCTAACTAATCCACTCGCATGAAAACTATTGTTCTCAAAGACGTATACGAATATTAACATGTTACATGAAATGCAGATTTCGTATTGAGGTACTCAACTCCAGATATAAATATGATTCCTGTCAGAGGTCGCCAACGGTCCTAGTCCACACCATGCACTAGCAAGAACTGGTGAAGAATGTCCTTCTAGAATGGTTGGCATATCATTCTTCAGTCTCGACCATATGTAGACAGATCCATCGGAAGAACCAGCAGCAATGCAATTGTCATCAGGGCTTATACAAGGTTTGCCCCAGCTGCCCACCACTCTGTTACCCGTGGCCCTAAATGTTCCACAAATCTCCAATGTTCTAACATCAAAAAGGTTGTGCACATTATCCCTTCCACTTGTAAGAATGAAATTTTTGCTCCGTGACACACAGACAGAGGTGACATCAAGATGAGCAGCTATCTGGGTAGTGCATTTTCCACTACGGATATCCCATAACCGAAGGTTCCCATCTCTATGACCTGAACAAATGATGTCACCATCAATGAAAGCTAGTGAGTTGGGGTTGCTTGCTGACATTATGGTGCTTTTGCAGAAACCTGTCTGGAGATCCCAAGTCTTGATTGTACGATCACTGGAGGAACTAGCAATAACAAAGCTTTTCACCCAGCTTGCATCAACAGCAGAAACACTTTTCGTGTGACCAGTCAGAGTGTGACGAGAACGTCCTCCATTTGCTTCCCACACAAACAGCTTGTTAGAGCTACAGGCAGCAATCACAAACTTGTTATCATTGGTCACAGCAAGATCGTTAACAGACCCCAAGCAACCATGTAGAGTAGAGGTCAAAGCACCAGTAGATGCGCCCCATATCTTAACAGTCTGATCCTGACCGCCACTAATTAGCTTGTCTGAGTTATGCTCGAACAATAAGGATCCACACCCACCATCGTGAGCACGAATAGTGACTGTGCATGTAGATGGAATTGGTGTTTCCATGTACCCAGCCTCCGATTGACGTATGATGCCATCAGCTTCCTGTTGTGCATTGTGTTGTATACCACCAACACCAGCAGTCTTTAGCTTAAGGACCATCTCCTCATACATCGCATTCGCCTAAACAAAAAATTTTAATTGGTCACAGCTAGTGTTATAGGTACAGTAGATTATGTAAAACATATATCCTAATAAATTGTTTCTGTGCTTTAAAACAACACATTTACTTACATAGTGTCCACTCTTGTCAAGGACATAGAACTCTGTGTGGTCGAAATGATTACAACTTTTATGGACGATATGTTCAATTCATACAATTAAGGGGCAGATATTTCAAGGCTGCTGGAGGTAAAAGGTCATTTAAAAGGATCACACTCCCACAGCCACGACGGATTATAGAACTAAAATTTTATACAAATAGTAGTAATGTAATATGCTTATTGTGTTGCATTACGACATATATGCTTGCATTTGACATATTTCCATTGGTCCTTACAGGAGTAACAGGACCATTACAACTAGGAGGAATATAAATAGGTAAGAAATTTAGCTTTATCAGATTGGTGCGAGTTGCTCCATAAGCAAGCTGCAATCATAATGGAGGAATATAAATAGGTAAGAAATTTAGCTTTATCAGATTGGTGTGAGTTGCTCTATAAGCAAGCTGCAATCATAATTCTTCAACAGTATTTCAAGAACCAACCAGAAACATGCACTTTTAGCAACCGAGAGAGACAATAGAGTACCTCATTGAGCCTCTCTGCATCCTTCATCTTCTCTAGCATCCATCGGTCAACCAGTTTTTTGTTTTCATCCTCAGCAACCTTTAGCTTTGTTAATACCTGTTCAAGTTCAGCTTTAGCTGCCTGGTGCTCTTGAATGAGAATATCTAAAGCTTTTGTTTTTTCCTCAAGAGACTGCTTTAACTGCATGTTCTCTTCACTGCAAAAGTTTTGCACAAGCGTTGAGTAGCCATATTCTCTCAAATTCATATTTTGCAAAATACGAATCACATTCCCCACCTAGTTTGCTTGAGCTCATTTTGCAGAGTCGTAATCAATTCTTCCTTCTCCTTTAGCAGTGATTTTGACGCTTTCCCCTCTTCTATCTCGGTAACCAGCTGCTCAGAAAGACGGGATTGTGCCTTGTAGCACTGTTGCAGCTCCAATTCATGTTTCTCAGCCTTCTCCTTCCACTCCAAAGCCTACAAGTATCAAGGAGTCACTAAACTATCTCAAACCCTTTTGCACTAAATATCAAAGGCATCACCTTTTTTTTTTTTAGAAAGATATCAAAGGCATCACTGAGTATCTTAATTTCCATCGACAAAGGTTAGTCAGTTTTCAGAAGGATCAAGAGCGATAATTGGTAGTACATTATATTATAGCTTCGAAGATTGATCAAACAAGCAACAATCAAATAGCAGAAGGGGGAAACAAAGGACGAGAAAGTATCCTCACGTGAGCGGCGAAGGGCCGCGTGAGCGCCTCGATGGCCGGGCGGTGCGCCCCTTCCTCAACAAGATGCCGCCGCTTTAACGAACTCAGGGCGCGTCGGATCGCCGCCCTGCCGGCCTCCGCCTCCATCATCGTCCTGCAAACACAAGGCAACACCAATCCGCCCCCTGATATTAGGCAAACAGCGAAAGAGTCATTGACGTGAACTAGCTGCGGAGTTGAAGGTTTCCTCACATTCTTGCGTGGGCGCCAGAGGCGTCGGAAGGGGGGCGGTGGATTCCGGTTGCTTCGGTTCTTGGCAAGGCGGCTGGTTCGGCTTCGGCGGATGGCTGGGGACGGGACGACGAAGACGGGGAGGGAGACGGGAGAGAGGAAAGCAGCGGAGGTTGGACTACTCAGACTCGTGCTGCGTAGAGTGGGCCAGGCCTTAGGCGAGCTAGATAACTAATCGACTGAGGCATTAAGGCCCATTAAATACGAGCCGCCAAAGCCTGATGAGTTGCATACTGGGCCAAGAACGAATGGAATATTCCCGGATTGGTGGCCACGCAACGCTTTTGTTTCCATTTCCTCCGCGGCCTCGCTCGCCGGCGAGAGTTTCGGCCGCCGCCGCCGCCCCGTGTCCCCATCCACCACCCCGGACGACGAGCAAGAGGCTTTAGTTACCCCCTCTCTGGCTCTGCCTTGCGCTGTCGACAGGGGTATTGGTGTGGTGCTTGCCCGTTGCTATCGCCTGTTCGCCTCACTCTGGGCCGTGGGTACGGAAGGAAAGGAGTGACAGTACGGAACAATGGCGGTCGCCGCTTTGCTTCGCCGGAGGGTGCTGTCTTCGTTCTCGGAAGCCTCCTCGTGCTCTCCTGGTTCGTATAATTTGGCTACATCCTTTGCCTGCCCGTTGAATTTTACGGAGTCGAGGACTCGAGCTAAGTTGTTTGGTCTCGTGGTCGTGGGCGCGCAGGCGACATGTTCGGTTGAATGTCAAATCAGCTGCGCGCTCTACAGGCATTTTCGATCAAGACATAGTTGTATCAGTCATATTGTCCATTTGCAGTTCATTTAGTACCATAATGTTGTGTCCTTGGTTGGGGAAATGAGCGATCAGGAAAAGTGTTATGGCTGGTTGGAGTTCCTTAAGGAAGGAGATTATTTTCCTATCAGTAAATTGCTATAGGTTGCCAGGCATTCTTTGGGGAACCGTTTGCGATTATTCTGGTGAGACAGAGCATAGTTGGCATGTGTGTATCAAGGGTGTTGGGGGTGCACAACCCTTGTCCTAATGTTGAGCATAGTGAGAAGAAGTTGTAAATGGAAATTGTGTAGTACCTTATCATAATTTGCAAACAGTTTTTGGCACTTTGCATAGTTTCTGTTTTTGAAACCTCCAGTATGCCTGTCCATTGTTCTATTGTTGAGATTTCCTAGGATATTTTTTCTAACAAACTCTATACTCTGTACAGCTATTTATATTTCCTGCTTTCTGTTCAATTCTGATCTACATCCCATGGTAAATCCTACTGGTTTGAAATCCTGGAGGGACTACCACAGCTCTGGAAAGTTTGACTTGACTGATTTGACGTAAGAATTTTTTATCTGGCTGCAAATGTTACATGTATTTTCTACCATGTATTTTCTACCATGTTTCCAATAACAACCATTTCTTAACTTTCCAAAAGAAACCCTGTGTGATATTGGAATCTGACATTGTTTATTAGACAAAAAATATGAAATATGGTGATTGAGAAATGCTGAAACAACAGAGATGCTCTTATATTGCATTTTTTACTAAATTTGGCCATAAATGTTCATTCCCTTTTTTTTTATTTTTTGAAACGGGATGGTGGCTATACCTAAGTAGTGGATGATGCCAATTTCTCATTCTTTATCGTATGTATATGTCTGTTAAGTTATGTGCCATCTTGGGGAACAGACACCCTCATATGTGGTATCCGAGAGCTAGAGAAAAGAAACGAAATGTAGTTTTACATGTTGGTCCAACAAACAGTGGGAAAACACATAGTGCTCTCAAGAGGTTAGAAGCAAGCTCTTCAGGTACCTAGAAAAATATATCATTATCCTTCTCATGACTTTGATATACTTAGAAATAACAGAACAACATACAGTTAAAATGGGTACTTTGAATTCTCAAACGTTGCAGGTGTGTACTGTGGACCTTTGAGATTGTTAGCACGGGAGGTAGCACAAAGATTAAATAAAGCTAATGTCCCTTGTACCTTGATTACCGGGCAAGAAAGGGATGAAATTGAAGGGGCAAAGCATAGCTCTGTGACAGTTGAAATGGCTGACGTGTCAACTGAGTATAAATGTGCTGTTATTGATGAAATTCAGGTACTTAAATTTTTTTTAATAAATCATCCAAATAGTTTTTTTTCTTCATTGTCAACGAAATATCTCCTCATCACTCATATTGTCTTCTCCCGTGATTTAGATGGTTGGCTGTAGAACAAGGGGTTATTCGTTCACACGTGCACTTCTGGGGCTTTGCTCAGATGAGCTTCATATTTGTGGTGACCCAGCTGCTGTTCCTCTTATTCAACGGATTCTTGAAGCTACTGATGATGTAGTTACGGTAATTTACCTGAAGTAACCTAATATTTACAACATAGCATATGATGCTTATGCAGTTGATTTGTTGTCATGGAGAAACAAAATGCATTTTCTTTACATGGGTCGGGGGTAACATAGTTGCCAAAAATGAGTTAAAACATCAGTAAATATAGCTATCCCATATTTTCGCAAGGTTAATCTGCATTCAAGTTTTAGTATTTCAAAATATCTCCATATTTTTGGTAGATTGAAAATGACTGTCTTGTCTAATACTCACTCTATTCTCAAAATATTGTCATCAGGACAGAGCTCCAGTTCATTTTTGAACTAAGAAATGGAGTGAGTAACTCTGATTCAGATGACATTTTGGAATCGTCCAATCTTCGAAACACAAATTTTGAAATCCTTATCATTGATTTAATATATGTGAAAAATCTTGTAAGAAATTGTGTTCGATTTTTTCAAGGCATAGCACTGTCATTTGTCTGTTCTAAATATTCACGTGATGGATAATGCTAAAGAATGTTAACACTCCTAAAATATCACTTTTATTTACTATGGTGATGGACCTTGTAATGTTTTGCTTGCCCAATTGAATTTGTTCTGCTGCTCAGTACTTTAATGCAAATGCTGAAGTACTGATGCAAGCATTTGCATGTCATTTTATCACATGTTTGATGCTGAACAGGTTCAGTATTATGAGAGGTTATCTCCTTTGGTTCCTTTGAAATCTCCACTGGGGTCGTTCTCTAATATCAAGGCCGGAGATTGTTTAGTAACATTCTCAAGAATTGGAATTTATAAGCTAAAGGTTAGTATTTTCCAAGTCATTGCTTCGGATATATGAAACAGTATTATTGGATGTACTCCACATGCCCAAGAAAGTAAGCTTAGAATCTTCCTCCACCTCCTGCACAAGGAAAATAGAATATACCAAAAACACACAAAAAAGGAGCAAAATCTTGTCTGTGAGAGATGATTATTCTCTTGCAGCATCAAAGTTTATTGTTTTCCTTATGCTTTTGATAGAACTTGCAGTTGAGTACTCCCAAAATGAATTGAACCTGTGAAATGGATAATGTAAATCAATGAGACCATGAGCATGTAAAAAACCACCAAGTTTCAGGGAACAGTGATCAAAATCAAAACAGTGGCTATGGCCAAACCCATGGGTAGATTTGCTCTTGTTGTGATATCCTTATTTTACCTATTATCAATGGTGTAACCCCAATTACTCTTGTTTCCATGTAGTGATCTATAGGCTAGGATTACTATTCATAACCACAAAAAAGTATCAGGCTAGCACTCTAGCTGATGATGTAAAAGATGAAGTTTCAACTGTCTTTCTGATGCTGCAAATTTTCTTACATCCAGAAAAGAATCGAGAGTGCTGGAAAGCATCTTTGTTCTGTGGTCTATGGCTCATTGCCACCGGAAACTCGAACAAAACAGGTACTTTTTTTACATTTTGTATTTGCTATGATGCTATTTTACAATTGTAGTTCTTACCTCATTGTTATGTGTCTCTACTCTCTAGGTCCTTATCTAGTTACTACCTGTGAACTGAAATGCAAATGCCACACCCAACTGAGTCGGTGTGTCGAACCTAGACATTGTGCCACGGATCAAGTGACTAGGTCTACTAGATGACTGACTAACTTACTTGACTAGTCAGTCAGCTATTAACACCTAGCTGTCTCTGTACTCAGGGACACTTAGTACTAATATTGGCTCATCCTCGTTATCATGGACTATTGTACAGAGGAAGAGAGGGAGGGAGGGAGGGGCTCAAGATGTGGGCTACTGGATGCGCAAGTCACATCTCAATGCATGGTCAACTGCAGCTGACTGACTTACTGATCTGGGAAATTTTAAACACAGTTTTATTTTTGGCATGCACATCAACATACATTGTTACTCACATAGTACTTTCTGTACATTGTACAACATCCAGGGGAATTTTGATTTTGTATTCTGTCATATCTGAGTCACACAACCATCTGGCCAGTGAGACTATTTTAACACTGACAACCTCCGTAATGTCAATATTGCTTTATTTTGTTGTTTGCTCCAGTTAAAAGGATGTAACCAGCAACCTATTTTATATATATATATATATATATATATATATATATATATATATATATATTTGATGCCACAAGCGCACAATTTCAGCTAGGATTCACGATATCACTAGTTATATCCCAATGGCTGTGAGATGTTTTTGTTGATCGTGCTGTCTTCAGCTAGGATTCAAGACATCGCTAGTTAAATTCCAGTGGCTTTGAGTTTTTTTTTTTTTGGTCATGCTTTCTTCTTGATGATGCTTGATGCATGATAATTTTGATGAGACACTGGCTCAATAAGCGATCTAACATGTTCCGCAAACTTCCAGGCAACAATGTTCAATGATGATAGCAGTGACCTTAACGTGCTGGTCGCTAGTGATGCTATCGGAATGGGTCTTAATCTGAACATTTCAAGGATTGTCTTTTCTACAATGAAGAAGTTTGATGGCTTCAGCTTCAGGGAACTAACTGTGGCTGAGATCAAACAGATTGCTGGTACAGATGCGCTCTTATCAGTGTTAAAGCAGTCTCTATCTTCTTATTCTAGCAGCAGATCGGCATGGCTTAATCCCCCCCTCCCCTCTTTTTCATTTTGGTAGGCAGGGCTGGGAGATATGGGTCTAAGTTCCCCATTGGTGAAGTGACCTGCCTAGATTCTGGAGATCTCCCATTACTGCACTCGTCTTTGAATTCACCTTCCCCCATTATAGAGGTGCTTAAGTATGAAAGCAGGAAAAAGCTTTGATCATTCACAGTTTTATTAGTACAAATGCTGACATTGTTTTCTCTGCAGCGTGCTGGACTTTTCCCCACATTTGAATT
The DNA here is from genome assembly GCA_001182835.1 of Oropetium thomaeum. NCBI lineage: Eukaryota > Viridiplantae > Streptophyta > Magnoliopsida > Poales > Poaceae > Oropetium > Oropetium thomaeum. Next base: position 877,123 of record LFJQ01000018.1, on the reverse strand, counting down.
ACTGTCTCTGTATTCCCGATTGCATGGAACTGATTTCTTTCATCCTATACTGGTAAGTTAAGCATACAATTCTCCGATATCCTTAATAATCATACTTTGAAAGGAAATTCCTCAGTAAAACACCCATGATTTGTTATAGGAAAAGTTGAATGTCATACTAGATAAAAAGTTTATTAATGATATTGATAGACTTTTAGCTCAGGGATTATAAGCTGCTCTTATAATTTTCAGAAATAACTATAGCTGTATTATAATTCTTCATATGATTGGTTAATTTAGTAATATTGCATTCACATGAATTTATTTATTTTATAACAGTTTAATTATATTTTTACGAATCAGTTGTATTTGGTTCTGCTGTGCACTTTCACTTGAGTTTGATTGTTCAGAATAACTGAAGTAGAGTTACCTTTGTCCGTCGACATTTCTTTTCATTGCTTGTTGTCTTATTAATTCTCTCCTATTAACCGCATACCAGTATTTTAGCCTCTGTATTTGCAGATATTTCGGTAGTTCAGATAATAACACATGTAAATTGTCCTTTTCATTGTACTGCAGGAACGTTTCTTGGATAAGGCTAAACTGTCTCCAGACTACTTTATTTCTGACTGTGAAGATATGCTGGTAACTTCTTTTTTTCTTTCTAGTAGCACCTTTTTCATTTATGGGTCAAATCTTCACAAGGAGGAACATTACTGTAAATTGAAATCATATTATCTGGGTAGATCACATTGACTGCCTACAACAATAACAACAACAGCAACCAGCCTTTTAATCCCAAGCAAGTTGGGGTAGATCACATTGACTGCCTGCTTGAACAAAAACAGTGTTGCTAAGTATTTCATTTTTTGTTGGTTCAACAGAAGGTTGCTGCTATTGTTGATGACATGCCACTTGGGTTGTATGATAAATATCTCTTCTGTATGAGGTGATCTGTGTTACTGTGATACTATACATAATTACATATTGTATTTTCCAATGGTCTTGCTGGACTGGTGTTACCAACGACATCTACTTATCCTTTTGGTATTCTTTATGTTGCAGTCCAGTGGACATGCGTGATGATATATCTGTCCAAGGATTGGTTCAGGCAAGAGTCTCTATCCTAGTATTCTTTGATGTGTCATGTAATTAAGACACAATTTCTCTAATTTCTTCAAGGTGCAGTTTGCAGAAAATTATGCAAAAAAAGGCATTGTTCGACTTAAAGAAATTTTTACGCCAGGAACATTAGTGGTTCCCAAAACTCACAACCAACTCCAGGAGCTCGAATCAGTTCACAAGGTTATGATTACAGATGTTTGTCATATATGAATTCTGTTAGATGCTCTTAGTAAATTGTCGCTCCGCACAATTCTTTTCTCCACATGGTTGAACACTATCCATTTATTCTGAGTACAGGGTTAATGTATGTACATACTTCTATAAAATATCAAGTTCTCCAAGTTTAATCTATAATTACAAGGATGAAAGAAAGAATCCTCAATCGTGATAAGGCACATTATCCACAGAAAAAAAGCCTGTTATTATTATCTATCCAAGTGTACTTTGTATTTGAACTAGAAATTCAAGTATAATCCAACAGTCCATAGTGCCAATGTTGTTCTTTGTCATCATTTGCTGTACAAATCAAATTAGCTTGCATGATTCATTCGCCTTCATGAATATTTGTTCTGTCTTGGGTGTTCTTGACTTGGTCTTGGGCATTTAGTATAATAACAGTGGTAATTTCATAGTGTTTCTGTATATTTGTTCAAAAAGATTAATCACACTAGGTGTTCACTTCAGTAGACTCCTCTCTGCAGTCAGCTTTCACTGTGAGATTAACCACCTTTCATATGGGTGACACTTTCAGGTCCTAGAGTTGTATGTGTGGTTAAGCTTCAGATTGGAAGATTCGTTTCCAGACCGTGAGGTGGCTGCCTCTCAAAAGTCAATCTGCAGCATGTGGGTACTTTAGTTCCATATAAAGTTCTTCATTGGCCATTATGTTGATCAATTCTTTGGAGATCTCATTGCTGGAAATATCAGGTTGATTGAAGAATATCTGGAGAGATCAGGATGGCAGCCACAAGGGAAAAGAAAGTTCTTGCGTAGTCCACAAAAGCTGCTCCAAGAATATGATGCATCACAAATGTACGATATCCTTTATCTCAAGATACATGTGGTATTATTTTCAACAATATTTGATGATTATGCACTGAACATTGAACACTTTCTATAGCTAAAACAAAGTTCCTCATCTTCCCCCCAGTCTGCTCTATTCTTATTTGTTTTTATATTTATATGTTTATAATGGGAGAGATGTATCACATTCATCAATATTGCAGAACAATACTAAATTCATTATAGGCTTTTGTACATTGTAGGCTGTAGTGCTATACTGGATCATGCTACTCTATGATCTTTGTTCAATGTGGGCTTATGCAGTATAGTGCCTCATGATCGCAATTATATATTTTCTTTCCATTTAGAAAGTTCCTTTCTTGACATAACCATCTTGAGGTTAATGAACAGGAGCAAGTATTTTAAAGAAGTTGATGCAAGGTCGAAATAAAGGCCTATTTGAGGAATGGGTCTCATTGTCTGTTCATATTTGAGCAGCTGTCCCGAGCATGTGAATGCCTTTTCTGATTGCTTCTTGGAAGGTTGGCAGTGAGCGTAACAACTTGGATGACAGAATGGATACTTGGGCACAGTAGAAGTTGATTCAAGATGAAAATAAATGTTCTACATTGTCCATCCACCATTTTTGTTCTAGCAGTAGCACTTTCTGTAATATGCAAATAAGATCTGTACATCATTAGAAATGTGCTACTACGCTGACTATTGTGTAAAATTACAAGAAAGACGGAGCCACTGAGCATACTAACATACGTACTTGCAGAATGGCATACCTGTGCGTGCTAGTCTACAATAGAAGTGACAGTTATAATTATGTGCAGTATATAATTAGAAGAGATAGTGTTGCTTCTACTGTTGAAAATCTGCTGAGTCACTACAGCTAAATCTGTCCATTTTGGCAGCTGTGCTATCTATATGTGGTGTTCTCCATTGGATCATTCTGTATTTGTTTAGTCTTCCTACTGTAGTGAGAATCACATGGAAATTTACATGCTCAATAAAGTGTACTCTCTTCTTTTTTAATTGTTGTTGCTGTTGACTTTAACTGTCAAGATTCATCTTATTCAAAAAATTTATTTAAATATATAAAATTAAAAGTTATGTCTGAAGAACCTTTTAGTGATAAATCGAATCATAACAAAATATTTGATATTTTTTATATTTTTTAAATAAGACGAATGGTCATAGTTGACAGTCAAAGTAAACGACGACAACTATTTAAAAAAGGAGAGAGTACTTATTTATCACCGATTTTAGATTTTACTTCCTTTTATGTTACTCCCTCCTTTTTTAAATTGTTGTCGCCGTTGACTTTAACTACCAATTTTGATCACTCGTCTTATTCAAAAAATTTATTCTAAGATATAAAATTAAAAGTTATGTCTAAAGAACCTTTAGTGTAAATCGAATCATAATAAAATATTTGATATTGCTCATATTTTTTTAATAAGACGAATAATCAAAGTCAACGGGGGCAACAATTTAAAAGAAGAGGAAGTACATCGTTAGATCTAATTTTTGAGAGTACTGAAGGGTCTGATCACAATATTCTCTCATGGATAGAACAAAATTGGAATGGAACATTATAAATCAATTGTATACTAGGGAATTGTATATTTTGGATGGCAAATAAGGGAAAAGCAAAGCTCTCAATCATGGGTGATTTTTTATCAAGATCCTCCATGCTATCTGAAAACTTTCATGCAGTGGAACTGAGTTTGTGAAGAGTCAAAAGCACGATAATTATCATCACCAAAAAAAGGAGCAGGATAATTATCATCACCAAAAAAAGGAGCAGGATAAGAGTGAGCAGGATAATTACATCGCTCATTTCAATCAGTTTTGGTTTCTTTATTCTCACCTATTAGATTCAGTGCAAGAAATGTTCGGCAGTATCTCACAATTTCATTTAGCGTCAGCGTGACCACTCTCTCCCAAATAAGAGTGAGCAGTGCCCCTAGTAGCTGCTACATTTATTCTGAGACGCTGAACCTTCCTCTTTGCTGAATGCAAGTTCGTCTTGTCAAGCTTGTCCAGAACAAGATCAAATGTCTCCTCCTTCGGAGCAAACCCCTTCAACACCATCTCCTCCAAGAACAGGCAGGACTGTGCAATCCTCCCATTCCTACATAGCCAGCTCACCAGCAATGTGTATGTGCTGAAATCAGGGGTGATGTCCTTCCTGAACATATGGCATATCAGGAACAGAAGTGTCTTCACCCACTGCCTTCTGCAGCACAGCTTCAGCAAGGGGGTGTATGTCTTTATGTCGGGCTTGCATGACTGCTCCTCCATCTTAACCAGCAGCTTCAGTGCGTTCTCTGCCTGAGAGTGGTCACAGGCAGCAGAAATCAGAGTGTTGAAGGTAGTCAAGTTGGGTGGTATTCCGGTTCTATGCATTTCTTTGGCCACAGAAATTGCATCTTGCAACCTCCCGGCTCTCCCAAGTATATATATCAGAGAGTTATAGAAGGACGCATCTGGGACACAGCCATCTTGCTTCACCTTGTAAAAAGTATCTAGTGCTTCTTCTGTTCTCCCAGCCTTCCCTAGAGCGTGCATCAAAATTGTGTATGTGATGATATTTGGGGAGCATCCTTTTCGGCGCATCTCACCCAAAATATTCTGAACCGTCTGAAAATCTTTCTCCATGCAGTATGCTTCAATCAGACTGGTGTAAGTTATCACTGAAGGACTGAAACCATGCTCCTCCATCTGTGCCATTGTCTCCCGTCCCTCCTTCAGCATCCCTGCCTTGCACCAACCATGGACCAACGTGTTGAAACTACTCTCATCAGGAGGAATCGTCCCCATTAAATCTCGGAAGGCACCCCTTGCGCGCTTAACGCTCCTCTCCTTGCACAACGTGTCCAGGAGCACATTCATTGCCTTCGTGTCCTTGGCCACCCCAAACCTGTCCATTTTATGGAACACATCAATGGCATCACTCCACCGGCTGGCTCCGCAGAGTCTCCTCATCACCTTTGTCATCGTCATCAGGGACACCAAGCCCCCAGACTCGTGCATCTGGCTGATCAGACCAAACATCAGATCAAACTGCTTGAACTTGCCCAGTATATCCACCATCACGTCATATGAATCCGCAGAGTGGCAGTAGCCTTCCTGCGCGGCAGCCCACATGAAGAACCCGAACGCGGCCACCCAGTCGTTGCCGAACCTGTGCAGGATCTTGTCGACGAGGCCCGCAGACACCTTGACGGGGCAGCAGTCCATGGCTATCACGATGGCCTCCGGAGACGCGAACCGGGAGCTCAGCACCCGGCAGACTTCGTCAACGTCGGCCTCAAACTCTGCATCCTCGTGCGAGGCGGCCGCAGAACATTCAGTTCGGATTGACAGCGGTCTGGGTCCTTCAACGGCTTTGTCGCTGCTACGTGCGTCCGAGAAATCTGATTTTCCAGGGAGCACGAAGTCTTCGTCGTCCTCCTCCTCGCAGTCCACGCCGGAGCCTTGCTTTCGGTTCCTGAACCAGTCTGGCAGGTCGAACCCCGCGGTAGATAAGCTTGAATCTACGCGCCTTCCGGCTTGCTGGAGGGGTTCCGGCGGCAAAAGAACCCGGAAGCACCGGCGCATCCTTCGCAGAGGCAAACCGTCGAGCGCCTCGTGTGCGCAACGGAAACCGCGCCGCCACGCTCGGCCGACTGGGCAACCCCGAATGTACAGAAACTCACAAGAGGTGGAGGCCTCCAGCAGCAACGTCTGGTTTCAGCCCTACGCGCACGAAGGTGGAGCCGCGGAGGAGGGCGGCGACGGCGTGGAACTCGATGGGGAGAGAGCACAGAGCAGGCAAAGCGCCAACGCGAACAGGTAGAAACGGAATCCGTAGAAACGGTGGGCGTGTTTCCCCAACAAATTCAATCAGGGTGGAAAAACCATTGGACGTAAACAGGCCGGGCCCATTCTTGTAGCCAAATGCAGCCCAGGCTCGTGTACCCATGCACTGGTCTCGTACGTGGCAAGCGACGCAGAGTCAGAGACGTGGACGTCGTGCTCGCGACTCGCGAGACTAGTGCACCGTTTTCCATCGTTCCAGCTTCAGCTGACGTGCCACCAGGACCAGACGCCCCCCTCGCCATTGCTGGCTCTCAGACACACAGATCATTCCTTCCTTCCCCTGCAGCTGCAGCACTCTGCTTCTGGTGATGGCACCGGCAGGGGATCGGCCACCGGCGACCAAGTACTTCTGGGGCGACGCCCCGGAGCCGGACGAGTACTACGCCTCGCAGGGGGTCCGCCACGCCGAGTCCTACTACCATTCGCCGCACGGCCGGCTCTTCACCCACTCCTTCCACCCGCTGTCCGCCGCCCACGACGCCTACGTCAAGGGCGTGGTCTTCATGACGCACGGCTACGGCTCCGACACGTCCTTATCGTAATGTTTGAATATGTTTGAATATACTGACTTATACATAACAGGTCTAAAGATAGAAAAAAAGATCAATTATAATTGATGTATTTCCATATCTTGTAATATCATCCGGTAGGCTGTTTGTCGGCTATATTAACATGAAACCGTGTAAGACCGAGCAGCACGTTCAACTAACAGAATTCTACATGGTACCAGAGCCTTTCTTCCTTCTCTAAACATCCTTTTTCACCTTCATCCATGGAGAACTTGTCTGCCATTAACTTCGCAGAGTTCTTCACCAATGCTGTAACCGAAAAGCTCACAAAACAGAACTATGTTCTGTGGAAGGCACAAGTCCTGTCTGCTGTCCGAGGAGCATAAGTCATGGGTATCCTCGATGGAACTATTGATGCTCCCAAAGCTCTACTTGACGGCACAGACAAAGAAGGCAAACCAATTCAGGTGGCCAACCCGTCGTACTCCAGATGGGTGGCGGTGGACCAACAGGTCCTGAGCTTTCTGTTCTCTTCGGTCTCTAAGGAGATCATGATCCAAATCGCCTCTGCGTCAACAGCAGCGGAGGCATGGAAGGAGATCCTAGGCATGTTCGGTTCACAAACCCGCGCGCGGTCGGTGAATACCCGAATCACGCTCGCCAACACCAAGAAAGGCAACATGACGATTGCCGAGTACCTCAACAAGATGAGGTCTCTAGGAGACGAGATGGCATCAGCTGGGAAGAAAGTCGACGAGGAAGACATGGTGGCTTACATCCTCGCCGGCCTCGACTACGAATACAATCCCATCCTATCTGCTCTTGTTGCAAGGGCGGATCCTGTTCCCCTAAGTGAGGTATACTCACAGCTTTTGAGTTATGAGCAGCGAATTGACATGCTCAACAGCTCGCCGGCGGATGGATCGTCGGTGAACATGGCGTCTCGTGGTCGCGGTCAAGGAGGACGTGGTCCAGGAGGCCACAATCAAGGAAACCGTGGAGGCCGGGGTTGTTTCGGCCGCGGCAACCGCGGAGGCTACAACAACAACAATCGCAAAGTGCTTAAGTGCCAACTTTGCGGCAAAGACGGCCGTGTCGTCATAAACTACTGGTACAGGTTCGATGAGGACTTCGTGCCGCATGAGAAGACTGCTGCCTCCGCGTCAACCTTCAACAACAAAGATCCACATTGGTACGCCGACTCAGGCGCTACTGATCATGTGACGGGAGAACTGGACAAGCTGACCATCCGCGACAAGTACAACAGCAATGATCAGATCCACACGGCAAGTGGGGCAGGTATGAAAATCAGTCATGTTGGTCATTCTGTTGTTCCCTCTCCTGTTCGTAATATTTGTTTAAATCATATTCTTTATGTTCCTAAAGCCAACAAAAGCCTTGCTTCTGTTCATCGTATTGCTTCTGACAATAATGCATATCTCGAGTTTCACCCAAAATTCTTTGCTATTAAGGATCTGGACACGAAGACCACTCTTCTTAGAGGACGTTGCCGCAATGGACTCTATCCTCTACCTGCCACGCCAATAAAGCAAGTTTTTGGAGTCGTTAAGCCATCCCTTTCAAGGTGGCATAGTCAGCTAGGCCATCCTGTGCCCCCCATAGTTCAGAAAGTGGTGTTCCTGAATAATCTTCCTTGTTCTAGTGAGTCAAGTCATGAGTCGGTTTGTGATGCTTGTCAAAAGGCCAAAAGCCATCAGCTGCCTTACCCCAAGTCGTTCAGTGAGTCCAAATTTCCTCTAGAACTCATTCATTCTGATGTATGGGGTCCTGCCCCCGAGTCTGTTGGAGGAAAGAAATATTATGTTAGCTTCGTTGATGATTACAGTAAATTTGTTTGGGTTTATCTCGTCAAGCTTAAATCTGAAGTTTTTCAGAAATTTCATGAGTTTCAATCTCTTGTGGAAAGATTGTTCAATCGAAAAATTATAACCATGCAAACTGACTGGGGTGGCGAAAATGAGAGATTAAATTCCTTTTTTCAAAAGGTTGGCATCACACACCATGTCTCACGTCCTCATACCCACCAGCCAAATGGAGCCGCTGAGACAAAACATCGACACATAGTTGAAGTGGGCCTTTCTCTTCTTGCGCATTCCTCAATGCCGTTAAAATATTGGGATGAAGCTTTCTTAGCTGCCACTTATCTCATCAATAGAACTCCTAGCCAGGTCATTCAGTATAGCACTCCTCTTGAAAAATTATTGATGAAAAACCAAATTATTCATTCCTTAGAATATTTGGTTGTGCTTGCTGGCCGCATCTTCGCCCCTACAATGATAAAAAAGTTCCAATACCGCTCCAAACAATGTGTTTTTCTTTGGCTATAGCAATTTACGTAAGGGATTCAAATGCCTCGATATTTCTTCTAGGCGCAGTTACATTTCCAGAGATGTTGTGTTTGATGAAAATGTATTTCCTTTTTCAAACCTTCATCCAAATGCTGGTGCAAGATTAAAATCCGAAATTCTTCTCCTTCCTCCAACTTTGCAAAATCCTGATCTGGAGGGGGAACAAATAGAAAATGATCCGAATTATGCTGATTTTCCTGCCGCTAACGATATTGAATCTGGAGAAATGAGCTTGAAATCACAGGTTCTAGCGAAGAAAATGGCGGCACTGAATCCGGAGCTGATTCAGTGGGGGATACCGCTTTCTCAGGATCCGATGAAAGCGCGTCGCCAGGCATATCTGCCTCGAGTGCAGAAACCGCGTCATCGCCAGGCACATGGGCCACAACTGGCGCCTCTGCTTCGTCCGCAGGCGCGCCACCGTACCAACCAGGTGCTGACGCATCAGCATCGGCCCCACACACCGAATCAGCATCTGCACCACCGCAAAATCAGAAAGCTACTAGATCTTTTACACCAGCACGAGCGCAGACCAGGTTACAAAAAGGAATCCGCCAACCAAAGATCTAGACGGACGGTACTATCAGATATAATCCCAAACATGCTTTCTTTAATTCCATTGGAGAACCTGAAAATCTTGATGAAGCTGTAGCTAATAAAAATTGGAAAGGTGCTATGGATATAGAATATGATGCTTTGGTAAAAAAATCAAACATGGCATTTAGTGCCACCATCAAAAGGGAAGAATATCATAGATTGCAAATGGGTGTACAAAAATAAAAAGAAAATCTGATGGTTCTATAGACAGGTACAAATCTCGATTAGTTGCAAAAGGTTTCAAACAATGATATGGCATAGACTATGATGACACTTATAGTTCTGTTATTAAACATGCTACTATTCGACTTGTCTTGTCTGTAGCTGATTCTAGAGGGTGGTATCTTAGGCAATTGGATGTTCAGAATGCGTTCCGGCATGGTGTTCTTGAGGAGGAAGTCTATATGAAGGAACCACCACGTTATGAAGATAGAGTACATCCAAATTACAGCTGCAAACTTGACAAAGCTCTTTTTGGATTAAAACAAGCCCCACAGGCGTGGTATTCTCGCTTGAGCAATAAATTGTGTACACTTGGTTTTCAACCGTCAAAGGCAGATACATCTCTATTCTTCTATAACAAAGGTGACATAAAAATATTTGTTCTTGTTTATGCGGATGACATAATTGTTGCAAGTTCCATCAAGGAAGCCACTTCGGCATTATTGAAGGATCTCAAACAAGACTTCGCTCTGAAGGATTTAGGAGATCTCAACTATTTTTTTTGGGATCGAGGTAAACAGTACCCCGAATGTAATTCTTCTCACACAAGAAAAGTATGCCTCCGATTTGTTGAAAAAGGTAAATATGCAAAACTGCAAACCAGCCAGTACTCCACTGTCCACATCTGAGAAATTATCATTGCATCATGGAGATTTACTAGGAAGCCAAGATGCTACACATTACAGAAGTATAGTTGGGGCCTTGCAATACTTAACATTGACTAGACCAGACTTGTCTTATTCAGTTAACAAGGTGTGTCGGTTCTTACATGCTCCCACCACGGTTCATTGGACAGCCGTGAAAAGAATATTACGGTATGTGAGATACACCTTGAAAGTCGGACTAAAATTGTGTAAATCTCCATCTCTTGTTGTGAGTGGCTACACCGATGTAGACTGGGCAGGCTGTGTGGATGACAAAAGGTTGACCGGTGGCTTTGTAGTATACCTGGGTTCGAATCTTATCTCTTGGAGTGCCAGGAAAGAGCCCACAGTAGCAAGATCTAGCACAAAAGCTGAGTACAAGGCACTTGCAAATACTACAGCTAAGATTATTTGGATACAATCGCTACTGAAGGAACTGCAGATTGATAGTCCTGAACGCGCCATATTATAGTGTGACAATATTGGTGCAACCTATCTCACTGCCAACCCAGTGTTTCATGCAAGAACAAAACATATCGAAATTGATTATCATTTTGTGAGAGAAAGAGTTGCACGACAACTACTGGACATCGGGTTCATCTCTACAAAAGATCAAGTTGCAAATGATTTCACAAAACCTCTCACAGTTCAGCAGCTAGGATTCTTCACAAGCAATCTAAATCTCGGAGCAGTTTAGATTGAGGGAGGATATTAGAATGTTTGAATATGCTTGAATATATGACTATAGATAGCAGGTCTATAGATAGAAAGATTAATTATAATTGATGTATTTACATATCTTATAATGCCACCTGACAGATTGTTTGTCGACTATATTAACATAAAACCGTGCAATGCCGAGCAGCACGTTCAACGAACGGAATTCTACAGTCCTGGCTGTTCCAGTCCGTCGCCATCAGCTACGCGCGGTGGGGGTACGCCGTCTTCTGCGCGGACCTCCTCGGCCACGGCCGGTCCGACGGTGTTCGCGGCTACCTCGGCGACATGGAGTCCGTGACCGCCGCGTCGCTGGCCTTCTTCCTCTAGGTCAGGAAGAGCGGCGCCTACGACGCCTCGCTCCCGACGTTCCTGTTCGGCGAGTCCATGGGCGGCGCCGCCGCGCTGCTCATGTACCTCCGGTCCCCGCCAGACGCGGCGCCGTGGACGGGGCTCATCCTCTCGGCGCCTCTCTTAGCGATACCCGAGCACATGTACCTGTCCCGGGTGCGCGTGTTCCTGTACAGCCTCCTCTTCGGGCTCGCCGACACCTGGGCGGTGCTCCCCGACACGAAGATGGTGGGCAGGTCCGTCCGCGACCCGGAGAGGCTCAAGGTCATCGCGTCCAACCCGCGGCTGTACCGCGGCGCGCCGCGGGTGGGCACGATGCGGGATCTTGCCCGCGTCACGGAGATCCTGCAGGCGAGCTTCGGGGAGGTGACGGCGCCGTTCCTGGTCGTGCACGGAACCGAGGATTGGCGTCACCGCGCCGGAGGAGTCCAGGATGCTGTACGAGCGCGCGCCCAGCGCCGACAAGGAGCTCATCCTGTACCAGGGGATGTACCACTCGCTCGTCCAGGGCGAGTCCGACGAGAACCGCGACCGCGTGCTCTCCGACATGCGCGCGTGGATCGACGAGCGCGTCCGCCGCTACGGAGGAGATGGAGCCGCGGAGGAGCGGACGGCGACGGCGTGAAGGCGATGGGCCCAAACTGAAAGAAATGGTGTGACGACTGAACGAAATGAAATTTCATTCACACTGTCGAAATTGCTGCAGCTACTGTTCTGCGCTCGCACAAACATGGAATTCAGCAGAGCAGAGCACTCACTAACAAAGCCTAATAAAGACTCCGTTACACGGTGGGGCAACGGAAGACGACTATCACAAGCAAACAGAAAGCCTAGTACATAACGATTGGCCGCACGCGCCGGCAGCCGACGAGTGTCACAAGCAGTAGTTGTTGTTGCTTATTAGTATTAGCTGGTGCGATGCAGATCGAGCTAGCTAGCTAGCGGGGGAAGCCGAAGCAGGAGCACCCGTGAGCGACGTCGTCGATGCGCGTCATGCCCTTGCCGCCGCTTGTGTCGATCCTCTCCAGGAGCGCCACCACCTCCGACATCTCCGGCCGGTTGTCCGGGTTCGCGTCCCAGCACCGCGTCATGATCCCCGCCAGCGCCCGAGGGCAGCCCCGCGGGATGTCAGGCCGGATCCCCTGCATTCCATGCAGTTTGTAAATTCATATATATATATATATATATATATATATATATATATATATATATATATATATATATATATATATATATAAATTCATAATCCATGGATCACACAAACTATAATTTATTAACCGAGCAGAAAAGAAAAGCACGCACCAGCTTGACGACGTGGTAGGAGATGTCGGCGAGGCTGTAGTTGGGGTAGGCCATGGCGCAGCAGTAGGTCTCCCAGAGCAGGATGCCGAAGCTGTAGACGTCGCACTTGTGGTCGTACGACTGGCCCTGCAGCACCTCGGGCGCCATGTAGCCCAGCGTGCCCGTCTGCCCGGTCATCTCGCTCGCCGCCTCCACGCGCGCCACCCCGAAGTCGGCGATGCGCAGCGTCGTCTGCTTCCGGTCCAGCAGCATGTTCTCCGCCTTCACGTCGCGGTGCACGATCCGACGCGAGTGCAGGTAGCTCAGCCCCCGGGCCAGGTCCAGCGCCAGCCGGACAACCCTCTTGTACGGCAGCTTCTTGTCGCGGTGGTTGAACAGCAGCGACTTCAGCGTGCCGCCGTGCTGGAACTCCACCACCACCACGCAGCACTGGTTCGGCACCTCGCGGTCCACGCCGCTGCTGGAGCCCGCCTTGTTCGTCTTCGGGATCTTCAGCTGGGACGTTCCCATCGACGCGCCAACAAACTGCATATATATGTACCCAGATCGAGGAGTCTCCTCAGAACATTTCACCAATGACGAAACGAAACACATATATGCAAGTTTGAGATAGAATCATGCATGGACAACACGGGCAGCAAACGCACCTTGGTTACGTTTGGGTGGTCCAGCTTATGCCAGACGGCGACCTCCTTCTCGAAGGCCTCGCGGTGCTTCATCGTCCTCTCATGCCCGTCCTGCCCCCAGTCCAGCACCTTCACTGCATCCATATATACCCAAATGCTAGTGAGAAAGATTACTGTGCTCCTTAGAGCATCTTCAACGTTTGCTTTAAAATAGAGACTATTTAAATTCTTCTTTGAGGAATTGATAAATTAGTATTGGTAAAATAAATACACATCTCTAACAGTAACCTAAAAGTACTAATTAGTGTTGGTATTGCATAAAGAGAACCCACATGTGGTTGTTGAGAAACATAAAATTTAGAAGTAGGTAAAATATAGATACTTAATTAGATCGCTGTTGGAGACATGTTTTTACTAGTAATGTTCATATTTATGATTAGGTATTATGTTTAGTTACTTGTTGTATTTGCATTTTGAAATTAAAACAAAAAACACAAACAATTGACGTGTTACATGTCTAGGAAGGAGGAAAATATTTGTAAAATACACTTTTTTGCAGTGCGTGAATTATTATATTTTAATATTTATATACATTTATACGAACAATTCAATTAAGAGTTGTGGTGACTCTCTACTCTGTCGTGCTGGACTATTTGAGTGCTTTTAACTTGAGGATATAATCGACGATGGGACTCAGCGTGCAGATGCAGAATCGGAAAACGGGGGTTCAGCAATGGCGACGGTCGCGAAGCAACTGAGCGCCAAGGACGAGGAGATCAGCGCAGCCTGGTAATACAACTGGCTGCTGCATGAGGAGGCCCACGACATGGATGTGTGTGCATAGCAAGGCGTGGCACGATGCCAGCTTGTCCCACGAGGCGATGGTCGACATGTTTATATACATTTGAATTCAGTTACGAGTTTTTTTACTATAAAATTTGTATAAATAAAAGTCGATATTATATTGAATGTTTTTGTTTAATCGTTACACTAATTCCATTTTGAATAATATATAGTATAGACTACTAGAAACAAAAACACACCATAATTTATGGTTGGCAAATCAATATATACCTTAGAACATATGGTTTCGTTTAGAATATATACTCCGTACGGTTTTTCTACAGAAACTCTTTCAAAAAGAAGAATCATATAGTGGCCAGGATTATATGAAATTCACATATTTAAAAGGGAACTGGCCTAGGTAGACACTACATAATGACAATCTCCCCTCTTAGACACGTGTCAGACTGGTAGTCGCTGCTCACGTGCTCACATATGGACTATTCTCCTTTACTTCTATTGTATTACACATTTTTGCTTTTGAGCTCTGATTCTAAATAATGGCAACAATCTTTGAATAAATGACAACTTCACTCCTATGTTAGACAACTTTCTTAATTGAAAATGAAGCTATGAGAAAGCGATCTTACAACCAGTAATGAGATAATTTTTCAAGAACTTAGGCAAATGACACTACATCTTGTCGAAAATGTGAAGAAATTAACTTCCGGTAACGGTTCGTTTTATATCCTTGCTCATCACTACTATTATTTGTGATATCTCTTGCAGCCATAGATTGCGTCACCCTATCCCTAGTTTTATCATCACAACACTTACAATAAACCCACACCGCTATCCAATCCCAGAAAAAAAAATTAAATAATCTATGACGAACATTGTTCATCATCCTCGAGCTTAGTAATGGGAATGGATTTATGGATATCCTCTAACTAAAACAAATAAACTCAAGACGCACAGGGCAAACAGCGAATGCACGGCGCTTGGAACGAGGATGCCAACAGCAGAGAAATAAATGTCCACATCAATCTAACGCTCGAGAGGTCGAGACATTACGTTACACGCGTGTGTTTCTTCCTTGCCGCGACGTATTCACATCTAATAAGGCAGAAGTACGATCGAGACGCCAGGCGTATGAAAAAGGATCTTAATTATTACGTACTACGTACCTGCGACGTCATGGCCGTCGTAGGTGCCGCGGTACACGACGCCGAATGTGCCGTGCGCGATCTGGTTGTGGATGTCGAGCTTGGCGAGGTCGATCTCCCACTCCAGCAGCTCCGCCGGCGGCCGCGGCGACGCGCTCCGCTGGTGCTCCAGCCACACCTTGGACCGCGTCTTCTCCAGCTGCGCGTCCAGGTTCTTCAGGTCGATCTGGTCCGCCCGCACGTACACCTCGTTGTCCGGCCCCGCCCGCACGAACGCGTCCGCGCCGCCGCTGGCGGTGCTGGTGCCGCCGAAGCTGCGGCTGCGAGCCCTCCCAGCGCCACCGCTGCTGGTGGCCATTGCGTCTCCGACTCCCACCAGGCCACCACGCAGATGAGCCATATGCGTTGACGACGTCCCGCAACCGCAATCTCGCCAGCTAGCTACGAACAAGGACTCTCTTCTTGCATGCCTCAAGCATATCTTCCCTTTGGTTTAAATAGAAGGATCCTGGGCTGCGGGGTGCCTTGTTTTTTTAATGAGGACCAAATAAATCTTCAACCAAAATATTCAGCAGCACCAAATCAATCTTGAGGCACTAAACACGCAATTCGCTCATGTAGCAAGAGGAGATCAAAGCGCGTCTCTATCCCCTGTTGAAAATTGCAACGTGTAGATTTTACGAAAATTAGAATAAAAATTGAAAAAAATCTAAAGGACCACAGACGGGAACGAACTAGCTAGCATGCAGAAAAAGAACGAAAAAGATTATGAGAAGAAATCATAAGCACATCAATAAAAGATTGAACAAAGAAATCGATCAGAAAGGAATAATTAATAAAGAACTGCTCTAAAGTAGAAAAGGAGGACAAACCAACGACAAAGCCAATGGATTTTCTGGGCTGGAATTTGGGGACGCTCAAGAGATAATGCCGGAAAATAGGAGATTGTTGGACAGGATAAGGAGAGACTCATTTGTGGCATCGCTGGTTAAGAGGAGGAAGTAGAATAGGAATCTTTTACGGAAATAAATTAATCTATATATCAATTTATTTGTGAAATAACATGTAGGAAAGTTTTTTATTTGAGTCCCGTTCACAAGAGTTGTTTGAATCTGCAGTGACTGCGTATGGAAAGAGTTCATTACGAAAATTTATGCTCAGCTATACATTTCTCATAATATCTTTGATGACCTTCCAAAATGGCAAGGACACAGATCCAACCAGAACACGTCCTCTTTCATCGAGCGAGAGTTATTGTTTCACTAAGATTATAAAAATTATTGCATCAGGATGTTTTGTTTTTCTGCAAGGGTTGGTCTTTTTATTCGAAGGGCTGTAGGTTACACTAGGATGTGTCGTGTAATTTTATCATTTTATACAATTATACAAGTTTTAGTGTTTACCAATTGATTCGTATGCCATGTATTTCTTCTAATCATTTGACTATCTATTAATTTGTTTCATAACTTGTCATTTTAAAAGGAACATGCATATAAATACTACACCAATAAATAATAATGTTTTTTTAAGAATTATGATCATGTACATCGTTATAGTTTATTGATTTTTTTTAATAAATGCCCTTAATTCAAATTTATTTATCTATATAGTTCAATATATCTCTTTATAATTTTATAAGAGATGCTTACAAAGGAACCTTCATCTTGTTCGATATAGATTATGAACTCCAATACCATCAGATATGTTCCAACTTTGCGATCAGTGAGGTTGTTATAACGATTTGATGCATTGTAAAACTATTATATTCGTCTATAATAATAACGTTGTTGCGGGGGTTGCATTTTTTCATTGTTGATGCTAGACTAATGGTCACGGGGTGGCCGATCGGTGGTGTAGATGGAGGTGAAGACATAAAGGGGTAGAAAGAGAGAAACCAACCACAATGATAATAAGAGAACAGACATTACATCTTAATTAATTGTGTAACAATGAGTGATTAAGTAACTAACGGTTTTTAGAACCTAAAATTCTCATGTGGCAAGCATTTTTAATATGTTTTAATTCTTAAAACATATGTGCATAAATTCTAGTTTGTTATTTGTTTATAAGTATTCATCATTTTGTCATAACATCTTATAATCAACATGATATACGTATGATCCATAATTTGTGTCCGTAAATCTTTAATGTTCCTTAATTGCAATATTTGATGATTGAACTATATTGGATGATTAGATTATAGATAACAATTTTATTTGTAGAGCAATTTTAGAATAACAAACCAATAGTTTTAAAGTCTAAGTTACTATTGGATTATTGATATAAACACAAATGAAAATCTTGTATGCAATGTATTTCTCTAGAAAGATTCTTAAAATATTTTTAAATACAATGTATTTTTTATATGATAATTTTTACAAATTTTTGAGGTATAATATTTTCTCTGTAAACATTTTTTAATATTTCAAATAACTAATACTCCGTGTACTTCTGATTTGACTGATAATTTTGATCATCTTATTCGTAAAAGCATGAGACGTATCGTTTGTTATAATTTAATTTTTTTACTAAAGAGTTTTGAAATATAATTTTTGTTCTTTATATTGAATATTTTTTTATCTTATTCGTAAAAACATGAGACATATGCTTTATTATAATTTAATTTTTCATTAGAATTTTAAAATATAATTTTTATTTTTTGTATTTAATATTTTTTAAATAAGACATATAATCGCAACGTGCGCTTTGCTCACACATCCTGCCACGTTCGGGAACTTCGGGCCGCGGCGAATCAACCAGCTTTCCTCGATCAAATCACCTCTAACCTCTGGGCTCTGGCTTGCTCAGGCAGTCACGAACCTGAACCTGTCGTCTACCATTCGCCCCAACACTCCCTGTATTTCGCTTTTTACAATAGCTTCGTAACGTATAATTTTTCAGAGAGAAGAGAAATACTACCAGTTAATTAGACATTGGAATCTCAGAGGAAGCCAAGCAAAGCATATATTACTACTACAAGTAGTAGTACATCGCCAAAACCAATTATTTTACTGTACAGACCAATTCAAGTAGCACTAGCTAGAAAATCAGTAA
Source organism: Oropetium thomaeum (assembly GCA_001182835.1). Classification (NCBI taxonomy): domain Eukaryota; kingdom Viridiplantae; phylum Streptophyta; class Magnoliopsida; order Poales; family Poaceae; genus Oropetium; species Oropetium thomaeum. The sequence goes on along the minus strand of LFJQ01000018.1, from coordinate 858,804 downwards.
CACGGCAATCGTCTCTGCTCTAAGCTAGGCATCGGCGGCGCGGAAGAGCGTGAGCAGCGACAGGAACAGGTTGATGACGTCGAGGTAGAGCGCGACGGCGGCCCACACGTACTCGTCGTAGGAGTACCGCTTGATGAGGTTGTCGGTGTCGTAGACGATGTACCCGCAGAAGACGAGCGCCGCGAGGCCGCCGTAGACCATGAGCGAGATGCGGCCGAGCGGGAAGAAGAGCTGGATCATCGCGAAGACGACAAGGATCATCACGGCCGCGAAGAGGAACGGGCCGAGGAAGCTGAAGTCGTGGCCGCGCTTGGCTGCCCAGAACGTGTACGCCGTCAGGCTCAGCACCACCACCGACGTCAGGATCGCCGCCTCCAGGATCACCTCGCCTTTGGTGAAGGCGCAGCTGAGTCCCACGGCGAAGCTGATGGCCACGGTGAAGAGGCTCAGCAGGAGCAGGTTCACCGGGTGGTGCATGTAGTAGTAGTACAGAGGGCACAGCACTTGAAACACGACGACACAGGAGCGAAGAACACAAGTCAGTCGGACGGCTCCAAGCTGCGCCATGGCGCGAAATGGAGAAGTAATTGAACGGAGAGAGGAAAGAGTGGGCACCGTACCTATGAATGGGAGGATGAGGATGAAGATGTAGAGCCCGAACCCGCCGGGCGAGGAGACAAAGAAGAGTGCGACGGGGCGCACGTAGACGACGACGGCGGCGACGGCGACGGTGAGCAGCATCTGGACGGACAGGATGCTGTACACCTTGCGGATGAAGGCCCACCGCAGCTGCGGGTTCTCCAGCATCATCGGGTACAGCGGCCGCGCCGACGTCGGCCCCGCCTCCGCGTCCCACTCGTGCCCCTTGGGCGGCGGCGGACGGAAGTACATCTTGTCAATCGCCTGCCTCTCTGTTCCTTCCTCCTCTCGCGATCTCAACGGTGTGGAAAAGGACGCGGAGCTCGCTCTCGCGCGGCTTCTTCTTCCTTGGTTGCTGTCGTCGTGCGTTGCGGCTGCGGTGGTGGTTATGTTGTGCGGAGGGGGCACGGCCACAGGGGGGTCTTAAGGAGGAGGGGAATGCGCGGGCGGGCGGCCGGACCAATGGCGAACCGCAGAGGATGGATGGCGCGAGAGAGAAAGCGAACGTTCGGGAGGATTCAGTCCGTCTTCCCCGGCGGTGCGGTGCGGTGCGGTTGCCAGTGGGTGGGATCCGACGTGGCAGGGACCCGAGAGGCTGACTCTTTGGGGCCCGGATGTCTGGGGCGCGTTCTGGTCACGATTCCGCCACGGTCTGGTGGCGTCTGGAGAGGGGGAAAGTACTAACGAGCATGGGAGGGACATGCGTTTCCCTCTGGTGTTGTGTTTTGCCAGAGATGATCGCTTCCTTTTTTCAGACCGTCGAGTCAAAAATCCATCCGGATTACTCGATTGTGGTATTAGGGGAGTCGATGGCATCCGGGATCTCTCTGGCACAAGCAAAGTAGTACTTTGCTCGATGAACATCTTTGACATTGTATTGTACTATTTAGGAACAGGCTTGGTACCGGACGGAGGAGGTTTCTGATAATTTGGAACATGGGCTTATACTTTTATAGGATCGGAGGTTTTCTATGGTTTCTGAATTTACTTGCGCAATTTAAATATAATATCCAACTCAATATTATCAAACGATGTTCTTCACAAAAAGAAAAATATTATCAAACGATGTTCATCGCAAAAAAGAAAATATTATCAACCGATGACTTTTGGACGAATGGGGCTGATGCTATGCTACAAGAATGAGTCATGAGTTTCCAGAAAAAAAAAAGTAAGGATGAATCATGAGAAGGTATGATTTGAGGGCTGGCTTCAAGCAGAGTATAACCCGGCGGCCTGCAACAAGCAAAGTGCTGTAAGGTGACCTGGCATGGGGAGGAGGAATCGACGATCGGCGCGTGTCAACAAGCAGGCCAAGCCGCTGAGGTCTGCGGACCGCGGTCTGGGCTGGACTATTCGCCAAAACTACAGTATGTCTTTTTTTTTCTTTTGATCGGAAAAGTACAGTATGTTGTTCTGAGATTTGAAGGAGAACGAACTCCCATCACTGACGCCGGGGAATCGCCACCATTAGCTCTCGTTGCAATAGATTTTATAGAATATAGAATGAGTACTAGTAGTACTACTCCTATATTAATTCTTCTGGAGAAAAAAAAAAAGAAGGAATGAAGAATGAAACTGTTAACTGAGCCATGACCGGTCTATGCCCTACTCTACCCACCAACTAATCTGATCTCGTCTGACCAACCGCGTTCTGCCACGTTACAGATGGAAGCGAACAGTTAGTAAATGCGCTCAACTACTTGCAGCTAAACCCCGCCCACTCCCTCTTCCCGCCATAAATCGCTATTTATGCTCCCCTATCCTCCTCTGCCCCGACCCCGATTCCTTTGCACAGAGAAACTGGAGCAGCGCCACCAGCATTGATTCCTACCAATCCTACTCGCACGCGAAGGAGTAAAGAACCGGCGATGCCTGCGGCGGCGGCAGCGGTGGCGGCGGGGCTGGCGACGGGTCCCGGCAGCCGCGTTACGCGGTTCGCCAAGTCGACGGCGGCCTCGGTGACGCCGGTGCGGCCGGGCAAGTCGCACGCGCTCTCGCCCCTGGACAACGCCATGGAGCGGCACACGGTGCACCTGGTGCTCTACTACCGCGCGGCGCCGGGCATGGACCGCGAGCGGCTCAAGGAGTCGCTGTCCGAGGTGCTGTCCATGTACCCGGCCATGACCGGCCGGCTCACGCGCGCCGAGGAGGGGGCGGCGCCGGCGGCGGTGGGAGGTCCTGCAGGCGGCGACGCGGCGGCGGAGCGCGGCCGCGGGTGGGTTGTCAAGTGCAACGACGCCGGCGTGCGCATGGTGGACGCTAGGGTGGCGGTTTCGCTGGATGAGTGGCTCGCCACGGCCGCCGGAGACGAGGAGATGGACCTCGTCTACTTCGAGCCCATGGGGGCCGAGCCTTACATCTGGTCTCCGTTCTACGTTCAGGTACCACCGTTAACAGCTTTCGACTGCTAGTTCTTCTTGAGTTTAGTTTTGTTTGGTGGAAGGTTGGTGAGCTAATTTCATGGCAACTCAGCAAGTTACCAGTTTCCTTCCAACACAACTTCGCGTATGCCATTGAGTGAAATATGTCCATTGTTTACCCTCTGTTTCCTGGTACTCCTACCATATTATAATCAATTTTGAACAGTTCTAGAATTAAAAATGGATCATATGGCTGGTTGGTTAACATTGAACACTCAAATCTTCCTGTACTACTGTACTTAGGACAGTGGGACATCGGAGGAATGTGCCACATGCCTGCATTATTTGTTGGTCCCTCCCAGATACTACGCCAATATTCGGACCAAGAAATTAATCCACTCGATCTAGCGTCAATTCATGTACTATTGTTGTACTAAAAAAGTTGTTAATAATGATGGACACAAAATCAAACTGATCTATGATGCAGCTAACAGAGTTCACGGACAAGTCGTACGCGCTGGGACTGAGCTGCACCCACATCCACAACGACCCCACCGCCGCCGCGCTCTTCTTCCACGGCTGGGCCGCCGCGCACCGCCGGACCACCAGCTCCTACCCGCCTTTCCTCCACGCGCCGGCGCTCGCCGTGTCCCCGGCCTCGCCTCCCCCGCCACCGCCCCTGCTCGCCACGAAGTCCAGCGCTGCCTCCTCGGCCGCAGATGCCGCCGCTATGTCCTCCGCCACCTTCCACTTCTCTGCTGCCGCGATGCGCGAGCTGCTGTCCACACTGGAGCCCGGCGCCACCCCGTTCGCCGCCCTCGCCGCGCTCTTCTGGACGCGCGTCGCTACCGGCGCTGGCGACGGCGAGGAACGGGAGCTCACGCTCGCGCTGGACTTCCGCAAGCGGATGCACGCGCCGCTGCCGACGGGGTACTACGGCAGCGCCGTCCACTTCACGCGCGCCCGCGCCGACCTCGCCACAGGGCTGCGCGCGGTGGCCGCGTCGCTTGACCGGCACGTAGCCAGCGCGTCGGAGGACGAGCTATGGGCCGCGCTGGAGTGGCTCCACGAGCGGCAGCAGCAGGGCGAAGAGCCGTTCCAGATGTACGGGCCGGAGCTCACGTGCATGGCGCTGGACCACGTGCCCATGTACGGCGCCGAGTTCGAGCTCGGGGCGCCGCCTGCGCGTGTGGCCTGCCGCGTTGGCGGGACCGCTGGGGAGGGGCTTGTCATCGTCCTGCCGGCCGCCGAGGGCGCCGAGGGGAGGGACGTCGTGGTCACGCTGCCGGCGGAGGTGACCGCCAGGGTCTGCGGCGATGACGAGGTGCTCCGGTACGGCGCCAAGGTGGTGTTCGGACAGAAGAAGGTGGAGAAGGAGGCCTAGGCCCTGATGAGTTGCGTGATCCCGTTGTTGTTTCCATTTGCTGCTTGTTTCAATGGCGGTCCTGTTCTCAGCTTTCAAGATCATGGTTTTGATGTGTTGTGTTCCAGTATTTTGTTGTACTACTACTATGCTTCTTTTTAAACTTCACTCTCATTCTAGTAAAACAGTTTGACCGCTTAAATCTGCCCGCAGAAAGATCAAAGATCGAGACACCGATTTGTGTACAGAGCCCGGCAAAAATACCTGATGCAGATGGAATATTTTTGATGTTTCTGTCCTCTGCAGCTCCGCCCAAGACGCCACAAAAGTCGAAACGTTTGCAACCATTCATTGCGATCCCTCCGCACAGATTTTTCCTTTTTTATATATATAAAAAAATCATGAACTGGGACGTGAAGTGCGGATCACAGGCGCATGCACGCGTTGGTAACGGGGAATCAGTTTTCTGCCCGGGGAAAGCCATCCGATCGCCATACCCAGCCGCCTTGCGCCGCCTAAGCTTCTGCAGTCTCCATGACCGCCACCGCCGCCACGCCTGGCGGGAAACGGCAGCTGAAGGTGTTCTTCTTGCCCTTCTTCGCACGGGGCCACCTCATCCCGCAGACCGACCTCGCGTGCCGCATGGCCGCGGCGCGGCACACGGAGGTGGAGGCAACAATGGTCGTGACGCCTGCCAACGCAGCGCTCATCGAGCCGACGGTGGCGCGAGCCACGGCAGCAGGGCACGCTGTCCGCGTTCTACGCTACCCGTTCCCGGACGTCGGGCTAGGCGAGGGGGTCGAGTGCCTGGGCGCCGCACCGGGACACGATGAGTGGCGGGTGTACCGCGCCGTGGACTTGTCGCAGCCGGTCCACGAGGCGCTGCTCCGGGAGCACCGACCCGACGCTGTCGTCGCCGACGTGCCATTCTGGTGGACTACAGACGTCGCCGCCGAGCTTGGCGTCCCACGCCTCACGTTCCACCCCGTTGGCGTGTTCCCGCAGCTCGTCATGAACAACCTGTTCGCCATGCGTGCCGAGATCGTTGGCCGGGGAGTAGACGGTGGGCCAGTGGCCGTGTCGGGCATGCCCGGGACGAAGGAGGTAGCGATCCCGGCATCTGAGCTACCGGACTTTTTGGTCCGGAACGACCACCTCTCCGCGCTGTGGGACCGGCTGAAGGCGTCGCAGCTCGCCGGCTTCGGCGTCGTCGTCAACACCTTCGTCGACCTGGAGCAGCCCTACTGCAACGAGTACAGCCGTATCGACGCCCGCCGCGCGTACTTCGTCGGGCCCGTCGCCCCCCAGCCGTCAATCTCCTCCGTGCACCGCGGCGGCGACGGGAACGCGGAGTGCCTCGAGTGGCTTTCCGGCAAGCCGAGGCGGTCCGTCGTGTACGTCTGCTTCGGGAGCTGGGCCAGGTTCTCGGCAACGCAGATGAGGGAGCTCGCACTGGGGCTGGAGGCATCTAACCAGCCGTTCCTGTGGGTTGTCCGCTCCTCCTCCTCCGACGATGACCTCAGCAGCAGCGTGCCGGAGGGGTGGGAGTGGCGCGTGGCCGACCGCGGCATGGTCGTCCGCGGGTGGGCGCCGCAGCTGGCGGTGCTGGCCCACCCATCCGTCGGCGCGTTCCTGACGCACTGCGGCTGGAACTCGGTCCTGGAAGCCGCGTCCGCCGGCGTGCCGGTGCTCACGTGGCCGCTCGTGTTCGAGCAGTTCATCAATGAGCGCCTGGTCACCGAGGTCGCGGCGTTCGGCGCGCGCGTGTGGGACGGCGGCAGGCGCAGCGTGAGGGAGGTCGAGCGGGAGACCGTGCCGGCCGACGCGATCTCGCGCGCGGTGTGCGGGTTCATGGAGACTGCGGGGCAGAGGGAAACGACGGAGGTCAGGGCGAGGGAACTGGCGGAGCGCGCTCGTGCCGCGGTCGAAGAGGACGGGTCCTCGTGGCGTGACATCCACCGTCTGATTGAGGATCTCATGCAGGCAAAAGGACCTCTATGACCGAGACGTGCCATAATCAAAATCCGTCGACGTATTACTAGGTACCAGACACCCTTCTTGAGACTAGAAAAATAAGTGGAGCCATGTATATGACGACATGTAAATTTTCTCTACCTCGCAGTGGACTTATGTTGCACCTATGTTTTAAAAAAAAATTATTAGTGGATGACAAAGATGATAGGAACCGCCATTTTTTTTATTTCGTCCAAATTGAACTTTTATACATGTTCCAATTTATAGTCAGTTATATATGTTGGAGAATGGAGATTGAATCAATTATGAATTAAATTAGTTGTGTTTGGTTATGATAAAAATATGTTATGCAGTATGTCGTTGTATGAAAATACAGACATATGGGGATCTATATAGACCGTTCTTTGTGAGTTCGACCGGGGCCTGAACACGTTGCTGTTCATCGAGAAAAATCCAAATAAAAACGAATAAAAAGACGGAATAAACACATAGAGGTAGGTTCAGGCCGTCCAGAGGCTAAAGGCCCTACATCCTACATTTCTTGTATTTCATATTCGCATGTAGCAGTACATGGGGTATAAATCTCAGCTCTCATGGAGCGGAACTGAAGAAGAAAGAAAAAGACTTGTCTCTCGAAAACCTCCTTGGGGGAGCCCCCCTTTGCTACGAGCCCGTGCCCCTCTTTTATTGTCGTGCCTTGGATACTTGTCGAAGTAGTGGGATCTGTCTGCTTTACTGCATTGCAGAGCAGCCAACCCCCTTTGCCCATGAGCACACGCCAGCGAGTGAAGAAAGAGAAAGAAAGGGATGGATCATGTCCCATCATGTCTTCTTGTGGTCCCCTATTGGATTTTCTGCGCACCGGTGATCCTAAAAACCCCCGATTACTATCACCGACACACTATAAGCTGCTTGACTATCCCTAGCAAAAGAGAGCCTTATTGTTTAGAGCCTTTATTTAGAGATGTCCTTATCAATGTCCTAATAAAGCTGTCAGCGTCACAACACACAGTAGCCCATTTTGCACTTAAACAAGTGTATGGGAAGTAATTAAGAAGAGCTCAACGGATCAGAAAATGCGTAGCCGTAGAGGTTGTGCAAGATTGTGCACGTGCAATCAAAAGTTTGGGTAGCATATTGTCAATATTCTCCACGAGGTTTCTCCAACATATTACTTCATATTCTATTACCTCCATGCTAAATTTATTGACATTAGGACATAACCTTTTAGTTGTATTTTAGTTCTTTTTGTTTGTCCGAAACGTTAATATTTTACGGAGGGAGTATTATATAATATATGGGGTCGCATTGGCTCTCTGAAAAAACTATATTATCGATCTCCTAAGATGCACAGAAACTAGCTAGTGCGTAGCACTAACAATGATCGTATGTAAAAAAAAAAAAAAATAAGCAAAAGAATGGCCAGCGTCAATGGCGGCAATGACGACCTCCATGTCGGAGTCGTGCACCGGCGCCTCGTCAAGGCCTCTGACTCCTACATGACCATGTGACCGCACGACCTCGCCCTCTCCAACCTCGACCTTCTCCGGCAAAGCATGCAGCAGCTCTCCATGCTCTGTGTTTACCCCAACAAAGCCACAAACCGGCAACGAAGACATCAACGGTGTCCTCGCGTCTTTCGAGGACGGCCGGCCTTCCTTGCTAATAAACCACTTCTTCCCGCTCGCTGGCCGCATCGTGAGGAACCAGCAGGGCGTTCCCGAGGTGCACTGCGCAACCAGGGCGCGGAGCTCGTGGTCGGGGAGGTAGCTGGTGCTGGCGTGTCCCTGGCCAGCCTGGACTACGCCGCCACGAGCTCGTCGCTGCGGAGGGTGGTCCTCCTGCCGTACGACAGCGACGCCGTGGCGCTGTCAGTGCAGGTCGTGTCATTCGTCTGCGGTGGGTTCACGGTGGCGTGGTGCACCCACCACGTCCTCATGGACGGGACGGCGCTGGGCATGGTCGTCGCCGCGTGGTACGAGCTCGCGCGGTCCGGGACGCTCCCTCGTCGGCTGGTCCAAGACCGGTCGGTGTTGTTCCGCCCGCGCCGCGCTTGACGAGGCGTTCAAGGAGTTGAGCTCCGAGCGCCAGGTGAACGTGCTAACAGCCCAGGCGAGCTTCGTCGACGGCCTCTCCTAAGTAGAGGCATCCGACATCGCGCGGCTGCGGGAAGCGACGAGCCGGGACGACGGTGAGCGGCCAGACACGCGCCTGCGTGGGGTCTCGGCTTACCTCTGGAAGGTCCTCGCCGGCGTCGTGGGCAACACCGACGCGCGCTGCCGCATGGGATGGTGGGTCGACGGCTGCCAGCGGCTCCGTCGTCATCACGCGACGACGACGCTCAGCTCCTACGTCGGCAACGTCGCCGCGTTCGCCGTTCGAATAGGCAAGCGTGCAGGACTTACGTCCTTTGGATGCCGCTGCGGGACGTGTGGCGGACATGGTGCGCCACGCCATAGCCGCGCCGGACTACGACGAGCATTTCCAGGAGCTCGTGGACTGGGTGGAAGGAGCACGGCGAGTCCGGTGCGCAGTACGTGGACACGGCGACGCTCGGGCTGGGCAGGCCGGCGCTCTGCGTCAGCGCGTTCGCCTGTCCCGGTCGTTCGATATGGACTTTTGGGTTCGGCCGCGCGGCGATGGCGGTCGGGAGGCTGGCCCCGGCGTCGATAGACAGGATGTGCTCCGGGTTGGTTCACATCGTAGGCCGCTCTGGCAACGGTGGGTTGTTGATCGTCAGTGCCTTCGTGTGGCTGCAGCTCGCCGCGGCGCATCTTCAAACCTTACTACCTCCATTTTTAAATTATTAACCTTTTTTAATATAAATTTGTATTAAAAAGGATTAATAATTCAAAAAACGAAGATAGTACGTCTGAGTACCTTGGCCTGGTTCACCCGCACAGCCGACTTTGATAGAGAATGTCCATATTTCGTGAGATTACGTACGAGTGGTAGTGTGAAGTCAGCATTATCTTCGTGAAAAACTAATAAAGGAGAAGAATAAAGTTGAAACGTGTAGTAAAGTCAGCATTACGACTGATTACCAGTTTCTTTTCTTTTGTTGACATTCGGTACGCATACGAGCATTTGTGTCAAGTGTGCACAGTAACGAGTGGCCCGCTATTCCTCGCAAAAAAAAAACGAGTGGCCCACTACACTACTAAACCAGCCCGCACCTGCGCCGGCCCAAAGTGGCCTCTCTTTCCGGATTTCGTATGTGACATCAGCCCACCGGCGCTTCCCCATTTTCTCCAGACCAAAGATTCTGGCCCACAAGGCATCTCCTCTCGGAATCTGGGCCGAAGTGACGAACTCCTGCCCAGATCTCTGCACGCTAAAATATCTCAGCTGTCGAAGCACCGGGTCCCCGTCCCTGCGGCGTTGATCCCCTCCCCTTGCTCCTCACCCAATCCGCGTCGCCGAGGGTCCCCCAGCAGCGGCGCGTGACGGGCGTCGTACGGCGCAGCCAATGAGCGCGCGCGTCTTCCTACCCCCGCCCGCTTACCCCCATCCAGAGCAGAGCGAGAGTCAAGTTCAGCGAACCTGGGCTGCCCTTGCCGCGGTCACCGTCCGGTCCCGCCGGTCTGGCAAAAAGCGAGAGCACCCTTGCAATAAGAAAATCCGGGCGCGACGAATGGGTGCGCCGCGGGATGGGGGAACGCTTCCAGAACTCTCGGCCCCCGGCTTCGCGAACGTTCGGCGCCCACGTCAGGCTCTCGCCCCGATTAAACAACGCCCACTGGGGAGGCCTCGCGCCCTTTCCTTCCAGAAGCGTCTGGAACGTTCGGCGCCGACGCGGGGGTTACGTGGGGAGCTCGCGCCGGCGCGTATAAGTTGGCGTGGCGGCCGGCGCAAGCCCTGGTCCCGGCGAGCTCGAGCCCTGCCTCAAGTACAAGTACCGCTACTACCGCAAAGGGAAACGGACTGTAACGGACCCCGACTCCACTCGGAAGGGGACAGACTGTACTTTCTTTCCTCTTTTGTTCTTTCCTTCTCTCTCTGTGTTCATGTTCATGTGGTGCTGTTCTCACTCACTCGTCGCCTCTCTCCGCCTGCTTACTGACCGCTTCTTCTCCTCGTCGTCTTCCAATTCGTCTTCAAGAAATCTTGATTAATTAGCCCCTGACATTCAGGAAGGCCATTTCAGATTGAGCTAAGTTCAGTAGGAGTTAGAGATCTTCTTTTTCTTATTCGATTGGATTTCATATTGCTGTGGTTGCTGTTCGATCGGTCGGGCATGGATCCGTTTCACGGCATTGTGAAAGAGGAGGAGTTCGACTTCGACTTCCCCGGCGCGTCGGTGGAGGCGGCGTCGTCGTCGTCGTGGGCGGCCGTCGTCGGGGGGCCGGAGCTGCCGCGACCGATGGAGGGCCTCAGCGAGACCGGCCCGCCGCCGTTCCTCACCAAGACCTACGACGTCGTCGACGACCCCAACACTGACACCGTCGTGTCTTGGGGGTTCGTCGGCCACAGCTTCGTCGTCTGGGATGCCAACGCCTTCGCCACCGTCATCCTCCCGCGCTACTTCAAGCACAGCAACTTCTCCAGCTTCGTCCGCCAGCTCAACACCTATGTAAGTTCTTCAGTCAATGTTCGTGATTTTTGCTTGAGTTGAGCCACCACCAATGGGCAATGTCGAACTACCGCGCTGCATTTGTTTGGTTTTCGTCGTCCTTGCAGGGGTTCAGGAAGGTTGATCCGGACAGGTGGGAGTTCGCGAACGAGGGGTTCCTGCGGGGCAAGAGGGAGCTGATCAAGACGATCAAGCGGCGACGGCCTCCGACGAGCCCGTCGTCTTCAGCGCAGCATCAGCCGCAGGAGGCCGCCCCCGCGGCGGCGTGCCTGGAGGTGGGGCAGTTTGGGCGCGAGGGCGAGGTGCACCGGCTGCAGCGCGACAAGGGCATCCTGCTGGCGGAGGTGGTGAAGCTGCGGCAGGAGCAGCAGGCGACGCGCGCGCAGATGCAGGCTATGGAGGAGCGCATCGTGGTGGCGGAGCAGAAGCAGCAGCAGATGACCGTGTTCCTGGCGCGCGCCATGAAGAACCCGGGCTTCCTCAAGATGCTCGTCGACCGCCAGGGGGGGCGGAAGGAGCTCGAGGAAGAGCTGTCCAAGAAGCGCCGCCGCCCCATCGAGTACTTCCCCCGCGACAGCGAGACCGCCAGCGCCGGGCAGGCGTCGTCATCAGCGGCGGCAATGCGCGATTACGTTGCCGGACTTTCACCAGTCGGTGTATCTTCGGAGGCGGCAAACGAAGACATCGAGGGCCGGCGGGAGCAGGGCGGCGGCGAGGACACCGAGAGTTTCTGGGTGCAGCTGCTGAACCTGGGCCTCGAAGAGAAGCACCGAGAAGGCGGCGGCGGCGAGGAAGGGAGCAGCGGTGACATGGACGACGACGTGGACGTGCTGGTGCAGAGCATCTACCACCACGACCCGCGGCCAGGCAGCCCCAAGTGAACTTTCTAAACATTCTAGCATCGATCGGTAGCATTATAATATTGCAGGTGTAGCTGTTATTCTGTCGTGGCTGCGCAATTGCAAAAGGGCTTTTGCAAGTTGCGGGGAAGCGGGAGGGGGAAGGAAAGGAATGTTCACGAAGCTCGCGCGGTTCCGACGGAGCTTCTAGATAGAAAAGCGGCTAGCCGCTTGCTGCCTATACTATTAGCGGCAAAGTAGATTCTGACTAGGTTCCGATGAAGCGAGTGCGCTTTCCAAATGGGGAGCTAGCGGGGTGATTCTGATTCAGATGGTGCCATTCAGTAGTAGTAGACAAACTCGTGTTTGCAGCCTTTCTATTTTTGGTGAGTGGGCGTGGATATCTTTTCCTGACGTATACTACTTAATGTTCTGTCTGAACGTTTGTCTTTACGTCAACACCGGTTATTCCTCTTTTCTTTGATAAAAAAAAGAAGCACCTGTTAGTATTTTCCTTCAAATGCTGGCAAATCTGAGCGCACAAGAAGGTGTCTCATCTTCTTCTTCTTTCTTTCTTTTTTTTTTTTTGCGCAATAAAGAAGGAAGGTGTCTTATCGATCGGGTTTCATACAAATCGCGGGCTTTAACTTCTGTCCAGGCATGACGTCAAGAAAATCCGACAGAAGGCCTGTATTGTTCCTAAACTAACCAAAAATAAAAGCGAGAACGATTAGGACTAGGATATATATACAGGCAAGTCAGACATTGGTGTTCTATCAAAACAAAAGAAAGACAATACAGCCAGGGCAGGGCGTCGCATTAGGCGAAATACAGATAAAAAAATTGTGCGTTCACCATACGCCGCCGTGCGGCTCATCGTGGTCTTCCTGCTGCATCGCCTACGCTCCCGGATCGCTCGTCACCGCCCATGCCTCCTTCATGGTGCTGGATCGAACAGTAGGATCTGGCCGAACTCGACGACCCGCCGTTGCCGCCGTGGGAACACGTCTACTGCTCGAGCAAGGAAGCCTACGGATGCGGGATCTACTGCGGTGATCTCAGTGGCGAAGCTAGAGCAAAATCATTGGGGTGCCTATACCTCTAATTGTCACTTTCTAGTTTTTTTTTTTTTTTTTTGGGGGGGGGGGGTGGGTTCTTGTGGGTGCACATATGGTAAAAACTAGGAGAATATAACTGATTTTGTAAATTTTTGTGGGTGCATGTGCATCCACTAACTACAGTAGCTAAATGTAGCTTCGCCCATGCGTGACCTGGTGGAAGGCCTCGCGCTGTACGTGCACTGCGACGCCGACGCCACATCCCTTACCTCCACGGTGTCCATCCGGCTGAGCACGGAGGCGATCGTGAGCGTCCGCGCCGAGCTCGGCATCGATCCCAATAACAGCATCAGACTGGAAGCCGAGGCCAGCGGCTCCTCGCGATCGTCCTGACGTTCCATCCTCAACGGGAGCACCAGGTGTCGCTAATGCCTCATCTTCGACTCCACCGACGCGTCGCTCTACATGGTCCCGTTCATACCGCCCCCGCTCTGCCCCTACGACGGCACACCGACGGTGATCCCCTTGCGCGCGGCTGCAGCAGCCGGTGGCGAGAAGCAAGGCCACGAGCTGAGCATCAACGCGTGCGATCCTAGTTCGACGAGGCTCGGGTGGTGTCATCTCTGCGTGTGCACTTTGGCGACGAGGGCGGCGAACGCGGCCTCGTCGTCGGCTGACTGCGGCACCGCCGGTGGCGGCCCATGAAAGGTTACGGAGGAGATGCCGTTCCTGAAGGGCTGCTCCTGCTTTCGTCCCTCGTTGTTTTCGCCAGCAGACGTAATGTCACACCAAGGCAAGGTCTTCTGGGCCGACCTCTCGCAGGGCGTCGCGTACTGCGACCTGGCCGCCGTCGCGGACGACGGTGCCCTGGAGTTCAAGTTCGTCGGCCCAAGGCGTACCGCGTCGACAGGGATGATGACATGAACGAAACGCAAGGACCACGGGCTGCGACGGAGACTCGGTCAAGTTCGTCTGCGTCGACCGCAGCCACCCCTGTGTGTACGTCGTGAAGGAGTGGACTCTGGACCTGGAACGGGGGCGGTGGCGAAAGGGCAGGCGCGTACTCTGGAAATCGCTCTGGAAGAGGAACGCCGGCCTCATGCCGGCGAAACGGCGGCGCGACGTGGTGCCCAAGTACCCCACCCTGATGCCGGGCGGCGCGCTCGGCCTCCTCCTGCGTCCGACGGTCGGACCGAGGCCGGAGGAGGAGAAGGAGCCTGCCGTGAATTCATGTGCACCTTTGACATGTGCAGCAAGAGCCTTTCTATCTGTGGGACCCGTCGTCAACTACTATGATCCCTGGGTATATGTTGTAATGCCTTACGATTTCTTCACGTTGTGTGAGTCGTCTCCTTCACCGCGCAAGAGGAAGATGCCGCCGTCATATGTGACAGAGGAGCCGTCAGTGTCAGCGCCTAAGAAGAAGAAGAAGAAGAAGAAGAATCTGTATGCCCGCAAGAAGAGCCAGAGCTGATGCCAATGCCATACACAAGAATTTTTTCGCGAACGCGTTTTTTTAAATTAAAAAAAGTGGAAGCCTCAAACAATATTGAAGGACACTCGGCACCAAAGAGCGGTGTCTCTGTTGCGCAGGTGCAACACCGTGTCCCGTCAACCTTTTTCTTACAATAAAAGATTTTGGCCGTCATTTTCAAAACGCTTCAGTTTATCATACATTTTTTTTTTGCGAGTAACACAGTTTGTTACAGACTAGTAACTTGTTTCGAGTTTCATGCACTTCTGAAGCATAGTTCTTCTTTGTTTGCTTATATTTGATTTTATGTACTTGTGAAACATGGAGTTCGTGCTGCATGGGCACGTGGCTGCCATTGGTAGTAGCCTTGAAGCTGGCAGGGAAACAGGACGCAGCACCGTCTCCCCTCGCGCCATATTTGGAACCGAGCGAGGTCACCAGCCAGCCGGCAGTCAGCAACGACGATCGAACTCGATTCATGGTGCTCCATGGCGTGCTGCACAACGATTGGTCAAAAAGAGATGACGTGTCGTGTACTAACAAGGAAGACGGCGTGATGTCACATGAGCTTCTTCGATTCCTACTAGTAGTATGTCATCAGAATTCAGAACAGAACAGAATAGTAGTAGGATACTACACGGAGCGCGGGACACGTACTACTATTTTTGCATCGAGTCCAGCGACTTTGGCCGGTCGGGGGCTGCACAGTCTTTACAGCTCGACGCGCCGCGGGCGCGGCCGGTGGACATGTGCTTCGCGAATTCGTGCAAACAATTTTGTTCGTTGGCCACGTGCCCACGCCTTACGTAGTCCCCACGTCCACGCGCTTTTCTTTTAGCAAGCTCGCATGGCGACGAACACAGTGAGTTTGTAACGCTCCTCCCTCCTATCTTTTTTACTCGTCAGATCAAAAGTTTTAACCACTTATCTTATTTAAAAAATTAATCTAAATATATAAAATTAAAAATTAAAAATTTTTAATAATAAATAAAATTCTAACAAAATATTTAATATTTTTTATATTTTTTTAATAATATGAATAATTAAAATTATTGATCAAAATCAACGACACAAAAAAAGGAACGGAGAGAATATTCATATATTTTTTCCAGATTTGGCGACGTACGGGTAGAGCTCCCAGCTCTGTCGTCATTTGAGGTTCCGGTTGATGACGGTGAAAAATCAAACAATGGAGCAGGCATAATAAACAGGTGAAGTTTCTGCTCCTTGCCGGCGTGCTTCCGGGCTTGTTCTCGCTAATAATGTTGTACTACTATATAGCTTCCCATGGTAAAGGCAACATGGCACCTTTGCTGTCGAACGAAGAACATAGACAGCGCTGTGCTGCTCAGAAATCGGTCACGCCTGATGATAGGTGGGTTCCGCCGCCTGTTGGCTGGATTTTAAAATAAATGTTGATGGTGCCTTCACTCAGGACTCGGGGCAAGCTGGATAAGGGTTGTTATCCGGGATGACCAAGGGCAAGTGGTATCGTCTGCTCGGAGAGTGCTGTTCCGCGCGGAGTCAGCTGAAGAAACAGAAGTAATGGCATGCCTGGAAGGCCTTCGGCTGGCGACAAAATGGGCAAGGAGGCTAGCTATCCTTAAAACAAATTGTGCCTCTATTGCCACTATTCTTAATAGTAGGGTTCGTTCTAAAATCTGCACTTGTTTTATGTTAGATGAGATTGAGGAGGTTAGAAGCACTCTGCCTGAAAGGGAGCGAAAAGAATCGGATAGCTCATGCGCTCGCACTAAATCTTACAGTCCACCCGATAGTATGATGTGCACGGGTTCTCCGTTGTGTTGAGAATTTGATTAATTAATAGTCTCATTATGATAGATTATACTACTTTAAACAATAAAGTAGTGTGAACCAATCTTCAGCGTTCTTTAATAAGGATAAATGTTTAATTAGTTTATTTAGAAATCTTCCGTCACTTTCCGATTGAACATGGCCGGTTTTGCTTAGATAATTTCTGTAAATACAAATTCGTTGTTTCATCGGTTTGTGAGATCTCAACTTGTGAGTTTAATCATATATCTGTAATTTGGTTGCATTCTACCTCGTTCTTGCCTGTGTTCTTCGATTCGCAAACACAGAGTAGTCTTTTCAGTGAGATCATCCGTATTTGCACGGCTATTAACCAAGTAGACGTGCTGCTGCGGTTGTAGAATTCGGAACGTGCCGTTCGGAAGTCGGATCGATTTATGTCGCGACTCCGTCTAAATCGTTGACTATCAGAACCTATAGAAAGGTTAGGACCCCGTCCCCATCAATTGAAATGCCTCTTCTTGCCTCCAACCCCCAAATAGCTGCCGCGCGCCATTGATATTAGCCAGGAAGCCGATGAGTTTTCAGCCTACCATAAATCTGTTTTACAGCTTTAGTTTAGCTGCTTGTCCTTGGGCTCGCCACTTGAGCCATAGGGAGATTAGTTTCATAGAAGGAAAAAGCTACGGGCCGATGGCATGGTCAGACGAGGATGGAGGCAGAGGAGCTCGCTCGCTCTCGTGAGTAGATTGAGTCCAGCCGTGAGGTTTAAGATGAAGTTGATACCGGTTGATTTTCAATCCAAACGGTCTATAATCGTTGACTGAATTAGATAGACATGTCGGCATTGACGGCAGCGGGCTTGCGGCATCATGTGAGATGATGACAGAGGAAGATCATGAACTGATTGATTCATGGGTGCATTAATTCTTTCTACCAATTTAGTGACCTAAAAGATCCATCATTGTTTTTTATTTTCAAATCACTCTATAATACTTGACAAAACATTGTTATTATAATTAATAATACTTGATGGTAAACCGATCTAAACCGTTGGATCGGAGAAAATAAATGACCCATATTAATTTGAGCCCACCGGAAAAAGGACTCAATTAATAAAGCTTTCTCTTTACTCGCAAAAAAACTTGAATATAATACACCTTCTATTCACAAATAAGAATATATAATTAGTTTAACTTCAACTTCACAGACTCAGCTCCTTTCTAGGTCTTTGTACCTAGCTATTAATTTAAACAAAAAGGCATGTATGAAAAAAAAAACTTGCAGCGTTAACTTAAGGCCGCATAAAACCAATCACCTATGACAATTAGACATACTTTGTGCAATATTAGCATAACATGCAAAACTATCTCAAAAGAACAATTACCTATAAGACATAATTTATACAATATAGCACAACATGTGGAGGTCAATGTTATTGTGACCTCTAGCTGGTGACCGGAATGTTTGATTGTATTTTGGACGTGTGATTTGTCAAACATATGGAGGTCAATGTTGTGTTTTAGGACCTATTTTCGGAATGTGAGCTTTGTATTATATGTATGGAAAATCTGTTGGATTATGATTTTGCAAATGTTAACTGTGAGCATTTATTGTCAGTTTAGGTGTTTTGAGGAATCTGCATATATATTTTTGTAGGTTACCAATATCAATAATTTTAAGAACTTTCTGTCTAAAATGACTTTCATATCTAAGTAGATGTATTTTCTGTGCGTTTTGGCACATAGGACAGTTCAATTCGGTTCAATATTTTCCTGTTTGTTCACCGACAGGAAATTTCAATTCGGCACACAAGAATTTTCCTGTAGGTTATCAAACCATCAGAAAAATTGCAGAATTTTCCTGTGTGTTCCCGCACAGTAAAATTGCAGAATTGTCCTGTGGGTTTTGGTGCACAAGAAATTCGTTTAGGGACTTGATGGAAACTGTTTCCCTGTGGGCACTTGAACCGTCAGAAAAATTATTACTGATGGCCAGCCGACATGAAAATTGAATTTTTCTATCGTCATATCTTGGCGGTTATTTTTGACGGCAGGCTGTCGTGAAAATTATTCCTAACGGAATTCCTATCTTCCTGTCGGTATCTGTCCGTCGAGAAAATTTAAGTCTCCTGTAGTGTTTAGTGTTTTAGGTGGAACAATTTTTAGATTTTTTTTTAAAAAAAGTTTTGTTGTTTTAGTTAAACAACTAAATGTTTCGGTTTATCAACCGTTTCAGCCTCACAAACATAATGTGTCACATGTTTTGATTGTTCCAAAAATATGATTGAGGGTTATATAAAATCAGTCATCTAAGAGTGAGACAACACCCATATTTTGTAGTCTTTCTTTCACATTAGGCGACGTACGTGCAGAGCTCCTAGCTCTGTCGTTAGGTCGTTTGAGGTTCCGGTTGATTACGGTGGTAAGAATCAAACAATGGAGGAGGAACTTGGTGAGTAGGGAGTTTCAATATCCTTGCTGCGCCGTTAATATCAGTGTGTTCAGCACATCAGTAGTGTTTTCGTTCCTGCAGTAGACAATTGGTTGAGTTTCTTTTAGAGTTCTGCTCACGCAACGACGCAAGTATTGCTCAAGTTGCTGTTGTTGTTTTCAGTGCCCAACTTGATGTTGGTTTAGACCTCTGTAAAATTTGGATGTAATTCTTCTCTCTATCTTAATGAATGACAGTGTTCCTGTCTTATTTTCCAAAAAAAAACGGTGTCTCGTTCGTTGGTTTCATAAAAAATCTCGGCCTTTGACTTTTGTGTAGGCATGCACAAGAAAATTCGATGGAAGATATGCTTTGAAGCATCAAAAGAGTCATGAATTACGAATGCATTACGTTATCCTAGTCGGAGAGGAGTTTCATACCACCATACTGACCAAAAATGAAAAGAGAGAACGATTCCGACTAGGAAGTTAATTGCACATTCCCTCAAAAAAAAATAAGGAAGTTAATTTCACATGTGTGGGTTACATGTACAGGCAGGGTGTTCTTTCAAAAGAAATAAAAAAGCTGAGCAGGCAGGGCAGGGCGTCGCATCGGGGGCATCACCGCATCAGGCAAACACAAAGATAAAAGAAATTGTTCGCCCACCATGCGCCACCGCCGCCGTGCGGCTCCCCCTTCAGCTGCTCCCTACATCAAAAATTCTCTGCGGTACTGTACCAAACTTCAATTACAGAGGAGTGTACCAGTTACAGGATTTCCTGCGAGATCCTGACAGAAACAATATCCCCTGTACTGTTCCTCATCAACTGGAATTTGGACCTCCCCTTCGCAAAAAAAAAAAACTGGAATTTGGACCTTAATCCTGGTACACAAACAAACGTGTCAGCTGTTTTGAACACGAGTCGTGTTAGAATTATTGGGCTTTCAAATAATTCCTAGAAAATCTTAAAGGTCCATTCACGTAAGTGGATGGTGTAAATTTTAGTCCCACCTTGCTAGTGGGAGTGGAGTGAGGCCAACTTAAATAGTTGGTTGCTCCACACCCACTTGAGGTGGATGATGGAAGGAAGAAGGAAGAACACACGCGCGCGCTCGCCTCGTCTCGGCCGGCCGTGCCGGACGCGCGACGTGCGCGTGAATGGCCCACCAAAAATCCGGCCTGAGGCCTGCGTGGCCTCGTTTTGTTGTTTTTCCTTTTTGCGGTTTCGTGCCCAACACGAATACGATCTGATATTGTAACCGATCTGGACGAGAGATCGTATCCACCACGGCCACGATCTGTAACCGACTCGGTTGAGGGACGCCTCAACCCTAGCGGTTTCCCCCTTATATAACCAGGCCGAAGCCGCAGCCAGAGGGCACCTCGCAATCAAACGCATCCCAGCGTATCTAAGTTTTCGCCTCTGCTATCGCTGCGCCGCCGCTGCTGGCCTCTGAGCTCCTGCATCGGGAGAGGACGAATAAGGTTTTTGAGAAGCGCTCTGCACGACTGCTCGATCGCTTCTTCTTCATCGCTTCGGCGCGTTTGTCTTCAACTTCGTCACCACGGCTCGACTTCCGCGCCGCCATCTGACGCGCACCGCTCGTGATCTTCTGCGCGCGGTTGCTGTTCGGCGCGGACATCTACGCTACCCCCCGATCGTCGTCGAGAAAAAATCGTACGTACTCGCATTTGCTATCATGTCTTCTATTCATGCTATGGTGGTCTATTATATGTTCATATTACTTGAGTGTATGGTAGAATCTATGATTCTATTTGGCATGATAGAATTGTTTAGATCCAGCGTAGATCTATTTAATATTTGTAATCTGCTATGTGAGATTATGATTTATTTCTAGATTAAATTAAAACTAAAAGTGCTGATTGCTTCAACAAGTCGATCAAAAGCAAGGCCAAAAATATGGCGGATCCGCTAGTTTAATGATCACGTACCATTGTTTTGCTGAAGATTGGTGTTTATGGCAGCAGAGTATGTGGTAGACAACATCTCTGGCTGCATGTCATTTCGGTCTCTAACCCATGCCCTAGAGATCAAATTGGATGTCGACGGAATCAGGAGGTGCTTGGTGTAGAAGGCAGCACACAGGGCGGCAGCTGCCTCCTTGTCAGCAGCGTACTCCCCGATGTTTTCATAGATCGTATGGCCACTCAAATAGTCATTTTCCAGAAACAGCGTGCAGTGCCTAGCATCAAACACTTGGAGTACCGTTGAACTAATAATTCGTACTATCTCAGTAACTACTTAGTTTAGCGGGATAAATGTATTTCCATCCACTCACCGTCGCAGTTCTCGCAAGCATCACACTGCACTTCATTCATTTCTGGAGGACAGAAGGACTTGAATATATAACAATCAAGTTGGGCACATACACCTGCTATCCAAACCCCATGCCGAACATTGGCGAGACAACACAAGCCGAGCTTGAAAGTTGCCTAGATGGGGGGGGGGGGGGGGAGGGTGTGGTCACCGCTTGAGCATTTCGGTGAATCTCTTGTTGACGTTGAGGTGTGTCAGCATCTTCATCATTGCTATCCGGTGGATCAATCCCTGTTTCTACAACTTGCCATATAGAAGGATTGAGTGAGTACAAGTGAAACTTCATGTTGTGTCTCCACTTAGTATAGTTCGTCCCATCGAAGTAGGGCGGTTAATCCAATGGGACCGATAAGAAGTTTGCACTATTAGAATTTAAAGAATCATAATTGAAATGAGTTCTAGTATAATCCTTGTTTTTACTCTTCCTCTTATCCTTCTTCAACATCTTGAGTACGGCACGAGAGACTTCATCATCATCACTACTTGAG
This sequence comes from Oropetium thomaeum, assembly GCA_001182835.1. Taxonomy (NCBI): domain Eukaryota; kingdom Viridiplantae; phylum Streptophyta; class Magnoliopsida; order Poales; family Poaceae; genus Oropetium; species Oropetium thomaeum. Next base: position 837,491 of record LFJQ01000018.1, on the reverse strand, counting down.
CTTGACGAAGAGGGTGAGCTTGAACTTGAGCTTGAGCTTGGGGTCGGAATCTTCTTGTGCTTGCCCTTCTTGCTCTCGTTCTTACTCTTACTCTTCGTCTTGCTTTTTGATGATGACTTCTCAAAATTGTCATCTTTCTTCTCATTCTCAACATCTTCGATCTGCATTTCAACATTAGTCTTCTCTTTGACGTCCTTCGTCATATCATCCCCGGTTCCCGGTTCTTTACTCGAAGCCATCGTCTGTCCAAGCGGTTAAGCTTTGATGCGAAGAGTTAGACTCTAATACCAATTGAAAGTTGCCTAGAGGGGGGGTGTTTGAATAGGCAATTTATAATTTTTCTGCGAAACAGCACTCAGCAACTTGAATCAGTCCCCCGAATGTCCGACAAACGCCGGATATCCAGTACGTAGGAGTTCCGGTAAAGTGCCGGAACTCCGACAAAACCTGGTAAATGCGGAATTCATAAACTGAGCAGGTATTTGAAAAACTATCTGAACCAAAAATAAGCCTAGATATGCGAGAACAGGAAGTAAACAGATTATAAGCAAGTATATGCGTAGATCGAAACAAATAATTAGAGGAAATGAAGAACAAGTACAAGTTAGCTAAAAGAGAGAAAAGCACACGGAGACACAAGATTTGTTTCTCGAAGTTCAGCTCCATAAAGAAGCCTACGTCTCCGTTTAGAGGTTCACAAAGAACCGGGTCTCTTTCAATCCTTTTTCTCTCCAAACAACTAGAAAGGTCAAACTTGGTTCTTCACTAGCAAATTCCTCTTGTGAGGAGGGGCAATACAAACTTCCCGGAGCGTCACCACACAAGTTTGGGAGCTCCCGGGTGACCTCTAGTCGTCTACGGGATGAATCCCCAAGAGTAATAGGTCCAAGACCAAGCCTCGAAAACTCCTCAAATGCTTAAGAGTGGAAATCGAGTGCTCTCAGCCTTTCAATCTCTCTCACTAGCAAACCCTAGCTTAATCTTTGCTTGGAAGCCTTAGTAGGGTGTGGGAGAGGAGGAGAGAGCTCAAAAGGGTATTTTTCGTGTGTAGGCAAGAGAGATTAAGTGTTGGAGACGAAGGGGTATTTATACCTGAAACCCATAGCAACTAGCCGTTAAGGTATGATTACAGAATCCCCGGAGTTTTGGCCATTGATCGGACCTCCGAAGTGCCAGAGCTCCGGCAGTCTATCGGAAATCCGGCAAGTGGTTTCAAGAAGTCGACACTGTTCGAATGGTCCGAAGGTCCGAGAACTCGCTAGACGTCCGACTCTTCGAAGTTCCGACCAAGTGCCGGAGGTCCGGCCTGAAGTTTCAGGTCTGAAAGTTGAATTTTGATTATTTTGAGCATTCAATTCGTCTATCCACTTGGTTTTGCATCCCCCTTTATAGTACAACATACCTAGAAGAGAAAAACAAAGATTGGACTCAATTTTCTTTACGTTTCTCCCTCATTTTGATGTCCTTTCGAACCTTCAACTTTTTAATAAATTGAGGGGCATTCTTTCTAGGTCATGTGCCATCTTTTCTCCGTAGGCCTAGATGCACTTTCAATCTCCCCCTTTTCTCTGATGTGCAGGGATCTCGGTAATGGCAACTCAACCGTCAGCAGCATGTTATGAGAATCCATAAAAAAAGATCCAATTTTCCAAACACCTGGGTACATACTTTAAGTGTGTTAAATCAATTCTATATAACAGAATAAATTATGGAGGTCAGTACAGATTCGCTTCTTACTCAAATGTCTATTGGTCTGTCGAAAAGAATAGGCATGGTATGGTCCACATAAGCCAAAATTGGTGAAGTAAATATCTCGCCATCTGCTCTAAATCAGTGGCTGCGGTGAATCTACAGGAAGGTGTAGGTCACGGAGAAAAGAGAAGCGCCAAATGGTGTCATCCTTGAGAAAGCTATGAAACCAATGGCAAGTGGTCGATAGCATCAACAGGTCAAAGCCGTTGAGATACTTTGCTATTTCAGACCAAATGTGTGGCAGACCGCCCCTGAAACGGGGGAGGTCCTCCCGGGATTCATTCTGGGCGATGTTCGACGAAGTGAACATACACAGGGTACAATACAGTCAGTAAAAAGCACAGTTTACAGATAGAAGAAAAATATTACATAAGTATTATTACAGAGGTTTCAGTTCCACATGAAACAGTTTTTATAAGCAGCAGAAACAACATCGCCTCAAGCGAAAGCGAAAGATAGGATAAGATTACAGACTCCGACTCCGACACTAAACAAAAGCAAGTGCCTTGTCCAACGGCACCTTGCAACAAGCCACACACACGCCCCGGCTACTCGATCTGCTCCCACTGGCAGTTACCCCAAGCGGGGGCCGACTCCTCCCAAAACTGCCGATCGCTACCACCGGTCGCAACAAACCCATTTGAAAGCCACAAGTCGCAAGCGTGAGCTTCTAAGAAGCTCAGCAAGACTGACCCGTCAACATGGCTATCTACAGCCGACACCTAGACATGCACGGCTGACTCTGGGTAGGATAGTTGCAAAAGGACACGCTTTACTAAGTAGCTTCCTACTTTCAAGTTTTAGACATGCACGGCTGACTCTGGGTAGGATAGTTGCAAAAGGACACGCTTTACTAAGTAGCTTCCTACTTTCAAGTTTTAGCTCAATTTAAGTTCAAGAAAAGTAACTTTAGTGTGCACTATGACTAAACAATCATATTGACAAACAGTGATTAGTATAAACATCATCTTCTTCTGTTCACTTCTTAACGTATGCGACAGAGAGATTGAGTAGACTCTAGACTGAGAGTGTTAGCAGTTCGAAACGTCTTACACCTGCAGGGTTAACCTGGTCACACGACACGTGCGCGTCTCGGACCGCACGTGGCAACCGTTCGCACCAGATCTGGCAAAGCTAATTCCCTCTTACGCTACCTCAACAGTACCGCGTCCCACCAGATCACCCGTCCTGGACGGTATCTGTGGAGTTCACACACTGTCCCCCCAGCCCGCCGTCAATCAGACACCGTAAGATAGGTTCAGCTTTGCTGCCTCTAGGCTACCTAGGTTTACTAGGTCCCATAGTTCCAGCATATGAGCAGTACATTCAATACTCAACCAACTGTGCCACACGGGTCAGACAGCGCTACCGCACACAAAACCCCGTCTGTTGCGTTCCTATCATTCCCTGTCTGACCCCGGTTTCCTTCCATAAAATCTGAATTCGCTACAAGTTCTTTGACAAAAGGGAAAGTTTCCATCAACTCCTATCATATCGCGGGCAGTGTCCGATCTGCCCGACTTCGACCGTAGAGAATTTCTAACCATAGCAGCTACGTCGGGTTACCTGTACCAGTATTCCAAAATAGGTATTACTGGAAATATATGCATCTAGGGTTTTATTCAACTCCTATTGACCTAAATTGACATCACATGACTCACATTTACTGCGGTAAAAGGAAAACTTTTAAAACAGTAATGCACCGGGGCTTGCCTTGTGGATGGTCTTCTGGGTCTGCCGCGGCGGTGTCTTCTAAAAACTCGGGGTCCACCTCAATGGCTACCTCGTTCACGTCAGCGTCTACATGATGCAATGAGAGAGGTGAATCCATTAATTAATAATTTCCCAAATGAATTCAAGTGATCGCTCACAAGTTGAAATAAAAATAATTTCCGAGGTCGAAAAGGGTTTTGACCTAAATCAAGTTATTTAACCTAGTAGTGCCAAATCAAACCCTAATCAAGCTGTCGAAACACCATTTAGCAGCAGGGGTAAATCTAGGGTTTACACAATTTTCCAAAATTTAATAGTTCAAATTTAATTAAATATTGTTTTTGGCCATTTATGGTTAACTAAATAAATCCCCAAAATTATTAAATGTAAACAATGAAGTTTTATATTTTTCTTAAAAACTACACTTTTCCCTAGTTCCAGAATAATTGGGTTTACATTTTTCTGAGCAATACTTGGTTTTATATGAATTAATTAATTCCCAGCCGATTTAATGGATTTTTGCCACAACAGAAAATATAAAAGCCCTAGCTAGGGCCTCGCCCTAGTCGGCCGGCGGTGGTCGGCAGCGCTATCGGCGACGGCGGCTGGTGGCGAGGCCACCGACGGCAAGAGCTCGGCGCGGGGAACCCGTTTGTCTTCGCCTCGATCGCCGGTGAGCTCGGGAACCGGGACGGCGACGAGCGGCGGCGCGAGCACGGCGGCGGCTACGGCGCGGCGGCGCTGCGGTGCCCACCGGCATGTTTGGCCTTGCCGAGAACACTCATCGCGGCACGGCGGAGCTAGGGGAGGGGGAAAACGATTTGAATCCTCACCGGAAGGCAGTGTTCACCGCTTGGCTCCCCTCGGCGGCGAGTACCGGCGGCGGCGCTTAAAAATTCCAGCGAGCCTTGACGAAAACACGGCGGTTGCGAGCTCGGGGACAGAGAGAAAAGCTTCGGACACGCCGGTTTGTGAAGGAAAACGGCGAATTGGGGGGGGGGTGGGGGGGGGAGGCACGGCGGTACTCGGCGGAGAGACCGAGAAGGAGCGGGGGAGGGAGCGGCGAAGGAAGAAAAGTGGCGATCGAGGCGCCCCTTTTGAACGCGCCGGGCGGGCGCGCGCGCTCGGCACAGGGCGTGCGCTGCAGGTGGCGGCTGCACCCTGTCCCGGGCGCTATGCGTGAGATGGCGCGCCTCCGCGGGAAGGGAGGAGGAAGCAGAGAGAGAGAGAGAAGAAGAGAGAAAGGGGCTGCCCGGTGGGGCCCACTGTCCAGTGGGTCCCACTGGTGAAATATTTTTCAGAAAAGCCCAAAAATTCCACAAAAATTTGACAAGAGCCAAAATCCTTGATTCTACGAATAAAGTAAAATTGGAATTTGAATTCAAAGGTTTAAACTTGGAGTTTAAATTTTTACTAGCCTTTAATGCACGAGAATTCTTTGCAAGCTTTATAATGTTTCTTGGACCAATGAAAATAATTCCTTTTTGCAATTACTAGAAATTTTATTAATTACTTTAATCCCCAAATTTTTAGTACTTTCTTGTAATTGATTTAATTTCCTTTCAAACCCGATGAATAAGGCGAAGCGCTACAACATGTCTGCGTCATATCTGCAGAGCGGACATATGCACTTGTTACTATCCAATTTTCTTCTTCTAAAGAAAAAATAACTCATCAGATACCGAAAATACATATAGTCTGAAAAAAAAATATTCCTAGCCCTCGCCCAGAAGGCACAGAACTGGGTGTATTCTAAATGGAGGCAATCCGATAAAAAGAGTAAAGTGCAATGTAGGTCTCTAAACTATACACGTTATGTCATTTAGGTCCATAAACTCAAACTGATCATATGAGTCCCTGCAGTACACTTTATTCTGATAAAAATTTGTCTCTTCTTACCTCTCTCCCTCATCAGATCTGCTGTCATTGCCTAGATATCAAACCATCCGGTTCGCAGGATGGCGCTATCTTCTTTGGTGAGAATGAAATAAAGGGGGTCATATAACATACCAGTATAAGCTAGTAGCAGCAAAACGCAGCTCCTCACAATCTACTATAGAGTTAGGTCACTTGATCCGAATCAGGATTTTCTAAGGACAAGGGATCTATAATAAATCCTTATATCTCAGATTAAAGTATAAAGGGAGGACAACAATCATTATATCAGAATTTTAATAAGCTTTGTATTTATATGGCAACTTGCCATAATAACCGAAGTGGGCTTTATATTACTTCATCAAATGGTAAGTTTGAGTGTCCTCTTACAGCTGTGTCCATTCTTTTTTATTTTATCGAAATGTGTTGATTCTGATACCGATGATTAATGTGGATGCAACCTATATGGCTGACCTGGGAACAGGGAGCACGGGGGCTGTACGGAGCTATATGGCGGACTTCAAAGAAACAGGGAGCTATCGGAATGCAGGGAGCACAGACCTAAAAAAAAAACACCACCACAAAAAGAATACGGAGTAATTTGGTGTGCAATTGGTGGTGCGCTGCTGTTTGAAACAGAGTTTATTAACCAACTGAAACAGGGCATTTGAAAAATTACAGGATATGCCTAGTCGTTGCAAAGGAAATAATTACTTCTACCAATCGGTCGCAACAAACCTACTCGTGTCCTAGCAACCCTCTCGTGGCCCACGAGTAAGCGCTAAGCGGAAACCAAACCTCCGTGGCGGCTGAGAAACAGACCCATGTCCGCTGAACATCCAGAGTCCATGGTGCGAAATTTCAATTCCCAGGGATGAAGCAAGTCGAAATGAAAATTAATTGCGACATTCTAGAGCACTCACCTCACTTTGCAGCAATTTGATGAATCTGTAGCCTCTTGCGGCATCAACATCCTGCGTGCCCTCTTCCTAGGCGACGCCGCTTCCGCAGGGTGCCGCAGCATCAGTGCCGCCATTCCCGTGGTCCCTGTCTTCGATGACGGCCCCTCCGTATTCTCGAGCAGCGGCAGAGCCGCCATCTCGCGAGTCCTCGTCTCCGCTGATGCCGCCTCCTTAGCCTTCAGCGCTTCCAATCCGAGTGCTATCTTCCGCGGAGTCCCCTTCGCGTCCTCGCAAGCCATCCCGCGAGTCCTCCGACCCGCCTCCGCCGCCTCCATAGCCTCGCGCAGCGGAAGAATCGCCATCCCGCGAGTCCTCGTCTCCGCCGATGCCACCTCCTCAGCCTTCACTTCCAGTCCTAGTGCTATCTTCTGCGTAGTCCCCTTCGCGTCCTCGCACGGGATCATCCTCCTCGCTCTCGGCGGTGGTGCAGTAGCTCCGACTCTCGTCCACTTGTTGTGGAACGATGGATCGCGGGGTAGGGAGTAGGAGGCGCAGCGTGCCGTGAATGTGTTCGTGCTGTATCTCTCCCTCCACGCTGGGCTAGCGGAGAATTTCAATTTTGGTAGGCGAGAGGCTAGGTTGGCCAAGCCCAGGTTCCGTGGATGCAGCGCACTGGGTTCGGTTCATTTTTCGGCAGTGGCCTGTAGTATATGTTTAGCCCATATTTGATAGAAAAAAAATCGTTTTAAGCTTTCGTTGAAGTTCCATTTTACTGAGTGTATTACAAAACTCGATAGGACGTCTCTCTTGGCTTTGGAATCGTTTCTTTTCCTCCATGATTTTGCACGGACGCATTTCTGGTCACGTTGGTTTGTAACATTTATATTGCTCTAAAAATCATTAAAGAAAATTATAACTAAACATGTTATGAGTATGTTTTAGTTCAGCTCCAAAACATTTTTAGAAAATCTCTAAACAAGACCATTTTATGAGAAAAAAACAGTCAATTATATCATTTTCGAGATGTGCAAAAAATATAAAAGAAAAAAACATCAAAATTGTCGTGGTGAAAAATAAATTTATTGTGTTAACAATGCATCTAGTGGTGAAAATAAACGATGCGTCGGTAGCAATTGATTGCTTGAAAACTTAAAGCAATAAGAGTGGCTGCCGTTGCATATGTTTGTATTCTTTTACCTCCACCGTTATGCGTGAAGTAAATCAAAGCAAATAAATACCTAATTGCTCCATGGTTTATTCTTTTCTCTAATGTATGGCTGAAAATAGTCTAGTGACTATTAGTACTGCGTGAGATACAAGAGAGAAAAAAGGAGAGATATAAGAGACAACACAACAAACACTCCAATATTTTCTTGCTAGGCAATCGTCGTCATCCTCATCCCGACGTCCCCGTGCACGGACGGTGGAAGTGTTTCGCTAAAAAGAAACACTCCCGGAGGAGTCGAGTCTGAATGCATATGATTAATAAATAAGCGCGGGGCGTGCAAATATACAAAATATACTAGATAGAAAAATAAATATATAGGGACAATGACACCAAATTTACGTGGAAAATCCTTACGGATAAAAAACCACAGATAGGCCAAAGGCAATCATCATCACTATATCATAAGAGTTACAAATGTAAGGGATTTACAAAGATTTATCCCGTGCAGTTTACAATAAATATGAACTAATATCTGTGTGACGCCTTATCCATCAGACAATTTTGTTCTTGGTTCCCATGGCCTCATAAAGCCACTGGTTAATTACATCCGCAATTGAGTTGCGGAACACCTCCGATTAAGCTATATTTTTTGGTCGTCGTCTCTAAATGCGATATGAATTGTCTTCAAGTGTATCTAAGCACAAGTGAAAGGAATGAGTGAAATGCTAGAGCCTCGTCGGTCTCTAGCGAAGTATATCCGGCCTTGTCGTGCAGATTCCATATTAAAGTCTTGGAAGAATGTTCGGCCTTGTCGGCCGCAAACAAAAAAGTGTCCAGCCTCGTCAGTCTGAACTAAATAATTCTGGCCTCGTCGGTCGCGGATAATGTGATAGCCGGATATCCCAGCCTCGTCGGTCAGGGAAAAATAGAGACTTCTTATGGTAAACCGGCCTTGACGGTGCGGAAAATGGATGACATATGAAAGTGTTAGTAACACTTGTACCGGTACAGCACTAGAATATCGACTCTCTTGTAAGCTTAATAAGGACAGTTCGCTTAGTCTGATGCAGGTTTGCTTCCTTGATATATGCCAAGTATTTATGCTGATTAACTTGGTGATTGCCTTGACATATATATTGATGTGAAGTACGTCGCCAGGTTGACTACCGAAGATGACGTGCTCAGTGCAGCCAACTCTTGCCATTGATAACAGGGCACCCGAGGCACACAACATATAGCAAGTTCATCACAGGAGGACACTGTTGTCTGACAGGCCAACACCGATGTGCATGAAGACGTCATCAGTATCTCAAGGCTTAATACAATGTCTGCTGCCAAGATGCAGCAATATACTGAACGCACGTACAGTTATGAGCAATACTATTACTACACTTGCAAAATATATAACTGATACATCATGACCTTCATTCAATAATATTTACTTAGAACATGCATTGTTTTTGTCATATGAGACTTGTCATTCGTGACTATACAAACTGGAATAATCATGACTGATCTGGGCTGCTTGAGGCGCCCTTTAACTAGCCTATTCAATGGAAAGCTAGCGCTCTCAACTAATGACAATAACTAGCTGGAGCGTGTAATCCAACTGTAGACCTGATTATGTGCAACGGACTGCTGATGGACAAGTGCAGTTTCTAGAACACATGCGGAGTTCTTGAACTGCAATTTCTGAAGCTGTCAAAGTTAAACAATGCCTTAATATGCACTATACTATTTGGGCTGTCGAATCACCTATCTCTTCGCTGTCTCTGTTTACTGCAAGCGAACTCAAGCCCACACACATTGTGATGTTGCAAATCTTGTTGGGTAAATCTTCTGAACTTCTTGCGGAGAAACAGTAATGATGATCATTCTCTCTGAACCGCTGGGTGTGTTGCCTGAAGGTTCAGGCTTATTTACAGAAGGGTCATCTTCTCATCAATCAGTACAGCAGATTAGCACAGCAGCACGACCGGCGGTGAGGGCTTCGGCTCTTCTTGACAAACAACTGCAGGCTTTACCCTGGCTATGGCAGATCAAAACAAAGGAATCAGGCAAACCGATCAGCGCGATCTGAGCCTACAGGCCACAAGACCAGCGAACTGATCTGTTTCCATTCCTTTTCTCGGGCAACAGATGAACCTGCAAGCCGACCATATGAATTGATCTCTGAGCCCATGAGTTGCATGATCCGCGACGATAGCACGGTAGATCACAACGGCAGCAGGGCATCAGCTCTCTCTTCACAAGACCAGTTACGGATGACTGAACCTGTATCTATCTACTTCGCCTCGCCGACGGGCGGTGGCAGAACTTTGCCCAATCGCTTCTACTTCCCGGCGGCTGCGGCAGCCGGCAGGGCTTTGCCAATTTCTTCTGTGCGTCGCCTGGAAATGGCGACAGGGTTTCGCCGACCTCTTCTCCACTGCAGCCCCCCCCCCCCCCCCCCCCCCCCCCGTGTATTTATAGGAGAGCTCTAGGGTAAAGGGTGTGACCAGGTCTGATAACTGCACGCCGCCATCAAGTTTGTTGGAGCCAGCCAGCCTCCTCGGATTGTCTCTTACTAGTTTGAACTCGTCCATTCTTATCTTTAAATGACAATGTTTAAATAAACTTAACTGAACAATCTAGAAGCTTTGAGTCAATTCTCGTGTTTATCCCGACGTTGGTCATAGTCACTACGAACGCGTGGAGCCTCTCCGTATTTTCATGGCCGCGGATGGTAGTATAGGAGCTAATTAGCTCATGGGCCTTCTTCATATTCTTGGACCATCTGAATATTGTTCCGGCAAGACATCATGCTGCCGCGTCGTTGATAGTTGAATAATATTTTATAAAACTCCGGCCCATAATATATTTATCAAAGTGCTTAAATAAATAATCATAAGAACAAAACTCCGATTTCATTATCTTTCCTTTGTAACATTTATCGGACCTTTCCTCCATTCTCAAGCGTATACTACTTAAAAATCACATCGTACAGAGAGCAGGCCTCCGGAACCACTACCTTCTCGAGTTGTTTCATCGAGAGAGGAAGATAATAAAATTTTTTAGGAGCACACTTCATCATGCGACTGCTCGCTTAACGTTCTTGGAGTTTATCGTCTATGACGTCTTCTTCCCGACGAACAAATGAAGCGTGTACATCTTCTTCCTAGTGGCCGTTCGAGGGACTGTACTACGTACCTCGTCTTGCACCGACTTTGATCGACGACATCAAACAGCTCACTATATCGATTAGTGATAACGGCGCCGTCGGTGCCCTTTGGCACTGGTCCCACCTCGGGGTACATCCTCAATCTTCTCTTCTTACTTTTGTTCGTTTTAAACAAAAGTTTATCATGAACACTAGCACACGTTCGAATGTCATCACAAGATAACAAAACGACATCATGTTTTATCTACTATCTTTCAGAATTAAAATATATCATAATTTACATAAATATCTAACAATCCAAAATCTTGTTTTAGGTAATTTTCAGCTGCTAGCTTTGCGAATTCACTGAAACCGAACGTATTTGACGGCACAAATTTTACGAGGTGGCGTCACCGATGCTGCTTCTTTGTTGCCGAACAAAGATCGACTGTACCGTATACTCTAAGGAGGAACGCATTTTCCATGAGGCTGATAACATGCTCAAGGGGGTAATAATAAGCGTGCTAGCGTACAGCATTGTCGATGCATAAATACGGTTGTTTATGGGCAAGGATACGTGGGATGCACTTGAGGCCAAATTCAGAGTTTGGATGCTGGCAGCGAGTTGTATGTCATGGAGCAATTCCACGACTACAAAATGATTGATAACCGTTTTGTAGTGGAACAAGCTCATGAAATACAAACGTTAGTAAAAGAATTTGAGAATTTTGGATTTATGTTGCCAAATAAGTTTGTGCCAGGTTGTATTATTGCAAAGCTACCACAAACTTGAACTGATTTTGCTACTTCTATAAAACATAAGAGACAGGAGTTCCAGATCCTATTGGCTCGTTGGATGTCGAGGAGAAGACGAGAGCAAAAGACGTCTGTGGTAAAAAGGTTGTTGAGGGAAATTCTAGCGCTCATATGGTGCAAAAGAAACCTCAAAATTCTCATAACCCTAAAAAGAACAAATTCAAGCAAGAACTCAAAATAGAAATCTATAACTTTTAGGGAAAAAAAGAAGAAGGAGAAAGGTAATTGCTTTATTTGCATGAGTTCGGATCATTGGGCGAGTCAGTGTTCGGATCACTAATATAAATAGGACAAAATCAAAAAGTAAAGTCGGCAAACATGATTGAGGCTGATGTGAGGAACATCGGGATACAATACATTTTTACCAACAATTCTTCCTGTTGTCATTCATTAGATTGGTGGATTGACACAAGTGTCAATATTTATGTATGTACTGATATCTCTTTATTTCCTTCTTATCAGGTCGGACGGAGTTCAACCTTGCTGATAGGGAACGGCACGCGTCCTGCTGTTCACGGTGTTGGCATGGTTCTGAAGCTTACTTCAAGAAAGACCGTGCAACTTAAGAACATGCAGCATGTCCCCTCAATAAGGAAGAATATCATTAGTTGTTATATATTATGTAGAAATAGTTTCAAAATTTTGTTTGAGTCGAATTAATGTATACTTTCGAACTACAAGATATTTGTTGGTAAAGGCTATGATAGCGGAGGCATATTTTGCTTATCCTTAACTGATGCTTGTTTTAATTCTGTGAACTATGTGATTGATGATAATTAATCTAATGTTTGACATTCACGACTTTGTCACATATGACGCGCTTGGTTATATGACGCGCTTGGCTAGTATGAGTTTAATTTCAAAATTTAATTTCGTCAAAAATTCTAAGTGTCATGTCTGCGTGCAATCTAAACACCCTCGTAAGCCACACAAGGCTGCCGAGACGAGCAACTTGGCACCGCTAGAATTAGTTCATCATGATTTGTGCGAAATGAACGATGAGTTGACCGAAGATGGTAAAAGATATTTCATGACGTTCATAGATGATTCTAGTAGATTTTGCTACATTTATTTATAAAAATCAAAGATGAAGTGTTGCATTATTTTAAGAAAACCAACTTGAGAAGAAAATTAAACGGTTACGGTCCGATCGCGGTAGAGAGTATTTCTCAGATAAGATTTTTGAATTCTGCGTGGAATATGATATTATTCATGAGAGGACACCGCCATACTTACCACAATCAAATAGAATTACCGAAAGAAAGAACCGCACTCTAACTGATTTTTTTAACGTCATGTTAGAAACAACGGACTTTCCAAGTAATGGTGGGGTGAGCCTATTTTGATGGCATGTCATGTTCTGAATAGAGTTCCTACAAAGAACAAAGAAATTACACCATTTGAGGAATGAGAGAAAAAGAGATTAAGTCTTTCTTGCTTGCGAACGTGGGGTTGTTTGGCAAAAGTGAATGTGCCAAATCAACAAGAAGCAAAAGCTTACATCAAAAACCGTTGATTATATTTTTTTTAGTTATGCTACTCACGACGTGGGTTGTTCTTAATTATAAACTTTGGAGTATCCGACATGCATGTTGGTACTATTATGGAGTCCAGAGATGCAACATTTTTTTAGAATGAATTTTTAATGAAAAATGCACCTAGCTCATTTAGTAATGAACATAATTGATCTCGTGAAACATTCGAACCAATAGAACACGCTAATAATGAAACTCATGAAAATCCTAAGGAGGATAATACTATAGTCACTCAAAAAAGTAAGAGACAAAGGATTGCAAAATCTTTTGGTGATGACAATATTACCTCGCTGATGATACTTCTAAAACCATTCAAAAAGCATATTCATACACTGACTTATGGAAGGAAGCTGTTTAGAGTGCAATGGATTCTATTATGTCTAATGGAACCGGGAAGATCGTTGATCGTCCTTACGGGTGCAAAACTGTAGGATGTAAATGGGTGTTCAAGAAAAAGCTTAGGCCTTATTGTACTGTTGAACAATACAAGGCGAGACTTGTGGCCAAGGATTATACCCAAAAAACAGAGTGAAGTTTTTTTTTAATACCTATTCACCAGTTGCTCGCTTGACTATTATTCGAATGTTACTTTCCTTGGCAGATTCTCATGATCTTCTCATTCATCAGATGCACATTAAGACAACTTTTCTAAATGGGAAGCTAGAGGAGGAGATCTATATGGATCAGCCTGAAGTATTTGTAGCAAAAGATCAAGAGAGAAAGGTGTGTAGATTATTGAAATCTTTGTATAGCCTAAAGCAAAAACCTAAGCAATGGCATAAGAGGTTCGATAGAACCTTAACATCTGCTAGCTTTGTTGTGAACAAAGCTGACAAATGTGTGTACTATCACTATGGTGGGGGAGGTGTGATCCTGTGTTTGTATGTTGATGGCATACTAATTTCAGAACCAACCTTAATATAATTAAGGAGGTGAAGGACTTCTTGTCCAATAGTTTTGAGATAGAAAGATTTAGGAGTGAATGATGTTATTCTTAATATCAAGATACTAAGAGAAGACAATGGTGGGTTACACTGCTGCAATCTCAGTATGTAGAAAATATTTGATCGCTTTAGATTTAATGACTGTAAGTCTGCTCCTACGCCTTATGATCCTAGCGTGATCTTAACGAAAAACCAAAAAATAGCAATGGATCAATTGAGATACTCCCAAATTATAGGCTCACTAATGTATTTAGCTAGCGCGACGAGGTCTGACATCTCGTTTGTTGTGAGCAAACTAAGCCGATTGTGTCAAATCCGGGAGATGATCATTGGCATGCTCTTGAGAGAGTTATTCTTTGTCTAAAAGGCACCGCGATCTATGGGATTCACTATACCGGGTACCATAGGGTACTAGAGGGTTTTAGTGATTTAAATTAGATCTCTAATGCTAATGAAATTAAAGCCACAAGTGGATATGTGTTTACATTTGGAGGTAGCGTTGTTTCCTAAAAGTCTTGCAAGCAGACCATCTTAACGAGGTCAACAATAGAAATAGAACGCCACAACGTTAGATATCGTCACTATTGAAGCTTAATGATTTCGTGAGCTCCTTTCGGATTTACAGATGGTTGAAAAATCTATGCTGGCTATTTTCATGAACTTGTAACAATTAAACGGTGATCGTCGAAGTGAACAGTTTTAAGGAAAATATGAAGTCATCTAGGCATAAAAAACGGTGGCTAAAGTCTATCAAAAAATTGAAAAACTCCAAAGTGATTTCGTTGGACTATGTCCATACATCTAAAAATCTGATAGATCAATTTACAAAGGAACGATCACGTAATGAGATGAGTGAGGCGAGCTTGAGACCCATGCGAAATCTACCATAGTGGTAATTTGTCCTATGTGATCGGAGATCCCGTGAATTAGGATGGTGAAACAAGCTAGTGGTTGGTTGAGATGGAAAGACCCTTTATAAAAGTTCATGTCATCTGAGATACACTTCTCTCCTATCCTATATGACAGGTTGGTATATATACTTTAAGGTGATTCAAGTGACTTATTATTTAAGCAGAGATGTTGGCCTACAGGACATCTTATGAGGAACACATCTATATGGATTCGACGATTTACGTGATTTCTAGATATTCAGAAAGGCCGTGGAGTTTGACTTATGTTCCAAACCGAGAGGATGCTTACGGCAACCTAGTATCAGTTAAGGGCCATGGTGAAACCTGTTCGCACAAAACTATCAATTTTTTTTTGACCGGACACAAAACTATTAATTCAAGACGTAGTCCATTGTTCAGTTGCTAACAGACGTAGCTTTTGCTCTAGATGGATGTTCAACTTAACAGTCTTCATCGAAAAACTGGTATATTAAAACTACAAGGATTGAGAGTGTTTCATATGCCTTAAAATTTGGTGGGGATTGTTGGATTTATTAGCAATTAAAATAATAAATTTTAAGACAATGAATTTTTTGTATTAACCATGCATGTAGTGGTGAAAATAAACGGTACGTTGGTGGCAATTGATTGCTTGAAAACTTAAAGCAATAAGAGTGGCTGCCGTTGCATATGTTTGTATGCTTTCACCTCCACCGGTTACGCATGAAGTAAGTCAAAGCAATTAAATGCCTAATTGCTCCATGGTTCATTCTTTTCTCCAACGTATGGCTGAAAATAGTCTAGTGACTATTAGTGCTGCGTGAGATATAAGAGAGAGAAAAAGAGACATAGGAGAGACACAACAAACAATAACATTTTGTTGCTAGTAGTTGTAATCGTTCGTCATCCTCGTCCCAACGTCCGCGTACACGGACGATGACACGGACGGTGGGAGAGCAGGCCTCCGAAACTGCTATCTTCTCGAGTTTTTGTATCGAGATAGGAAGACAATAAAGTTTTTGGGATGCGTATTTCATCGCGCGACCGCTCGCTTGACGTTCTTGAAGTTTATCGTCGACAACGTTTTCTTCTCG
The DNA here is from genome assembly GCA_001182835.1 of Oropetium thomaeum. Lineage (NCBI taxonomy): Eukaryota > Viridiplantae > Streptophyta > Magnoliopsida > Poales > Poaceae > Oropetium > Oropetium thomaeum. The sequence continues at coordinate 821,663 of LFJQ01000018.1, read as the reverse complement.
GTGAACAAACTACGCGTGTACATCTTCTTCCCGGTGGCCGTTCGAGAAATGCACTGTGTATCTCGTTCTGCACCGACTTTGATCGATGACATCGAACGGCTCACTATATCGACAAGTGAGAACGGCGTTGTCGGTGCCCTAGGCACTGGTCCCGCCTCGGGGTACATCCTCAATCTTCTCTGGTTCTTGCTTATGTTCGATTTAAACAGAGGTTTAATCATGAACACTAGCACACGTTCGAATGTCATCACGAGATCACAAAACAACATCATGATTTATCTAATATTTTTTAAAATTAAAATATGACATAAGTAGTCTAAATATCTAATTGTGACAGAGGGACAGGTCTCCACGGCGGAAAAGAGGCACAAGTCTCGACTGAGGCGATGACACGAGAGACCGCCATGGCCTTTCTATGGCCGCGGATCTCGTTTGGACTTTGGAGGCTACCATGGCATCCTCGACGAGTCGACGTCCACCGGTCACTTCTGAGAAGCGGTGAGCAAGAGCAGAGTCCAGTACCGCAAGCTAAGTGGTGATCGTAACGCACGGTGCGGATGGACCGATGGAGGATACAAGCGCTGGACCACGCGCGCGTGGTGGCATTGCACGTGTCAGGCATGACTTCGACCTGGCTCCACGGACTGATAAACTGACCAGGCTACCAAAAACATGAAACCTGCATCGTGGTTACTGATCATGAGGGCCTGTTGATGGAGGGAACCAAACACACCTGACGCCTGACGGGGCTCTGGACATACCGGGGAAAAACGACGCGGGCCGGCGGGGTCAAGGTTTACTATTTTGTTCTGGAGGCCGTCCGTCAAAGGTTTAACGAAAACCGCAAAAGCAGTTAAACAACCTTGAAAAAACCATTCAAAAGTCAAAAAGAAAATCCAAACGAAATTTGATGAAAGAAGAACGGAAGCCAAGCGGTTTCATCGGCTTACCACTCGGTTTCGATGATTTATCGCGCGGAGGAAAAAGGAGCCCGTGGATGTCAATTAATCCTGGCTTAGCCATTGTCGTCGCAGCCGCTCGTAAGGGAGCATGGCGACGTCGTCGTCACTTGGTCACTGGATATCAGGATGACGACGATGACGTGCGGCCACGAGCAGCACGACGACGACTACAACGGTGGAGCGAATCATAGGATGCTTGGCTAGCCCCTGTAAAGTCGTAGCTTTCCACACAAGAGGACGCTCTAATACGCCATACCATCGACGGCCTTCAATAAAGGGCGAGCAATCACTCGGTTTTTTTTTTTTTTAAGAAAAAAGAATATCGGCCATCAGCTTCAGCACCGGTGTGTGCCGGAACCGCATGGCTAGGCGCGATGAGCGTGAGGTAAGCCGCTCCGCACCACTCGCCGTTTCATTGCCAGACGAGTGTGGATATATAGTGGATCGGAGTTCGGTGCCCCAAGTTCAATGCCGAAGAGAAGACAGAAGAGACGGCAAGGAAGAGACGAGAGTAGCTGCAACGAACAAGGGATCGCAATTTTACCCACAAACCCGGAACCCGACGGGTACCGCCCTCGACGGGTGTGGGTACGGTGGCATTTTTCATCCACAGTACATGTGTGGATGTGATATCCCACCCGTAGGTGACCCGCATCCGACCCAAATCTATCTAAATTTTTTTTAAATATTATTATTTATTAATATAGATAAGAGATAAATAAATTTTAATACTAAAAATAAAAGTTAATATTTTATTAATTGATGTATAAGTATGTCTTTGCGTTAATTATTTCATACGTATATTTAAAAATATTGTTTCATATTCATTATGTCAAAATCTGATGGGCACTCCCTCTTCCTCCCCAGCATTCATGTGACGGTCGTCTTTGCTCCAGCTCCGAGGGCTCATGCTCTTGCACAACACACTCTCAGTCGAGATCCCCCGGTCCGTTAGCGCGCCGCTGGTCCACCTCGACCTCAGGGAGCACCCGCTTGTCCTTTTGGGGCTCATTTACCTCTTCGTCTCTCCAGCTGCATCAGCGTCGTGCTCCGCTGCCTGCCGAGGCTCACGTTCCTCGACTTCGGTCGGAACTGGTTCTCCGACAAGGTCTTCTCCCTCCAAATCGAATACCTACAGCCCCGCAAGACCGCCTTCTCCGGCGACATCCACCCTAGGTCCGCAATGCCGGATGCCGGTAGACCTCTACCGCAAGCCCTCACTAGCCCTGTCCCGCCCGAGCTGGCCTCGGCCGGCATTGTAGCCGGTTGCATGCACTGGAACTGCATCATGTCGACAGCAGCTGTGATGGCTGCCTGCCCGTCTAGGGTGGCAGGGCTCAACGCCGCTTGTCGACACAGTGCGGCGGGGTGAAAGAGGCTTCGATTGACTAAGTCACCTCTGCCTTTGGAAGGAAGAGGGAGTGAGAGAGATAAAGAGGGAGGAAGAAGATGATGATGATGTGGCATTCTGACATGTGGGATTCAGTGTCATGTGTTAATCACGTCATTAAAAACCACTGTCGAAACCACTCAGAGACCTAAAAACAAACGGTTTAGATAGTTAAGGGACATTTTATATCTGGTTTAGTTCAAAGGGTGAAAATCATACTTGGTCAAAAGTTGAGAGACCTAAAATAGACTTTTTTTTCTTTCTATAAACCACCACGGATTTATATAGCTTTAGTGTACTACGTGAGTTACGAAATGGAGCTACGCATGTTGGGCCGCCCCGGGTTCCCGCTAAGCAGGCCGCACCACGCTTCCATCCACGTAACACACGCTGACTATAGGCGGCCCCCATATATGAGCCCCCGCCCCGGGTTCCCGCTAAGCTGGCCGCGCTACGCGCTTCCTTCCATGTAGCGCGCGCTGGCTCTAGGCGGACCTCATATATGGGTCCCCCGCCCCGGGTTCCCGCTAAGCGGGCCGCGTGCGTAGCGCTCGTTGGCTATACGCGGCACCCCATATACTAGCCCACACACGAATGGTAGCATCAGATTGACCAGAATCTTTGTCGAAAATACTCTTCTCACTTCCTCGTTTCGAAGATGCGCCAGCCCTAGTTCAAGCCGCAGCCTCCCATCTCCCGTACAGTAGTCACTGACATATGGACCCACATGTCCACATGTCAGCGACCTAAAGTCGGCGGATCCGCGTCCCTTCCTCTTCCTCGCCGTCCTCTCGCCGAGCCTGCCCCGATCATCCTCCGAATCGGTTGCCTCTTCCCTTACCTCTCCTCTTTCTTAAACCAGTACTGGACCATCTAAAATCCAGCAGAAGGGATCCAGACAGAAGAGAGAGAGAGATGCACATCCATGTTGCCGATCTGTTGCTCGCCGGCTCTTAGATTGAACAAAGCTACCTTGCATCCGCCTGTCATCTCCTCCGACGCCGACGATGACTCTGAAATACCTTGGGTGCTCATCGAAAAGCAAGCCTACGTCGCCGACTGCCGCAACAACACCACAGCCTACTCCGATACCAAGTGCGGCAAGCAGATCCAGGCCACCTTCGTCGTCGCCCGTCCGCCGCGCGTCTCCTACATCTGCATCTTCTGCCGCTGCTCTGCTGAGGAGGGCCGAGAGCTGGCGGAGATGATCCCGATCGCTCCCGATGTTATTGCCACGGACGGCGACCTTGTCCTCCTCCGCATCATCATCAGGCCAAAAGAGGGCGAACTCGATGGTGCCGACTTCTACATCTACTGCCCCGCAGGCACCGGGGGGCGTTGCTCACGCGTCTTGTGCGACCCCCTGGTGAGTGCAACTACACCTTCGGAACCAATCAGGTTGGACTCTTGAGTTGCACCACCAATCACGACGAGAGCAGCAGCCATTCCTTTCTGCGCCCCCGTGGTCGCGAATCCTACATGGTCGCTGCTCTCTGCCACGTAGACCAGGGTCCATATCGCGGGCGGTTCGTTCTGTATCTCTATAGCTCCGAGCTCAAACCTTGGAGCACAATCACCGTCAGAGTGGAGGATCAACAGCTCGAGCAATATCAAAAGGAAGGCTTTTTCTCCTATATCAACCACAAGTTATCCCCGTAGGAGGAGAACATGGTACCGTGGGCTTTGTGGACCTCTGGTGTGGCATCCTCCTCTGCGATCTGTTTCGAGTTAGAGACTGCCCCGAGCTAAGCTATGTCCCTCTTCCATGTCTTTGCCCAGAAAGTATGCAGCTGGATGAAGATCCACCCATATATTGCGATATTGCTGTTGACAAAGGCCACTTCAAGTACATTCAGCAGCTGACACTCTGCAAGCCGTGCCCAGTCGTCATTGGTAAATGCATAAAGAATGGTTGGATGTCCGCCGTGTGGAGCAGACCGGTGCCTCCTGCTGGTTCAGTGTTGGAAGGTTCTTGGGAGATGAATTGCAAAATTGATTCCTTCGTGATAGATGTTGAGAAGAATCTGGACTTTAACTTTCTCCCAAAGCTGCAGAATGATGAAGGCAGACCTAAGCTGTGCTCTAACTGGCTGTACGTAGCTCAACCCATACACAGCTTGCATGGTGATGGTCATACTGTCTGCTTCATGGTCAAGATGAGACCCAATTATCATAAGTCTTGGGTGATTGTTGTAGACATGATGAGAAGCAGTATACAAGGAGTGGCTGAGTTCACCACAAAGAGATATATTGATGCTGGTTTTGCTTACAAACACAGTTGGATATCCAAATATCTGAAGAAGGCTTCAGGTATTTTACTCTTTTGGTGCATGCCTAATTTTGATTATGTGATTACATAGACAAACTGTTCATTTGCTTGCTCTAGAAATTAGAGTACAGAGACATGCCTCTAGGTACCAGATAATTGTACGATAAGTTTTTTATAGTTGATTTGCAGAGAGTGATTCCCAATATTTCTGTGCATAAACACCATACGTGAAATGAGACTTGTCTGGTGAACTAGTTTGCGCATGTGAAAATCTATCTATTTTGAAGATAATAAGCAGGCTGTGGTTTCCTTCATAGACTCATTTTAGATTGCTATGGAACATGATAGTACTGTTGCTAGGTGAGATGCCATTGCTATTGTATAGCGTCTAATATTCATAGAACCATATTAGAAAATGATGGAAATTCTTTGACAAGAAGAGCAGACCACTTGCACGGTGTGCTTACTACATTTCATAATGTTCGAATTAGAATTTGGTGTTGCGGGTGTGCCCATTGGTTCTTAATTTTTGGAATTTGATGAGTAGCATGAGAGTCATCATTCTGTCAAACCCAAGAGCCAGAACCATGCTGGTGTTAAGCTTACAATCAATTAGAACTACTTTAAGCATGTAGATATTATCCTCATTGAATATAATTAAGTTGGACTTGTGAGTACTGTTGCTAGGTGAGGATGCCATTGCTATTCACTTTGCAGGTGTAGAGTCTGTATAGGCACAAATAAATGATGTTGTGGGAGCTCACATATGACGTACCTAATTAAATTCAACTATATGTCGGACTTTGAACTGTCCGTTGGAAAGGTTTCTGCATCTACTAGGTTGCGAATAATGAACTTGTGTCCCTAACTTATTATGATACAATTGCTACGTAGGCAGTCATATACTAGTGATTGACCGATGAATACACGGTACATGCTACATCTAACAATTTTCTTTCAGTTGTTCTGTGGCCTGATCCTGGTCTAATAATAAAAATATTGAGACATAACAGATGGTGGGATTTCTTTTTTTGCCAAGAATAGCAGACCACTTGCAGTGTACTTGATGAATATTGTGTTCATCGGTCCATCGTTTTTTTGAATTTGAGCAGCATGAGTTTTATTATTGTAGTTGTGTTGAACATGTTAAGCCTAACTTAGAAAAGTAGAGTTTTTGGTTGAAAGCAGTTTCTATGCAAACCAAACACCAGACATATGTGCTACTGTACAAAACATGATATAATCATGTGATGACTTGTAGGGTTTACTTTAGAAACGCCTTGCTGAATTTAAAAGGCTCGTGTCTGAAATTGAGATGTCATAAGCAAGTCAACTTTTAATTCTTGCCATAAATCAAGAAACCCGTCTAAACAAGAGTAACCATTGGACAGAAACTGTGGTACCATGGAGGATTCAAAATTGAAATGCAATAGTAATTTACTAATTTGGTTTGTGCCATAATGTGTTAAAATATTTTAGTTATTATTTCATAGCAACAAGTTGACAACTCATTTAGAACATAAGTCAGACATACCCAAACATAAATTATGTTCTAAGTTGTAGGCCAAAGCCTGTGATTATGATATGTGCCATTGAGTGTACTCACGACAAAGTTATTTCGATGAAAAAAATAGAAATGTAAACTTGTGCAAGTGGTCTGCTATTCTTGGCAGTGCAGTTTGAGATGACATTCTTCAGTATTCTCTTAGCAGCAACCGTTGTTAACTGTTTAGGGCCAAATGAAGAGATGTATCGTTTTTAACACAAGCAACCATTCTTAACTGCCAGCACAGCACAAGTTGAGGTTTCGAATCCAGTAGGATGTATTGGATTTTTATGGCTGCTAATACGGAAGGATCCCCAAGTTTGCTGTTTTAGTACTTGATAGGTGATAGCCTTAGAACTATCAGTAGGGTAAGATGTACTCATTCAGTTGTTTATGATGGAGTGGAGTTCCTGTAGGTTTATTGCTCTTGCCCTGTTTTATTTTCTAGTACCTTTTGGGTTTATGGTTTGGTTTGGAATCAATGGGTGTGGGTTTCATCTCTAGCTTCTCCCAACTTGCTTGGGATTAAAATGCTTTGTTGTTTCTTGTAGCACTTGTAGGTTCTTAAAACTACTTCAGGATTCTTATCTAGGTCAGGTCTATCAACTTTTGAAATGACCATCTGTTCTAGGATCTAACTATATGGTACCTGTCCATATCCCTTCGTTCCACAGTTTTGATCCAGCAGTGAGTAGATGGAAGAATTAGGGGTGTATGTGCTGTGTTTTGTTTGTTTTGTTTCTTGCACCATTGAAAAGCATGACCTGTTGGCATCATGCAGGTGCAAAGGGGAACCTTAAACGACAAGGGATGCTGCAGCCTGGATCTACCAACAAGAAGCAGGCTTCAACCCTTTTGCCACTGGATTTTGGAACGGAAGCGGCAGCTCAAGAGGAAGAAGAAATGATGTTGGACTAGGGTTTAAAATTAAGAGACTATTTAACCTCATCAACTCTTAAGATTCGACTACTTAACCCTCTTAACTATAAAATCAGGTATTCTGTCCCCTCAACTATCTAAAACCATCTAACTAACTCTCTATAGCAGTTTTAGATGTGGTTTTAGATAGTTGCGTGGTAGAATATCTGTTTTTATAGTTTGAGGGGCTTAAGTAGACCAACCTCAATTGATGAGTGGATGACAATATAATCAGAAGGGCCGAGGTTATTCATGTATCCGTAATATATGGTACCTTATGGATTAGAAGACGGGCATTTTTCGTCTTTTCAGTTGGGCACTTTTCGTCTTGTTCAGTTTCTATAGTGGAAGTTTATCTAAACTCTGTTAGGATGCTGCTTTATCTATGAATGGTCCCAGGATGGCTCGTGCCTTGTATATCATGTCACTTGGATAAATGAATGCTTCCGCAGACGTTTTAGGGCTCGCTTTATCTTATTGTTACCAACTCATCGACTGTAATACATGATCAGTCTTGAGGTTATCCTCACCTTTATCATACTCCTCGGATTAATTTTCCCTCGGGGCTTGTTTCGGAGTAAGGCTGTGTGGTACTCCTGTTCACGGACAGCAAATTTGAACTAGTAGCAGTTCTTTTTAGTTTGCCGGAACGACATACAAAAACAAACGGAGAGAGTAGTTGTTGGCGCGTTTGGGAGTGAACTATTTTGTTTGTCGGAGCCCTAACCCTAGCTACTGGGCCAGGTTGTTCTAGCGGTAATCAGCTCGGGGTAAGGGAAGGCATCATGGAGTGTAGCTTCAAGCCACAACGGATGGTCTGCTCAGAAGCGGAGGACAGCTGAATCTAATCGATCAACTGCTACGGCCGTAGTCCTCCATGGGCCAACTAATTGCTTGCCGTCGCTGCTTCAGTGCTCACCGAGGATCGGTCAGGAACTGATGCTGCAACTTTTGACACAACCGAAGCACAATCTGTTTTCACTTGCCGTTCGCTCCAACGCCCAGCAAGCCTGATGCGATAATTCAGACAAGCAACTGCTTCGGCCTCTTCTGCACTACTACAATTGAAATTACTCTTGAAGCTGTCAATAAGGCCTGACCACGCTGATCTCGGATACAGACCCCAAACCCGGCCGCATCTGTCTGAACATTATAAGCTCCATCCAGATTCACCTTTAGCCAACCATCTTCCGGCGGCTTCCATTGCTTACTTTTAGGGATGGTAATTTTATCCGTAAACCCAAATCCTGACGCGTACCGCATCCGACAGGAACAGGTGTGGGTGGCATTTTTTACCCGCGGGTGTCAACCGCACCTGACTCGAATATTCACGGGTGCGGGTGTGATATCCCACCCGTGTGTGATCCGCACCCGACCCAAATTTATCTAATTAAATCTTTATCTTTTAAATATTATTATTTATTAGTATAAATAAGAGATAAGTAAATATTAATATTAAAAATAAAAGACTAATATTCTATTAATCAATATATAAGTACGTCTTTGTATTAATTATTTTATACATTTATTTAAAAATAAAATATGACGGGCATCCGAATCCGACCCAAAACCCGATGTACGCGAGCGCTGGTGTTATTTTCCACCCACGGGTGCGGGTGCAGACGTTATTTTTCACCCACGGGTACGAGCGCATGTGTCATTTATACCCGAACCCTACCCGTTGCCGTCCCTACTTAAGTTTCCTTGACTGGTGCCGACGCTCTGGGCAGCACGGGAGCCACTGACATCACCACCACTTTCCTGCAAAGCCTTCATATAATTTTCCAAGAACATGACAGAGCTAGCAATCCGCATCCACTCCACTCTCCTTCTTGAGTAATACTATTGCGTACTACATGCCATGCACGCCACATGATCATTACGAGATTTGTCATCGCCACCTCAGAATTATTCTCCAGCAAAAGCAGCAACCAATCTCTTCCCGTTCTGAGGAGATGATCTTCCTCTGGTAACTACCAGACATCAGCTAGCTTAGACTGGTAGAGCTTCGCGATTCGTGAGGGGGGGCGGATGTGGTCGTGTCCGCACGCGTCAGCAGATGCCGTCCAAGCGACCTGATGGACGGCTTTCTCACGCGTTGCGAGGCGCAGCATGGCTACTGTACTGCCCCCTCCTACGCCGTCGAAAACTCCTGGCGGCCGGCTCACGGGCAGTGGCAGTGCCCGAGTGTCGCCACGGAGGCTGAAGCGCTAATTGGTGCAAGCGTCGACGTCGCCCGCGCTTCCTCGCTGAGCAGTCGCTTGTCCCTCCACTTGACGCCGCCACCTGCATAGTAGTTGGTCCAGCTAAGACGCTCCCCCAGCGGCGACGCGTTCCGAGGGCGCGGTGACCGGGAAATAGGAGCGCTCGGCCATGTCCAGTAAGCCGCCCACGCTTTCGCTGGCTGTTGCTGTTGCGTGCCTGCACGGTCAGCTCGGTACGCGCCCACCCAACCTTCTTTCAACGCACTGCATGCTCTGCTCCGAACTGCCTCTGGTCTGCAATTCTCTCTGACCTGATTGCATGATATCTCTTGGGACGACCATGCATTCCAGGCCGATCAACAGGAGATGCCGTAGGAGAGGGATCCAGATCCTCTGTGTTGGCAATGCATGGAGAAAGTGATTCTCTGCATTACCTCAAATCAGAGCCATTTGCCTTGCTATGGGCGCGCGTCGGTCCTCGCGTCGCCGGCGTCGTTCGTCTTGTTGATGGTGACCTCCAGCACTTGAGCACCACCATCATGGAGCCGCCCCGTTGCGAGACCGCAGTGCTGGTCATTACATCGGCGTCCACGGGCAGCGTGACGAGCGACGGCGGCGCCCTGGAGACCGGCAGGAAGCGGGAGCGGCTCACGGTCCAGGACTTGTCCTGCAGGACATGAGCGAGCACGTCGAGAGGCCGTACAAGTCTGCGGCGCACGGGCTAGCGATGACGGCTGTGTCGAGCATTTTCGATTCGAATGCAACGTCTCCAGCGCCCCCGCCGTGTCCTCTCCACGGGCTCCAGGTCCACGCCGAGCCGTGCCAGCACACGGCCGCAGTGCGCGAGCCCGGGCATGGCGACCAGGACTGCCCCGTTTCATCTTGCTATCGGAACCTCCAGCAGCCATGCTTCTCTCCTTTCCTAACTGCCCGGCGCAGCAAGGCATCGGTGGGAGTCCGTTGTCCCATTCTTTTCTTACCGATAGGGGATCGATTGAATCCAAAAAAAAGTTTTGTTCAATTTATTTGTTTTGATAGTTAGAAACATCTGCTCCTCCAGGACCAGGTCAATTTATTTGTGCTGGCAATTTTAAAATTTTGTTCCACCAAGCCAATTTATTTGTTCTAATGGTTTCAAAATATTGTTCACCACATCAGTTTATTTGTTTCGATAGTTTTAAAAAAATTGTTCTACCAAGTCATTTTATTGTCTATATTAGTTTACAGAACTGTGATCAGCCCGATTTATTTGTTCGTTAGTTTTAAGATTCTTATCCAACGGGTGAATTTGTTAGTTCCGAGAGTCAAAATCATTTGTTCCATAGTTCAAATCAATTATTTTAAGAAAATACTACCTCCATCCCACAAACACCCGCATAGTTGGCCAAAACACAAAGACCAAGGAGAAAGTTGATAGTGCATCTTGGTTTCATTATTCTTTTCTCAGATCAAAAAACATGAGCTCAATTTTAAGGAAGAAAATGAGCTGGAGCTCACGTTGAAGGAACAGGTGCTAAAGATGAATCCTAAGAAAGACGTCGATGCAACGGATTTGGGACAATGCATGAGCACCTATTTTCTTAGAAGAGCATTTTTACTCAGATCTCTCTCTCATTGTTTACTCTTTGCAAATGAATGATTGTGTAATACTATTTATCTTCAAAAATATATGTCAAACTATATCTTACCTAGGCATTACCTGACGTGCATAATTTAACTGCTATAAAATTGTGGATGCAACGAATCACAATTGGAATATATGAATAACTATGTCATTATCTTTTTGAATTTTTATATTAAATTGAAGGTTTGGGGATCCTATATGACCTTGTAGTGCTAGGTGCCATCAGAATTTTCATTATTTTTAAAAAAAATTTCAGAGGCTATTTTTGTATTTGGGAATTTTTTATCCTATGGTGGAAATTATTCCTGCTATCAGTATTGCGTCTTATTAAAAATTATTAATTTTAGAAAAAATCTAGATAATTTTAGTTTTTTCTGAATGGTTTAGAGTGATTTTTTATTTTTCTGACTTTTTTCTATTTTTTTGAATTATTTTTTAGAATTTCTAGTGGAAGATGTCAAACGGTATCAGGGGCACCGAGCCCCCGCAGGGCCGCTCGTACTAGGGCGAGCATGCGGGGGACGCCCCGCGGTCTCTGGTCATCCCGGTTTTGCAGCCCCACTATTCCCAAACGAGCTTCCTTCTGTAGCGTGCGCTGCCTATAGACGGACCTCATATAGGGACATTTATCAAAATGGGACTCTTACCGATGGACACTATCAAAATAGGACTCTTACGAATGTGTTTAATAAAATGGGACTCTATCTAATTACAACTTAATAAAATAGGACTTCCAAGTACTTTTTGTGCCAAATAAGGCTGATGACACGGAATGGACTAGCCAAGTGACGATTTAATGTGCACGTGTTTGTAAATGGGACTATAAGGTATAAGGGTGCGTTTGGTAGGGTTCCAGATTCTTCGAGAATTAGAAACGTTTCAGATTCTCCTGAGAAACGTTTCTAGGGTGGATCAGAATTACCTGTGAAATCGTTTGGCTATTTTTAAGATTCAGATTCAGCATATAAGGAGTAGTAGGGGAAATGTCACATGTACCCTTGACAAACTAGTGTTGCATTTCAACTAAATAGCATTACAAAATGTGTGTTTGCATCACATAACCATCTATTACACGATTCACCTAGAATATATTCATGCTTGCCAAAATACATGCCAAAATAATGTGCTAATATCCAGCTGCACCACAATCACAAATACATGCCAAAATAATGTGCTAACATCCAGCTGCACCACAATCACAATTAAACAAACCACTAAGATCTAGATTCAAATATTGTAGCTGCAAGATCATCACGGAACTGATCCTTCCTTACTCATATCATTTGGAGAAGATGTTAAAGTGTCAGCAGGGGCGACGGCGGCGGTATGGAGAGGAGGTGCGGGTTAGGGGTGACGGCGGCGGCACGGTGTGGAGGTGGAGGTTAGGGGCGACGGCGGCGGTGTGGTGAGGAGGTGCGGGGCAGGGGCGGGGTCGACGGGGGCGGGAGAAGGTGTGACACCTCAAAAATTTAAACTCGATCAATCCGATAAATAAGCAAGTCTATGGTGTTAAAAATAAAGAATTAAAACCGTTCCGTGTCAATTAAGAAGGTCGAGGGGAATTAAATAAAAGGATTACTAATTCGTAACTAAAATAAGTTATAATCGTTGTTGCCAATTTTAACTATTGCTAATTTGATAATTTGAGTTGAAGAGAGAAAAGAGCACGGCAACATTCATGCAAAACGGGTGGAAAGTGACTTAGGCGCAGATAGAGTCGAACTTCCGTAACCCATTCATCGAAACCCTAATTGTCGGGTAGGTTGAGTAGTGGGGGTAAACGGGACCTAGGGTTATCGGATTTCATGGTTGATCAAACCTTGGCTTAAGTTCCGGAACGGTCTAATCGAAAACCTTTTTGTGTCGAGGATGCAAACAATAGACAGGAGGCAACGATTAATAAAAGAAATTCGAAATTGCATTGAAGATTCAAAATTCAAATTAGCAATTCAAGAATTCAAGATTTATTTCCTTTTCATTCCTAGTCATCCAACCAAATTAGTGAAACTTCAAGAAAATTTTGGAATTCAAATTTCAAACCCTACCCTAATTCCTACCCTATTCTTTTTTTCTTCTCTTCCTTCCTTTCCTCCTGTGCTGTCGCTCTGTTCTTTTCTCTGTTGTCGGAACGGGTACAGTACCCGGGCTGCCGAAGACAGCGGCGCCCATGCCGTCTTCTCCCGCCGGAGCGCCACCCTACGCCCCTAGCTGTGCAAAGCCGAGCGAGCCGACGCGCGCCTTTACTCCCCTCCGCGAACGCCACTGCTCCGCTCGTCCGGCGAACCACCCGCGTACGGGAACCGGCGACCGCCTTCACCGTAGCCGGCCGCCCGATTAAATTTCGCCCGAGAACGCCGCTGCAATGCCGTCCGGCCAACCACCCGTGTACTACAGGCCATCGCGGTGGATTACAAATCGCTCCTTCGTCGATTTCCTTACTCCTCCCCGCCCGGCCTCTCTTCTTCTCCACTGCCCTGCCGCCATTGCCGCCGCCCTGCTCCCAAGCCGACCGACTGCCCCGCTACAATTCAAATCAAACCGAGCCTCTCCAACGTGCGTGAGATCACTCACTACACCCTCCCACACCCAATTAACCGTTCCAAAGCCGAAACCCTAGCCAACTCCGGCAATTCGCTCTCGGAGCGCCGCCGCACCGCCATTATCGCCACTCTGTCGAATTCTTCATCGCCGGTGAGAGATTCTCCAATTCCTTCCGTCGGCACGACCCTCGTGTCACCCTGGTTCCGTTTCAATTGACCGCACTGGTTTTGGCGAAGCAGCGGTGACGAAATCGTCGTGCCATCGTCGGAGCAACCGCCGAGCCGCCACCTCACCGTCGACGACTATCTTCCGGCCACTTTCACTCATCCTCGCCGTGCCCAGCGTCATCCCAACCTCTACTGCAGCTCACAGTGCTCAGCTCCGACACCCACCGACCGCCAAGCCGCCGGAACACCGCCGCCGCCATTGCCGTAATCGGTCCACCGTCGCCGGCGTATCTCCGGTGAGCCCCGTCGCCCCTCCTTCATCAGACAGACTCTCTGGCTCACGCTGAGTGCGGTGGGCACCATGGAAGCCGCCGCCGACCCTCCCTCCGGCGAGAACCGCCGGTGGTGCACCGTCGGGCGCTGCCCTAGCGCCGCTCCTCTGTCTCGTGCCACTGACTGGCGGGCCCGGGTTCAATTCAAATTATTCAAACTCCAGAGAATTCCACAGAATTACAAAATTCATAGAAAATAGAGTACTAATCCAAAAATAGCAAACCAAACCTTTTTAGAAACCTCATGACTAATACTAAATTTCTGCTAAAACACTTTTTATGAAATGACCACACATTTTCAGTAATAATTAAAATACTCCTTGCTGTTTTTGAATTTTAATTCAAGTTACAGAGCAGTACCAAGTCTGAAATTTGATCTACAAGTTCTTCATGACAGAGAACACCCACTGAAAATTTATGGGGATTTTAGGACCACCAAATTGTATATAATACTTTCACAATACCCAATCTGCCTATTAAAAATACCATTTTCTAAAATACATTGTAGAAGTCAGTAAAAAGTTTAGACCCCAAAAACAAAGTTGTAGATTTGTTTCCCCTGAGTAACACCATAAAATATCATAAGTTTATTCCAAGTTTTACATTTGGCTTCTGATTTTATAAAGTCCAATAACAGGAACTTCGATGAATTATTGTAAAATCTAGAAAAATCACCTAAGCCTCAACCAAAGCTTAAAATTTATATTGCCGTGAGTACAACCAATTAAAAATAATCTTGAGAGGTAAGTACAAATTTCATTTTTGACTTAAGTAAATAGTCGTAGCTAATAAACGATTAATACTCTAGGCAAGTCGCAAATCTAACCCTAATTCCTAACAATGAAACTCTAGTTAATATTTAATGGTAGCATTGTGACTCTCTTCACTAAACAATTCACTGCATTTTCGTCATATAGGGACCGACCAGGAACTTCCACCGGTGAACGAGAATCCAGAAGACGCACCCGCAGGAACTAACTCCTTGTTTGAGACCCTGACTATTCTGCAAACCAAGGCAAGCCCCGGTGCACACCTATGTTTTACAAATTTTCTGTTTTTCCACTATGGATGTAGGAATTGTTTGTGCATTAAGTTTCGAGGAAATTGCCGTGAAAACCTAGTTGCATGACTTGGTAGGTTTCCTATGGATTGTTTTGGTAGAGCCCTCGATAGTATGCAATGCTTAAAAGATAGGGATCCGGTAGCATCCGAGTAGTATGGAGACTACTCGTGTTTATTCAAAAGAGGAAAAGTCGACAATATGTTGATCGTGACTGTTATTAATTTTGGGAACCCTATCGGGTGCGGTTGCATTGGTCAAGTTTGAGGTGTGTACCGAGTGCATACTGGTATATGGGACCAGGAAACCGATGTAGCTCACCGTGCTTTATTGGACAATTGGCCATCTCTTTTTCCGGGTGAACGGACCAGCAAGGTGGATGGATTTGCTTTTGGTTTTCATGGGCTTGTGCTAGTGGGAAAGGCTTGGGGCCGTACAGGGATGCAGGACATCGCCTGCAGGACCATGTCCTTGGAGGGATGGATGTTGAGCCAACACTGTCACGATGTTGCGAAAGGTAGCCACGTGTGACTCAAGTTGAGTGTGCACGTGTCGTGTCATTCGGGTTTCTCCTGCAGGATGTAAATCAATTATAATTGCCACTCCTCGTGGTTAAGAGTAGCACTTGCTCCTTTCTGCCGCAACGATATGAGAATAGAGGATTATGATGAAAGAGGCTAATTTTACTCTGCCTTGTTGTAATGTATTCATGATTGTTTAGAATAGCGGCACATTTAGTAAATTCACAGTGACTACTGCTAAATTGGCTAAAATCGGGATAGACTACTAGCGCTGTTTCCGCAATTACTCGATCAACCTCCACCAATACCTCTGCATCTAGGAGTCGGTCATTAGATGGCCACGTTGACGGGTAAGTCTTGCTGAGTATTAGTTGCTCAGGCTTTGTGGATTAATATTTTTGCAGGTGATCCTTCTAACTCTGCTTCATGTGGTTGTGGTGGTTGGGAAGGGGAGGCACCCTCGGAGTATAAAAGGAAGAAGAGACCAAAGACGAGGGGGACAAGCCTTCGAGCACACGAGTCTTTCCACAAGCCCACGACACTCACTAGCCCTTGCTGGCCTTAGTGTACTCACCACGAACACGCTTAGAGACGGGGAGCACTCTTCCCTTCTCGCCCACTTGTAACCCCCCTTGTAATCCTTGTCGCGAGTAATACAAGCAGCACAAAAACTGGACGTAGGGCATCATTGCCTGAACCAGTATAAACCTTGTGTCCTCTCGCGAACCATCGAAGCCTCAAAACGCACCCCCCACGATAAATTCACTAGTCGACGGTAACGAACATCGACAAGAAATTTTCACCTAAGTTTTTGAAAACATGAACCATCGGGCAGTATAAGTTGTGCAACAAAATTATATTACATTTTACCCATGACTATACGCATAAGGACTACATTCCCACCAAGCCTTGTTCAAAGATTTTGTACTATCTGAGATTTATAAAAAAACAAATTATCCTAAAAAGTATTCTTTTTTGTTCCATTGTTTCCACTTCAAATATTATGTTGAACATCAATGAGTAAACAACTGAAATCTATCATTTTTAAAAAACATTAGGAAAAAAACCAATTCATTTGGACGAGAAAATGAGGAAAATGAACAAATTTGAATTTTGAGAAGTGAATCAAAATAACAAAACGATGCAGATGGAAAGACTCATCTGGATCATCGGCGCCGACATGTGGGGCCTAGCCGTCGAGCCATCCGGGGTGGGAGTGTGCGCTGGTTCGCTGGGCCACAGATCGAGTGTGCGCTGCGCACCGTGCGTGCCGCTCGCGCCCCGCCACCCGCGAGCGTGGGCTGCAGACCATTCAGCCCGTGTGCGCTCCGCGCTCCGCGCGCGCCCCGCGCCCCGCTAAGCTAGGACGTTTAGCCCGCCTAGCGCAAGTTTTCCCAGCTTAAAAACTTTGCGCTCCAGGCCATCTCGAACTTCCTTATTCTTGTGCTCCTTATACTTGGCCTGTGGGTGGGCTGCGCGTGCTGCGCTGATCGCCGCGAAAGCAGCATGGGCCGGCGTCACGTCTGGCCCATTGTTAGTAGGACTGGAACGTGCGGGCTTGGCCTGTGCCGGTACTCTTGATGGCTTGAGAAGCGCAGTGCCTTGCAGTCTACGGCCAATATTTTTTTTTTTTAACTCCTGAAAATGGTACTCTTGGTGGCTCGAGAAGCGCAGTGCCTTGCAGCCTACGACCAATATTTTTTTTAAGTCCTGAAAATGATGCAATTGGCAACTGATTCAGAGCAAACAGTAAGACATGTTTCACAGCAAAAACAGTAGGAAATAACAACTCATTAGGCAGTATAAACTGAAAAATTCTTTTACATTCCAGGAAGTATACCAAAAGCATCAAAACACATGTTTCACAGCAGCATAACAGCCACAGAACTGAACAACAAATTCAGTTTCAGAACACAACCCATCAGAACAATCTTTTTACTTTCCAAAATTTCTCTTGACTGTTTTGTTTACACAGCCACAAAAAAAGATAACATCCCAGAATTTTCACTTGACTGTTTTGTTTACACAGCCACCCAAAAAACAACATCCCAAAATTTCACTTGACTGTTTTGTTTACACAGCCACCAAAAAGTCAACATCCCAGAATTTTTTTCCATGGATCAGTAACTACAAGTAACTTATGTTTTCCTTTAGTGGTTCCCTATCCAGCCTCTTCCTTGGAGTAAGTTTCTTACTTGTTGTAGGAGCACTTTGCGAACATTCCACCCGCTCCCAAGATGCATATCCTTCCTCTTGACAAGCATTGACTGGAGTTGAAGTTCAGCCTCCCCCATCTCTTTCAATTGGACAAGGGCTGCCATGCACTCCACTCTCCCCACAAGCTTCCTTTTTCCTTCCAACTTGTGTCTTGCTCTTCCAGCACCCACTACAAGAAATCCTGTTATCCATGACGAATTCTGGGCGACGATTTTACAAAACGTCATGAATTATATGTCATTCGTGACCATAATCAAGTTTTCGTCATGGATTGAATGAGTTGGGTACCCGGCCCAAAAGCTAATGCTATTTTATGACGGAACCCTTAAGATCGTCATAATATAATTTTCATGAAACGTTGTAAATTGGTTATAAAAATAATATTAATATATACGAAAATAATAATAAACCATGGTGAATGGCAAAAAAATGGTTGCCCACGTTATTGTATTTTTTCAAAAATGAGATATAATATAAACTTGAAAAACATGTGCAAAGGATGAGATTCGAACCCTAGACTTCACGTATGAGCTCCTCTCTACTTACTAGTGAGCTACGAACTCAGATTTGTATAACTAATAGGTTATATTTCTTTATACGTTAGTTATATGTATTTTCCCCATCCCTAACCCAGCTGCGCCTGTCGCCCTCGCTTGAGATTCAATCGGCTGCCGCATGAAAACCTAACCGCGCTGAGCCGCAGCCCGACTCCTACCCGGCCACCATTCGCCATTGCAACAGTGCATCCCCGCAGTCTATTGAATCACCACTGCCAACCGCATCTCCCCTGCCCTCCTTTGAATCACCATTGCTGTGGCAGTGCGGCAGGCATAAAACGGACCAAATTGAACTCCTGAAACCTCGACCGAGCATGATGTGGTTCCTGGTGGAGCTGAAAGCCGCGGCATCGTAGCGCAGCTGCCCATGATTGAGGTGCTTCGTCCAGTACACTTCCCTCACAGCTTGTGTTCGTGCTCATCTTCTCTGCCTGGGCGTTCTATTTCTCAACAAACAACAGCCGACGACCAAGGTATGCATTTTTCAATTTTCATTGACATTGCTCGGTGTACTTTGTTAATTGGTGCAGACTCGTAATGTTTTATGTAATGTTTGATTAGATGAATCGAAGTTGGTTGCATGGCAGACCTTTTTCCCCTGAACTCATGGAGGGTGTCAAAGAGTTTATGAACTTCATTGAAGGGAAATTCAGTAAAGATGATGAAGTTCTATGCCCATGTAGTAGATGCCTGAATCAAAAGTACCAACAACAGCAACTTGTGAGGAAGCACATAATGATGAATGGCATGGAAACTACATATACTCGTGGTTTCACCATGGAGAGAGCTTAGATCTAGATGTTATTGAGCTTGCTGATGATGTGCATGACAATGATGAGATGCATGTGGATGATAATTATACTTCGGAACGTTTTAATGAAATTTTAAGCGACCTACACACTGCCAGAGTACATGGTGAACAAGCAGATGAAAATGAAGATGGAAATGATGATGCAAGCCCTCATGAAAATGAGTCATTTATGGACAAAGTGATGAAAGAGGCACGACGTCAGATTCATCCCGGCAGCACAAAATTTTCAATGTTCTCTTTCATGGTAAGAATTCTTCACATGAATTCATTATATAGGATCAGCAATTCTGCATTTACCGCAATACTGAAGCTGTTGTGTGAAGGATTCCCTGATTCCACACTCCTAAAGTCATACCGTTAAGCAAAGAATCTGCTAAAGGATTTAGGTCTTGGTTATGAATTGATACATGTTTGCTTAAATAATTGTGTTCTATTTAGGAAGCACAAAGCCAAGCTTAATAATTGCTCAGTTTGTGGCGTCTCAAGATGGAAAGATCCTGAAAGACAGAAAATTCAACAATAAGTTTTGCAGCATTTTCCCTTGGTACCTAGGCTAAAGAGGATGTTTGTTTCCAAACAATCAGCAGAAGAGGCACAATGGCATATGATGAAGCGGAAGCACAATGACAGGGAAATGAGGCACCCAGCAGACGGTGAGGCATGGCAGGATTTGACAAATTATATCCAGATTTTGCAAAGGATGCTAGAAACCTTCGACTTGGCCTTGCTACTGATGGTTTTAATCCTTTTTCAGAGCCGAACTCAAGATACAGCATGTGGCCAATATTAGTTGCGCCATACAACCTTCTACCTTGGGCCTGCATGCAGGAATCAAATTTTATGATGGGTTTGCTTATTCCTGGACCTAAATACCCGGGAAGGATTTTGATGTATTTTTAGAGCCTCTTGTTGAAGATTTACTTGAACTTTGGATGGGTGTGCGTACTTATGATGCTCTTAGTGGTAAAATGTTTAATCTCCGAGCTGCAGTTTTGTGGTGCATTCATGACTATCCAGCTTTGAGTACTCTTTCAGGGCGTACCACAAAAGGTTATTTTGCATGTATCCATTGTGATAAGCACCCTCTTTCTTATGGGCTAAGGAGCAAAATATGTTATTTTGGGCACTTCCGTTCCTGCCGAGGGACCATCGTCTGAGGAGAAACAATGAATTTATTGGAGTTCATGAGTGCAGTGATCTACCGAGCAAATTTTCCAATGAAGAATTGTTGGCTGAACTGGAGAAGGTTAAAGATACTAGACCGGGTAAGCAACCAGTAACTGGGAAAAGGAAGCGCTCGAACATGGATGAGGATCATGTTCGCATTTGGAGCCGGAGGGTCAGTTTGTGGAACTTACCGTATTTGAAAATTTTGAAGTTGAGACATAATCTCAATGTTATGCATATTGAGAAAAACGTGTGCGAGAGCTTGATTGGGACAATTCTCAATATATCTGGGAAGACCAAAGACACAGTTAAAGCAAGGCTACATCTGAAAGATTTAAGAATTAAGAGGGAGCTGCAACTAACAAAGAATGGAGATTTGTATGGAATGCCTTATGCTCGAGACACCTTGTCCACAGAACAAAAGAAGGCATTTTGTGATTTTGTATGGGAGGTTAAGTTTCTAGATGGATTTAGTTCAAACATCACGAGATGTGTAAATGCTGAGGGAACCAAGGTACAAGGGCCAAAAACACATGATTATCATATTATTTTGCAAAGAGTGCTACCAGCTGCCATGAGAGGATTTTTGGACAGGGATATTTATGAAGCAATAGCAGAATTAGGAAAGTTTTTTAGACAATTGTGTAGCAGATCTCTTAACAAGGATGTATTGGCTTAAATGACAAAAGAGATCCCTGTAATTTTGGTTAAGCTTGAGAAAATCTTCCCACCTGCATTTTTTTATGTAATGGTGCACCTTGCTGTACATTTACCTGATGAGGCGTTGCTTCGAGGTCCGGTGCAATATGGTTGGATGTACCCAATTGAAAGGCGATTGTATACTTTGAAGCGATATGTGAGGAATAGTGCACGACCAGAAGGATCAATTCTTGAGGCATACATTGCTGATGAGTGCCTGACATTTTGCTCTAAATACATGGATGATGTTGAGACAAGATTTAATCGAAAGCCAAGAAATGTAGGTTTTTCAAATGATGAAGCCTACGGTGTTGATGTTTTTGGGCATGGAGTTAATTTTACTTTTGCACCAGAATTAGTATATGATCATATTGATATTGATCAAATGGTGTGGTATGTGCTAAACAACAGTAGCCAAGTTGAGGAATATGTAGAATATGTTCTAATTACTGTCCTCTAAACATTTATCAACTACCTTTGCATTGTGCACATGCTAACTCCCATTTTTTTTTGCAGAATGTTCAGAGATAAATTAGAGAGGGAAGGGGTGCCTAACATTGAAAGAACACTCCAGCAAGGATTTCAGACCTGGTTTAGGAATCATGTCAGTTTTTTGACAACTTTTCTAGCTGCGGATTCTTGGGTTCCATATATTTTTATTATCTCACATATTTTGTATTTGGCAGATCATGAAGTTGCGGTTTACACATAAAGAAGAGGTGGATGATGATATATTTTCTTTAGCATGTGGTCCTGATTTCAGAATCAGGAAATACGCTTCTTGCATAATGAATGGTGTGCGGTTCAACACTGTTGATCGTGAGAAGAATGAAACAACACAAAATAGTGGAGTTATGTCGCAAAGTATGCATAATGGTCAATGCATTGATTTTTATGGAATTTTGAAAGAAATATTTCAGTTAGAATATAACTGTGAAGATGAAGATGGGAGGTCAGTTATATTGTTCAAATGCGATTGGTTTAATCTTGACAGGAAGAGGACATGACTTAAAGATGATGGGTTTTTTAAAAGCATCAACATTGGAACTCTATGGTATAAGAATGATCCTTTCATTTTGGCCACCCAGGCTAGGAATGTCTTTTATTTGCCAGACATAGTTTGGGTAAAAACTGGCAAGTTGTTCACACTTTTGAGCACAGGCATCTCTATAATGTAAGTGAAATTGTGGCAGCTCCAGCATATCAAGAGGATGAGTGCTATGAAGAGGAGGGGGCGCCACAATCAGTTTCTGATGCTGTGTGTGAGCAGCCTTTAACTAAAGATGGTGAACAAGGCCATATTGTTGAAGCATCTGAAATTGCACGTTTGATGAAAGAAATGAATGAAACAGCTCATGACAGTGAAAGTGAAGATGAGGATGACACACTTTTGGAGTATATTAATGACGATGATGGAGATGATCTGAATGAAATCGACAGCGATGATGAATAACTGCAATCAATTAGTTGAAATGGCTGTTTGGGTGTGAAATTTTCTGCTCAGTTTATTCTGTTTTTTTTTCTGTTTATAAGGTGTGTTATGTAACTTGTGCCACTGGTTTTTTTTGTTCTAATCTCTGAAATGCCCAATTTGGGAGTAGCTTTATCATCTCTGTATAGCAGAAATTGATCTTTGCAGAGGCCTGCTATGCCAAAGAAACTCATCTCTGTATAGTTTATTAAAAAAGATTGATCTTTGCCCAAGCGATAGAGGCCTGCTATGTCAAGTTAACTCTTGTATAGCAGAAAAAAAAAGTTGGACTCAGCCCAAACGATGAAGTGGTGAGTCGTTCTAAGCCCTCTGTTAAGCAGATGAACAGAGCTACAAGTGTTAGGCCTTCCAGTTTTGCTGCAAGTTCGGATCGACTAGTCCAAATAATTTTTGGGAAGCCGATGTGGGACTAAGTCTCCTGCTCCTTACACGCGCACGCACTTCTGTTGTAGTGGGCTCAATCTTTGTTACGGCCAGCCCATGCTTGCGCGGTGCGTTCATGTCAGAAACGTATTTCAGAGATCCGCCTTCTACAGAGTGACTGATTGGATGGTCCCACATGTCAGCGTTGAACACAGGTCCAGTTCTTCCGTGGTTCTTGCGCTCCAGCCATATTTTATTTTTTTGATTCATATTTAACATTTCAATCGTGTATAGATTTCTCATATGTACTCCGATTTCGGTGATTCTTTTTTCTAAAATCTTTCAAAAATATAATATATCACTATGATGTAATTTTATCCTGATAATTCACTTTAATTGTGTACTTATAGAAACATTCATTAATAATCACTTTTAAATATTTTCTTCAACTTTTTGTAAATCTGAAACCAAACAGATTTCTCCCATAAATTTTCGTGTAAATGGATAACTCATAAATTCCTATGCATAAAAGTAGTGTGAGTTGAATTCACCCATAGTTAACTCTAAAGTTCATAACATATATGTTACATAGTCAATTCTAAACATGTATCCGTTGAAAAAATGTTCAAAAATTCGAAAAAAAAATCCCACAATATGGTGCTGACTTGTAACAACGACACAAACAAAATTAATTTTAAAAATGCATATAATCTAAGAGATATGAAAAAGATAAAAATTCACTTTCATTTGTCCTTTTTATATCTCTCAATATATGTTTATTTTTTGACTCAAATTTGTTGGATATATGTAACATAGCTGCACAATCCTACTATAAATTTTATGTAATTTTTCTAAAAAATTATGCATGAGGAACTACAAATAAATGAATTAACAATATGAGGACGTGTTCTTTATACTTTTCATTTCAACAGCTTTCTCTCATTTAGATGCTGTGATGTGAGGTTTAAATGTTTTCAAATTCACGTGTCCTGCAGTTCATTAGCGTATTTTAAAATTACTGATTTGGCGGCATCCGATGGCGCGCGAGTTGGAGGTTTCAAGTTTCAGCCCCGGGCAAAATATTTTCAATTGAATTGACCGAACTACCCGTATTGAAACTTCACCCTACCAACATATGGGGAGAATTAGATCTGTGCCACAGGTAAGCGTCGCCATCCAATATTTGCCATTAGTAAACAGAGCCACTCGCCAGTGCCACTGATTCACCTCTCCTCAACTCACATTTGCCACTACCCTTTTTTCTCTCTTTTTTTACTTTTTTTAATCCAAAAATCATACAATACATGACCATTATACCCCTGTCCTATATACTAGATCATATTTTTAGCAAATCAGCTCAGAAAATGTTGAAATATATGTTAAAAAATAGATTTTTCAATAAATCTGCCTAAAAAAATATGAATTTTTTTAAAATTCAAATTTGAAACAAAATTCATTTGTGATGCTTAGAAAATGATGTTAAAAAATATAATTTTCAACATAATTATATTTTAATTAAATATGCTCCAAAAATAAAGTTCAAACAGAATTCATCTGTGATGATTAAAAAATAAAAAAATTGCAGAAATTTCAAACATGTGCCCAACATCACAAATAAAATACATTTTGAAGGTCATCAACTGCATAGTCATCAATGACATCATCATGGATCATTCCAGAACCATCTTTCTCCATATTCATTTTAACTGCGACTTCCTCAGCCCTCAAACCTAATGAAACAAAGACATCTTGATCCTCCATGAAGATATCCTCATCTTCCATTAAAACAGGATCAACATTGTCCTTATTTTCCACACTATCTTCATCTGAATCTGATGCACTATCTTTCTCATTTGACAGGTTAGGATTTCTCCGAACCGACAATTTCTCTAACTTTTGGTCCAATATGATATTACACTTATATGCAGGTCTTAGTATAAACTCAACGACAAAAGAAACATCCTTACTATTCCAAAATTATGCAGGTCTTAGTGCACCCCTGTCCCCGACACACCGCTCGCCCGAGCTCGGCCGCCCGACCCGAGCAGCCCCGCCCCTGCCCCCGACAGGCCGACACCCCGCTCGCCCGAGCTCGGCCGCCCGACCCCGAGCAGCCCCGCCCCTGCCCCCGACACCCCGCTCGCCCCCGCCCCTGCTCGCGCCCACCCCCGCCCCTGCTCGCGCCCGCCCTAGCTCGCGCCGCCCCCGCTCGCGAAGCCCCCGCCCCTGCTCGCCCGCCCCCGCTCTCGCCCCTGCTTGCGCCGCTCGGGCCCGACGCTGCGCCCTAGCTCGCGCCGCCCCCGCTCGCGCCCGGCGCTGCGCCCTAGCTCGCGCCGCCCCGCTCGCGTCCGAGCGCGCCGGCGCCGCTTCCGCCCTAGCTCGCTCCGCCCTTGCCCTAGCTCGCTTGCGCCCTAGCTCGCGCCGCCTCCGCTCGCGCCCGGAGAAAAGTGAGGGTTAGGCTAGGTTTGGTTTGCGTGGAAGAAGTGAGGGGTACAATGGTCATCTATTCTATGATTTTTGGATTAAAAAAAGGTAAAAATAGAGAGAAAAAAGGATAGTGGCAAAAGCGAGTTGAGGAGAGGTGAACGAGTGACACTGACGAGTCGCTCTGTTCACTAATGTCAAATATTGAATGGCGACGCTTACCTGTGCCATACATCTAATTCTCCCCAACATATGAAGGGCAACGTGGTCATATCCAAGCCTCCCCACCTTCCCGCAGCACCAAATATCTATCTCACCATCCAGTTTCTTCCTCATAATTGCGCCTCCTGCTCCTGCCTCCTCTCGCCGCTTCCCTATTTCTTCGGTGAAACGGTACGTCACGGCCTGCAGCAAGCACCCTGCCCCCTCCTCACCTCCACGAGCACCTGTCCAGCGCGGGTGCTGCAAGAACCTCCTGATGCCGCCCAAGGTTTCAGCGAAGAAACAAGGAGGACGTCCCGTACCAGGTGCTCGTGCTCAGGCTGCTCAAGTCTTTTTTTTTTCCTGAAATGAATCCCCTTCGGTTTAGAGTTTGTTTGGTCTCTCTCTTTCTTTTCATTGCTCCGGTAGGGTGCATTGTACCAAGTGTGTGGGGCGTGATTACTTTGGTTTGCAAATTTTACAGATTAAAGTTGTGATTTGTCTGGTTTGGTTGCTCAATTTGCTGCCAGCAGTTAGCTGCTCTGATGTGCGATTTATGTCTTTGCTGCCATTCATTTGGGTTGTACATTGTACGTAGCTGCTCTGATGTGTTGATAAGTGATGCTTCAATGTGTTCTTAAGTCAGTTCTGTAATAGAAATTGGTGTGAAATACTTAGTTTTACTGCTCTTATACAGTTTTCTTCTGAAATATTCAGTTTGAATAGATTGTCTGGTGAAATACGTGCATAATTCGTCATGGTTCTAAGTTCAGTAGCTATTGGTTTCAGTTACCTGATTCTTCTGCTATAATATTATACTTAAACTTTTTAATTTCTCATCTTAGCAGGGACACTTCATCCATACGATGTGCAGCACCTGAAACAATGTATGAGCAACAGTGCAAAGCTGAAACAACTTGGGATTCCTGAATTAGTCAGCATGTTACAAACGAAACCTGACAAGAGGGCAAATCAGAAAACTAGTGACGGCTCTGATAATTTGTTTGATGATGACATTGCTAGGGTGCTGACTTCTTGATCTTTTAGTCATAACCTTGTTCATTTGCTAAAGAAATATATATGTCCACATTATTAATTGATAGAAGCTTTGGTTTCAAGCAGGGCTCAAAGAACTCTAAGAAGACCTGCATGAAAAGTAACAAGAGAACAACTCACATGCCTCCTGATTCAATGAAGCCTCGGTGTAAGCGAGTTTTTGCCGAGCCAGAAACAAAAATAACTAGAAGGTCACAAAAAAACATTGTTGAGTCTAATTCAAGTCTGACACCAACACCAAGCAACATATAATGAAGGTTAGTTTTATTAACTTTGTTTTTGCTGCCATTCTATTAAGGTTAAATGCATGGTTAATATAGAATTATTGGCTCCCATTTACTGCAGCTGATGGCCCTGACCTGGTTGATGACGACACCAATATGGGGAATGGAGATGATGCCATTACCCAGCCTCATGGGCACAATCAGATGGCAAATTGTTTTTTTTTTACCGTGTTTTAAAGCCCAATTGCTCGTTTGACCCTATGTTTTCAACTTTGCCAATTTGACCCTATTTTGAAACTCTTTGGTGAAAAAGTGACCCCAACAGGATTCTTACCGTTTGACCCTGTTGGGGGTCACTTTTTCACCAAATTGTTTCAAAACAAAGTTAAATTGACAAACTTGAAAAAGTGAGGTCAAACAGGGTGAAAATGGCGGTTGCCCCTTTTTTATTTGTTGTCATTTAAGACAACCATTTGCACTAACCAACAACTAACTTATTTGGTCTGAACGACAGTAGAAGAAAAAAAATAGAGTAGTGTACAATAGCACAAAAATGTCTTAAAGGAACAGTTTACTGACCTATGAGGCATGTTGTTAAACCTAATAAAAGTGTTGTCAGCCGCTATGCCCAGCTCTTTACAGAAATCAGTGGCAGCTTGACACAACCAATGTCTGTTGAATTCTTTTTCGTGACACATTTTTAGAGCAAGTCTTCTATCCTCATATAATAGATCAAAGAAGTCAACTTATAGACAATGTCCAATAGAATCAGAATTTGGAACGTACCTGAAAATAAACATCATTTAGCAAGGAGAAACAATATGCACTTTATTAAGCATATGCAGAAAATCCACAACAGCACTCACTTATGTAAGATTTCAAGCATCTTCTTTTTACAGTTCTCCACTGCCAAGGAGGCCGAACTGCCAATCTTGCAGTAGATGCAAATGATGGTCGGGTGGTCATCGACGCAGGAGGTGGGACGATCGGAGGACTGGGAACAGACCTAGACCGTAAGCATGTCTCATGACCAATTGAAGAATGTTCTTTGTTAGAAACATGAGACCTTGTTCTTGAGCCAATGTCACCATCAGTGG
Organism: Oropetium thomaeum; assembly: GCA_001182835.1. Taxonomy (NCBI): domain Eukaryota; kingdom Viridiplantae; phylum Streptophyta; class Magnoliopsida; order Poales; family Poaceae; genus Oropetium; species Oropetium thomaeum. The sequence continues at coordinate 793,821 of LFJQ01000018.1, read as the reverse complement.
AAGTAGAAGACTGTCCTATAGGAGTCTAAACACAAGATGAATCATGGGGGTTATCAATTTGGTGGCCAAAAAGGCTCCTACCGAGCGCATTGTGCCCAACAGTTGTATCAGACTTCTTCTATTCGAACTAGCAGTATATGCCCAGCCCTCCCATCCAGCACCAGACTTCTACTATTCGAACCAGCAATATATGCCCAGACTTCTACCGAGGGCATTGTGCTGGATGGGAGGGCTAGGCATATACTGCTGGTTCGAATAGTAGAAGTCTAGTGCTGGATGGGAGGGCTGCGCATATACTGCTAGTTCGAATAGCAGAAGTCCGGTACAACTGTTGGGCACAATGCCCTCGGTAGGAGCCTTTTTGGTCACCAAATTGATAACCCCCATGATTCATCTTGTGTTTAGACTCCTATAGGACAGTCTTCTACTTCCACTGATGGTGACATTGGCTCAAGAACAAGGTCTCATGTTTCTAACAAAGAACATTTTTCAATTGGTCATGAGACATGCTTACGGTCTAGGTCTGTTCCCAGTCCTCCGATCGTCACACCTCCTGCATCGATGACCACCTGACTATCATTTGCATCTACTGCAAGATATGGCAGTTCGACCTCCTTGGAAGTGGAGAATTGTAAAAAGAAGATGATTGAAATCTTACGTAAGTGAGTGCTGTTGTGGATTTTCTGCATATGCTTAATAAAGTGCATATTGTTTCTCTTTGTTAAATGATGTTTATTTTCAAGTAAGTTCCAAATTCTGATTCTATTGGACATTGTGTATAAGTTGACTTCTTTGATCTATTATATGAGGATAGAAGACTTGCTCTAAAAATGTGTCACGAAAAAGAATTCAACAGACATTGGTTGTGTCAAGCTGCCATTGATTTCTGTAAAGAGCTGGGCATAGCGGCTGACAACACTTTTATTAGGTTTAACAACATGCCTCATAGGTCAGTAAACTGTTCCTTTAAGACATTTTTGTGCTATTGTACACTACTCTTTTTTTTTTCTTCTACTGTCGTTCAGACCAAATAAGTTAGTTGTTGGTTAGTGCAAATGGTTGTCTTAAATGACAACAAATAAAAAAGGGGCAACTGCCATTTTCACCCTGTTTGACCTCACTTTTTCAAGTTTGTCAATTTAACTTTGTTTTAAAACAATTTGGTGAAAAAGTGACCCCCAACAGGGTCAAACGGTAAGAATCCTGTTGGGGTCACTTTTTCACCAAAGAGTTTTAAAATAGGGTCAGATTGGCAAAGTTGAAAACATAGGGTCAAACGAGCAATTGGGCTTTAAAACACGGTAAAAAAAAACAATTTGCCCAATAAAAAATTGAGGAAGTACATGTTTACTGAGTTCATAAAGCAAAATATATTCACTTTGCAGGATTTACCGAGCAAAGGATCTTCTAGGCTCATGCTCATGGACGCCAGAATCCCCTTCTTCACTTTTCCGTCTTGTACCAAAAAAATTAGTCTTTGCCAGAATTGCCTGATCAAGTATGTAGCTACTGCTCATGGACGAGAGTTAATTAAAATTATTTTGTGGGACACATTGGATTTTCTTCTTAGTGGTGAGGCCTGGGAGGAATCAGTCAATATACATGATCCTTTGTTTCTGCAAATGAATGAAGATTCAATAGATTTGAAGTTCATAGTAGGTAAAAGACCTTCCACCAGGAAGAAGGGAAAAGATGATTCTGGCAAGAAGGATGATTCTAAAAGGAAGGGAATCAAAGTTCTGTAGGAAATCTGGACAGCTGTTGAGCCATACTACCATATTGGCAGAACTAAAATAGTTCCTTTATACTTCAGCCAACTGAAAATGGATGTGACAACAGCTACAGATTTGTCCGAAGAATTTATGTTTGGTTTGTGCTACCATGCAACTCTTGCTTCCTCCGTTGCTCGAAAACTTCTTGTTGGCGGGCTGCATCAAGTAAGAAGAGATTTCAGGATGGAGAAATGGGACAAGTTTACATGTTCTAAAGAAGAGCCCTTTGCAACCGATTGGCGTGTGAATGCTGGGCTTAGTGATATCTTGGTGTCACTCGTTGGGCACAATTTCAAGGCGGTATCGGAGGAGAAGAGTTACAAGGAAAATGTTGCTGCTGCCTTAGTGAAACATTCTGAGGAAGGAAAGGAGGGCCAGCAAATCTCAGAGAATATTCAAAACAGTGCTGAGGGAAAAGGGAAGGCTACTTTTGGGGATGGTGAGGGAGGAGGCGATGAAGGAAAACAAGCATCCAAAAAAAGAACTAAGTATACAAATACAAACTGGTCCTTTTTAGCATTTCTGAGGAATGATAATGAGCATCTGCCTGAGCATGCTATAATTGAAGATCCCGATGAAGCAGAAATATATATGTCTGCATCATTTGAAAACTTCCTCCCTGACTTGATAAAAAGGTTACTTAACATAGGCAAAATGAGTGGGATGTAAGTAACCTTCTACCCCTTTGTTTTTTTCCTTTTTGTTTCTCTTTTCCCCCTCTTGTTTGCAGTCCCTGTTAGCTGTCTTACAAGCACAGCTACGTGTACACACACCAGTTGGGGTTGGGGATGGGGTTATCTTCTTGATACCAGAGTCTACATTAATCGATATCTTCTTCCCTAGAGTCTTCTGTTTCCTCAGGTGTTGGTACAGGATCTGTGCAGACAATCAGATCCACAACGGGTACATTGTGGAAGATTTTCATTTCTTGTACCTTTATGGAACTTTTGGAGATCACCTTCCAGTTGGTCACCAATTTGAAGATCGACCACCAAACCTACTTCAAGTGCTCCAAGCAAAACCTGAAAACACATACTGGGCCTGATCGGCTGTGCTTTTTTAGCTACTGCTGCTGCTGCTGTTGATAATGCTTCAGTTTTGTCCTTACGGCTGCTGCAATACAGCCAGCACAGCCGGCTGAACCAGGCAGCCAATCAGAGCTATTGTTGCCCCATTTCCATAACCCCGAAAACAGTTGTACAGTCTTTTTTTTCGAATCAGATTACTCACCTTCAACTCCAAAACGTAATCAAAGTCTACACTGGATCCAAACATAAGGATGTTGAAAAGGCTTAATTAGTTTCAGATTTCCATAACTAGTTTTTTGTGTTAATAATCTGTTTGATTTCAGGTTCAGAAGTACCTGGTCTGCCTATAAGGCTTGTGTGCGTTGTGACATTCAGGAACCTCCAAATATTTGAAGGATGGAATGGTCTGTGAGTTTTAATTATAGCTTGTTATCTTTTGCTTTCATTATAGTTCATTCTCCTGTCAAGGTGCACTAGAGAGGCGACTAGGGATGCAGCCGATCGGGTTCAGTTTGGTTGGAGCAAATACCTGCCTGCGATTGGGAAAAACATTTGAAAAACAACTTTAGCTTGTATGCTGTCTTTCAATTGGGAAAACCATTTGAAAAGTGTGGAAACTATCTCAAAGTTTCTTCTTTTTTTTTTTTTTTTTGGGGGGGGGGGGGGGGGGGGGGGTAAACATCAATTTGCTGTGACTCGTTAAATTAGGGTGGTGGCTGTCATCTTTGCTAAATTAGAACCTTTCAGGACGGGAAGCAAGTATTTGTTTTCCCTCTCTGCCCTAGTGTGAGCTGTCTGGAATAGAGACCGAGTGCGAGACATACTGCAAACTAGAATGTCGGTGGTGATCTAATACCTAGATTCTATATAAATTTATAGGGTTGATTTATGTTTCGCTCTGAAAATTACAGTGTATATTATTGCCTGGTCATGCACCTAATATTGGGGTGAACCGCTGCAACACTCAGGAAATGGAGGAGCATGCACAAGCTGGAGATTGTCACCTTTTTGGATGCATAAATGGACGCATTTTTTCCATTCCTGTCTGCGCCTGATGGCGATGTAATGCCTACTCACTAGTACTTTGCACATTCTGGTTTCGAGGAATGAAACTAGGGGAGACCATTCATCTAAAGAATTGCAATGTATACTCATTCCATGTTTTTTGCTCTGATTGAATGAGACTAGTTAAGGGGGTGCACAAATTCCAAATAGGCTTATTACATAACAACGTGTCAATTGTTTTTCCTTAAACATATGCTGGTTCTGGTGTTTGTTAACCCATGTTCCAAGAATTTACTCTGAGAAGTTGACTGTTGTTTGTTTTTGTCACTTTTAGGAACAATCTATTGAAACTTCTCTCCTGCCAGCTTTCGGCCAAACGGGCCTCTCCCGTGTCCTCGTAAGACACGGGAAGTAATCGTGGCCGTTTGCGTATTACGCGATTCGCACCGTCCTATCGCAAAAACACGCATCGCCTTCACCGCTCCCGTTAAAAATTATCTACCGGGGACCCCGTCTGTCCTCGTCTCGCCTTCCTCTTCCTTCCTTTTGGAGCTCACCCAGTCACCCGCCGTCGCCCCCTCCTCCTGCAGAGAGGCCGGAGCCCTAATCCATCGCCGTTGCTAGCGCGGAGGAGGAGGCCATGGCGAGGTGTTGGCCGGCGGCGCTGCGGTTACTGGCCCTGGCGGCGGTCCTCGCGGCCGCGTGGCGGGCGGAGGCGCTGTCGGTGACGGTGACCGACACCGAGTGCATCCACGAGTTCGTGCCCTACGAGGGCGACACCGTGTCGGGGAATTTCGTCGTCGTCGACCACGACATCTTCTGGAACTCCGACCACCCCGGGATCGACCTCGAGGTAAGCGCCACCGGCCCGATCCGCGCCGCCTTATCTCGCGCTCTTCCTCCGCGTGGTTGGTTTGAACTATGGAGGGATCGTGATTCGGATGGGTTTATGGGTTGTTTTTGGTAGCGATCTGGAGGGTCGAATTGGGGATCGAGCGGGTTCCTCCTGACTCCAGCGGATCCGGTCGCACGATCTGTGCTCTGTTTGTACTGAATATTCAAATTCAACCAGTTTGATGACCTCGATGAGTAGTTATAGGCTCTGATTTAGTTTATACTTCGAAATAATTAGGAGCTCAGCAATAATTTGGTACAATGTTTAGAACCTTATTAAGAAGTTTCCAGTGAATTTTGATTCGGTGCATGTTGTCTGGTATGTGCTCGTTGCATGAATCCTTCAGACGGGCTCATTGTGTAATGATTCCCTTGCTTCGCTCACGTCCTAAAGGATCACTTTTGAGTTCTTCATTTGAAAGCAACGTCTGTACTGCATCTTTCTCTTATACTGTTACGTATGTTTCACTGTGATATACTGACCCTTGGTATAGACGTGTTTGTGTGGTTTCCTCTTGCAACTTTTTAACTTATTTAGGAATACCCGTTGTTTGATGTAACAAAATTTTGAGGCAGGTGGAAGTTTGAAAGCTAGGTTGAATTGGTGACTTGGTGTATAGCATTGGACCGGTAAAGTAGTCGTCCATTTAATTAGTTTATTTATACGAAAGTAGAGACCCAGTTGCTGACCTTTAATCTCAATGCTTACTTCACATATAAAACAAAAATTTCAAGGCCAAAAGATATTTTCATGTCTCGCTTAACTGTATAGCAATTCTGCTGGATTATTTATCTTGTGTCACTGAAACAAATTTGTGTTTCTAACTTTTATTGTTTTACTGAGTGGTGCTCATATGTTATATCTTTCACCCATACGAAAACCTCGGTCTTGCCCAGTCAATAACCCACTACCAGATGCCCATTATTCCTAGATATGGTATAACTACTGCTAGTTGATTGGTATTACTGAATTACTTAGTTGTGCCATACTGTTGATCAAGGAGGCACTATGTTGGCTATGCTATATTGATCAATTGCTCTTATAAATGCAGGTAACTTCTCCAGGTGGCAACGTCGCACATTCCATGAAGGGGAAATCTGGCGGTAAATTCGAGTTTAAGGCCCCAAGGGGTGGAATGTACAAGTTTTGTTTCCATAATCCCTATGGAGCTCCTGAAACTGTTTCGTTTTATATTCATGTTGGCCACATTCCCAATGAGCACAATCTGGCAAAAGATGGTTAGTGTACTGCCTATGTATCTTAAGTTAATTACTTCCTGCTTACTTTCTAAAAAGGCAACTGGTTTACAAGTTAAAATGTTGGTCAACAACCAATCCTGTTAGGTTATGTGACCTTATGTTTATGATTCAGAAAATATTCGTTCCAGCCCTAGTTTAGCATATTAAGTGGAGAAATGACACATATTATCCATGTTTATTTATGCAGAGCACTTGGACCCTATCAATGTGAAAATCGCGGAGCTGAAGGAAGCACTTGAATCTGTAACTAACGAGCAAAAATACCTAAAAGCTAGGGAGGCTCGTCACCGACACAGTAAGCCTAATGAACCTTCTTTGCAAGTCAGCACCGTACATTTTAGCATCTCCTAAGTGTTATCGATGACAATGTCTGCCCAAAAGACTTGACCCCCCAAGCCTTGAACCATTATCTGTGGCATCCTTGCTTATTCTCGTCCAGTACTGGGCTATGAAATTCTGTTAATTTCTTATTTGGAGCTTGTTCCATGCAATAAGAAATAAAACGAAAAAAAAAAGAACAGAAGTATCAACAAAGTTAGAGCATATGACTATCTGTGACGAGATCTGAAGCTTTCCTCCATCCAATGCTTCATTGTTGAAAGTTGGCATCTATATTTATTATGGGTGTTGCTTGGGGACAATACCCAATATTTAGCCTGTATTTTTCTTTTCTCCCTTGTATATTATAAGGAAAAGCAAAAGTATGGCAAACATGCAGAAATTGATTTCCTACTATTTGATTAACTTAGAAGTGTATATTCCCAGTCAGTCTTTTGTTCATTTGATTTCACTTGTTATTTTATTACTAGATTTTATGATGACTGGGAGCTAATTTTTTAAATTGACTGAATCCAGCAAATGAGAGCACCAGAAAGCGTCTCATGTTCTATACCATTGTGGAGTACCTAGCTTTCATGGCGGCTAGCGCATTGCAAGTCCTCTACATCCGCCGCTTATTCAGCAAAAACGTGGCATACAACAGAGTGTAGGATTCTCCTCTACTCCAATGGCGTTGGTGGAAGCAGCACATGGATGGAACTGCAAATGTTTTCTGCTAATTTGACAAATTGTAGCTCTCCCCTCCTGTTTTCTTCTTTTTATTAGTTTATAAGCAACAATTTTCATTTTCCGGGTCTGAACTGTATTTGTTGCTGAACATAGATGCATAATTAATCGTCAGAGGATTGTCACAGAAGCAAGATCTAATGATTGTTGTTGTTCTACGTGATCTATGATAACTGAATTGGGGTCCTATGTCATGTGTCAAATACATAGCGGTAAAGAAGTAGAATGTGTCCAGCACTGATGCTGCGTTAGTGTATAATTCACCTGTACGTAAAGTTAAAACTAACACATTTTCCACAAGGTGAAGTTTTGATGCAAAGTTGATCGTAGCTGACTAGCTGCATGTCTGAGAATATCAAGGAAATCCATTGGAGTGAACGATGTAACCAATAAAGTTTACATTAAACTACATGAGCATTTTGTTCGGTGTACATCAGAGTATTTTGGCATCAGAGCTCAAATGGACATGGAATGATGGAAAAACATCATTCATTACATGGTGCTACACATTTTGAACTGGATGGTATTCATTCGGTCAAAATAAAACTGCAGACCTATGTTTGATCATATTGCTGTCGTTTGATTACACTCTTGGCCACTGTGGGCTAACTACCTGCACGATGAATGAACAAATAAGCAACAATGAGGTATTGCATCATTTACGTAAGCATGTACACGTTGACAATATTGTTACAAACCTCTAATGTGCTGAAAACTAATTGCATCCGACTAGCAACTACTGATGGTTCCTCCGAACTTCCTGTGACAGCCATCTGTTCCAGCTGCAAGGTTTTCACAGGTAACCTGCAGCATCAGTTGAAGCATTATGTTGCAGATTCTAGGAATGAAGGACACGGTATTGCTAACAGTCTACTCTTACCATGCCATTCCTTTGACATAGTAAGCATTTGAAATAAGTGCACAAAACCCTTTCCACTGATGCAAGATGTCAGCTGACACCGGTGGGGCTGGAGACCATCTGATGACTGTTGGTTGTGGTGTGCACAGGATTGTGATGAATACTATACTCAGCCACAAAATGCATTCACGAACCTATGTAAAGAAAATAAAATGTGTTACTGAGGCAGACGACAAAATTACAAAATGCCTTGTGGAAGACAAATATGTTAGTACATGATAACCTTGTTCTCTAGTGGACTATATGATACCTTGGCAATGAGAATTAGTGGACTTCATCTATCAACTTGAAAAGGTTAGGAAAAAAAATAAAGATAGTGTGTGAAGAGTTTTAAAGAAAACTTTGTTAAAATTGTTGTCTTGATTATAAAGGATGCAGCTTAAATATAAGACAATACATCATAAAAAACAGTAGCAGTGAGCATTGTAATTCACATATTATAGTATGCATACTGACCTCAAAGGAATGGATCTTGAACTTCAAGCTGGTTCCTCCTCCATAGGATCCTAGACCTTCGATCTCAACACCAGAATCTTTAATATCCATAAGTTCCTTTCTAAGCCCCTCATCTGTACATCCTAGAGCATATGCTTGCACTCCAGCACTGATAAACTCCTGGTATCAATGACAGATAGAATTAGTAAGTACAAAACTCGTTTCAACCATGGAAGAAATTTTCAACATGAAAATATACCTTTAGGTTATCTCCACCTCCTCGATCAATGACATTCTTATACCGCTTGAATAAACTGATTGCTATGTTACGTGATGAGCGGAAGTCATCATCCATGGAAGCATTAGCATGGAATCGATGCTACATACAACACGATGCTTTAGAGGAACAGTAGCAATCAATATCGTCAAATTAATTGAAAGTCTTGGGGAGGAATACCAGCCAGTGCTTTGTAGTTCTTTCATTCAAGCTTTTACATAGATGATGGCTCGCTCTTGTAAAGCTAACTTTGTTGTTATGTACGTGCTGCTTCTGTGCATGCTGTCCTTCCACTGAATTATAAACTGCACTGCATCCTGATTTACTAAGTGAAACAGGGACACTCCTTTGGGACAGTTTTGGATCCCCACAAGAACCAGGCCACACAAAAGAAAGAGTTCTATTTAATATCGTCATGACTGAGTGTTCATCAGACTGCAAGATGTTTGCACATTTCTCCAGAAACAGAAGAAAACTTCAGAAGTGGCAGGCAGCTCAACCTACGACAGAGCAACACTTGAGAAATGGAGTCAGTGAATGATTAAGGGCAATGAACAACACAAATTTTGCATTCTACCATTCTCATATTTATGCTGAAATATGAATAGTCACCAGATAGTTGCCAAGTCTATAGTCACATATGAAGTAGGTTCACGTTAGGACATAGTAATTGGTAACAAATTGAACTAATTTCTTCAACAATTCACAACAGGAGTAAATGGATACTAAATTTTCACATATCTGTTAGTTAATTTTCTATAAAAAAAATATCGGATAGAGAAAAAAAAGACCTTGCAGCAGATTTCACTGATCAAGTTACTGTCATGTCCACTTATATTTTCAAAACAGACTTCTTACATACTAGTACATGCTAGAAGATAGATGCCTTAAACAATCTACCAAAATGCAGAAATAGCTATTCCGATCATTCATTTATTCAACTTTACACGCTTCAAGTCAATTAACCATCATTTTACTGCAGATTTCATCCTGAACAATCGCACATGGGAAAAATTCCCTTCTTCAGACACGGCAAAAAATTGGATTCTAGCTCACGAATCTAACCCAAACAGGCAACGACGCCCCTCTACTCCGCAGACCAGTACCAGATCCAAACAGGAGCAGCAAATCGAGAAAGGAGCAATCAGTACCTTGCGCGGCCGGAAGCTGGCGGAATCCACAAGAAGACGGGAGGGAGGAGGGAAAGGTAGATACGTGGAAATATAAGATATTTGTAGGTGTTAAGTGGCTAACAAGTGAGTACGAGGAAATTCGAGGACCACAATAAAAAACTACTGGCAGTCCGAGCGGCGATGACGCTAGAGGCCCTCGGCCAGTCGCTCCCAGTGAATCTTCTGGGTTGGAGCCCGGCCCATGTGCAAGCAAACTTTCTGTAGTTTTGGTTGCTGGGCCTTTGGCGGGCGGAAAGGCGACGCGGGCAGGCGGCCTCGGCCCGCGAGTAGAGGATTTGGACTGACGGATCATCAGTACGGAACTGATTCCGTACTAGGCTAACTATTTCGGACTGGTTCACCTTTGAGATTTTTCCTTTTTTTTTTTTGTTTTGAACTGACTTTTGCAGAATAAGCTACCGAATTCACGGAGCGTCTAAAGCTTTTTCTGCATTATTCAAACCGTATCGATTATTGACCCAATTTCTTCTGGACACACGCGGGTGCAGCGCAAGAAGCCTCTTCTTATTGCTAAAACCATACTATCCCTACAAGAAGGAAAAATCCACGCGGTCACTATCATGCTCATGTCAAACATGACGAGGGGCCGCTCAACACATGGAATGGAAGCACCATTGACCAAGACCAAGCTTTAGATTTTTCGGGTCCAGATAATCAAACACTCCATGACGCAAAGGCTGGTTTAAATCCCTTTGCACTTTAATTTGCAGGTGATGTGTGGGTGGGGCAAATCATACATACACTTCCTCCACTACTCCTACTCTCCTCCCCTCCGTGTCATGATTGGATTCGACTGTATGTATATGTCCTTCCTGCAAATACCGCTTGCCTTCTCAAATACTCTCTCCCGGCCTGGATTATTTGATTTTTTTTTTAAAAAAAAAGAGGAGGCAGGTATACAATTTTTTAATACTCTATTATATTATTAATAATTAGCAGTGTGACTATTATTTTAATAAAAATATGACCAAAAGTGGGATGATATTTCTGATTAGACCAGAGGCATCCATCTGCTAGACGCGAGGTGCATTTCACCGGATTCGGAGCGGATCATTAATCATTTTCCAACAACAACACTTGTTTGAACGGCCCCAAAAGCAAAAAAGATCTCTACTAGAACGGGGCCGGCCGACGTGTCAGCCCGCGGGTCGGGTCGAGTGCTCTCCTCCCGTATTTGTCCATCAACTGATGATCACATGCCGAAAATGGCGCCAGCAATCAAGCTAAAAAAATCCCCCAATTTACTGCCAATGGTCAGGTGTTCTAGATTTTACTACACCAGACAAAAATCGAGAGGAGCGATAGATGTTTAGAAGATAAATACAGTACATATTTCTAGAGTGTCAGTGGGGAAAAAAACTGTAAATTTTAAATGAGCGTTCCAGCCACTTGCGTTGAGTGGCCAGAAGGCACAAACGGAGATGGACAAACGGCCTTTAACGTGTTTGTGTAAAAATAGAGATCAAATTAAATGTAGCAACACCGAACACATTACAGAGAGAGAGAGAGAGAGAGAGTATATCGTTGTGTTTTTGGCAATGCCATGGGGGTCCACCAAGCTTTTAGATCGAGAATGAAGGGGACCTGCCAAGATTAGCATTTCATCTTCTCCAGCTTATAAAGAAACGCACCGTCATGTTCTCTAAATTTAATTTTGCTAACGAAAAACAAATACTATATGTTTTGTTAATTGTCTGCGCCCTGCATTGACTATATGTTTGGAAGAAGCGACGAAGCACTGACGGAAAAAGACGACAAATCAAGTTACGAATGCCTTGTTTAACTACCCTGTGTTACTTTTACTTAGTTAAACTTTCGGAGTTGATCTCGTGACGACTCGAGCAGGAACTAGTCTCCCCAGAGCTAGATTGAGCTGTTTTCGCATGACGGCGCTAGCGTGCACCATTTGACAGCTTCTTTAAAAACGTAGTATTTCCACAAAATCAGTTGTTTCAAGAATGAGTTTATTTTATTAAAAAACTATAAGATTTTTTTTTTAAAAAAAAAATCCCACAATCTAAAGAACACATGATATTTGGAACCCATGAAGGCATCAAGCACAAAAGCGGCCATGGGCTCGAACGGCCATTTAACGTGTCCGCCTAAAAATAGAAATCAAAATCCAGTTACTAAGTAGTAGTAGATCTCTCCTGGTGCCAACACATTCCTAAATCCTAATGCGAGAGATGTCGATTTGAAACAGGGCCGGGTCCCACAAAAATTTCTGGTTTAGTACGGTACAGTCTTTGGGATCCAAGGAAACCACGTTGTCCCAACTTGTAAAGCAACTCTTTCCTGTCTCGTATAAACCGTCGTGTTCTTCGGAAAAGTCCTTTTTGCCGCTCCAAACAATCTGTTTCTATACGAGTATAATTAATATATATTTTTTGTCTTTCTAATACATCCTTATCTCCATCCCTTTTTTTTCGTTTTTTACGCATTTACTTTATTTATTTTTTCTTAATTTTTATATCCGAAGCTAAATGAACAAATAAATTATGACAGAGAGAGTACATAGATAGAGTACGTTTATATGGTCATTGCAAGCAGCATACTGCACGGTTTTGCACTGACTAAAATTTCTGGAGAAGCCAAGCAAGCTATTGATAGGCGGGCGTAATAACGATTGTGCATTGTCTAACTACCCAATTTGAAAGTGGCCTAGAGGGGGGGTGAATAGGCCAACTTAAAAATCCTGCAAATTAAGTCTCGAAATTTGTTAAATTACCGGACCCTCCGGTACCGTACCGGAACCTCCGGTACCGGAAACTCCGGTTACTTACCGGACACTCCGGTCAGGAAACGATTTCGCCAATAGTTTAAAAGCTGAGCAGAATATCAGAAATCTACTTGAATAGAAAGCTTTATAAAGAGCTTAAGAACAGCGCAGAAGTATGGATCTAAGCTAGAACCTAGTACACAAGTAGATCGATGCGGAAATGTAAATGGCCAATATAAGTGTGAGAAAACTTATGTGAATAAAGAGGTACACGAAGACAGGTGATTTTTCTTCCGAAGTTCAAGCTCACAAAGAACTTTACGTCTCCGTTGAGAGGTCCACAAAGGACCGGGTCTCTTTCAACCCTTTATCTCGCTCAAACGACCACGAAGATCGAGTTTGAGTTGCTCCACTAGATTTTCCCTTGCGGGAGGGGTAATACAAACTTCCCGGGGCTTCTCACACGAGTTGAGAGCTCCACGGGGACGCCTAGTCGTCTAGGAGCAAAAGCCCCAAGAGTAACAAATGCAACTTCAAGCTTAGTGCCTCACAAATGCTCAAAAGAGTGGAATGGAGAGGCTCAAGGTGTTGCTAGCTCGATTTCACTCAATCCCTAGCTTAATCTTGCTTGTGGAAGACTTGGGGGAGTGAGGAATGGAGTTTTTGACTCAAGAGAGTGTTTTCAGCTGTTTTTAGGCGTAAGGGGACCGTTGGAGACGAAGGGGTATTTATACCCAAAGTCCCCCAAGGGAGCCGTTGCTGACTGGGTCGAGGGTCACCGGACTGTCCGGTGACGGACAGGACCCTCCGATGACACCTTCTCTGGAACGGTTCTTTTGCTGGGAAAAGCCCATCGGACCATCCGGTACCAGACCGGAATGTCCGATGACATCCTCTCTGGAATCCCCTTTTTAAAGGCCACCGGACACTCCGGTCCGTGACCGGACCGTCCGATGAGCACCTCTCTGGACTGAAATAAACTGAGCAGAGATTGAGCATTTTTGCGACACTTCCACTTGATTTTGCATCCCTCTTGATAGTACGACACTCCTATAAAGAAAAGAACCAAAACACAAGACTAGATAAACCTTTCAAGTATCATCTTTTTGTTCTTTTCTCCCTTTTTGAAAGTTAGAGGCCTCTTGAGATGATCATATTATTTTTCTCCTTTTTGTGATCCTTTTTCTGCACATCATCTTGTAGAGATCATTAGCTCTTTAATTTTGTTGTCATTTTTCACCAAAACCCACTAAGGGCCTAGATGCACTTTCACAATTGTATTTTCTTATTATTACGTTAAAAATAATTATAATTCAAATAAAATTAAAGTTATTATTATCCTAAATCGACAGATTCTGAAAAATGTGGCCAAAGGCCAATGTCCAATGGTGGTGACCGAGTTGGGCAGCATTTCTCTCTCTGTGTCTCTCTGACTCAGAGAGGGTGGAGCAGAGCTAAGCGCTGCTTATATCCCATCCATATTTTTGCCAAAAAATGTGCTTCAAGTTATCAGAACAAGGACAGCCGGGTCTTGTTGAATGTCTTTTGTATGTGCTGAAACCATCACTTGCAATTGAGCAAAACTACTAGTACTGTATATAGTAGATGGATCACTTGCATTGACCGAGACCACTCGTTTGTTAAAACTATACTCATATGAAAGAAAAACTAATTTTGACCAACTTGCACGCACGCATGCTTTAATTCAATTCAGGCCACGCCACGACCTGTTCTTCCCGGAGTCAGGAGAAGCCGCTATTTATTTTCTTTATACATAACATAATACAGTACTACAGCTCGATCGGAACGGTGGAACATGCATGTCATGCGCGCGAGCGCGGCGAGAGAGATTTGAGAACCGGTCCGCGTGCATGCACGTATCGTCGTACGAAAAGCTATCGTGTCAGGTTATCCTTTCCTTTTATTTTTTTTTTCTACTAGTAGTATAGACTTGTATGCGCTGTACTGTAAGTAATTAACCATCAACTAGCCGAAAAGATACTAATAAATCTATAGGATAAGGAAGAAGCCTGTTGCTTGATTACGTCGTCGACCCCCCAAGCGACAGAGTCAACAAACAGTTCACGGGGGGATCGGAGGCTAGCTGCTCCGTCAGTTCGTCCCTCTAGCTCCCTGCTCGGTTTGGATTCAGAAGATGGCCGTCGTATGTCGCGATCGGTGCATCGCCTTTACACGCTCCATCTACGTACGGGATGCATCTCATAGTGCAGTGCATGGCCTTAAGCCAGGCTGCGTCGCTGCGTGTGCGCATCGTGATCGTGGGTTCACACCAGACAGACACGACGACCGGTTCCGTCGTCGAGGGATACGCATACGGCTCTAATCTGGTTCTGGTCTATACTAGCTAATAAGAACAGGTCACGGCAGTTTAATGGTCTACTCCTACTTGTGTAGTATGCAATCGCAACTAGTACTAGGACTTTTTCGAGACCATGTATGTACTGCTAGTAGTAGTTAGTAGCACTCGCTTCGCCGTCACTGCAAAATTATTGCCGCCATGTGCACGAAGGGCGCACGGCAAGCGGTAAAACATTCTTGGCCGTTGCCGCTAACTACTCGCGTGGTGTGCAGCGCGTACATCAATCATGGCCCGCAGTGGAAGGAAGGATTAGTCCATCCTGTCCATGGGAACTTATAGAGAGGGTGGAGCCCTCCACTCCACGGCTGCGGAGTCCCCGTGTTGCGGAAGACGACCACCGCAACCGCCGTAATTCGAAATTAGCGACAAGAGGCCCCCTTCCACAACAAGAAGCCGATGATCACATTCACGCGGACGACCGCAGGACGGCAGGGGGCCCCACCCGCTACGCCTGCCGCGACGACGTCACGGCGTCTCCGCCACGATCCTCTGCGCCGGGACAGATCAGCAGGTCTCCAAGGCAGCAGAGCGCTCCAAGGCTCCACCGCCGCGGCGTGCTTCCGTCAATTCAGCGGGGAAACAAAAAGAAAAGGGTGAACCAAAAGTGATCGTCCGTGAGGGCAGACGCGCCGCGGCCCGCGGCGGATAACGAGATTTGGTGGTGGCCCTCCGGTGCGGCGGCGGTGGAGCCGAGGAGCGGGGGTGCTGGGTAGGTCCCTCTTGGAATTGGAAGAGGCGCGCACGTCTGATCCCTGAGCGCCGCCACGTGGAGAAGACAAAAGCGGTCCCGACGCGCCTGACGTCCCGTTTATTTTGTTTCCTTGCACACCAGAATCAAATCACTCCTTGTGTTGATTCATAAGCGTCCATGATTATACAGATAGAATATATCATACTCCCTCCATTTAAAAAAGAATATAAACGTTTCTAGAATCAACCAAAACCAAACGTTGTATAGATTTAATTTTAGAAAAAGAATATCACTAATAAATTATTAAATTATCAACATCGCCGTTGACTATGTCTTACTTAAAAAATTACTTCAAGTATATAAATTAAAAGCAAATACTTTTGGGAATAAATTGTATCATAACAGTTCATTAGTAGTTATCGAACTTTTTTAAATAAGACGAATCATTAAATACAATGTTATTCGTGATAAAAGGTTAAATAAGACGAATCCGAAGTAGTAGAAGGTACTATGTATTTTGTTGGTAGTTGCACGACTCATTGACCTCGCTATTTGTCATAGTTAAGTCTACGACTTGTCAATTATTCATAACTAATTTTATTCAAATGATTTTTAGGAGTATTTGTTTAATGCTTATTCAGAAATGGAAAAGGCTGCAGTATCTCTTCGATATTAAATATATTCATCGCATCGTATTTTCTCCTCTTACCGTCTGAAGCCCCTCGCTCGCTTCCGCAACCTTAGCTAGGGTTTCATGACACCAAGCTTCACTTTCACCTTGTTGTTTGTTTTTTCCTATGATGACTATATGTCAATCTTAATCATTCGGCACCATTTTACTGCCTCATAAATCTTTTACAAGGTTCTTGTCCGATCACCTCCAACAACTCTCTTCCCCTCATGACCCTATTATCATCCAAAGATCTGGATCTAAGGTTCGAGTTATGGCTACGGAGGCAGATCTAAGGTAATAGCATCAACGACTAATCTAGATCTAAGATGTATGCATCGATGATTCTTCATCTTCTCCATCTATTCATGGTTTGCTGATCCTCTTTGTATAGATCTAGGGTTGAGGTTATGACATCAAGATCAATATACTTTTGAATCCTTGGCCACCGCCACTATTAGACGACTAAGAAGGTATGGTTGTTTTTACTTGCTGTAGTATAATATAGTCAAACTTTAAAACTCCTTTCTATACCTAAAAGTAATAACCCTAAAATCACATGAAGAAAATCATCTTGAGGGAAAAAAATATTCAAACAAAGGAATTGTATAATGTCCATTTAAAATCCTCATTTGACAAATGTTTGTATAACCATTTCCACTTATATCGTACTAACAAATATCTATGCGTCATTGAGTGTCTGATTTACCTTATTATCATCTTCATTCTCCAATTGTCACCTAGCAGTCAGTTGAGTCTCTTGAGTGTGGCCTCTTTCTCAGCTTTTATTTTTGGATTTTTTGTATAGTGGATATGATTATAATGCGAATTGTCTATAGGACACTAAATAAAAAATCTTGATCTATAGGACATCTTCTGAAGTACACCTTAATGTCCTACATATAGACAAAAGTTTTTGATCTAGTGTTCTACTTTCTCTGCCTTTTCTCCGCTTTGCATCACGTATATAAATCTTGGGTCTCTGTTCGTCATGAATACAAGTGGTGATCTTGTTAAAAAAAGAAATCAAATAACGACTTGGCGCTCTCACCAATGGGCAATGAGCTAATTGGCATGTGTTGAAGCCGAAATACAAATGCCTTTCCACTAACAAAGTCGTAAAGATAAAAGTAAACACGCACGCAGCAAAGTCAGTAGTTGGACATGGTCGTACATTGTTGTTACGATGTTACAGGAAACAAAATACTGTAGTACTAATAAAGAATTGGGGAAATGATAAATGAAAAAAATCTTAGGGATACATCGCAAGCAACCAGGCAACGACCAAATAGCGGACACACTCTCACACAGGTCGAAAACCAAGCAGGAAGGAGCACACGCAGAGAAGGAAAGAGAAAGGGGCGAGGGGCAGAGGCGGCGAGGAGGAAGAGAGAGAGACAGAGAGAGAGAGGGAGGGAGGTACTGTGCGTGGGGGAGGGAATAGGAGGAAAGAAAAAAAGGGAAACGAGCGAGGCAGAGAAAACACGAGCAACAGACGGCAGCAAAAATAGGAGGTCGGAAGCGACGAGCGGGAGGCGGAGGCGAGGAATAACGTGAAGGAATAAAAAATCATTCGGTGGAACGAGGGGAGCCGGGGAATCGCGTAGGAATTCCGGCTAATCGGCGGGATCCGGCCGGGATCTGCGCGCCGGATGAGGGGTCGGCACCATGAAATGGTCCACATTGCTCAGTAAGGTCGTCTTCGCCGCCGGCCAGCAGCAGCAGGAGCAGCCGCCGGCCCCGCCGCCGCCGCCGCCGGGGTCTCCGCTCCACCACCTCGGCCAGCAGCAGGCGGACTCGGACCTCGCGACCCCGCGGCGCAGCTCGGCATCCTCCGGCGGGGACGCGGGCGGCAACGACGCGGCGGCCGGGAGCTCGCCCTCCGCCGCCGCGTCCCTCGCCAGGTGTGTCCTCCCTCCTCTCTCTCCCTAGCCGAACCAAGCGCCCTTTCGATGGTCTCCTATTGCCTGAATCGAATCCGGTGGTGCCTTGTCAGCTCGGATGCGATCCGGTTGCTCGCGCCTTCCGGGGTTGAGCAATGGCGATCGGATTTGGATTCGGGGAGCGTTTGATCGCACGTGCTTCTTTTCGGTTACCTGTTTGGTGATTTAGTCGGTAGACGCATGATTTTTTGTTATATTAACAGGTTTGACCTGTCGGATTTTTTTTGAAGATGAACCATGGAACTATTTGAACTTAAGCTTGATGATGCAGCTGCAGAATTCATGGTCTTGCTTCTGTCTGTGCCTTTTGGAGAAATGGTGCTAATCTAGGACGGTGCCTTCGGGAGATATGATATCGGATTAGGACGGTGGTCGGGTGAGGCGTTAGCTGCGTGGTCAATTCGGGGGTTTGAATGTGTCTGAAGGCCATGCCCGTTGTCCTTTTGATTTTCTCGTGCGTCTGCATGTGCTTGCCTAGACTAGAACAATGGAGCTGTGTGGTTTTACGCTTTGATTGTGTTTCATAAAGTGGAATGCTTAGTCGTTTGGGTTTAGCTCAATTTGATAAGTTTGGATGTTCTGATTTCTTCATTGATGTTTGAACTGTGTATGCTGCATAAATTTTATGGCATGTATCATACTGTGGTATCTTGAAGTTTATTCGACTTCGTGTTATTGTTTCTCTGAGCTACCTGTATATTATTTTGTTAGATTTCTTGTTTTAGATGCTTAGGCCTAATGTTCTCCTAGAGTTTTGGACTTTTATCAAAATCTAAGGTTAGTATTTCCCTTCCCCTTTTGCGTAGTCACATGTATTCGCTGGACATTGGATAATGAGGGTTGCTTTGTTGGTACATGTTTGACCTGCTTTGAACCCATTTGTAAAGCAACGCATGCTCTAGTTTACTGCAGAATGGTGATTATAATTCATTTCATTTATGCATGTTTGATTGTCTGATCAGAGAGTTTACGTTCCTGGCTGTTCATTTTTTACCCATGCCATTGATCAAGTGTTGTGAAACGCCTTTACACCACCAAGAATACAATTTCTTCTTATGCCTTTGATGCAGTGTTTGATTAACACTTTTACACCACCTAGAGTTCAAGATAGAAAAATGACTTACGCTTTTATGCACTTGCTATTACACTATCTTAGTATCTTTTGCCTCAAGGACCTATATTGCCTTGCATTCTCACATGGCAATATATCCAACATATGGTTTTAGTGCTCGTGCTCCATCTTATGACTATCAGTGCAAGAATTTATTTGTTTTCTTTCAAATATCCAGCAACTAAATGATTGTTATTGCGATGCTTCACCGGGTTTTTTTTTTTCTCGATTGGAGAAGGTTGAGTTTCTCTCTATAAAAAAAAAGCCCTGCTGGCAGTCTTACCCCCACTGGTCAAGATTTTCTTAATCATTCTTTCTCTCATACTCAGGGGAAAAGATGAACTGGAGTTGGACTTCAGGAGGTTCTGGGAAGAGTTCCGCTCTTCCAGCTCTGAAAAGGTACCCAGACACCTGCTTCATTTTGTCAACTTAAGTTGATATTACACCTTGTGAGCTGATCATTAACATTGTGTTTTGTCTTTCCCTACGCAGGAGAAAGAAAGAGCCTTAAATTTGGCTGTAGATGTCTTCTGTAGGCTAGTGAAGCAGCATTCTAGTGTAGCTCAGTTAGTTACAAAGTATGATCCTTATCCTGTGTACACACTTCAGTATTTGTATTGTTACATTTTGCTTTCTGTCTATGTAAGATAACTGAATACACATCTTGTTCATTCTTTCGTTCATCATTCCTCAGGTTAGTAGAAGCACATGTTTTTTCTTTTGTTATTGGAAGAGCTTTTGTTACTGATGTGGAAAAACTAAGAATCCACAGCAAAGGAAGATCATTGCGTGTTGCTGATGTTATTGGATTCTTTTCAGATATCACAGAGGTTTGTTGTTATATCTGGTTTATGTAGTGCATTTTTTGAATTTCAGGGGCCATATGCCCTCTGATAACTCTCTTTCCATCATCCAGCTTGGAATATGTCCAGGTTCAAACTTATTATATGCGGTCGAAGTTCTTGTGACAGAGGTTAGTGAATTCTTGCACGCTAAAGTTGATCCAAACACATTCTACTTTCGTTTATACTATGTTTCTTGTTTTCTGGCGTTAAGAGCAGGCGCTAAATAAGATCACAATGGTTTATTTTACATTTTAAAAGTTTATGACCGTGTTAAAATGTGCATTCGACAAGGAAGTACATTAGGCATTTCATGTTTCTTTAGTTTACTGTGCTGTTATGAAACTACTGTAAAGTGTGTTCGTCTTTCCAGTTTTGTTTGTATATTGGGGGTAACTTTGGCTGCTCAGCCAGTGACACTTTCTGGATCATTTGGAGGACAAAAAGAACTCTAAACATCTGAATCAATTGCACACTATTGTTGTTATTGCAAACCTTGCAAACACTGCTTCTTCTTGTTTATTGTTCAATGTTGCTTCTGTCTTTGCCACCTGATAATTCATTGGTGAACGGGCCCATATTGATTTTAAAATGATGTTTAAAGGGCATATTGTAGCTATTAATATCAATAGAAATGTTGCTTAAACTGTGGTATTGTACCATATGCAAGGCATTTGTAACATTTGTGGTGCGTTTAAAATTTAAGTATGCCAGGAATGTTACAATAAGCAAGAGACATCTGCTTTATGGTGATTAGTGTCCAAGTAAATTATTTTTGGAATGAGTGGTGCCAGGTGGCTTATGGACAAAAAATTATATTTAATACAATTTGGACTTGATCTAAGTTATATCTTCTATTCATGTTTGCAAATATTTCTTGGCAACAGACAAACGATAAGCAGCCTCTCTTGGACTCTGGTATTTTGTGCTGCCTCATATATATCCTCAACTCCCTATTGAGTCCCAATGAGTACTCCTCAAATCCCTCTCCTGTTGGCCAAGAAGGATCACAAAGTGACAAGAGTGAAGACTGGGACACTAAGCAGTCACGGCTTCTTGAGGTAATTCTACTTTTCTGGTTCTCATGAAATGACAGTTTCTTTGGAATACCTTGCAGTTGTTAACATTCCATTGGCAGTGCTTTTGTATATTGTCGTCATCGTTACACAATATCCAGCCGTATTATGAGCAAGTCTTAGCTTTAAATGGACTTGCCTTATTCTTATTGTCGATATGGGCTTTGAATTTTCTTCTTTTTGTTCTATGGAGATTGAGGGGAGCGTTGTACATATAATGAAGGCATTGGCAAGCCATCCATCTGCTGCACCAAGTTTAATTGAAGATGATGCTCTACAAGTTCTTTTTCACATGGTTGCAAATGGTTCGCTCACTGTGTTTTCACAGTTCAATGAGGGTCTTCTTCCCCTTCACACAATTCAGCTTCATCGCCATGCAATGCAGGTAAGTTGATGTGATGTAATAGCATATTTCGTTGGAGGATTATGTGTCTGCCATATCAGCTGTTGCTAAATATATCAAGTTCATAACTGAAACAGGTCCTTGGTCTTCTTCTTGCAAATGACAATGGGACTTCTGCAAAGTACATCAGGAAGCACCATTTGGTACATTATCTATCTATTATTTATTGTGGGTGATAAGCTTTTATGTTCTTGGGTTTGTCATTGTAATTTTGGTCTGACACAACATGGAATAATGTGTCATTAGTTATTGGATCATTCGGAAGAAAATATTATAGCTGTTATCTTTTGGCTATTGTAGAACAGAAAACTGTCGACCGGACCAAAGAAATTTCATTGAAACATCCGTAGTATTTCATTTAGGAATTCTTTCTGACCTAGACTAAGTTTCTGTAACACTGGCTAAGCTGTGTAAGTGTAATTTGTGCTGAGTGTCGGGCACCGTATTTCCCATCTCTTATTTTAAGATAGTGGCAGTTTCCCTCTCATTGTTTGCTGGCATGTTTAGTTGTATGCATAAATTTCGGACCTATCTTGTTAATCCTTTTTCTGTCATCCTTTCAGATTAAAGTTCTCCTTATGTCCGTGAAAGATTTCAATCCTGAGAGTGGTGATGCTGCTTACACCATGGGCATTGTGGATCTATTACTAGAATGTGTTGAGTTGTCTTACAGGCCTGGTAAATGTTTACATACTTTTGGCACCCAGATACATCTCTTCCAAGTAGAAATGATTTGATTAAACATTTTCAATGTTTACTAATTATAAATATAGATTTTGGATTAGTGTAGCCCTTATGGAATTTTCTTCTCTAATGTTCTTTAATTTTTCTTTGACCCAAAGGCTTTATTGTTGTGCACTAATAATACTTATATTTTGGTTTACCTTGCAGAGTCTGGTTCCACAAGGCTCAGAGAAGACATACATAATGCTCATGGTTACCAGTTTCTCGTGCAGTTTGCTCTTACACTTTGTAACTTACACAAAAACCAGACTCTTCAATCCTCACCCAAGTTAGTACCCAAAGAGGATGGATTAAATCCTTCTCAGAGACTAGAACAAGAAATATTCTCATGTGACCTATCACCTCAGTTGTCTAGGTTGCTTGATGTTCTTGTTAATTTGTCACAAATCGGACCTTCTGAAAATGCTGGTGGTAAAAGTTTGAAATCCTCACATGCGAAAGGAGTGGGCCACAGCAGAAGCCGAACTCCATCTGCTGACAAGTTTGACGAGGTGATGGAAATCAGTAGCCCTAAGGTAAAAGATCTTGATGCCATTCAGATGCTACAAGATATTTTTCTGAAGGCAGACAACTTGGAAGTGCAAGCTGAAGTTCTGAACAGGATGTTCAAGATTTTCTCAAGTCATCTTGAAAATTACAAGCTATGTCAACAACTACGAACTGTTCCTCTATTTATTCTAAACATGGGTAGCTTTCCTGCCACACTCCAAGAGGTCATCTTAAAAATTTTGGAATATGCTGTCACTGTTGTCAACTGCATTCCAGAACAGGAGTTATTGTCACTCTGTTGCTTATTGCAGCAACCAATTTCTACCAGTCTTAAGCATACTGTGCTTTCATTCTTCGTGAAGCTCCTCTCCTTTGATCAACAGTACAAGAAAGTTCTCAGAGAAGTTGGTGTCTTGGGTGTACTGTTAGATGACTTGAAGCAAAACAAGCTCTTTTTTGGAGATGATCAGCAAAATAAAGCCTTTGACTCTACGGAGCGGATGTTGACGTCAAGTGATTTTCAGAAAACTGTGGATAACAAAGATGCAATTCTTTCGCCAAAGTTAATGGCCTCTAGTTCTGCAAAGTGTCCCATGTTTGAAGATGAAGGAACCATTACTGTTGCTTGGGATTGTCTTTTCTATCTACTGAAGAGAGCTGAGCCTAACCAGCAATCATTCAGATCATCCGGTGGTGTCAATATCATTCTTCCTTTCTTGGTATCTGAAAGCCATCGATCTGGTGTATTACGGCTGTTGTCATGCTTAATCATAGAAGATTCTCTTCAGGTGCGTGTTGTATTTTATTGAATCATTTTTTCCTGAAATATTCTACATTAGGGGCCTAGTGCTAAATTCTCAAGTTTATGGTCCTCACTGTAGCACATGTGCAACCTGATGCACCTTTTCTTTTCCTGCTCACTGTATATTCCTAGTCATGCTGAGTGACTTTTGGAAGCTTGCCTTTAGTAGCCTGCCAATCCAATGTAGTATTTTACAAACAAAACCTTTTGTTTCCAGGCTCATCCAGAAGAAATAGGGTCACTTATTGAGATCTTGAAAAGTGGTATGGTATCAACCCCATCAGGTTCTCAATTCAAGCTCGATAATGATGCAAAGTGTGATACATTTGGTGCTTTGTGGCGCATTCTTGGGGCAAACAGCTCAGCACAAAGAATTTTTGGTGAAGCCACTGGATTTTCTCTGCTACTAACGACACTGCACAGCTTCCAGAGTGACAGTGAAAATGAAGACACCGGACCATCTTTGCATACTCACATGAAGATATTTGGGTTCCTATTGCGAGCTATGACTGCTGCAGTTTGCAACAATTCTGTCAATAGGATTAGGCTGCATACAATCATGTCATCGAACACTTTCTATGATCTTGTCTCTGAATCAGGGTTGCTCTGTGTGGATTGTGAAAAGCAAGTTATTTTACTTTTGCTTGAGCTTGCACTTGAGATTGTTCTTCCTCCCACTAGTAATCTGCAGGTAGAGAGCATTTCATCTGAAACCTCAGAGAATGAATTGGGCTTCTTATCTCCGACTTCATTTGGACTTTCAAGGCTTGACAAGGAGCGAGTTTATAATCCTAGTGCAGTTTTTGTACTGATCCGTTCCTTATTGATTTTTACGCCAAAAGTTCAGCTTGAGTTGCTGAGATTCATTGAGAAACTTGCAAGTGCTGGTCCCTTTAACCAGGAGAACTTAACTTCTGTTGGTATGGGAAATTTTTATTCTTATTACCCTTTTCCTTGTACTCATTTTGATAAGAGCAGAGCACCTTATGCTTTTATTACTCTTTTGTTACATAGGGTGTGTTGGCCTTATCCTTGAGACAATCAGCCCATTTTTGGAGGGTTCCTCTCCTATTCTTAATCATGCTTTGAGAATTGTTGAACTGCTTGGTGCTTACAGGTCAGTAATATATCATGAGATTCCATTGCATGCTCATTTCAACAATTATTGTCTTTTCATTTTATGATAGTTCTGTTTCTTGGTTCAGGTTGTCTTCGTCTGAACTAAGACTTCTTGTGAGATATGTCCTTCAACTGAAGGTGAAACGCTCTGGCCATCTATTTGTTAGTATGATGGACAAGTTAATTCAAATGGAAGATGTCAGACAAGGAAATGTTTCTCTAGCTCCTTTCATTGAGATGGATATGAGCAAAACTGGTCATGCATCTATTCAAGTTTCACTAGGTGAAAGGACATGGCCACCTGTTTCTGGATACTCCTTCGTTTGCTGGTTCCAATTTCAGAATTTTAAAAGCCAGTCTAAGGAAGCAGAAAAAACATCTAAAGGGGTCTACAGTAAAAGGAGTGGACAAGTTTTACGTATCTTTTCTGTAGGTGCAGTGGAAGATGCCAGCACTTTGTATGCTGAACTTTATCTCCATGATAATGGCACTTTTACTATATCAACAGGCAACTCAAGTTCAATGTCATTCCCTGGCATTGACATGGAAGAAGGAAAATGGCATCATCTTGCTGTTATTCATAGTAAACCAAATGCACTAGCTGGTCTTTTTCAAGCAAGTGTGGCAAGTTTATATCTTGATGGAAAGCTAAGGCACACCGGCAAACTTGGGTACTCTCCATCCCCATTTGGTAAATCTTTACAAGTAACACTTGGAACACCTAGTATCCGTGGAAAAGTTTCTGATCTATCATGGCGGCTCCGCTGTTGTTATCTCTTTGAGGAGGTATTGACACCTGGGAGCATTTGCTTTATGTACATTCTTGGACAAGGATACCGGGGGTTGTTCCAGGACACTGATCTTCTGAGATTTGTCCCAAATCGGGCCTGCGGTGGGGAGGTAATGGCAATCCTTGATTCATTAGAAGTAGAAGTGCCTGTGCCTTCAAGCAACCAGCGCATTGATAGTTCAATAAAACAAGGTAACTCTAGACTTGAGAGCAGTGGAATTGTTTGGGACATGGAGCGGTTAAGAAATCTCTCCCTGCAATTGTCTGGGAGGAAACTGATATTTGCATTTGATGGGACATCATCAGATGCTTTCCGAGCATCTGGGACTCTTTCCTTGCTGAATCTTGTTGATCCAACTTCTGCTGCTGCATCTCCAATTGGAGGTCTGTGAATGTCGCATACATATTCAATTGCATTTTCCCCCTTAATTGGAATATGCCAATATTCATTTAGTTGTTCATGTTGGCAGGTATACCGCGGTATGGCCGGCTAAGTGGTGATGTTTACATTTGTAATCAGTGCACTATTGGTGACACTGTTCAAACAGTCGGCGGGATGCCTGTTGTGCTTGCTCTTGTAGAAGCTGCCGAAACTAAGGATATGCTGCATATGGCACTGGAGTTGCTCGCATTATCTCTTCAACAGAGTCATCAAAACGTGAAGAACATGCAAGCCTTGAGAGGATATCATCTGCTCGCGCTCTTTCTGCATAGGAGAATGTCACTGTTTGATATGCAATCTCTTGATATTTTCTTTCGTATTGCTGCCTGTGAGGCTTCCTTTCCTGAGCCACAAAAATCAAATATAAATCGAGCTTCAAGCTACGCATCTGGAATGTCCCCGGAGGGCAGTTTTGATGATCTTACCTTACCCAAGTTTGGTGACGATGTATCTTCTGGCGGATCACATGGGGATCTGGATGATTTTTCGGCTCAAAAGGATTCATTTAGCCACTTATCTGAGCTCGACAATGCTGACTTAGCTGGCGAGACTTCTGAATTCATAGTCTTGTCAAATGCTGACATGGTCGAACATGTTCTCTTGGACTGGACTATATGGGTTGCTGCTCCTGTATCAGTGCAGATTACCCTTCTTGGATTTCTCGAGAGGATGGTATCAATGCATTGGTTTAGAAACCACAACCTCACAATATTGCGTCGAATTAATCTTGTGCAGCATCTTCTTGTTACTTTGCAACGTGGTGATGTTGAAATTCCTGTGCTGGAGAAGCTAGTAGTTTTACTAGGTGTCATTCTGGAGGATGGTTTTCTAGCTTCTGAGCTGGAACTTGTTGTAAGATTCATAATAATGACATTTGATCCTCCAGAGCTTACACCAAACCGTCAGATTGTGCGGGAGGCTATGGGAAAGCACGTCATTGTGAGAAACATGTTGTTGGAAATGCTTATTGATCTACAAGTAACAATAAATGCTGAAGAATTACTGGAGCAATGGCATAAAGTTGTTTCATCTAGACTGGTCACATATTTCCTTGATGAAGCTGTGCATCCAACTAGTATGCGATGGATAACAACTCTTTTAGGAGTTTGCCTAACATCATCGACTACATTTGCTCTTAAGTTTCGTACAAGTGGAGGCTTTCATGGTTTGAATCACGTGCTTCCAAGTTTTCATGATTCTCCAGAAATATACTATATTTTGTTCTGTTTGGTGTTTGGAAAGCCTGTCTATCCTCGAGTACCAGAGGTCCGCATGCTTGATTTCCATGCGCTCATGCCTAGTGATGGAAACTACGGAGAATTGAAGTTTGTGGATCTATTGGATACTATAATTGCAATGGCAAAAGCTACATTCGATTCCTTAATTACTAATTCTATGCTTGCGCATCAGAATAACAATATTTCACATCTCAACGGCACCTTAGTTGCTGATCTTGTTGATGCGACATCAGACATGGGAGGTGATCTTCAAGGAGAAGCCCTAATGCATAAGACATATGCAGCAAGGTTAATGGGTGGTGAAGCAGCAGCACCTGCAGTTGCTACTTCAATATTGAGGTTTATGGTCGATTTGGCAAAGATGTGCCCACCATTCTCTGCTGTTTGCAGACGACACGATTTCCTTGAGAGCTGTGTTGATCTATATTTCTCTTGTGTGAGGTTTGTATAACTCTCTATACCAAGTTACTTCTTGTTCTAGATGTTTATAATAAGCCTTGTTTTGGTTATTATGCAGGTCTGATTGTGCCCTGAGGATGGCAAAAGATCTAACCACTACTGCAACAGATGAGAAGAATATCCATGATGATGACAATGGAAGTACAAAGGACACCTTTTCAAGTTTGCCGCAGGATCAGGAACAATTATCTAGAACATTTAGCGCTGCAAGTTTCCCTCAGGAGCAGAAAAGTTTGAGCTCTGAAAGTCCTTACATGCAAAACTCCTTTGAAGCTGCTGAAGTAAAAGCAGATGGTTCATTAAGTCAGGAGCCCAGAGCTAAGTTGTTAAATGGAGAGGCAAATAAAATTTTTCAGAACGTTCATGATCAAGAATCGGGCCCCAGTACAAATGGCATTGCTGAGTCCCACCAACTAGCTAATTCCCCAAACTCAGTTTCTGTGGATACTGTTGGATCTCCTATTTTATCTGAGAGATCAAACCACAGGACAGCTATTACCCCCACTGCATCTCCCATGGCCCCATTCACATCTTGGCCTGGTAGTGCAGGATCAAATAGTGACGGTAGACGTCTCACAGCCTCTCCATCCATGTCTTCATCTATATCTGGTATAGAGCTGGACTCATCACCAGAACAGAAGACAAATATGCATGGGTCAACTGCTGCAGTGAATACGCTATTTCCAATCAATTCCAAGCTTTTACTTGACATTGATGATTTAGGTTATGGGGGTGGCCCATGCTCTGCAGGAGCTACCGCTATTCTTGATTTCTTTGCTCAGATCTTGGCTGATATTATCTCAGAGCAGCTTAAAGCGACACTTTTTGTTGAGAGCATTTTAGAATCTGTGCCTTTGTTTGTTGATGTTGAATCTGCTCTGGTTTTTCAAGGTTTATGCCTAAGCAGATTAATGAACTTCCTTGAAAGAAAGCTGTTACTCGATGATGAAGAAGATGGGAAGAAACTTGATAAAAGCCGCTGGTCTGCCAATTTGGACCCACTCTGCTGGATGATAGTTGATCGTGTGTACATGGGCTGTTTTCCGACTCCACTTGGGGTACTACGGACACTAGAATTTTTAATGTCCATGTTGCAGTTGGCGAATAAAGATGGCCGCATTGAAGATGCTGTACCCCCAGGTAAAGGTATTTTATCCATTGCTAGAGGAAGCAGACAACTTGATCCTTACATCCATGCCATATTGAAGAACACAAACCGGATGATAATGTATTGTTTCCTCCCAACATTCCTTAAAAACATGGGAGAAGATGATCTGCTTGCAAATCTTGCATTCCTGACAGAAACTGGAAGGACTTTAGCAGTTAAATCTTACCAGGAGGATTTTTCTGTTGACGTTTGTACAATTCTCCAGCTTCTAATTGCCAACAAGAGATTGGTGCTCTGCCCGAGCAATGTTGATACTGATCTAATGTGTTGTTTCTGCATAAATCTAATGGCGCTTCTCCATGACAAGAGACTAACTGCTCAAGACTTGGCAGTTGATCTGCTTAAATATTTAGTGGTGCATCGTCGCCCATCTCTCGAGGAACTACTAGTTTGCAAACCTAACCAAGGGCAACAGATGGACATTCTTCATGGAGGACTTGACAAATTGCTCACTGGAAGTACCACGATGTTTTTTGAATGGCTCCAGAGTTCCCAGCAAACAATAAGTAAAGTGCTGGACCAGTGCGCTCTGATAATGTGGGTTCAGTATATTACTGGCTCAGCAAAATTTCCTGGTGTGAGAATAAAAGGAATGGAAATCAGACGCAAGAAAGAGATGGGCCGAAAATCACGAGAATCTGCCAAAGTAGATGCTAGACATTGGGAGCAGATCAATGAGCGGAGATATAATCTTGATTTGGTCCGTGATGTGATGTCTACAGAGCTAAGAGCAATTCGTCAAGATAAATATGGATGGATATTGCATGGAGAAAGCGAGTGGCAAAGCCAGCTCCAACAACTTGTTCATGAAAGAGGTATTTTTCCGATGCGACAGTTATCCATGGAACCAGCATGGCAGCTATGTCCTGTGGAAGGACCGTACAGAATGCGGAAGAAACTTGAACATTCTAAATTTAAGATAGATACTATTCAAAATGTTCTATCTAGCAATCTAGATTTGGATGATGCTAAGGCGACCAGTAAAGACGATGGAGACCTGATGATGAATTCTGGATCAGATACAATGTCAGGCTTGAATCTTTTGACCTATGACTCTGAGCAGAAGGAACTTGATGCTGCTGATTTTGCATCATTCAAAGATGATGATGACATATTCAAAGGAGGAAGCACAATGTCAACTCCTATTGGCTGGACTGATGATAAAAGCAGTATTAATGAACAAAGTCTTCACTCTGCGACAGAATTTGGAGCAAAATCAAGTTCCCATTCTTATCACATGACAGAGAGTCACCAAGGTAAATCTGAACTTAGTTCACCTAGAAGGACACTTTCAGTTAAAGGTACTGATGCAAGAACCTCAGAGGATAAATCTGAAAAGGAGTTGCTTGACAATGGTGAATATCTTATTAGACCTTATCTGGAACCCTCTGAAAAAATAAGGCATAAATACAACTGCGAACGTGTTGCTGGTCTTGATAAGCATGATGGAATATTTCTAATTGGTGAACTATGCCTATACATTATTGAGAACTTTTATATCGATGATTCCAATTGCATTTGTGAAAAGGGCAGTGAAGATGATCTCTCTGTCATCGATCAAGCTTTAGGTGTGAACAAGGATATAATGGGAAGCGGTGAATCTCAGCTGAAATCACCCTCGACATGGGGTGCAACAGGAAAGGGATTGCTTGGTGGCCGGGCATGGGCATACAATGGAGGTGCTTGGGGTAAGGAGAAGTTTTGTAGCAGCAGCAATCTGCCTCATCCATGGCATATGTGGAAGCTCGATAGTGTTCATGAGCTACTAAAACGAGATTATCAGCTTCGCCCAGTTGCAATTGAGATATTTAGCATGGATGGTTGCAATGAGCTTCTAGTTTTCCACAAGAAGGAGAGAGAGGAAGTTTTCAAGAATCTGACCGCCATGAATCTCCCGCGGAATAGCATGTTTGTATTCCTAATCCTTTGCAGTTACATTTGTTTAGCATTTGGAGCTAGTGCTATATCCCACTGGAACTGAAATGATTTCAAGACTATTAATTTGATAATCCATAGAACTATGACGTCCTGAAAAGTAATATGACTTGATTTCATCATCTACCAGAGGGATTTACATTCTCATATTTCGCTGAGGGATTGTATTTTAATCTGCCATCACTTTTTGTCGGTCGTTGTTGTTTGGGTGCTTCATTCTTTTTTACTTGTTTCTTCCGTTCATCACTTGTGTTTGGTTGGTTAGTTTTTGGCGGTCTTTCATCTTTGGTCTTTGTTGTTCTGTGGATCTTGTTGGTATGGATCTCTCAGGTTTCATCTCTAGCCTACCCCAACTTGTTTGGGACTAAAAAGGCTTGGTTGTTGTTGTTGTTGTTGTTGTTGTTGTTGTTGATTGTATTTAATTAACGCCTGCTTTTCTTCTAAATCTGCTGATATGTATATGTCCTGGTGTTTAGGATTGTTAGTTTAGTTCCAAAACCATCCCACTTCCCACAGGGTCATGATACCCATTAATTAATTGTGTTGTTTTTCCCTAGCACAATAGGTTCCTTACTATAGTTGGATAGATTGATTTTTCTGGAGCTGGCTGCCTGTTTACACTAAAAACCAGGAATATCAGTTGTGCATTTCTACTATTTAAGTTGCAAGCCTTCAGTTATTATCTTTACTGATCATCAAATTTTCTTGACATTGGGAACTTAGCTAACGAGAAGAAAACCTGCCTTTTATAGGTTGGATACGACAATATCAGCATCCTCAAAACAGGACAGCGGTGAGGGGAGCCGTCTTTTCAAAGTCATGGCAAAATCATTCTCTAAAAGATGGCAAAGTGGAGAAATTACGAACTTCCAGTATCTTATGCATCTGAACACGCTTGCGGGCCGAGGATACAGTGATCTCACACAGTACCCAGTATTCCCATGGGTTCTTGCAGATTATGAGAGCGATACACTAGATCTGAGGAATCCACAGGTATTTCGTAAGCTTGATAAACCTATGGGATGTCAAACAGAGGAAGGAGAAGAGGAGTTCCGTAAGAGGTTTGTTCATGTGAAGACCTGTATTCTTTTTTATTTAAGTAAAAAAAATAATATTACCTTTGCTGAATGTAAAAGGTCTGTTCATCTATCAGTTGAAACACTCCATTTTATTCCTTTCAGATATGATAGCTGGGATGACCCTGATGTTCCAAAATTCCATTATGGTTCTCATTATTCAAGTGCTGGGATTGTGCTTTTTTATCTTTTAAGGTTGCCCCCGTTTAGCATGGAAAATCAGAAGTTGCAGGGTGGGCAATTTGATCATGCAGACAGATTATTCAACAGCGTGAGAGATACATGGGTCAGTGCTGCTGGCAAGAGCAACACATCAGATGTGAAAGAACTGATTCCTGAGTTCTATTATTTGCCTGAATTTTTAGAGAACCGATTTAATCTGGACTTGGGGGAAAAACAATCAGGAGAGAAGGTATGCTTTCACAGAATTAGTCTTTACACTACATGTAGGATAGTTCCACATAGGCCACATCTATTGAAGGCAGGCATTTGATTTCTTGATTTAATGGTTTCAGGTTGGTGATGTTGTTTTGCCACCATGGGCTAAAGGTAGTTCCAGAGAATTCATCAGAAAGCACCGGGAAGCCCTGGAGTCAGATTATGTATCTGAAAATCTACATCATTGGATTGATCTAATTTTTGGATATAAGCAGAGAGGAAAGGTATACATTTCACATCTCACATTTCTGCATCTGCTTTTTGCTTCTTCTTTTGTCGTTATTTTTATTGTAATATTTTTGGGTTTAAAAGAGTGAGATTGTATAATTTGTGCCATCTAACTCATGGTTTGCATGCGCAAGTTTTATTTTCGTCCTAGGGTCTTGAGCAACATTATGTTGAATTAATCGATCCTTGTGCCTCTTATTCGATTTAGTGAATTATCATTTGAATTGTCATATTATGTAGCATTTGATAGTTTAACACATTTTTATTTATTTTATTTACGTGATTTCTGATGGTTATTTTCTTCTGTACACGGCAGACAGCCGAAGATGCCGTCAATGTCTTCTACCACTACACATATGAAGGCAATGTTGACATAGATGCAGTATCAGATCCAACAATGAAGGCTTCAATACTGGCGCAAATCAACCATTTTGGTCAGACCCCAAAACAATTATTCCAAAAACCACATCCGCAGCGACGGACTGACAATAAAATCCCTCCTCATCCTCTACGTTACAGTGCCTATCTTACGCATCAAGAGATTCGCAAGACTACATCATCAGTATCCCAGATTGTCACCTACAATGACAAGATCCTAATTGCCTCTGCTAATAGCTTGCTCAAGCCAGTAACTTACAGTGAATACATTTCGTGGGGGTTCCCTGACCGAAGCTTGAGAATATTAACTTATGAT
The DNA here is from genome assembly GCA_001182835.1 of Oropetium thomaeum. Lineage (NCBI taxonomy): Eukaryota > Viridiplantae > Streptophyta > Magnoliopsida > Poales > Poaceae > Oropetium > Oropetium thomaeum. The sequence continues at coordinate 760,516 of LFJQ01000018.1, read as the reverse complement.
CAGGATAGACTTCTGTCTACACATGAAAACCTTCATGGTGGTAGTCAAATTCAGTGCACTGGAGTGAGCCATGATGGCAACATTCTCATCACAGGCGGTGACGATGGAGTTGTTGCAGTGTGGAGGTTTGTAAAGGATGGCATTCGCCGTTTGCTGAGAATGGAGAAAGCTTTGTGTGCTCACACGGGCAAGATAACTTGTGTGTATGTCAGCCAGCCTTATTCATTAATTGTCTCTGGCTCTGACGACTGTTCGGTGATCTTATGGGACCTGACGAGCCTGGTCTTTGTTAAGCAGCTACCAAAGTTCCCAGGACCAGTGTCTGCGCTACATGTGAACAACCTCAGTGGTGAGATTCTAACTGGAGCTGGTGTTCTTTTTGCTGTTTGGAGCATAAACGGTGATTGCCTTGCTGTGGTGAACACCTCCCAGCTTCCTTCTGATCTCATCTTATCTGTGGCAAGCATGACACACTCAGACTGGCAGGACACAAACTGGTACGTGACAGGTCATCAAAGCGGTGCTGTTAAGGTTTGGAAGATGGTGCACTGCTCCTCTGATGATGTAGCAAATAGCAAAAGCAAATCGCCTGCAATCAACTTTGGGGGGCTGGGCCTGAATGGCCAGGCACCAGAATATAGGCTCCTCCTTCAGAAGGTGCTCAAGTCACATAAGCACCCTGTCACTGCCCTGTGTATACCACCTGACCTTAAACAGCTTCTGAGTGGGGATGCCTGTGGTCACTTGCTTTCCTGGTCACTAAAAGATGACAGCTTCAAGGGTTCATAGCGGCAGAGAAATATCAGGATCCATCTTCTGCACATAGAAATGCTGATTAAATTATCTCTCTCTGGTTCCTTTCTCTCATCCAGAACTGATGACTGATGAGCACCTGTGTGCATCTGACAAAAGAGATCAGATTTGGCCGCGGTGAGCAGAAACATACCATATCAGGTTCATTGGATGCTCGTGACCCAGGCCATTTTAGACATACAACAGAAACACATGGAAGGATATAGTGGATGAGGCAATGGAGGTGTCGGTGCTCAGACATCATAATCTTATACTGTGAATTATCTGGTGGTTTTGCCTTCTCTTCTTGTTTTTTTGAGGAGAAAAGGGTTCATGTGGGCTGTAGGCGCCAGTGTTTGTAAAGTTTGTACAGGGTAATTTCGGCGGTGCCGGTTGAGATGGATGGTGATGATGTATTTGTCAATGTTTTGTTTGGGGAAGCGGAGGAAAGAGGTTAGGTTATTTTTGTTTCTCTTTTCACCCTAGAAGTGTTGTTGATTCATTGACTGGGTGTAATTTGAGCACCCCTTGGTTCAGTCAATTCATTTGCACATACATGCAAGAGATTTTGCTGAACAAAATGATATACGCCCCTGGCCCTGTTCGAAAAAGTAGAAAATTTTAGGATTTGAAAATGGAAAAAAAGCATATATCCAGGAGATTGTGCACTTGTTATAGGTACTTACAATTTTCCACGTCACAGATACTTACAATTTTCCACGTCAGCACCTGATGAGATTATTACTAGGTTAATCGGATAAAATAAGAGTGTTGCTGAAATTATGATACTGACAGATCAAGGTTCACTGACCGGGTTGACATGCGGATCCTCTCGAGTTTATCATATTGTAATAGGTAAATCTTTTCAGGTTCAGCGACGATAGTCCCTGTGATCTCTTTGGAGTGGTACCTCTATTTCCTTTTTCTTATCTTGGTGACGAAGTGATGGGAACGAATAATTTGCTCCGTTCTCCGACCCAAACAGGTGGAGCGTGTTAGTCAAAACAAATCTTTTTCCGAGCACGTTAACGTATGAGACAGATGGCCGGCGCACAAAAGATGACAATGCGTGTGCGTGTCAGATGAATATTGGATACTACAGTACTATTGTAGTCGTTTGTCTAACGTTTGTGAGAGGCAGAGGCTTGGTGATGGTTATGGGCATTGGGACTTTATTTCGGGGATTCTGATAGATTTCTACTCGTTTGTTTTCAGACTGTAAGTATGATTTTGGAGTATTGTACTGTACTTACAACTCTCCACGTCCGATTATTAACTGAAATCGGATAAGGACAACAGAGAACTCATTTGTAGAATTACCGTACTACCCTGGAAGACTGATTTGCGTCAACGAAAATATTCTGCATGCGTGGACACTAGTAGAGCAAAGTAGACATCTATTTGGTTTATTTGTATTTTGTACCGACTCATGAAGTGTTCGTGGTTGTCTTTCTCATCCAAATTCCCCAGGACCCACTTGTATGAAGTTCTGATCCCGTTATTCATGCTACAACAAAACAGAGAATTTTCCCCGCAGAAAAGCAAACAGAAAATTTTCCCGCAGAAAAGAAAACAGAGAATTTTCCCGCAGAAGAAAAAACAGAGAAATAACGCACCAACCGACCAGAGGGCAAAATGGGAAACGAAAAAGGTTCTCCTATATGTTGACTCACATGGCGTTCAGCTTTGCCTTGTAACCCACCAGTCCACAGACAACGCAAGGAGAGCGCAGAAGAGACAGCGCACGGAAAGAGGAGAGCGAGGACGCATCGGACGGCGGCGAGATGCTGGCGGTGTTCGATCAGACGGTGGCCAAGTGCCCGGAGGGCCTCCGCAGCCCGCCGGTGGCTGGCGCGGCAGCCAGCGCTGCCGGAGCAGGCGGCGTGGGCGCGCTCATGAAGGGCTTCTCCGCCGCCCACGACGGCGCCGTCACCGTCAGCCTTGGGCCCGCCGGCGCGCTGGCCTACTCCGCGGTCAACCAGAACCCCCTCGTTCCCAGGTATGCTGTGCTGCGTGCTCTCGTTCCATCTTCCTTCCTCGCCGAACAAATATGCTTCTGTTGTGTGATGGTTCCTTGCGGTGCGAAATGCGTGTCTTAGTACTCGTGGTCGTGGGCTCCGGCCCAAGATTCATTCGGTGATGTGATCGCCTCTTGCCGGGTTGAAAAAGTTGGAGGTTTCGTCTGGAATGCGCGGAGAGAGATCTTTTGGTTTATTGGTTCTAGTAAATAATGATATTTTGGAGAAATCGCATGACTTTTTTTTTCCCCAACATGGTTTGTTCTCTCTTGGGCGCGAATGGGGGGAACGTTGGCTAGTAATGTTGATTGTTGATCTGATGTTCTGGGCCTTGTGGGCTATGCTGTATCGTGTAATCTAGTGTTTCTTGGCTAAATTTTTTGGCCTTTTTTGGATGCTGGTTGGTCAGGTCACTCAGCAGCTCAGATCTGCACGAGATATTAGTAAAGTCAGTACATTTGTGATCAGCGCAACGGGTTGCTGTTTTACTCCTTTCTTATCACTCGTCTTCGGCGAATTGATTATGTTAATATCGAGAGAGAAAGAAAGTCAGGGTTTGTATTTACTTTGATACATTGTTTGTAATTCGTTATGGAAAAATCTTGCTTAATCAGTATGAATTCTGTGTCCATGTAATTCGTGGGTTCAGGATGCAATTCAGATACATATTTTGAATTGTCCCATTCCCATCCCTTGATCTACATGCACCTTCGAGTACCACCTAAAGGTTGTGCTTGTACGGCATTCTACCACGCTTTAGTAGGTAATATCATTCTTAAGCAAGATTTAGTTATTAGACATATAATACTGGTAGGAATGTGTCTTAAGTGGAGTTTGATCATCTGCATCGCGAGTAATTATTTAACATAATGTGTGCATTTGAGCCATACCTTTGAGCTTTTTTCCACCACTGAAGTTTTTTAGAGACTGATGTTGTCCCGTCTTTTACTTTGCTGCTGTAATTTTGTACTCGAATCATCTTATCCGACATCAACAATCATGTTGAAATGTGAAATGACTTTGCAATGTATAATGAAAAGGTCCTCGATTGACTTTCGGTGTAGCAATTCTTGCTTTGCCACTTTCTTTATTACTATCTGTCATTGTACTCTATACTATATTTAATCCTGTGCAATCTGATTGGAAGTGGCATACCCATGCCTGATGAATATCTGAAATCAAATGTCAATTTGATGCTTAGTAGGCAAATTGTTCGTGTCAGTTATTAAATATAGTTGTGGATCAGTCGAGAATTGAATCCTGTTGTAGTACTTGTCTACAATGCTATTTACTCAGTTGTTGAGCCAAAACAGAATTAGCTTTAGTGAGCTGTACTGTATATGACTTCTTGATATGGCAATGGCATGATGCTTCGAACCTAGCAGAACTGCTTATCATGGAATCTCTTTCACACGTAACCATTTGTGCCTGAAGAAAATATGCATCTCTCTATTCCATTAATCATGATCGATCCTTACTTTATCATCTGTTTTAACAATACAATCTGCTGAGTTACATTTATATGATTCTGAGGACTCTGTTGCTAACGTTGTTCTACGCAGGTTCTTTGGTGCCGTGAATGACATCTTTTGCCTGTTCCAAGGGCACATTGAGAACATTGGCAACCTGAAGCAGCACTACGGCCTGAGCAAGACCGCGAACGAGGTCACCATCCTCATCGAGGCCTACAGAACCCTGAGGGACAGGGGCCCTGCTCCAGCCAGCCAGGTCGTGAGAGACCTCAGCGGGAAGTTCGCATTCATCCTCTATGACACCCTGTCGAAATCCACCTTTGTTTCTGCTGTAAGTTCTACCTTGGTTCATGCACTCCTTCCCTAATCTCTTTCAACAACAGTATGACCTGAGTTGCATTGTTCATTGTTGTGCCGGAAAAATTGCAGGACGCTGATGGCAACATCCCCTTCTTCTGGGGCGTTGACTCTGAGGATCACCTGGTGTTCTCTGATGATGCCGGCCTCCTCAAGACGGGCTGTGGCAACTCGTTCGCGCCGTTTCCAAAAGGTACTGTAGTATATAAGAACGAGAACGACATAGATCCAAGACGGGCTGTGGCACCTCCAGAAATTTTCAGCCTGACTTAACTCCTGATAACACCTAACAACAACTCATCGTCCTCCAGGCTGCTTCTACACCACCTCTGGGGGCCTGCAGAGCTTCGAGCACCCGCTGCACGAGGTGAAGGCGGTGCCACGGGTTGACAGCCAGGGCCAGATGTGCGGCTCCACCTTCAAGGTCGACAGCGAGGCGAGGAAGAAGCAGGACGCCAGCATCCCCCGCGTCGGCAGCGCCGCGGACTGGTCCAACCAGTTCTGATTCTGAACCGGCGATCGGTTTCCTTCTCCCGTCTGATTGCTGCCCATTTCTCGCCTCTCGGCCACGGAGACGCTGTCGATCAGCGTATCCCATTGAACTGCTGAGACTTATATACGCACAATAATTCCGCAACGTTTTTTCACCCATTTTGTCGATTCGAACCCCATGATGAGACTCGCAAAAGATCTTGCTTACTAGCGTTACATCGTGATGTTGCTTAATGCTTACTATGCTAATCGTACCAAGTGGTGGATGATGCTTGTGGCTTACCAGTAGTACTTCACTTGCTTCAATAATAAATATAAATAAATGCTTCATGATTTCTTATTTTAAATTTTTGAGAGGAGGCTTGATGCTGTTTCGAAGGGGAAGGGCAGTATTCTTGTCCTTTGCTCTGGCCCCGTTTGAATTCCTCCGATTTCTTATAAACTAGTTTCTAGAAAAAACCTAATAAAAACTAGATTCTTAAAAAAAAAATAGATGAGGCTGTTTGGATACTCAGTTTTTTCTAGTTTCTTAATAAAAACTAGCAAAAGATGGGTTGGAGTAGCTTCTTGGTTTCTGAAAAACTAGAAACTGATTTTTATAAATTAGAAGAAAAACTGATCTGTTTGGAGTCATATCAATTTTTAAAGACCAGTTTCTTAAAAACTGGATAGATTCAAACAGGGCTTTCTGTCCCCGCTAGTATAGAGGTTTGTCTTTTTCTTTCCATTTCTGTAGTTACCGTTGTACCCGAGCAGACTGCGAGACCGGGTCGGCCAGCTCACGATTTTTTTTTTTCAACAAAACACGAACCATATGAGAGCAAATACTAGACCCCCACCCGAGCGGGCGAGTCGAAGCGGCTGGCTCTCCACGCTCCCGTCCAACGGAACCCACCGCCAGACACCAAGGTGTCTTCCCCGGGGAGCTCTCTCGTTCCCACCACCGCACCGGTGCACTCGTCCCCTAACCTTTTTTTTTCTCTCTCTCGATTGCACAAGAAAAAACTTTTAATTCCCCCAAAACTCCAGCTTCCTCTCTCTCTCTCTCTCTCTTCTCCCGCTTGCTCCTCCGTGTCTCTCTTTCCTCGCCCGTACGAAACCCTAGGCTCCACGGCCCAAAACCCCGCCGCCGCCGCCGTCGGCGGCGCCCCATGGCCCCAGCACCCTCGTCCTCCGACGTCGAAGACCTCCCCTCCCGCAGATCCGACGCCGCCGACGTCGCCGGCAACGTCTGGGACCTCGCCGCCGTCCCCGCGCCATCCACCGGCTCTGGCCGCGAGATATACATCTACCGCAACACGTACAACCTCGTCCCGCGCTCCATCGGCGGCGGCGGGCTCAGGTCGCTCAAGTTCTTCAGCAACGATGTGGAGGTGCTCCCACCGGACGCCGGCGGGGACCTCGACGGGCTCGAGAGCCTCCAGGTCAAGGTGTCCGCGCCCAGGGTCTCCGGGGCGCCGCTCCGCCGGATGCGCCTGCTCAAGGAGCTCGAGCTATCCATGGTGCCGCCCAGGCCGTCCTCGTGCTCCATACTTGCCGAGGTCGCCGGCCTCAAGTGCCTCACTAAGCTCACCATCTCCCACTTCTCCATTAGGTATGTGCAAAACCGCTACCTCAATTCACCTGGTCCTGCCACCCTGCCGTCCTGGTGTTCAGTGCTTCCAACTATTGCTGCGGTCATGGCCAAATGCTGCTGCGTTTTCAGCGTTTCCAAGTCTAGAAGGCAGCTGATTTGTGTTTTCTGCTGCCGTTTTGCATGTACTTTGGGAGAATAACTGGGAGGAACTGAAATGGTGTGCGTAGCGAAGCTTTGGATAGGCAACCATCTGATTAGTAAGGACTGTTGGTTACGCGGACAATTTTGCTTTGCTAGCTAGCTTATGGGTCACCTTGATTGCTTTAACCAAGTGCTAATTTAGGTAGAAGAAATCATTCATCCTGTTTCTGGTATATGTAGCTTGTGATGTTTACGTTATTCAGGGTTATTTTGTTTTCTCTCATCTATCTACAGTAAAATCTAGCACGTTACGTCATCATTCCATTACTTTCAAGTAGCATTCTGTTACTCTTTGCTTTGTGCCTGCTTCGTAGTGGTGGATGCCCCATTGGCTCTATATTGGAGTTTAATTATGCAAGGTTACTGTAGCCATGCAGCATGATGCTAAAAAAATACTGATTGCTGTAGCGACCTATAATGCTGAATTCTTTGTGCTATATCAAGTTACTATCCCTTCTTTGGAGCAAGAAAATGGTGATATCTTAACTTTTTTATAAAAAAATCTCTAGGTACCTCCCTCCTGAGATTGGCTGCCTCAGGAAACTCCAGGAGCTCGATCTCTCTTTCAACAAACTGAAGAACTTACCTAACTGTATAATAGAGTTGAGTTCACTGAAGTTCCTTAAAGTGACCAACAATAAGCTGGTGGATCTACCCCCAGGAATGTCCTCATTGAGCTGTCTGGAAAGCCTTGACTTATCGAACAACAGATTGACTTCACTTGGATCAGTTAAATTTGTTTCTATGCTTTCCTTGCAGTATTTAAACCTTCAGGTATTCTTTATTTGCTATGCCTCTCATGAGTACAAAATTGCATGTTTATTACTTCTTTCTGAAAAACAATGCTCAGATCACAATTCATGGCTGAAACACAATTGTCTCTTTTGTTCAAATTCAAATTCCGAACACTGACACTCTCTTTTCTGTTTCAAGTTTAATAGGCTATCTTACTCTTATGAGATTCCCTCATGGATATGCTGTGACATGAGGGGAAACAGTGAAGCCACAAAAGGTGCTAAGCTACAATGTTCAGCTGTAGGAGGCACGATAAGCTTATCAGAACCTAGAACTCCTGGTCGTGGCTCTGATGGTACCCCTTCACGGTCCCACCTAGAAGCTTCTCTAAACTCAAAACATCTTGCCTCACAGAAACAAAAGAAGGGCTGGAAGAGGCGGGATTATCTGCAACAGAGGGCTCGTCAGGAGCGTTTAGATTCAAGCAGGAGCAAGCTTAATACAGAATATATTGATGACATGGCTGTGAACATGGCCGAAGATGAGTACCCGTTTAGTTTAGATGATATGGAAAACAAATTAGATATAAAAAGAATCGATGAAGAAACTTCTGTTCATGATCCTTTGAAAGAAACAAGTTCTGTATCTGAAGATGCATCTTCTATAGTTGATGATGACTTGGATGGAGCTTCGAAAGATAGTGGCATGATGTTACAGGACCATCCTAATGAAGAGAAAACTGGAATGAATATGGGAAATTACCATGATAACAACTCTTGTATCAGTGTGGACCCTAATTTGAGCACACGCAGAATCCGTAGAGTTGAAGATGAACTAGAGGACACTGCTTCATCTGCCCATGATGTTGGAGAAGTTGTTCAAGAGAACACTTCAGAGTCCAAGTGTAGTTCAAAATCTAAGAGGCACCCTGATATGGACAACAATCCTAAACCTACCAAATTCCCAAGGCCAATTGATGAGTGCTCCAAATTATCATATAAGTACAGTGTGGAATCATTTTGCAGCATAAATGACCATCTACCAGATGGCTTTTATGACGCGGGGCGAGATATGCCCTTTATGTCACTAGAGGAGTATGAGAAGAGTCTAGGATTATATGCACGCGAAGTTATTCTTCTGGACAGGTCAGTGTTCATTTCTATCCATAATAGGTGCATTTCACCTATGTTTCATGTTCTAATTTTTTTTTAACACAGAGAAAAAGATGATGAATTGGATGCAATTGCTTCGTCAGCACAATTATTGTTGTCCAGTTTGAAAAGGCCAGGCTCTTTTGAAACAGATGAAGATGAAGGTCATGATTTACTGAGGGTATCTGTGCTTGCTTTGTTTGTTTCTGACTGCTTTGGTGGTTGTGATCGAAGTGCTTCACTTGGGAGAATACGGAGATCTATCGTTTGTTTGAGGAAGGAGCAACCTTTTGTTTGTACTTGTTACGTTGGAAGTGTATGTGACATCAGCGAAGCTTCTAAGCAGAGTAATGCTTCTTCCAGCTACTTTGATTTTACTGGTTTGTGTGATAGATCGATACATATCATCAAGGAAAGGAGAAATTCAGGTATTGTACCTATAGGAGCACTGCAGTTCGGTGTCTGTCGGCACCGAGCTGTCCTATTGAAGGTGATTTGCATTGTTCCCTGTCCTGATTCTTATTTTGTGTTTTCCTTTTTTTATAGGGTAACTTGCATTCTGTGTTTTCTCATTAAAGTCACTATTCTTTGCAGTATCTATGTGACCGGGCTGATCCACCTATTCCTTGTGAGCTTGTCAGAGGACATCTTGACTATACTCCTCATGCTTGGAATGTTGTTCCTGTTAGAAAAGGAAATGGCTGGGTAAGGATGATTGTCGATGCATGTTACCCCAGCAACATCAAAGAAGAGACAGATCCAGAGTACTTTTGCAGGTAAGCAGCTTCTGATACCTAAGTTCTGTATAAGCACCCATTACTGTTGATTTCAGATTATCTGCTGATCTTTTAAATCCAACATCATCACCCCAGGTTGATTCACATATTTATACATGCGGTTTCAGGTATATTCCACTCAGTCGACTTCATGTTGCACTTGATGACGGCAGCTATACTTCTCGGTGTTCTTTTCCTTCTGTTTCACTGTGCAAAGAAATTGAGGTTACAGCTTCAAGTACTGTTTATCGCTGTAAAATAGGTGACGTTGATGCTGCAGCAAAGGTCCCCCCCCCCCCTTCCCTCTCCTTCTCCATCCTTGGTTCTGTCTGTCATGTCATTTTGTTTGATCGGGTTATATTGTTGTCAAATACAGGTGCGATATTTAGACACTCGCAGTGCTTCACATGATGATATTAAAAATTTTGAATACAAACTTCTTGGGGAAGTACGAATGTTGGGTGCTTTAAGAAAGCATAGATCCATAGTGGACATATATGGACACCAATTTTCTTCGAAGTGGGTTCAAGATGATAGTGATAAAGAATACAGAATATTGCAGTCCGTAATTTTGATGGAATATGTTAATGGAGGTTCTCTAAAGGTAAAATCTTCTACTATGTTTTTTTGTGTCAATACTATTGTTATGATTTTTTTTTTTAATAACCAATATTGTCACTATCTCACTAGGATTATTTGACGAAGTTACTGAAAGAGGGCAAGAAGCATGTACCCATTGACCTAGCATTTTACATCGCCCGGGAAGTTGCTTGTGCATTGTCAGAGCTGCACAAGAAGCTTGTTATTCACCGGGACATAAAAAGTGAGAATGTTTTGGTTGATCTGAATTCTAAGAGTGCTGGCACACCGTTAGTCAAACTCTCTGATTTTGACAGATCCATACCTTTGCATTCTTTATCCCATACTTGCTGTATAGCCCACCTTGGTGCACATCCACCCAATGTTTGTGTTGGAACTCCTTGTTGGATGGCACCAGAGGTGCTTCAAGCCATGCATGAAAAACACCAATATGGACTGGTAAGTCTTTATTTTAGAAAAAAAAGTCTGTCTCTTTTGTTCACAAAGTTTATTCTTTAATTGTGCATGCTAGCTGAGGAAGTTGTTTTGTATGATTGTTCTCAATAATCTGCATTAAGCATTTTTAGCTGAGTATAACATTATTTCCTATTGGCATCAATTTTTATTATGTTCTTACCTGAGATATTAATTATTTTGACGTCGACTTTTTTTGGGATATTTTGAAGTCAATTATTGCACAGTAGCTACTACATTTGGAGACCACTCTTCATGTAATCATATGTTAGATGTTACTTTTGTTACCTGAATCCCCAAGAGTGGTTTGATTGATGCAGTTTAATATTTCCTTGATACAGGAAGTGGATATCTGGTCATTTGGATGTTTTTTGCTGGAGATGCTTACACTTCACATACCCTACCAGGGACTACCTGACTCGGAAATATATGACCTCATAACGGTAAGGCCCATTTTCAACAAAAATAAGCAGTTTTTGTAATTGCTAGTACATATGGATGTATATGGTCTTACTGTGTTTGTAATTCATTACCTTCAGCGGAAGAAACAAAGACCAAGGCTAACTCATGAATTAGAAGCATTCTGGGCAGTGGATGAGCCGATTACGAGGCTGAAGTTGGGAATCACATCTGATGCTCATGCAGATAAATTAAGACGCCTAATAGATCTCTTCTACCAGTGCACCAGAGGAAGTGTATCAAGGCGCCCAAAAGCAGAGCAAATTTACAATTCATTGTGCTCCTTACCCACATGTTATGATATGAGGTGAATCTTTTGGATCCTGAACCAGAAACCTTTTCGTGAGATTGAACCAGATCGGCAGACAGAGGATGCTTAACAGAAATCTTATGTTAAGCCGTGGATGCTTAACAGGTTAAGCTGTCTGGTTTCAGCAGGCGACGAGATCTGGCTAACTCCATTGTTTTTAAGCTCTGACACGTTGTTTGGCCATGTTACTACTCTTCATGAGTTGGTCTAAAAGGACGACGGCTAGGCAGAATATGCGAAGTTGAACCACAGAACTTCTGTCACTGGAGCTCCTCTTTTGTAAAGTCAATTTTATCATCGCAGCACGGCATCCACGACTCGCCTGTTTGTAGGAGTCATCATTGTTGTCACCATGTATCTTTATTATGTCATTCATTTGTATTTTCAATTATGGCCATCTTTTGATAGTATTAAGTTATTAATTTGGGCCACTCCTGGCCCCAAGGCATTTGTCTGCTAGACTGCTGCATCCGCCTTCTGTATGTGTATTTTTTTTTTTGTCCTACTGTCAATCCCATTGGCTAGTATGTGTTGTCAGGTGTAAGTTTCTGAATGCTGAGTTATGTAACTGCATAAACTGAGGTTATTTATTCTGAGTTTCATCGGCCCTTTTCGGCATAAGATATTGTTTCCTCAAGAATCAGAACACTGGTCCTTTTTTTTGTTATTGTGTTCAGTAGTACTCTAACTGTACGTTTTCTTGTACTTATGCAAGATATTAACATTACAAATTGTATGCAAACGGGTACCAGGTGCCATTTTTATCATATAAATGCAATTTGAACTCTTGAAGGTATATGTCGTCTTAGTGCAAGATATTGACGTTGTCCGTTCCATGCACAGTTGCAAGTACCATTTTTCTCATTTCCTTTTTGTGACTGAAGTGCTATTTTTCTCATTACTACAGCACAAGTCAAGGGTAAAATCGCCGTCCAGTTTCGCATCAGTGTGATGCGATAGAATGTATGTGGACTTTATTTTTCATTTCTTCTCTTGGACGCTTCAAAGTCTCCAGTATCTACTTAACTGTCCAGTGAGGTGATTTCATCCTATTCGACATCAGCTCTTCGTAAGCTCTTTGTTGCAGGTTTGCAACTCTCTCGTCGTCTTGTGGTCCAAGGTTCGTTGTATTCAACCGAAACGAGTCACGGTTCTCAATGCCCGCAGGTTCAGCTGAGTTCGCGCTGTTGGGCTGGTCGTCCTTCCAAGAATCAAGATGCTGCTGAGGTGAGCCAATCCCTATACTATAGTACTGTTCTGCAAACTCTAGTAGTATTCTAAGCAGCAGCGCCTACTACGTCGTGCAGAGGCCTGCCCGATCTTTGACTATCATGCACCCCTCTGCATGGACCAATCTCCAGTTCTAGCCTACTACCCGTTTCTTGGTTAAACAAAGCTGCGATTTTGGCTAAGACAAGACGCGCAGTCAATTCCTGTCGATGCCTCGGCAGGCCGAGGCCATGTTCGCCTCCTCCTCGTGACGCCACGACGCTCGCCATGGCATGTGCGACCTCGCGTTTGACTTGGCGCCGATTGGTCGGGCCTCGCCGGTCGCAGTTGGCTCGGCATCGCGTTCTCGGGGATCCCCTCGTCGCAGGGTCAGCGACAGGGAAGGGATTGTTTACCATGTCGAGCCCCGTTCTTGCCGCGAACCCCATGTGGTCTCGCTCTTGGCTTGCTGCCCGTGCCCGTCGAACCAATCCAGCACTTCGCTGTCTGTCTATATAAGCAGCGAGCGAGCGAACAACAGGGGAACCATGTGGATGTGCGTGGTGTGATCCTGTAGCTCGCTGCTCAAATTCATCAGTGGCAGGCAGGAAGCAGCGCCGGAGCAGAGCAGAGCAGCACCATGTTCCGGTGAGCTCTGACTCTGAAGGGGTGGGTGGGTGTCCAAGAGAAAGAGTGAAGCTGCCAGCATGATCTGACTTGATCGAGTAGCTAGCCAGCCGTGTGCCCTGGGCCTGCCTCAAGGTGTTCTTTGCTGGACAATCACCAGCTCCCCCCTTGGTATTTGGTTAGATCATGCTGTGACAGTTTCACTCTTTCCCTTTGGGCACACGATATCAATGGAAAGCCGATCGACGAGACGACAGATCTATCCAAGGACGCCACACACCGCAATTGTACATAGAAGGTGCGCGTGGCCGTAATCGTCTCTTTTCTCTCAAAATCTGCAAGTTGCAGCGAAGCATTATCTTCACTTTCGTTTGCTCATCACATCACTCCCTCTGATGCTTTCTTTATGCACGTGCAGACTTCTTCTGATTCTTTTTTTTTTAACTGAACTTCTTCTCAATGCTGCATTGCATGCTAACAGGATCAAATTAATGCAAGCCTCAGGACCGTTCCGAAGAGTGAAGAAAGAAACTAGTTAGGACCGTACGTACCTGAGTACGTTTTTCAGTTTCGCATCGTCATGGCTACAGAGAAGGAGATAGATAGGGTCCGCACAGGCTACCGTACTTATCTGAGAGATACTTGTTTGTACTTAAGCTGTCAATATTCACTTCTTAAAATTTGTACACTTACAATACTACATCTCGCGGTTGTTAGATTTGTATCATGTTTAGGACCACCCATCATGATATCATTTTTTTTTTCGTCTAATATGTTAACCCACGTTGTCCTTCTCTCTCGTCACTTTGTATATTAATTACAAACTGGTCGAGTGGAGATTTTTTTTTTGTCTGAATATATGTTTTTAGAAAAAAATAAAAACACTCCTAAATCAGTTTCTTTTGTCCTTTTACGCTGGAAATGTTCTTATTGAGGGATTGAGCATCTCATCATTAGGTAAAGAAGTAGTACTTGTCAATAAATGTTCAGAGACATCCTATGTTAGTGCTCTCGTAGCACGCTTTAAGATCTCCTAGCCTAGCACCCAACTGAAATGAAGAGCTGAGGGCTGGTGTGATAATGGTCACGAAGAAGACCCCCCAAAATGTAAATGTTTAAAAGGATTAATGGGCTAAAAGTTATGTAAAGCTCCAACTGCCAATGAAAACTTAAATGGGCCACGCAACATCAAGTGGGCTGCGCATCTCCTTTTGGGCATACTGGTATACAAGGTGTTACTCTACACAGTTACAGTACCACCGTGACCGGGGCCGTGACGGAAGCGGTTACGAGTCCGTGCGACTGCGGAGTGCGGACTGACGCGTCCGGCTGCCGGCCGATCCACTTCACGATGACCACTACTTCATCGGAGGATTAATTAGCTTTGACGACCTCATGGCACAGGAGTCCGTCCGTCCGTGACAGCCCAGCTGCCAGCAATCGTCAGTACGAGCAATTTCGTTTCAGATAAGAGGACGGAGCATCAACGTGCGGAGCTTGCTGCTTGATTGCAGATTAGATTCCTTGCAAAAAAAAATATTGCAGATTAGATTATATAATATATAGGGTTGATTACAGATCAGATATGTCTAATACTAATTCAGTACTACTACTCCAGTGCCAAAAGACATAAAATAAAAATACTATTACTACTAGAAATACAACAGTAATACCTCTCTATTTTTGTGGCGTTGCGATAAGATTTTTAAATTCAAAGTTGAACTAAATTTATAGACTAATATGAACAATTTAAAAATCTAAGGAGTAGAAAAATAATAAATGAGTGGTAAAAGCTTTTTAGTGAAAAAAAAGAGAGGAACAAATGTATACAACACTTCTAGGCCATTGATCAACTTACCCTTTTCGATCGCATTTTACTAAGAAAACATCTCCAATAGTCATATAAAATGATTCCTAAATCTAATTATTGCTCCTCATTCAAAAAAATACTCTCTAACTATGATCCATATGCACACCATAAATGTTGGTCATCCGAAAATTCTCCTCCCTCAGACCTTCACCCTCCATTTTTACACATCATTGGGATTCTTAGAACGTGTAAATTAGTTTACTGAGAGCCGTTAGAGGGTAACGACTTTTCTCTCTTCTAATATAATTTTACCACTACCAAAAATAAGTTTTTGGGAGTTTTAATTTTACCTGTTGGATGTGCTCTAAGCGTGCAAGAGATTTACTATTAATGTTATAAGCATTAGAGTCATTGAAACAAATTTAGACATGATGTATCGACAAATAGTCTTTACTTAGTTAAATTTGTCGATACTTCATACAGTCTTAGTATATATATTTTAAAGAAGATACAACCATTGGATATTAGCGTGGCAGCAATTTTAACTCTTCTAAACCTACTTTTTCTGAAAATGTTGGACATGGGGTTTATTTTGGCTCTTTGAAATTTTTAACAGAGTCTCAAAAACAGTATTTTAGAAAATTAATAAGTGTTCCAAGTGTTCACAGCTTCAAAACCGTTCACCGTTTTGACACACATACACACAAAACCGAGGTGCTCCACAATCTTGAAGGCGTAGAGAATCCGGCTCTAGCAAAGATACACATAAGTTCATACGTTGAAGGCGTAATAATAGCAGTCCAAATCCAACCTCTACCCTTAAACAACGCCAAAAGTAAGGCGGCGAACTGCACGCCCTATTGCGCTGATCCGTCCTCCTCAACCCCCACCATTACCCCAGCTCTGTCCACGTTCACCACCCTCCTCCCGCAATCCCATCCAGGTTCAACCCGTCCTCTTTTTTAATACTAATCCGGCCCTCCCACCCGACGAAGCTCACGCAGCAGCCACCGGGAAGGTCCAGCCGTCCAGGTAGTGGTCAATACAAAAACGAAACGGAAGAACGAAAGCACCCGCATTATATGAGGGCAGTGGTGGTGGTGGTGGTGGTGGAGCTGCGATCGAATTAACAAGCAGCAGCAGCATCTCGAGCCTATGGCGACGCAGGCTGCGTTCCTCACGAGGCTCCCGCAGCTCGCGCCGCTGCAGCCGTGCGGTGGCGGCGACCGCGCCGTGGCGCCGGCGCGGGTGCGCGTGGCCGGAGCCGTGGGGGGCAATAAGGCCGTGGCGCTGGCGGCGAAGGCGAAGGCGCGGCGAGGGGTGCGGTGCCAGGCCAGCCTGATCGAACCCGACGGCGGGCATCTAGTGGACCTGGTGGCGCCCGAGGAGGGCGGCCGGCGCGCGGCGCTGCGGCGGGAGGCGGCGGCGCTGCCGCACCGGGTGCGCCTCGGCCAGGTGGACAAGGAGTGGGTGCACGTCCTCAGCGAAGGGTGGGCGAGCCCGCTGCGCGGCTTCATGCGTGAAGCCGAGTTCCTCCAAGCACTTCATTTCAACGCCATCCGCGGCGACGATGGCAGGATGGTCAACATGTCCGTCCCCATCGTGCTCGCCGTCGGAGACGCACAGCGCCGGGCCATCCAGGCCGACGGCGCCACGCGCGTCGCGCTCGTCGACGAACGCGAGCGCCCTGTCGCCATCCTCAGCGAGTGAGACGAATCCCCATCCCTCCCCCCCCCCCCCCCCCCCCCCCCCCTTCTCTTCTCGTTTCCTTCTCTGTCTCGTTGCCTTCGTTTAGGCTTTTCATACATATTATTATGTGCCTTACATATGCATTGGTGAACTACGCCGATAGAAACGTTATGTCGATTATAACTTGTTGGAGTCTGCTGATCATTCTGTCGACCTGTCAAAGACAAGGTTTTGCTGTTTGGTTCGAATGTTGGGGCTACGTTTCTGTTGAATTAGTTTGGTGATTAATTCCTTTAGATAGAAACACAATAGTACATCTATATGTGCCTTCCTACATTTTGTGAAGTACAGAGCTTGTCCCACCTGAGATGGTCAACATTACCACCCTGATTATGTTGCCAATTAAAAATTTGTCAGTAGTAGAGTAGGTTGCTTCATTGTATAGAGGTAATTGTGGTTACAGTTGACGTATACTGTCAAGTAGTTATGCGTGACGACTTGAAAGTAGTTTTGATGTTGGGCAATTTCCCCTTTTGTCAGTTACTATAGTAAGAACCGTTGGCATGCCATGTAGGGAAATCCATATAATGTGTATGTCGGTCGTTATCACCTGATCCACGGTGTATATATTACGTGGAAATACCCCAGTCATATACTATACTAAATCTCCAGATCGTTTCCTCTAATAGATATTAAATTTCATCATTTTCACACATTAGAGTATTTTAGTTCCTTTTATACTTATGGCATGTGATACTATGCTCCTTCGGCGAGTTTTTTATCTGATTTCTTTATGAAGCTTTATATACGTCAAATCATCGGAGTGACGGTTTACATGTGTAGTTGTCGCTACGCTTTTGCTACTTCGAATCATGTGAATACACGTGTACTTGATGTATATAGCCCGATCATTGTTATGAAAAATATATTTTTCTTCTCTTGTTCGTATCAAAGCCTAGCCTATGGATATCAACATGAGTAGAGGTTATTACATTTTGTTAATTTGTTACTTACTCCTGTGACACTCCCTGCTCTTTTTCAGCATTGAGATCTACAAGCATAACAAGGAAGAAAGAATAGCACGGACTTGGGGAACAACTGCACCTGGATTGCCTTATGTAGAGGAGGCGATTACCAATGCTGGTGACTGGTTGATTGGTGGGGACTTGGAGGTTATAGAACCAATCAAGTACAATGATGGTCTGGATCAGTACCGCCTGTCTCCGGCCCAGCTGCGTGAAGAATTTGCTAGGCGCAATGCCGATGCTGTATTTGCTTTTCAGCTTCGCAATCCTGTACACAACGGGCATGCTTTGCTCATGACCGACACACGCAGGCGCCTTCTTGAGATGGGTTACAAAAACCCTGTACTTCTGCTCCATCCATTGGGGGGATTCACAAAAGCAGATGATGTGCCTCTTAGTTGGAGAATGAAGCAGCATGAAAAGGTATTCAGTTATGACTATCCTGGCCTTCTGTTCATCTTAATGGATCAGTTCCAGTCTTCTCTGTAGTAGCCACCAGGTCCCTGAATTATAATCAGACATCAAAGTTTAATGGAAACTACTAATCTATAAAATACAGTAGAACTGAAAATATTACTAAAATGAAAATCAATATAAAAGCACATTTGTCTGGCTGGTACTCCAATATTGTACAGAAAGGTCTGGTTCTTGCATTGCTCTAACACCCTTTGTGATTCTTGCTAGGTTCTTGAGGCTGGTGTCCTCAATCCAGAGTCTACAGTCGTTGCTATTTTCCCCTCCCCAATGCATTATGCTGGGCCAACTGAGGTGCAGTGGCATGCTAAGGCACGCATTAATGCCGGAGCAAATTTCTATATTGTTGGGAGAGACCCTGCTGGAATGGGTCATCCGACAGAGAAAAGGGACCTTTATGATGCTGACCACGGAAAAAAGGTTTTAAGTATGGCTCCTGGCCTTGAGAGGCTTAATATCCTTCCTTTCAAGGTATGCATCCTTTCTGAGCTAATATCTTATTTGCATGGAGTCAATTTACTGTGCATCTTTGCCTATCTTTACATAAGCAGCAATATTCGATTGTTTAGAGAGATGTGTTTTTTCTGTTTCCTTGACATGGCTCTTCATTGTTATTTTGGATCAGGTGGCTGCATATGACACAAAGCAAAAGAAAATGGATTTCTTCGATCCATCAAGGAAAGATGACTTCCTTTTCATCTCTGGCACAAAGGTAATTCCTTTCAGTATTGTTGGCACATCTAAATCTGTTGAGCTCAAATCCTAACAAGCACACCTTGTACAGATGCGCACTCTTGCCAAGAATCGTGAAAGTCCTCCAGATGGTTTTATGTGCCCAGGTGGATGGAAAGTCCTCGTCGAATACTATGACAGCTTGGTGCCATCAGAAGGCAGCAGCAAACTGCGTGAACCAGTTGCAGCCTAGAAATTGTAAAATGGTTCAGGCAAAGGAATTGTGTTATGTCTGGCAAGTGGTTCTTTGCGACATAGAACCAATGCCATATGGTTGTGTACTGGTTGTAAAACTTTAAAATATTTGGTTCATTCAGACATGACCTTGTGCTTCGGTACTGTATGTGTCCTATCTGCTGGCAGTGTTGCACTGGAGCCTGTCAAGTGTTTGGTGCCAATAAGGATAGGCTCTGTATCATCTCCCAGATTGTACATATACAAGTGGTAATGTATTTATATAAGATTTGATATGTCTGCTAAGGTCTATTCGTAATGTAGAAGACTAGCGATTTCCAAAGCTATGACCCAGTACGGTTAAGGCTTGGAATGATTGATAATTATTACTAACTTCTCCAACATGAGTTTCAACATATATGCTCTTACCAAGGAGCATTAACTGTTTGGAGTCAAATTCAAGTTTTGTTGGTCAAGAATCAAAATCTTCTAATGGGGATATTTTGGCTTGAATTCACAAAAACAGCATAGAGGTAGATGCCAGAAGAAAATAAAAGGAAATGTTCAGAAGTAAATGGCCAAAAAGGATTAGAAAGACAGCATGAGATCTTAAACTGTCAAGAACAAACGAACATGGATACCTGAACCCCTACATATATGTGCCAGTCCTGATAAAACTACCTTGTCCTGAAACAAATCAAAGCGTAGCATACTTTTTAAGGCAATACCACAACCTTCAAACTACATACTACCCTGCCACTTCACAGGAAAATATTACATTGGACTTACAATTACAATACTGGAACTGGATATACAACTGGGATTTACAATGGAATGGTAACAGATGCTTTTAATATGTGATCTAGTGGTTTCATTTTCACATCTCTTCACCCAGATATCTTTCGTTCAGCATTTTTCATTATGATCACAAACTCCTCGTAGTTCACCTGACCGTCACCATCGGTATCCGCTTCTTTGATCATCTGCTCAACCTCCTCATCGGTCATCTTCTCCCCAAGATTGATCATCACTGTCCTAAGCTGCGCACAGCCGCACACAGACAAGAAAATTGTGGGCAATACTGTATGTTGGAATTTGAATGATCTGGACTTATAATGTGCTAATCTACCTCGGCAGGGGAGATAAAACCATTCTGGTCCTTGTCTAGGACCTCAAAAGCCTCCTTGAGCTCTTCATCTCCATCTCCATCCTGCGATCGAAAGCAACAACACAAGCAGATGCCATCAGACAAACTTGAGTACCAGATTCTGTTTCAGAAAACTGAAGTATCCAACATCAGACAGACTCCACACCTTCATCTTCCTGGCAATGAGGCTCAGGAACTCCTGAAAATCGATTGTCCCGTTCCCATCAGTATCGACTTCTCTCATCATGTCGATGAGCTCCTGGTCACTCGGATCAAGGCCTAGGGAACGAGTCACTGCAGCCAGCTCTTCCATGGTGATGCATCCTACATGAGGCACAGGTTGGATCCCACTTTTAAACCAAGGGCAGTAAGCTTTCAATTTCAATTGATTGGTGCTACTTTCTGTGCATATCCAAGTAGGAAGGGGAGTCCAAAAGTCGGCAAAGTGGAAGGCGTGGTCACAAATAGACACGTCTCAGAAGCTGAAGCATGATTGGCTACTCAATACTTGTGGAATCTAAAGTTAAGTGACAAATACTATCACCACTTCTTCATTACCATGAAAAAAGATTAGTTTCTGAAGATAAGCTGAAAACCAGTTATGTGCGAAACAATTGAAGAGGCATCTGAAAACCAGTACTGAAAGCAATAGCGGTTTAGCAAAGCATCTCTGACTCTCCTTTTATTCATTTTTTTTTATAGAAACTTAAGAGTTCTTTGACCAAAATAATATCAGAAATTAGTATAAGTACAACACATTACTGTCACTGGACACCGAAAGAACTTTCAAGGAACCATCTATAAAGGAGTAACGTGAGGGGTCCATCTTTTTGTCAACAGTTAATAGTACCTCACAAAGTAAGTAGCAAGAGAAAAGTATATTAAAATAAGCTCTAAACTACCTAGTAATGATAAAGTTTTTAGAATCACTTGCTTCGTATAGGTTGACTTGTTTTCACTAAAAGGAATGTTCGTGCCACAGCAAAGAGGATTAATTAAAATTGCATGATATTTGAATCCAGGATTGAGAAGAACAACGGATCATCACACACACACACAAGCAGAGGTTACCCAGATAAAGAACAATAGAACTTCGTTCGAGACGCAATCGCACTATCTCGGCTGTTGAAGAGAGAAAAAATTAAAGATACAGTTTTGCAAACAATTTTTTTTTATGGAATTCTCGCCATCAATTGAATCAATAAGTGAATTAGAACATGTATATACGCCGATGAATGAGGGAGGGTGTGTAGGAGGGACAGACCGTCGCCATTCTTGTCGAAAAGGGAAAAGGCCTCCTGGAACGCAGCCATCTGCTCGCCCGTCAGCCCTTCCATGCAGAAACAATCCTCTCTGCTCACTGCACCACTGGATGGATGGAACAGTGAGAGAGCACGCGAGAGAGAGAGAGAGAGAGAGAGAAGGCAGGTAAGTGAACAGGCAGGCCAGTGCAAAGCAGGGCACCATACATCATATAGGCACCGGAAGGAAGGGAAATAGGGTGGAAGCATCGTGGCGTTGTGAAACCCCGGTAAATAAATAAAGGAGAACGGGCGGTGCGGCTTGTGGAAAACTTGGCGGTCTCATGGTTTCCTAATCATTTCCTGTGCTTTCCCGCGCACTCTGCGTTCTAAGGACAGCGTTCACTGTCAAGGCAGTGGAACGCGTACTAGTTGGCACGATTGTCGGCTGTTGCTTGTGCCGGGGTGCAGTGAAGGGCAAGTGAATTGCCTGTGACTGTGAGCGAGCCCTCGTGCTTGGATGCCCAGTAGAATTCCGGTGATGTAGATGATGCCCACGGATGCACTGCAGATACAAATGTGAGTTTCTCAGGACGAACGAACGGGGTCAGACAAATATTACTACATTTGGTTACTGATATCGGAATTGACTTCCAATGCCAAATGGTTTTCTTACTCTGCATTAGGTAGCTCCGACCTTGCATACAGAAAGACTAACAATAGTGAACTGACTTCATAGTCGCATCAAGCTGGATACAGTCAGCTTCGAGACCGTTCATTCCTTGGAGAATTGCTCAATCCACGAACACGAACCACCTGTCAGAAACTGCATCGTCTGCTTTCCCAGCAACATACTACTACCATCGAAATACTACACAGGGCTGGGCACAAAATTATTGGTCAAAGTGTAGACAATTCAGCAGCTCTAAATCGCAAACCTCACGGCTGTCTCTAAATATTTGACGTTAACGATCTTGAAAAACTATTTGACGTTAAGTATTTGATCAAAACTGAACACAGCATCAGCCCTGACGTCACTTAAATATATGGAGGATAGTAGTGCATACGTGCTTGCTTAGCAGTACAACTTGCCACCGAAAGGCATTTCATAGCATCAACCAAAAAAATCAGCTCAACACAAATCCATCACACAGACATAGCAACAAATAGGAGCAAATTTAAAAACGAAACTATGATACGGCCCAAAATAAACAAACAGTAAATCATCCAGGTTTGCACCGATCAAGTTAACAACTCAACCCAAACAGGTTCCAATAACTGAAGCAGTACCATGAAAGAGTTACACAGGACCATTGTCTGAAACTAAAACCTACAAGATAACCAGGACTCACAACACATGATAGTCCAGTTTAAACTAAGAGATGCAAATTTCCTAGTCTTCACTCCTTGGAAGACTTGTTGATGAGGGACTTGTGGATGTGCGGGATGACACCACCACCGGCGATGGTTCCCTTGATGAGGGTGTCGAGCTCCTCATCTCCACGAATAGCCAGCTGCAAGTGGCGAGGGGTGATACGTTTCACCTTAAGATCTTTGCTGGCATTTCCAGCCAGCTCAAGAACCTCGGCAGTCAAATACTCCAGGATGGCAGCGGAGTAAACTGCAGCAGTAGCGCCGACACGACCGTTCGCTTGGGTCCGTTGTTTCAGCTGGCGGTGGATACGCCCAACAGGAAACTGAAAAATTTATATAAAAAAATATTAGCAAGCCAGTATCACCACTGAGTTGACACAGAACAAACAAGGCACCAAACAATCCTAAGTTATTCCATCAACATCAAAATTGTCCTAGCAGATTACATGGGCCTTTTCTTTGGATAACAGATTATATGAACTTTATTAGACAACTATACATGTTAACACATAATTTTCTACTTATGTTACAAAATCAAAATTCAAAAACAAAAAGTTTTGTCAGCAACAGCATGCAATCACAGGGGTATCACTTCAGTGAAAATGAAATGACAACAGAACATACACGTTGTCTAATCATGCAACCAAGAAGATTTCTCCATACTGCTACAAATTTAGACAAAAAAAAAAAGAGAACAGTACATGCACAAGGCATAATCTATAACACACTTTTGGGGAGCAGATATCAATCTCAAGTTCACGACTTCTTCGAGTGCCCTAACAAAGCCTGGAGATAATACTTGCCATAACCAGCAGTTACGCAGCATCAATTAATTAAGCACAACCAACTCATCGACGCACATACAACTGAACTAGATAGGTACAACCATTAAACTAGATCTAAAATCTATAGCAAAAAACGCCAGAAACCCTAAGGTTCGAGAACCAAGCCAGCTAACGAGAGCATTCTAGAATCCCACGCACCAGACGAACGCATATCGAAGACCTAGTAAACAGTTCACAGGACGACGACAGGCACCGCTTCGCAAGCTGACCGTACGAATTACAAAACCTAGGGCGCGCGAGCAGCGAGACCTCGTAAACCTCAAACAAGACCCCGAGCAGCAAGCAAGCACCCGCGCGAGCGAATCCAAAACTAAACTACAACAGAACAGGAGGGAGGAAGCCCGGTGGCATCACCTGGAGGCCGGCGCGGGAGGAGCGGGAGACAGGGGCCTTCTTCCCCTTGTCCTTCTCCGCGGACTTGGCCGCCGTCGTCTTGGCCGCGAGCAGACCCTTACCTCCCTTCCCCGCCATCTCCTCTGACTTCCGCTTCGCTGTGGACGCGCGCGAGACTGTCCTGCAGGAAAGAAAAAAAACCCAAATCTGACGGAGTCAGAACAGATCAGGCCGCGGATCATGCGGATCTCGCCGCCGACTCGCCGAATCGCGCGGCGGACCGAGCGAATCGCCGCCGGGGATGGCTTCGGATAAGGCGGGGGGTGGGGAGGCGACCTTACCTTTCGCGAGTTTTTTCGCTGCTTCCCTCCGACTCAAGCAACGCGAAAACGAAAGCGAGAGATTTTTTTCCTCGGGTGTCCGGTGGGGGGGGGGGGGGGGGGGCCGTCGGCTACGGTCTTATAGACGGAACATTACGGTATGCCCCTTAGAAAATAGAAGGTATTTCTATCGAGGCTTCTGCTTCGGGCAGTTGAGTTCGTGTCGGACGGGTCTCCTGGTACAGTATGCAGTTTGGCAAACGTAGCAGGTGGTAAATGTAAATATTGGAAAGCGTTCGGTGGATTTTGCGGTGGGGACGGCGCGGCGGGCTTGCGCGGTTACTCCAGTCCTGCGGCGAAAATTTCGTAACGGCGGCGCGTGACGGCGGGAGTGACCCCGGGGGTGACGGGAAAATTACTACGTGGCTGGGCGGGAACAGAAGAGGGATTTCGCGGGGACGTAGCATTTGGGAATGCACGGCGGGATTAGTAGCTGGATTTCGTGGCGGTGCGCAGTTACCACGGTGCTGCCCATTCATGAGCGGTTGACCTTCACCAGGTTGCATCGGACCATGATTCCATGAACTCTCGTGCTTGTGCCGTTGTTTGTGAACTGCAGGTCTTAACAAAGACCAGATCCTGCACCTACCATCTCGGATTATTTTTAAACAAGCAAAATTCTGATTTTTTTTCAGTCACCTAGTTTTAGGGTACGGTACGGCAGGCGATGATCCGCGGCGCAGAGTTGAGCCGTTGCGGGCGGGTGTGTGGTGCGTCTGACACGTCGCGGGAGACAGTTATCACCGCAAGAGTATGGTTTTTTAAATTTCACAAAAGGAAAAAATTATGGATTTGACAATACTTTGGTTTTAAAAAACAGTAATTCTTGCATCCAAACACATAGTACGAGTTTTATGAAATTATTATAAAAAAAAGCATACGCTTTTCAAAAACAGTTATACGTACAAGTTGTTGTAACCTAAAGGGAAAGCGTCCTTGTCGACGTGCCTGCCGCAAAGGAAGGCCCAGCCCAGCTAAGCTAATAACGAGACGTGACAGTCATGCAGGCGGAGCTTCGGGGCCACGGCCCATGTATGCAGAGGATATAGGGCCGGGCCCAAGAAGCGGAAAAGGGCCTCCGTGAGCGCGGACTCCAGGCCCATCGCAAAGATATCACTCGTATCTCAAGATCATAGTGTGTCAGAGTCGAGGCCCGACTCCTGAGTCCAGAGAGAGAGAGAGAGATAGAGAGAGAGAGATCTCACGCCCATCCATCCATCATCTCTCACATCGGCACAAAGAAAAGAACCGGTGCTTCCATCGATCGGTCGAGATTCACGCCGCACAATCGTTCGTTTGCTGATGAGATCTACTACAAAGGATACTGACTGTCACCATATGCATTATTAGTATCATCTCGATCGACGCGGTCCGCCGTTGCGAAGAGGTTGCTGGTCGTGGTCGTGTGTACGAGTGGGGAGGGAGACATTCAATGGTCAGACTCAGAGGGGAACCCCGTATCCGGAGCGAGCGATACGATTTCCTTTGATACGGATACGGCGACAGATATCTGTTGTTGTTGTATGTTCGGTACACCAGCAGCAGCGTTCACATGCCGTTTTTGTGTGTGGCAGTTTATTCTGAGCAATCAAGTTGCTAGGGAACAACCCGAAACCGAATAACTACCGAACCTTTAATAATAAGGTCACGTGGGTAAAAAATGGCCGAAGAAACAGTGTCTGGTACCGCTGGCCGTTCTGCGCTCTCAACTCTGAAGAAGGCGACAGACATCTTCGAAACTGTGCGCGCGACGGCGTGGGTATTTGCCCTCTGACAGTATGAATTAATACTGCTGCTTTCCGGTATCTGCGCACGCACGGAGATACGGTCACACGCATCGATGCATGGATCGGAGGTGGTGGTGGCAGTAGTAGTAGTAGTATTAGCCGGCTTAGGACTGGGACTGTCGTTCTTACCAGTCAAAACAACATGGTCTGATTTGTTGTGAGATTAACCTAGCCGCATGCGTCGTCCTTCGATCTCTCGGTAAAAACCACAACAAAAGCACACGTACGGCGCGATGCTAGTTCCCGCTCGTAGTAAGAGTTGGTCTGCGTGTCAGGCGTGGCAACGGACTGACGGTTCGCGCCGCCGCCGCGCCGTCGTTCGCGCGAGAGGCGGCGGTTGGATGGGCGGCCATCCACCCCGTACCCGTACGGGTACAGCCGATCCGATTCGTGGGCCCTTTTTGCTTTTGTGTGGTACGAGTAGTAGACTGGTACTGCTGTGGTCCATGAGACAGACGACGCATGGTGGGGTGGCCACCGCGCTGTACTGGCCGCAGGAAGCGGGAAGTGATGAAGGAACAACGACGGTCGACGACCCATCCACACCATTGCCCCCCGCCCCGCCCGGCAGGGGTTACCTATGGTCCGTTGATGGGCGCACGTGGACGTGTCCGTCGGCGTGGAGCCCCCGTCACGTGCGAGCGCGCGTCGGCGGTCGGCCGCGACAACACGGACGACGGGGACTGCCGTCGTCGTCGTCAGCGCACACGGCACGCGGCATGGACAAAGTGCGTGCTCCGTCTCGCTCTGGGGGCCCGGCCGGCCGCGCGCCGTACCCGTACGAACGCCGTTTTCAGGAGGCGAGCGCGCCAGGCCAGCCGGCGGTGTACGGTAGTCGGTAGGGGAACGATAGAGGTTGACACGGCGATACGGGAACAGAAGCAAATTAAAGCGGATACGGCCGTCCATGCGTGCTTGTTGGATCCGGGATCCCCCGCTACTGTAGCCTGGCCGATCGATTCCGTTCCGTGTGTGTAGCACGTGATCAGAGTCAGAGGCGCTCGATGATAGCGCGGGCGGCGGCACAGAGCCGAACGGGGGAAGAATGTGCGATCGGTCTCAGAGTTTTGCAACGCACGGTTCCTGCAGGCCGCTGGCACACGGGTGCTGCCTGCGACGGGCGGCGTGCGCTTTTGTAGTGTTTGGGTTACGGTCCTGGGCAGCTGGCGGCGTGGATCGAGCTAGGCCTGTCTTTTAGTTCACGTGTACTTACTCTTCGATCTCTACTAGTGGTACTAGAAGCAAATACGAATAGTAGTTCCACCATCAGTTCTGCTACTTGGAGAGTTTTCTAATCATTATCGAATCCAAAAAGTCAACCACGCAATGAACCAAAAATGTCAAGAGTACCGCCGCCGTACAGTCGATGAACGGACCGGGGCACATCATCGGCACTACCAGTACGTACATTCCTCGAAGAGGAAATCCAACACACCAACAGGGGCGCGCATGTTCGCATGTTCGAAGAGTAGTAGTATGTACTTATCGTGGCGGTGTTCGTACGTTAGCAGAGTATGCCGAGAACGGCATATGTCATGGGTTGTTGCTGCCTCCCGCTCCTGCCCGGCCGCGACACCGGGACGTGGCTCTGACGCCGCCCGCCCTCTGCGCCGTGGAGCCCGGACAGGACAACCGGTTGCTGCGCTTCAATGCACTGCACCCTCATTTCGATCAAGTCGTCAGAGAACAGTCAGTCAGTTCCGCTGGACGGTTGTGGTGTAAAACCAGCAGCAATTTTCAATCCGCAGCGGCTGGCATGCCTGCCGAAATACGAGGAACCCTGCTGTACGTGCGTGCTGCCTTCACGTTTTTCTCGGATCGTGTTCCTTCATCCGGGCGTACTACTAGAGCTCTACTACTAGTTCTATAGTTCTAGCTTCGGTAAACGTAGCTGGAGAATACTAGAGCACGTGGATGGATGCGACTAATACGAGGCGCGTACGTAGCAGTGCGTACTAGTAGCCTAGTAGTAGTATTTCTGGACGCGTTTTCTTCTTTACGGTTAGTTGCGGAGAGCTTACTAGCTCGAGAGTCGTCGGTCGTCATGATGCCACCATTCCCGATCGACCACACTGCTCTGCTCCATCAGTTAAGTTCACCGATCGTTGGATTGCAAAATCGCAGTGGAAGATGGATGGTGCCAATCATGCTGCCTGCTGCTCCTAGTCCTAGGTTCTACTACTACTACTACTGCTGCTGCTGCTGCTGCTGCTGCTGCACATGAGCACCTAGAGAGGTGGGTGGATCGGGACTCGGGAGTCGCCTTTTCTCCCAACAATCTCGATCACCGCCAGCGCCAGCCCGTCCGTCGTCCGATCTGAAACAGACGCTCCAGCTTCAACAATGACATGGTGACGAAACGGTGACGCAAGCAAGCAAGCAAGCTCGATCGTCCCTGAGTCGGAGACAAACAAACAAGGGCGACGGAGAAAAAAAAAATAACGCATCGGGATCGGCGTGGATGAGCCGATCGACCTATAGCAGGTACAGGTAGCAGCAGCAGCACTAGGCTCTAGACCGTGCCTGCTGTTGTAGTAGTAGTTGACGCAGGAGGCACGGCATCTGCGCAGCATGGTGGTGAGCACGGAAGCTGGGGGACGGAGGATTCAGGGGCGGTGGGGCGCACCGCCCCGGGGCACATGGCCGGATGGCCCTTGGCTTCGACACATATTACTTCCATCCATGCTCCACCCACGACCACATGCCCGTGCCATCTCTTCTTCTGCTTCCTCGTCCTCGTCCTCGCTTGCTTCCTTCTTCCACCGTACCCGTACCCCACCACCACACCCCCTGGCGATATGCAGGTCGAGTACCGTGCACAAGCGTACGCACCAATGCCGATCCGTCGATTAGTACGCGATTGCGTGCTCCAGCATTTAAATATATATTTTGTATTATATATGCGTCGCGAGATCAACCAACAATATTACATTACAACGTTTTTATTTTGCTGTCACTGTCACTTTACTATGTGAGATCGTGGCCGCGCTTTATATTATGATGACGATGCTGGGGCGGGCGGCCGGTGCCACACGGCTTTTCAGGGAACAGATATCAGCATTTCGGCCTGGGCATAATCCGTACGTAGTAGTACACTTTCTTCTTCATGGGTAGTAGTAATACTGATTTCAATCTCCATTTTCGTGTGCCTTTTTAATTCTGCCTTGAAACCCCCTAGTATTTAACGTTCGATCCCAAGTGCTCCCAATTTTGAGCCGCGCGTCAGTACACCACCGTGCGCCCATTTCTTCTTCTTCTTCACTACTAGTAGCAAAACTTCGTTCTCATTCATTGATTTTTTTTAAATAAAAAAATACATAATGCTTTTGATTGATGCGGTGGAGAATGATTGGAATCCAAGAAATACTGCTAATCCGTTAGGGCCAATTATGTTAATGCCCTGATCATCATTAGTGAAACCGAGCCAGTACGTAGTAGTAAATCATTCGTGGACCCGAATATGATGCATGGTCGTCGCGTGTATAGCTGAGAATCCGTTTCCCGCCTCCCCCTCACCACCACATGCACGACACCGGCGTGGGGCCGACACCTGAGTTGACCTGCTCCCACCCCTCCCGGCACGCGGGCCCCACCGCCCCCGGAGCCCCCGGGGGAATCCAACTGCTCCTCTCCTCTCCTCTGTCTTATCTATTCTCTGCTCTGCTGCATCGATCGTTCGTGTTTCAGCCTCTCTCCAGTTCCAGCTGTCGTCGTTTCCGTGTGTCTGTTTATATTAGCCGGCAGTTCTTGTTTAGGAAGTACGTAACGTAATCCTCTTTTGTCTTTTGATAATCCGTGGACCCGTAGTAACTTGTGATTGGACTCTGCTATAGTAAAATACATTCCACTGAATCTGTCGACTGACGTGTGCAAACTTCCAGCGATGAGCAAATCACAGCCAATGAACCAGGAACTTGTTGTGAGTACATAACTAGTATGCAGTCATACGCATAGCACAGAATTATCCTTTCGTGGTAAAACTGGAAACACAAATGTTTTTTTTTTAAAAGGATTGTGTAATCTCATCAATGTTATTATCAAGTCTAGGGCCATGTTCGATGGTGACGACTGAGCGAGCAAGATCTGCATAGCAGAGCACTATAAATGATAGAACTAGTAGATCACAGACAGCCGACAGCAGCGATGGTGCTTAAAATCCATCTCCAAGATGGTGTCAAGTCGTAACGACGATCGACGGTGATAGCATTTGGATGGACGACGTCTCAAAGCTGGCGGGTGGCACTGACACTACAGGAATCAAACGAAACGATCGTTTAGAAAACCAATTGGGCTAGTGAAACAGTTTCAATCTCTTAGTATCATTAAAAAAAAAAACTTAGCGAAACTGTTCGAAATCCTATTTTCTGTTTTGCAAAGATCATGCCCCAACCAAACGGATTCTTACGGAGGAGAAAGAGGGTTTGATTGGTGTAGATCCTGCCGTGAGGTGGGCCCTGACAAGTGGGTGTACTGCCAAGGGTCCTCGTGGCAACATGCTTGCCTGGCCATCAACTGAAAGTGGGTGTGGGACCCGCGGTGAAAGAGAAAAAAGATCATTCAGTTAATCAGTTTCGGTGGAGAAAGGAAGAACAGAAACAGTGATTTACTAGAAAAAAAAAGAGAAAAAAACAGAAACAGTGTGGCGGTGACGTCGGCAGCGCATCATGCACGCAAGCGGGAGAGCACGGGTAAAACCGGCGCAGTCCAGGTCATCATGCGACACGTGTCAGTGCCCGGCCTTGTACTGTGGCCCGGCCTACCCACTTGCCAAAGTTCGTGTGGTGCCTGGCCCCGCCCGGATCGTCTGCGCCTATGCGTCCTGCCAGCCATGCAGGCCCCTCTGCCTCTGTTACTTCCCCTCGTTTGTGGAACCTCTGTCTCTGATTAGTTAATCAATGAGGGTTTTTTTTTTCTCTGCAGAAAGTTGGTGTTGCAAGTGTGCATATTCAGCTGCTTCCATATGTTCAATCATCGACAAACCAAACGAAAATTCAACAAGAGATTTCTGCTTTCTCGTGGAAGGAGCAGCCTAATCATGATTATTCACTCTCTTCCTATCCCTCTTTGCCACGATGATTGATACGTACTCCTACTAACACTTTCCTTATATTTCCATAATACTAGTATCTTTCAACCTTTTGAGATTGTTTGTTAGTATTTTCAGCCGGTCCGTCTGTTTTGCAGTGAAATATATATATATTTTTGCGAAGGGTTTTCCAGTGAAATATGATACAGTTAAATTCCTGCATGAGACTGGAAATTACTCCACGGTGAGCGCTTAATTGGTACTAGACTTCTAGTGGTGTTGTTAAACAAGGAGAAAATAAAAAGCTGATGATGCATTAAAAGAATCATCCAATCAGAACTCCACACATGCAGCGCCAACAACTTGGCTTGCGCCCATGAATAGAGAATCCATACGGAGGAAACATGGAAACAAAAATAATTGGCTCCAACTTCCAACTAGTAGCCCTCACTCATGCTCTAACTAACTGTGCTAATTGTATAAGTCGTAACCCCACTTCTTTCCATCTCTTCCTGCCACCACACACACACTAGAATAGGAGAATTCACCGCCAACTTTCTCTCGCCATTGTTTTTTCTTCTCTTCCTCCCACTATATATACACACCCCTCCACCCTGTTCCTGGGTCCTCTCTTCCACCCCCTCCTCCTCCTCCTCCTCCTAACCACTGCAGCCCCAAATCTCCATCCAGCCTTTGCATAGACGCATACACAGAGCGGACCGCCGCGACAGGCTAGCGTGGAGTTGTCCAAGGTGAGAGACCCAGCGCAGACGGCCGCGACAGGCTAGCCGACCAGCTGCTAGCTCTCCCGCGCAGGAGGAGCCGATGGCTGGCGCCGACGTCGACGTCGGGACGGAGCTCCGGCTCGGTCTGCCGGGAGGCGGCGCTGAGGCGGCCAAGGCCGGGAAGAGGGGCTTCGAGGAGACCATTGACCTCAAGCTGACGTTGCCCACGGCCGGCATGGAGGAAGCCGCTGCTGCCGTCAAGGCGGAGCCGGCCGCCGAGAAGGCCAAGAGGCCGGCGGAGGCGCCTGCCGCTGATGCCGAGAAGCCACCTGCACCCAAGTATGTACAAAATATTACCTTTCTGCTCATGTGCCTGTGAATACAGTACCTTCTATCATCATGACAGCTTAATTAGTATACGGCGGTAATATCTTACTACTATTCTCTTTACTAAAGTACGTTAATTATGAACATCATAATGAAAAGGAATAATTTTTTTTCCTCCTAAAATGGCGTATTGGCATTCGATAGGAAGTTTGCAGGACACTTTATGTGCATGTGCCGGCTTTTTTCCTGGGTCCAGATTTTAATATTTAGAAGTACTTCGAATAATCTTTCCATATCAATGAGTAGCATTTTTAAAAGCAAGCAAATATCGGTAGAAAGATCCTCCGGCAGAAAGCAAACTACTACTACTATGCTCTAGTATGCCCTTTTCCTGCCAAAATTTTCACCACCTTTTCATACCAAAACATATGACAGATTTGATGCCTGTCTTTGTCGGTACATGTCAGAAAAAGAAATCATGTACTTCCCACCTTTTTTTTGACGGAAGCAAAAAAAAAAAGGGTCTTGTGCTCGAACAAAATGGAAGGTTACAAGTAACTAAATATTTCGAGTGATTTCTGTGTGATGATGCGGGCTATCATTCAAGTGGCAGTAACCAAATGGCATTTTGATTGTGCACAGATTCAGCATAAAGTTGTAATCGCATAATAAATAAAGCAGAGTTGGTCGCTAGCAAGAATATAGTAACATGCGCATTAATTCTAACTAGATGGATCCTTCCACTTACAATAGTAAGGAATCTCAATTTCATCAAGCTAGAAGATACCTGAAAATTTAGTTACTAATAACTATGTGATCGTGTTCTTACTACAAATCAGGGCACAAGCTGTGGGTTGGCCACCAGTCCGGTCATACCGCAGGAATGTCATGAGCGTCCAGTCTGTGAAGAGCAAGAAGGAAGAGGAACCTGAGAAGCAGCAGGCCGTTGCCAACGCCGGCAGCAACAGCTCCGCATTCGTCAAAGTCAGCATGGACGGCGCGCCCTACCTGCGCAAGGTGGACCTGAACATGTATAACAGCTACAAAGACCTCTCCATTGCTCTCAAGAAGATGTTCAGCACCTTCACAACTGGTAAATCATCAGTGGGAGACATACCCCATATGAACTGTCAGTTGATATCAATCATTTTGAACAAAGTTGACCAGAACTCAGAGCTGCATCAATAATCCATCTTACCAGGGAACAACATGAACGAGGGCAAGTTGGTTGATCCTGTGAGCGGTGCCGACGTTGTCACTACTTATGAAGACAAGGATGGTGACTGGATGCTTGTTGGGGATGTCCCGTGGGAGTATGTCCTTCCATGCCATCCTCTGATTCCATCTTTACCACCCCATGATAAGGATGAACTTAAGCAATGTTGAGACTTCAGTATCTTATGATGTCTTTCCATTATCGCTGCAGGATGTTTGTTGAGTCATGCAAACGCCTGAGGATCATGAAGAGCTCTGAAGCCATTGGTCTTGGTTAGTATCTTCACCTATTTTTCTTCCACTTCAAGATTTATATGTTAATCCTAACCTTACATGTTCTTTTAATAATAAAAAAACAGCACCAAGAACCAAGGACAAGTGCAAGAACAAGAGCTGAACAAGTTGCAGTATTAAGATGCTAAGCATGGTGTCATAAGAATGTTGCCCTTGCAGAGTGTTATGGTTTTCTAGAAACACAAATGTTTTAATTACTAGTTGGATTAAAAGAAGGGAACTCATTTTTAATTTGTTCATGTACCAGAAGAAATAATCTATCTCTGTGTAGCTGGATTGGTGTTATGTGATGTCCCCTACCGTGTGTCCCAGAATCTACTTGGTGATTTTATTCCAGTGTTGTTAAAGGAGCTTGTGTGATTGTTAAGTAAAGGGCATCAATGAGACTATTATTATTATGGTATCTTGTAAGTTAACCTCTTTGTTAATTGTCAATACAATATTTGGTAATCTGTATGTGATCAAGTGGGGGGAACAAGCCATGTGCCTGGTGATGGGGAATCCATTAGTATAACCTTATAGAAACCTAGTCTATCTGTCGCTTTGAGTTATTGAGAAGGTTGGGTCTTGGGGTATGATGGCATGATCACAGGATGAAGCTTCCTTGCACTTGCTAGAGTTGTGGTCATACGATGGCCAAGTACACCGCATAAACAAACCAAAAAAATACTTTATTCATTATACATTTATGATTAGGGAAACATAGCTCATATATAGGATAGCAATAACGTTTGGTCTGCAAGGTTGCCAAACATATAAAATTTTCTTGGGAACAGCATCAAACAATGGGCGTTCTTACCGGATCATGCAACAATTGAATCTAAACAACCAATGATTGTGTGGAAGTTCTGCAGTGAGAATGATGGGGGAAGTCAATAGATAACTCTGTGGTGTTGAAATAGTTCTGCTTAAAGGGCATACTCAAGTATAAGTCTTCAAAATAGTACCAAACACTCCATATAATAGAACTACTGCATTAATGCCTATTGCATGACCAAAACTAGAAGGAAATGACAGTTTACTGAGCAAACATTCCAGGGACAACACCATATGCTATACAAAACTTAGTGTAATTGGCTTACATCATACTGGAGCTTGAACAATGTACACAACTCAGGAGATCTCATCCCTCCAGGTAGTAGAGTTAGAGCTCTCCCAGTATTTGCAAGCAGAAGACCAGAAAATAGCACACAAATAATCCACAAGAAAGTTAATACGTTAATCCTGCACAGCCAATTAGTGCAAGTGTTCAATAAAAACTTGCAAGTAAACTTCATTTGTGAATACAAGGTCCCATCTGAAAGCCCTATCTTCAGGATCACAGATAGACCCAACTTCAACTGGGACAGCAGTAATAGTCACACTGCGAAGCTTCTATTCCTGAACAGCTAACTCCTGCAAGTGCTCAATAAATACTTGCAAACTGACATCATCAGTGAATATGACTTCAGATCCCTCTGAAAGCTGTGTTTTCTGTGTCACAGATGGATTCAAACGGGCCAACAGAAACCTGGCCTGGCTACCATGCTGATCACATTTTATGAGTTTTGGCACAGGGAAACGGTCTGCCATTAGTGCCTCTGCATCTACTTCTGGTGCTTCAAGCAGTTTCCGCAAATTTTCATGGTTTGGGTTCTTATGATAGCCCAGCTTCCTCCAGTGAGCAATCTTTGAACCATAATGAACCACGATATAGAAGTATGAATCAAATAATAAAATGACATCAGGAGAGATAGAGCTGACATCTAGTAGAACAGGAATAGGTGGTCCATCAAATGAGTACTGAAATAGTGTAGGTTGGATCATGATTAGGGACCCCACAACACCCTCCCTATTCAACATCAACCGGAAGAAAGCAGTTTCATCAGGAGAGCTGTTGAAAACATCAATGAACTGTGATCTCCGCAGGTAGTACATGAACTGAGGATATAGGGAGAAGTTTGTTGACAGGCGGAATGTAGATGGGTCTTCAGGAACATAGTTTCCAAACTTGGCAGTAAAACGGATAAGCATCTTGTCAAGCCAGCGTATAACATCTCTAACATGGTATGTTTCTGCCCTGTGAACGGCAAGCCTGGCCATAACCCCTGCAGCAGCTTCCTGATCAAAGCCTGCAGCAATTTCAGGAGATCGAGGTGCAGCCCACCTTCTCGCAACAGTCGTCACCCTTAAGCGATAACTACCATCACCATGCCGGTACCTTGTCATGAACTGAATAAAGAAGACAGTTGGAGGCTCAGCTTTAGGACTGCAGTCAACTCGAAAAAAGAAAGCAATGCTAGTTTTGCTATTTAGTGTGCTAGTTTTCCAGTAATTTGTCCCACCCTCACCAATTTCCTTATCGCTAACTGAGATGTTTTTTCTGTGGAGAGAAACGCAGGGACCAAGGGCACCACAAATCTTGACCTCCTTTGATGTAACTATCTCAATCGTTGCATTAAAGTTCATGTCAAGGTAATCAATACCATCACGCTTGAAGACATGCCTTAAACAGTTTTTGAACTGATCAGATTCAAATGAATCAGTATGCACCATTAAGCCCCCAGATACTTCTATTGGATACCTCAGCTCAGCAGCTCCAACCTGATCAAGAGAGCAGGCGAATAGATCAAGGACTACTGCATGATCTATTAACCTCTTTGCAACTTTCTTGTAGAATTCACGTGCTTTCTCGGCAAGAGGTGCGTTGCCTTTGAAAATATCACGATGAGAACGAATTGCTTTTCCAAGATCAGTTTCCACCACAAGTCCTGGTCCAACTGTTGCAGGACCAGATGTGAAGACAATAATCCGACCGCCAGCACTAGGTAGGCAGCAACCTTCTAGAAGAGCGACAGCAGTGGAAATAGCTGTGCCAGTGGCTCTTAAAGGGCGATGCCCACGTGGACACACAGATATGGAGCTCAGGTCCTCTATTGCTGATGTGATGTTAAATTCACATTCAGAAACAGGCAACAAAAATCTCTGTGCCTCAGTGGATCTTGGAATAGCCAAGTTGTTGTATCGGGAATGCTGAAGACAAAGAAGTTCCTGAATCTGAAACATAAATACAAAAAAAAAAAAAATCTTATGAGATGTGCAGTATGGATAAGAGTTCTTGCAAATAAAGTGATCATGAAAGCAGAGCACCAAAAAATGAAAAACATTAGAGTATAACTGTGAAATCATCAGAGGAAAAGAAATCATCAGAGGAAAATAAACTTTGAAAAGTTACTGTAACGCACTAAGGCCCTGTTTGTTTCCATTTAGATTGTGGAACAAAGGGCTCAAATTGTAGAATAAGATTCCACAATCTGAATCCTCAGATCCACAATTTCACAATCTGAAAAGAGGCAACTTTTAATAGATTGAGGCATAGATATTTACACCTTTTCCATTAAGGCCCACTTGACATGATTGAAGCTAGATTGTGGAATACAAACAAACAAACAAAACAAACATCCCTCAGATTTTCACAATCTTAGATTCTACAATCCAAAATCCACAATCCACCTTCAGATTTGCCAGACAGGCCCTAAGTTCAGGTAATGAGAAACAGTCTCTTTTTATACAGTTTTAAAATTCAATGGTCATCTGAGCTCAGGATCACTTGGTAGGGGGACTGAGGTGTACAAACCCCTGACCAACCAGGTTTGAGTCCCTGTCAACTGAAATGTGGGTGCATGGATCCTTCTTCACGGAAAACCAACTATACATACTAACGCTGAGTTACTAATCTACAGTTGCCCAAAAATTAGAAGTGGACATGAGCGTGTGCATGAGTTAGTATCCTAGAATTGCAGAGTTGCTACTTATATACACACAACAATCGCCATTTAGATAATCATCATGACTCAGATGCCTGTCACCTCATAGAAACAAGCAAAATTGCTGGAAGTAAGTGTGTTGTGGCCACCAAGAATTTAGAAACCAAGCCAGCATAACTGGCACTACTGCACACATGACTATGTAAACCAAAAGTTGTGCCATAATAGACCAGCGATGAGCTTCGGCTACAAGCTTACATTTAGATTTCACAAAACATCTACAAGCATCTCGACCAGCTATCTACATCCCAATCATTCCTACAGGTTGCAATGTGACGAGAAAGTGTTCTAAAGAAAAAAAATGCTAGAGCTGGTGCCTCCAAAGGGTCAGATTATATTTATACTTGCTTAATGATGGATGTGATCAGTTACACTAATTATCCCAGAACTACACCATTGTGCGTCCTAAGGATGAGATGGCAAGTTCGACATCTGACAAACCTTGGTGGACTCAAGCTCACGCTCGCCATTGATCACGACAACCCGGGCGCACCCTTCGAATCCGAGATCGTGTACCCACACGGAGGCGGCGAAGGTGACAAGCGCCACCCTGGTCCCCTCGGGCAGGCCCTGCACGACCCTGCGCACCTCGTCCTTGAGCACGGCGAGCTCCGCGGGCGCCGTGGCCGCGTCGACCACGAACACGATCGCGGGCGGGCCCGGGTTGCCCCCGGCCTCCGGCGGGAGCGCGTACTCGACGCTGGAGTGCGTGGGGAAGAGCTCGGCGGGGAGCGCGTCGGGCGCGAGTTGGCGCGGGAACGGGTTGTTCCCGGCGCCGCAGAAGGGGCAGGCCCAGCGCGCGGAGCCGTGGTGCACCCGCGAGAACGGGTTGAGCGCGGCGGCGCAGGACGGCGTCCCGCACCGGAGCGGCGCGTAGGGGAGCACCGGGACGGGGTCCTCCCCCGCCGGCGGCGCGTGGAGCGGCGCGCAGAGGACGGCGGTGGGCACGACGAGCGACGCCGCGGCGGAGGGAGTCGGGGGCCACGAGTGCCACGGCCACCGGAGGCCCTCCACCGCCTCCAGCTCCCCGAAGTCCATCGGAATCGGGGCCCGCCCGGCTGTGGTGGAGTGGCGTCGACTAGGGTTGGCCGCCTCGTCGTGCTTGATCCAGCGTGCTGCTGCCCATTGTTTCCCCCTTGTTGTTCCTTTCTTCCTCGCGCGGATTTGTCTGTGTGGTGTGCTTCCCCCTTTCCTTGGGCAATTGGGCTTAGTTCAGTTCGTCTCTTTCTGGCCGTTGGGTCGTCATTGGGCAGTTCTTAATCCTCTCCGGGACTGTCGTCGTCGTCGTCGCTTTACGCAGGTGGGCTAGTACTGGCCCACAATTAGGACGAGCATAGAATCGGGCCAAACTGTGTGCCACGCGTCTCTCGACAACCCAATTGGCCCATCTAAGGAACAGAGTAGAGACAGAGACATGAGCAAACGGCCCAGCATGCTTTGAAACAAAGAACTGACGAGGCGCGACCATCTGGGAATGAATTTACAAGTAACAGAAACTTTTTTTTTATGCTCATTTCAATCAAGAATAAATAAATCAGTTCACGGGCGGCGGAGTCGACCGAATCGAGACGTGCTAAACAAATCCATCCATCGAGGATTTACGCCATCCTCGAGATGGGGATAAACACGTCACGGCGCGGTCGGGAGCAGGTCAGGTGTGAGCTGTGACTTCCGTCACCACCACGCTCCCCAAGTACATCTTGCATCGTGCCGCCCGCCCGCCCGCCCGCCCGCCCCAGTGGTACACTACACACCGCCTGCTCGGCTCCTCGTGCTTGGTCAGTTACAAGGGCTCTCCGCATGCTGCTGACCACTGCCGAATGTCAACGCCGCTTTCTCCTCCGAACACGTCGCCACGTCGACCAAGTCTTTGCTTTAGTACCATTTTTTTTCTTTTTAGGAGTGAAAATATTATAGTAATACAGTAGTAAGCTACGGTAGATACGTAAAACGTTGACGCTCGCCGTCGTACGTCGTCGCTCATGGTAACCGTTCGGAGGCTGCTTCCACGCGCGCACCGATAACGAACGAAGCTATAGGGGCCCTGATGGCGGCCGCTGTCGCGTAGCCTTGTTATATAAGTAAGCGATGATGTTCTTGTTGTTTGAAATCTGGCTAGCTTAGCTTGTGTGTGGAATCTATGCCCGTCGGCCTAGAGATGTTGCTCTCATATCAAGCTCATTACGACTTGTGTATCTAGTACTCTGTCTACTCTGCTTTGTTTTGATCACTGCTAAATCTAGTAAGATCCACCGCCGCCCACGGTGAAAAGAAAAACGAAGAGAGAAAAAACCCGTACGTGTAACCAACCAACCAATCTCATCTGCCTCCGGCAAATATAGTAGTAATTTGAAGTCCAGTAGGGCGGTGTACGTAAATGTAAAAAATGGGTGAGTTTTGCGTTCACAAACGCAAATATTTTATTCATTAAATTTTGAGTGTAGCTCTTATAAAAAATTACTGTAATTTTTATGTAACATGACCGTAACTCTTAAAAAAAATAACTGTAATTAGAGTGTAGGAAAAAAATTGTTGAAAAATCTTTGAACTCAGATATAGCAAAGCACCCAATTCATTTCAAAATCATGTCCGCCGTGATTGAAAGAATTAAGATAAATAAAGTGCTCATTTTTTTTTAAAAAAAAGATCAGGTACGAGCAGAAGACAAATCCGATGGTTATAAATTTAAGTATTGCAAGCGGTAGAAACACATATAGCTTTTCCAAAAAAGAAAAAAGTTCCCCGAAACAAATTTTTGTTAAGCGAGCTGAGGAACAAGGCTGGGTTATTTCGAAAACTGGAAAGGCAAAAAAAAAAGCAAAAATTGTGCAGCAGCGCGGCGCGGGCGTGTGGGCAAGAGAAGCGTGGACCAACTACCTCCTGCAGCCCCGCCGCGCGTGCCATGTGGCGACGAAGGCGACCGGCGGCACCGGATCCGATTCTGCTGCAGCCTCCACCGCCCATTCCCGCGTCGACGTCGCGGCCGCAGCAGGGCAGGGGCGCAGGGCTCGGGCGAGCAGCACTCGAGCGCCCCGTGCCTTCGGCCAGAGTCGCGGTCTCGTACTCTCGTGGACGGTGAACTGACGCATGGTTACTACAGTTGTTACTGTCGATTGCCTGTACAGATTGCATTATCAGCTGGACAGTAACAGTGGTACTGTTGTAGGAGTAATCTTTTCTCCGTTTAAGACTGATTCGAAGTTGACCCCGTAAAATTACAAAACCAAGGTAGGTGACCACAAACAAATCAGGTGGGTATAACCAGAGACAATTTTATGTTTCTGAAATTTTATACACTGTATAAGCCACAGTGGTTATGCTTACTCGATACAAAATAAAGCACAATGTAACAATTTCATGTACTGGGTTTTAAATTGCTACTATCTTTTATTTTTCTAATTCTTTTTAATATTTTTTTGTTAAAAACGTAAAAAACTAAAAAACAAAGGTAGTAGTATGCGACTATTTTGGCATATAGTAATATTCAAGCCATGTCTCATTCGTTACTTGCCGTTGTTATTTGCTACTAACTTTTTTGAATTATATAGTTAAAACAAAAATTGTAGTTCAATATAAACTAAAATGATTATCCTAATAACATCAATTTAAAAGTAAAATTGTGTACATATAATATTTATGCTAGAAGTATCAACTAACCATTGCTAATCTTCGCAAAAAAAAACTAACCATTGCTAAGTGTGATATACGCACAGGGTAAGTATTGACAAATACTATACAGTATGTGGCTTTATAAAGTATTGTACTGTAAACCCCTGTCAAATCATACTAACCGAACACAAAATTAATACTCCTATTCGAACGGAAGTACGTTTCCCATGGCCGCCCGTGCTAACAAACTGATTGCTCGTTCTCGTATTCGTAGGTCCACCCGGCGCACGCACACACGAACCCTACCACGCCAAACGAAACAGCCACGCGCACACCCATCTCTCTCTCTCCTCCTGCGCTCCCTCCCTCCCTCCCTGGCATCTCTCTCTCCTCTGCCGCCGTCGCCATTTATTACTCCTCTGCAACCGCAAAAGCTGCGGAATATAGATACAGAAAAAGGCAGGCCGAAGGCGGCAGGAGCCGGAGCCGGACAGCCATCCACCGTCCACGTGGGCGGTGGTTGCGGCGGCGGCGGTTGACGGAGATGTGAGCACCGCCGTGCCTTTGGAGATGGCGGTGGCGGCGGCGGCGGCGGCTTCGGGAGCTGGGGGTGAGGGGAAGAAGCGGGGCGCGTCACGGAGCTGGATCCTGTTCGACGCTGCCGGGGAGGAGCGAGTGCTGGACGCCGACAAGTACGCCATCATGCACCGTGTCGACATCAACGCCCGCGACCTCCGCATCCTCGACCCGCTGCTCTCCTACCCTTCCACCATCCTCGGGCGCGAGCGCGCCATCGTCCTCAATCTCGAGGTGCGCGACCCTGTCTCCCTGACCTCGTCCGGCTTTGCCAATTATGGGTTGTTTGGGG
The DNA here is from genome assembly GCA_001182835.1 of Oropetium thomaeum. NCBI lineage: Eukaryota > Viridiplantae > Streptophyta > Magnoliopsida > Poales > Poaceae > Oropetium > Oropetium thomaeum. The sequence goes on along the minus strand of LFJQ01000018.1, from coordinate 718,407 downwards.
ACATAGTGTTGTCTGTCAATCATTTCGAGTTCCCTTTATTTTATTTTATTTTTCTGTTCGATTGTTTCCTCTTGCTGCTTCGGTTGTTGATGCGATGAGAGGAATTATGGCGTACGCAAATGAAACCTGTGAACTAGTAGTGCACAATCCGGCCGACTACTTTGCGGATTTGTTTTGGACGTAGGTTTGGTTCAACAATGGCTGTTTATCGGCACGTGTTACTATCCATATGAAGTGATCCTGGACTTGTTGATGATCGTTTCTGATGGGTCGTGGTGTTCTGTTTTCATGCTCAATTTTAGTGGGTTTTCTGGATTTCTCGATGTGATCACTGATTTCTGACTGACGATTTTTCATCTTCCTTTTGGTGGAACTCCATCGGTGGCTCGAGCAGCATATAAAGGCGATCATTACTTCAGAGGAGGTGAATTTCACTGCTTATTCTTTTCTGTTTGACATTCAGCTTGTTTGATTTCAGTTCGTATCTTCTTATAATCTAAAATAACAGTATATTTCCTGTGGATCATTTGCGTAATTTGACCCTATGCAAACTTAGTTGATGAGCTGTCTATGGCTCTTAAATTGTTAACCGTATGCGGATTTTGCATGGTTCCTTTATAAAAAAGGGAAGGTTGGAGAAATTCCTTGAGTTTATAGGTCTGAATTTCATTCCTGCAGTCAAATTACGACTATATTCTGTGCAAGTTTCTAGATAAGTACTTTAATAAGATGGCCACCATAGTTTATCTGATAGAACAGAGGATCTAAAATAACCCTAATTATCAGTTGTAAGTGTTAGCTCACAATACTGTGTTTGAATTGACTCAGGTTTTGCTTAGGGATCCATCAGATGAGAATGTAATCCCTGTCGTGGAGGAGCTTAGAAGGCGCTTGGTTCCTTCAAATGCTACTCCGCATGATGGAAAGGAGAATTTAAGCAGCCAGCATGACGTGGAAGGGGCAGAAGAAGATGGTAAGTTATGCTTTGCCAATTGTTGTGAACTCTTGATGACAGAAGCATGTTCCTCTGTCTATGTGATGTTGACATATTAATAAACGTTTGACATTTGGTCCTTGATACTTAAATGTCTTTTTTCCTTTACATGTCCAAATATTGAGCAGACAATCAAGAAATTGTTTTTGTAAAGTTCGAAGTCATTGGGATATGGCCACAACATTCTGTTGTTTTCTTCTTCTTTTAGTCTGTAGGCAGCCATTCTTTTAGCTAAGGTGCAACATGTATATTTACATTGTATGGTTGTCCACTTTTTATATTAAATGAAATGACTGAAACTTGAGATATTCAGATATCGATCTGGTTGGGCATGTTGTGCGCACTTGCCTGCCGCTTGTATGTTGCACAGACACATATTGTGTAGTTAGTATTGGACTCAGTTCTGTATGAGCCTTTCGGACCGTCTTTGGTAAACTTGCACCTATTTGGTACTGTACAACTATATCTTTATTTCCTAAGATCAAATCGAGTTGCAACTTTTCTATATATTCAAATGGATTATACCAGTTGAAATTGAAACAAATCTCTTCAGATTCTTTCACCTATATTTATGAACATACGACAGAATCTTATGCTTATTTTAATTGAATTCTCTGTTGGTCTTAATGGATGTCTGTTTTAGTTATACATAACCTTCTCACATCTTTTAATCGGATTTCATAAATGCCAGAATCTCCCTTCGAGTTTCGTGCACTAGAGGTTACTCTGGAAGCAATATGCAGTTTCCTCGATGCACGCACTACTGAGCTGGAAACTGATGCGTACCCAGCTTTGGATGAATTGACATCCAAGGTGAGTGACTATACAATGCTGTATTCCCTTAGTAAGGTCTTGATCAGAAGTTCAGGATATCTTGAATATATCTTTATTTTGAACAACATTCATGTGTTAAAGTGCGTGGCTCAGAATTCTACCTTTCGATTGTATTATGATAATGACATAAACGCATTCAGATTTTGGATAGGTCTGCCTTTTCATCTAGTGTAAGAATTGATAAAACGTTAATTTGTTCCATATATCAAAATCCTATGTGGAGCGCGTTGTTCATTAGGAATTGCTGCCAAGAGTGAAAATCTAGAATTTTTTTCACAGCAACTTCCATGACATGCTTCACTCTTATGGTCTGCAATGGCTTAATTGAGTTATTCACTTGAACACAAAATTTGCTGAATATTAATTTTTGGTGAGCCACATACAAAATATGAACATAACTGCATTTGTGAATAGCATGCCATAGCCCAAAATTTATCTCCCCAGTTTCATTATGTGTACCAACTTCACCTAAATTTGTGTGCATATCAATCTTACACTTTGTGTTCCAACTTATATCTGTATGATGTTGCATTCATGGCAAATAACTATTATTTGTCGCTCTGGATGTTATCCATATTAAGATGAACAATTGTGAACATTACAGATCAGTAGCCGCAACTTGGATAGGGTGCGGAAGCTAAAAAGTGGCATGACTAGATTGACAGCAAGGGTTCAGAAGGTTTGGCTCTTGATTAGCTACGTTTGTTATCTGATACTTTGTTGTAGTGTAGCATATTGTCATGTCTTTACCATTCGAATATGGGCTGTGTTCTGTATATCGTCGTTTCAGTTTTGCTGCCGTGTAAGCATAGATCTGAACTTCTGACTATGAGACATGCAACTTTAAGATTGACATTCTGATGACATTGTTTCTGTTCCCCTTTATTATCAATGTATTATATAACAAAATTCAAGATATATACTTTTTTGTGAACCCAATAAATATTATGCTAATTATATGGAAATTGCTGATGATGTTGTGTTCATTCAGATCCGAATGCAAGCTGTGAGTCCACTTATCAGGACATCATTGAGCTCTCCCAATTACTTTTATTTTAATTAAGTCAGCACTTGGTTCGAACTAGTGTTATATTACATGTTGTACTCTATCATGCTGCCTTACCTTTTGCATTTAACCGCATATGTTGCTACAAACAACCTTTTGTATAAACTACATTCACAGCTGCAGCTCGATAGCAGCTAATTATTTGCCTATTGCTATTGCTAATGTATTAGCCTTCCTTTCCTTTTTCTTTTCATTTTGTTTGGGTTCTCTAGCAGTAGTCTTCTTTCGATAGAGCAGTAAAATTGTTTCACTTGTTTATGGTTTTTTCATAACTTTATAGGGACTAAAAGGCTTTGTTATACTGTTGTTGTATGGTCTTCTCCATTAATAAGAGGTATCACAAAATGTCCTGTGTTACAGGTGAGAGATGAGCTTGAACAATTATTGGATGACGACGATGACATGGCTGATCTTTACTTGTCTAGAAAATTGGCTGGGGCATCTTCCCCTGTCAGTGGTTCTGGTGGACCAAATTGGTTCCCAGCATCCCCAACATTAGTTTCAAAACTATCGAGAGCTAGCAGAGCCAGTGTAGCAACCATACTTGGAAATGAGAATGATGTGGAAGAGCTAGAAATGTTACTGGAGGTTGTATTTTTGTCCTTTACCTGAGAAGTAATGACTTATGAGTTCTCACTATCTTTGGTTGAGTACTGAAAGCTACTTTAATTTGCAGGCATATTTCATGCAAATAGATGGCACACTAAATAAATTAACAACGGTGAGTTAGTACAGCTTTGTTGACTTTACATTTTAATACTCTTTTGAAAACCTGGCCTTATGATGCTTTTCACTAATCACAATGGTACCACTTGGATTTTATTGCTAAGAACACCTTTAGATCTTAGCCTTGTGCTGATGTTGTGTATGTGTGCGCCTTTTCAGTTGCGGGAGTATATTGATGACACAGAAGATTACATCAACATTCAGGTAATTAATATTAACTGAAGTTTGGACGTGTATTGACCTTATAAGGTTCTACCTGTCTGTTTCTAAGGACTCTATTTTCCTTTTTTCTGCGCAGCTTGATAATCATCGTAATCAGTTGATCCAGGTAATGCACTGTACCCACATTTCTTTTTGAACAAAGATGTAAAAACTGAGTGATTTTACATAAGTTTGTTATCCAATTGGCACTTCCTTTCCCATATCACAATCTGAGGAATTGGTTTAACAAACCTGTCTACCATTGATGTATATGACTGCTATTCATCACAATTACCACATTGACCATATTGGTCAAACAGATTCTAGCTTGCAGTATATGACTGCTATTCATCATATTATCACATTTACCATGTTGATGTATATGACTGCTATTTATTGTGTTCTGGCATACTAGCACAGTTTTCATTTTTTTTTTTATTTTTTCTTGGTTTCTTACAGCTAGAGTTATTTTTGAGTTCTGGGACCGTCTGCCTTTCTCTTTACTCATTGGTTGCTGGAGTCTTTGGCATGAACATACCGTACACTTGGAATGATGGCCATGGATACGTCTTCAAATGGGTAACTTACCACTTACAATTGGATACTCAGTATGGTGATTGGTGATTACTCTCACTGAGTTGTAAATCTGTTCCTCTTGTGGCAGGTGGTTCTTGTATCAGGGCTTTTCTGCGTGTTTATGTTCATCTCCATTGTTGCTTATGCGAGGCACAAGGGCCTCGTTGGTTCTTGATTGGAAGAAATAACGGCATTACTGCTTCCCTCATCAACTGTAAATTTGAGTTAGAGAGTATCAACTTTGCGGGATGATTCATCTCTTATACTGAATTCATTTAGTATCATTCAGGGATGATCAATAGAAACAATAAACAGAAAAAAGGTAATTCAATAGAAATATGTGATTACTGCCTTGTTGTCTGTGTGCTGGAACTTAAATTGGATTGATGTTCGTCATGTGTACTTTGTACCTCGTTGCAGATATCCAATGTGCCCTCCGTTTTTTTATCGTTGGGGTAACAACTTTGGTTTATTTTTAAATTAGAATTATTGCTCTAATAAAAAAAAACAGAGGGAGTACAAGTTGCTTTTGGTTTTGTATAAGTAAGCCCAAACTTTGGCGAGGATCTGCAGACGAGACCTGTAGAGGCGTGGAGCCATCTTCTCATCTCTTGTACTGCAAAAGCATATAGCTTTTTGGAACTTATAATGACATACCAGCAGAAGGAAGAAGAAACTACTGAAACTGAACCTGAACAAGTGAAAAGGAAGGACAACAGAGAAGTCGACCGGATTGGCCAAGGTAGGCTGCCTGCTATTTTCCTGGATCTGACCCTCCTGTATTATGTATCGGCCTGGCATGGGCTCTGAAGGAGGAGCAAGAGCAAGATACATTGCGCTCGCAGATTGGCAATGTGCGCGCGGGCGGCACTTGCTTGTGCCTGGCCTCCTTACGGGCAAGAATCCAGGAGTCCGTGACCACACCTTTTTGCTCCCACTCCCAGTGCATACCGGCTGGCTGGACTGCTGCCAACTCCTACCAGACGAGGGATATAATCATTCTGACGTTATACAGCCCGCGCGGACGTTATATAAAGCCTTGTCACCAGGGGCAGGGACATACTACCTCTGTATTTTTTTTATTATTAACTCTTTTTATTATAAATTTATACTAAAAAACATCAATAATAAAAAGAAGATAATATTACATGCTGCTGTTCATTATTTAGAACCACGGGATGGGATACAGCCTCCACGGTTCATAAAACCGATACTACGTACATTGTGACGAATCACATAATATCCTGCATATGCATGTCCAGTTTGGGTACGATAATTATGCGCCGGTTTAATTACACCTACTACTCTCTACCATCGACAGACTTTCTTCTCGAGGGCCTAGTAGTAGTGGTAATAGGCTACGGACGGAGGAAGCCCCCGAACTTGGCGAGGATGCAGTGCAGCTTCTCCTTGGACAGCGGCTGCAGACACGCACAAAAAGAGGCACGTGCAAAACAAATTTCAGCGAAAATGATCGAAGCCAATACATGTGTCGAGTATTCGTTCAACTAATTAATCACCTTATATCGGCACGAAGTCGCTGGCGCCTGCGCCGGCGGCGAGGCAGCAGTCGCTCGACAAGCCGACGATCGGCGCCGTCACGCCCAGGGCACGGAGCTGCCTCGTGGCCTGCACACATGGAACGCCAGTCCTAGAGTCAGCGCTCTCGACGTCGATCCTCGTGGCCTGCACACATGGAACCAGTCCTAGTCCTAGAGTCAGCACCACCACGACGGCGCATCGCATTATGCCCCTGTTTGGGGTAGCTTTTTTTGAGCTTCTGCTTGTCCAACCAGCTCTAAAAGCAAGAAGCTACCCCAAACAACCTTTGTGTAGATAGAATCGGTACTGTTGAAAAGCAATAAAATGAACTAGTCGAAAAGCTCTCAATACAACACTTCGAAGGGATAGGATATGCGTGCGTATGTTTATAAGTATGAGTATCCATGCGTATATGTGAATGTTTATATCTGTGTTCATTTTTTTAAAAAAAATTACTTCAATTTTGACTAGAATCAATTGATTTGGTTCAATCGGACCATCTAAACATGATGCGATTCAGCCATGCCATCTAGCAGACTTTAAGGGCAAACTTGACCTTTAACCTACCACAAAGGCCGATGGCGTACAAACTAAGAATAAGAAAGCTCAATATCTGTGAGCGAATATGGAAAAGAACAAATGTTCAACGGCTAAAACCAGTAACGCACGATCTCCAATAGCCAATTTTTCCATTAATAAATAAGGATTGCTAATTTTCGAATGCTTGGAGATTGAGGATTATTTTCGTCTTGAGTGTTGGATTGTGAGATAGTATATAAAAAAAAAATTCTATAATCAAGAATTTTGGGTCACCAGCAATAAACATATACTCCTCCATTTGTTTTTTTACGACGTTCCGACAAATGAAAATAACTTGCAAGTTCAAATTTACTGTCCAAAACGATAACTAAAAGTGATCGGAGGAGTACGTACGCACAAGAATAGAACATTTCGCCACTACGAGAAATAGATAGCATCATCATTGACAGACTTCCTCAGATCTTCCATCCGTGTGAAAGCTTGCGCAAGATTAAAAAAAGAAAATAAAAAAAGAGACCTCGAATACGCTTCATACATGGCGCTTACGTAGACGTATACGGTACGGGGAGGAATACGTACACCTTGGCTAGAAACTCTCCTGGCCCACGGTCGGCCGCTCACCGCTCCGCGCACCCGGCGCCGCCCACACGGAATCGCTTCCGACCCGTCTATTTATACACACCAATACGGTGACACAAAATAGACTCGCTCCTCGGCCCGCTCCCCCTTCCTCTCCTGTCTCACCCCCAGCGCCTCGCCGGAGCTCCGCCGCCGCGAGCCAGGCGCCTTCACAGCCGCCGCGACCCCCTCCGTCTAACGCCTATGGAGACACCGCCGGACGCCGCGTACGCCTGAGGCTGGGACCCCGCGAGCCCGTCGTTCCACGGGTCCGCGCGAGGGAGGAGGAGGTGGTGCCCTGCGGGAGCGCGGAGGAGATGGGGGCGGCGCGGGAGGTTGCGCGCGTGCGGAGAGAGGCGCTCGCCGCGTGCATGACGTGCCCACTCTGCCGGGGCCTCCTGCGGGAGGCCACCGCCATAGCCGAGTGCCTCCACACATGTGAGTTCTCTTTCTCTCTCGCTGTCCATCTCTCGCCGCCCTGTCCCGTTCTTTCTTGCTCTGTGAATATCTGCCTGCTTCTGCCCGCGCGCCCCTCCGGGCGTGGCCGCCGCCGCCTCCGCCGCCCCGTGTAGGACGCACGCCTCTGGCTTGGCTCTGCTCTGCTCTGCATCGCGTCATATCGGCGCGCGTGCTTGGTTTCAGCGTCGGAGATTCTTCTCCTTCTCTCTCGTTCCGTGTGCCCCGGCGGTCATTGCGAGCCCGTCGTTGATCCTAGGTGGGTGGCGAACGCAGCGCTTTTCGCGTGGATTGCGGTTTCTGTTGTTTGTTTGGACGTGGGTGGCCAGGCCCAGGCCAGCCATGTCGCGCGCTCGCTTCCCCGTCCGTGACTGGCGTTGTTGCGGGAAACTCGGCACTTTGCACGCCATGGCGTGCGCGTTTCGTGTCCGGCGTTTGCGACGCCGGTTCCTTCGACGCCGCCCGTTGTCTCGTGTTTCCTCTGCCTGTTTCGACGATCCCGAGGTGTCCGGCGCCTGCTTTCGATCCGCACGAGTTCAGCGCCCCATGAGCGTGCGCATTTTCTGTCCACCGGCGGCCGTTCTCTCCACATCGCCACCATCTCTTCTTTCCTCTGACCGTTCTCGACGATCCGGAGGTGGCCAGTCGCGCGCGTCTTCTAATCTGCTGGAGCTCAGCGTTGCCCGTTTCGTGTCCTGCGTTGCCGGCGCCCGGCGGTGGTTCCTTTCACGTCGCTGCTTTCTCGTCGTTTTTGCTTTGCCTGTTCTCGACGATCCTGAAGCCCCCGGTGGCTTCTCTGGTTCTGCAAGAGCTCGAAAAGATGCGGGCTTTCTCGTGTTGTCACCGAGCCATAACCACTCACCGTCGGTCAGGGGAGATGCGCCGGAGAAGCCCCGCGACGCCGCGTCCGACCGTCTCCACTTTTCCTTCGCTCTGCTCCGCCCAGGCACGCGCGCTCGTGCCGCTCGGCTCGTCGGCCCGCTGTGCCCGCTGTCCGGCGCGCACGTGCTCCCGTTCCTGCTTTACCGTAACGAGTTGGCAATGCGGTAAAAGCATACTCCGCGGCCTTTCGCCTGCTCAGGCGGCTTGCTGGTCTGGCTACGGGATTCTGTCTGGTGAGTGGTCACAGCCGCTGCTGCCTACTCCTAGTCTTGAAATCCCGACAACCACTGGGACGCGACGCGCTGTCGATCTCCCAGCGACGGTGTTGCCCGCCGCTGGTGCTATCGTTGTGCGTTATGTTCGGTCCACGTTTCCTGGGTGATAGAACAAATTTTGGTACGGTGCATGAACTCTAGCGAGCTTTTGGTGCAAGGGAAAAAAGGGCTGTTAAAAAAAAAAGTGTTGGCACTTACTAGTACAGCAGAATGTCTAGACGTGCCTGGCATCGAGGCACTCAAGTAGCTTCTTGTGCGTTTGGTAAGCTTGGTGGGGGAGCTTGGAGGTGGTGCCCTTCCGACCTGGTTCTCTTCTGAATCTGAAACGTGGTATCCAATCAGCTTCGGTTTGGAAGAATGTGAAACACGGTTCAGTGGCAAGAATGGCGTCCCACTGCCTTCCAAATGAATGTCAAAGTGCCATGATATGGATTGAAATATTTTGCAACATAATCCAGGCAATGCTGCTGCATCGTTAGTATTGTGTTAGACATCAAACATGCTCACCGCTTGACTGGAGCTTCTAGAATTTGGGCGCCAAATATTGCACGTGTTTAGGCTATCCCCATCTGAATGTAACCCAGTTCTCTTAAATCCCTTTCTGAATCTGGCTTACTTGCCTTAACAGTTAACAGTGTTGATTTTATGACATGATCTCTGTCAGTTTGCCGGGAATGCATTATGAAGGAAATAAATGATGAGGATGTCGATCGCTGCCCAGTTTGCAACATTGATCTTGGTGGCGATCCTGAAGAGAAACTCAGGTGAGAGCATATTTCAGACTTTTGAATTTTTACGCACTTCTTCATTCTTTGTTCTGACATTGTATTCTGATTTTAAATTCTTAGATGAGCACATTCTTGTACTATAAGTGTCATGCGAAGCCCATGATTTTGATATCGTTAACAACGTGTGTATTATCAAAGCATTATTTGCGAACTTACTAATGGTTTAGTAGTAAGATATGGTTAAAACAGGGAAAAGGGTTAGATAGATGATCATAATGAAGAAAACCTATACAAATGATGGCTATTGGGCAGTGATATCTGCAGTTCAATCTTTTGGCCCATTCATTAATGTAGCTTAATTTTCTCTGTTTAACTAAATCTTGTATACTGTTATTTTATTTCGAAATTATGAATTTTTATGAAACATCGTTATCGTAGGTCATTCATTGATGCAGTTTCACAATCTATTAATAGATTAACTATTACATGCTTGTTGAAATATGGACATCTTATTGGAAGTACTAGTAATCGCATTCTTACAGATTGCATCTTTTGATTTTACAAAGTTCTAACAACCTCCCGTGTTACCTGCCTACTTATATTTTTCCCCTCAACCTCTTTTGTGAAATACATCTGTTGAGCTTGCTGTTTCAATCTATTATTCCTGCCTAGTGCATTGAGTGATCTAGACTCAGCAATGTGCTTTATGTTGCAACCTTTTTTTTTTAAGTGTATATTGCAACCTAATTAAGTTCATTTTTTTGAAGGCCTGACCATAACCTTCAAGATATCAGGAATAAGGTATTTCCAATCAATAGGAAAAATGTTGCTGCTTTAAAGGATGCAACTGCTATACTGCCAGTAAAGAGAAAACAGAGGTCCCTTTCATCCTTGGTGGTTAACACTCCAAGCGTAGAGATAAAGACTGGTATGACAGGAAGGAGAACAAAAGCTACAAGAAGGAAAACAGCCTACCATGCAGCTTCTTCCAATAGAAACGGAATCGAGAACGTATCAAATAATTCTGAAAGTCAAGATCAGACTACTGAGAAACACACAGCACCACAATCCGCAAAGGTGGTAACAACTGTAAACAAAAAGCAGGTAAATATGAAGAACTATCTGACAGCACATATTTCATGTCCATTATTGATGTGTATTTTCATTTGTTCTCATAAATGATTCTGCTCAAAAACAGCGAAATACATATGTAGAGCCCCCAAAGAAGCCATTACCAGAAGATAAAAGGAATGGCAAGGCAACTGATTCGGAGGAACTCAGGAAACCTTTGAATTCTTCTGTTGATGCTGCAATCAGGAGCAAGTTACCTAGATCAAGCCCAAAAAATCGAGGCGTTAAGGAACAGCTAATAAAGAAAGAGGGAGACCTCCCTATAAGGAAACCAGACACAGAAAATGAAACTGTTAGTTCTGGAACAAGGGGGAGAACACATTCAAATAAGTCAAGACTTAAAGAGGAAAGCAAAGGCAATTCTTCAGAACCTGCCTCATGGAAAGAAAAAACAAGAACCGAGGACAATTTGAAGCAAGAGTCACGTGGATTTGCAGGCACCAATGCTTTAAATGGTGCAGCAACCTGTCCAATCTGGTTTTCGCTAGTTGCTTTGCCTCACCAGTAAGTTCTGAAGATTTTCAATATTCATACTGATTCTGATGAGTCTTTTGTTTCTTCCTTAGTTTTAAGTCAATACAAATTGATTTCAGGAAAGAAGGCCCACAGCTTCCTCAGTTATCGAAGAATTACTTGAGAATAAAGTAAGCTTCCTTTTTGTCCTGTAATTTCTTTAAATCTTGCCTTTGCTTGAACGCTCTTGTATTTTGTCCTTGTTAAATTATTTGCCCAATTTGTCTGCTTTTAGACTGTTTATGTGCACCGGTGCTCTGTTTTTTTCCTAGAATATATGTCACTGTTAGTAGTTGTCGGTGTTCGTTACCGCCTGTCGGTGCTCGTTACTGCCAACTAGTGAATTTATCGTGGGATGCGCGTTTTGGGGTTTCGATGGTTCGCAAGAGGACACAAGGATTATACTGGTTCGGGCAACGAAGCCCTACGTCCAGTTTCCGAACTGCTCGTGTTGCTTGCAGCAAAGCTTGTAGTAGGTTTTACAAGTGAGCGAGAGAGGGAGAGTTTCCCAAGTCTCTAAGGGTGGATTGTGGATCGTGCGTGTGTGGCTGACTTAGACTTGAACGAGCTTGTGAGCCTCGTCAGCCTTCTAAGTGAGTTCAGCTTCTTCAGTGTCTCTCCCCTCGTCCTGGCTTCCTCCTCCTTATATACTGTGAAGAAAGGAGGCCCAGGTCCACCATGCGGGTCGTGGCCGTACGCCCAAGTTGGGCTGCGCCATGACGGATGACGCCCGTGGCGTGGCGGTGCCTCTCCGTACGATGGTGTGGCACGTATCGTCAATCGCGGGTGTCCCGTCCTGTATGGAGGAACGCTGCTGTTAGTGCTGGCGGGGCGACGGCGTAGTCGTGGCCATCGTTCGGGGACGTCCCGTCGCAATGGGGCGATGAGTCCCTGACAGGTGCTGTAGCAGCGGCGCCCATCCTTTGGACGGTGCACGTCGTGTGCTTTTAACGCTCACTTGCCTGAGCGATCGACGGCTCTACCTGTCAGTGAGCGTGGGTGTGTCAGGCATTTATTGCCCAACCGTCACCATCCCGCCTACCCGTGGTGCGGCGGGCGATTCGCCCGACCCCAACGTAGGCGGGGTCAAGCGTGCTTCCCCTACGTGGAGGATCCGACCCCTCCCTGAGGGGGTCGGGCGAGGCGGAGATTGCCTGTTGGCACGGTCTGTCGGGTGTCCGTACGGTACGGGGACCGGCTGAAGCGGGAATTGCTTATGCCTTGATCACGTTTGTTAGGGCCGAGGGTCATTAAGATTAACCACCTCTGGTATTGACCCTCAACAGTAGCCCCCGAGTGAGGCCTGATCTCCATGTGAAAGGGAGTCTGGGGTCACTCACATCGGGAGTGGAAGACTTGCGACGGCAGGCTCGCTTTAGACCTTGTCGAGTTTCCGTGTTCTGCGATCCCGTAAGGGATCTCTTTTTACGATTCCGTTTCCGAGACTCCCGCTCGTTGTGGTGGTCCGATCGTGGACACGGTTCGACTTGTATCGTTCCTCCAGCGCGTCCGTTCGCCAGACGAGGAGGTTGAGCCGGGCCATGCTTTACCACGGAGACTGAAGCGTGACGCTCGTCGAGCTACAAACGGATGAGTTCGAGTGAGGCCCGGGGTCCCTTCGGGGGGAGCCTCGATGGACCAGTTGGTGGTCGACCTCAATGTTCCTGGTTACCGTCCCAATCTGGTACTCGGATGCCGTTCGCTAGGCTCCGAGGGCTCGTTGCCTTTTTGGGGTGAAATACCCATGGGTCGACGAGAACCCGGACTCGAACGCGGACCGAGATGCCCTCGGCGCTCGTGCGTCAGGGTATTGGCCGCTAGCGGTCCATCTCTATCCACCCCTCGCTCTGTTTTCGCCATGAGCGGCTGTCCAAACCGTTCGTTTACCAGCCTTCGAACTCTTTGGGCCGTCGGGGCATATTTCAGCCCAAGCTCCCGCCTGCCAAAATTTATTTTGTGGCAGTGGTGTAGCAGAGGCGCCTGCCGCGACGGGACGTGCGGCAGGGATTTTAGTCTTCGGGGCTCATGAGCACACGCGCGCGTGCGCTCGACCCCGCCGAGCGGGCGGCCACGTGGGTCCCGCCTACAACGACTGGAGGTAGGCGCCACGCGGGTGGGAGTAAATGCTGCTCTGTGCGAGGCGGCAGCGCGGGCCCCGCCTGCAGTGACGGAAGGGAAACGCCAAGCGGGCGGGATGTTTGCCGCGCTACGCGAGGCGGTTGAGCGGGCCCGCTGGCAACGAGCGGGGTGAGAGGAAGTCGAAAGGGCGGAGCTGTGTCCGCGCCACGCGAGGTGGCCAGGTGGGCCCCGCTCGTAGCAAGCGAAAGGAGGAAGTTGAACGGGCGGTACCTTGCCTGCGCTGGGCGAGGCGGTCACGCGGGCCCTGCTTGGCGGTGAGAGAGGGGTAGGCGCGAGGTGGACAGCGGATATAAGTACGCACCTCGCGCGCCCGTTCGTCACCATTCGCCATTTGCTTTCCTTTGCCCCTCGCGTCATCTTGCCTTCTTGTTCCTTGCCTTCTTCCGCGCTCGCGCGTATCCTTTCTCCCTTCTTCTGGTCTTTCCCGCGTTCCTCGTTCGCTTTCCATGGCCACCTGGAGGAAATCCGACGTTCGGGGGGTGCGTCTTGATGGTCTGGTCAAACGTGGCCTTCTTATTGCCCGAACGGAGGCGAGGGAGTGGCTGCTCCCGGGCAACGAGGAGGTGCCCGCGCCGGCGAATGGGTATGTGGTGTCCTTCGCCCACTTCCACGAGCGCGGGCTGGGTGTCCCCGTGCATTCCTTCCTGCGGGGGCTCCTCCATTATTATGGCCTCGAGCTTCAGCACCTCAACCCCAACGAAGTCCAGCATATCGCCGCCTTCGTGGCGTTGTACGAAGGCTACTTGGGGATCGCCCCCCACTTCGACCTGTGGCGGTACTGCTTCGCCGTCTCGCTCCAGACGAAGGAAGGGGCCCTACTCCCCATCGGCTGCGTCAGCATCCACCTCCGCGGGGAGCGCGTCGGCTCCTACATCCCCCTGCGGCTGCAAAGCTCTCACAGGGGTTGGCACGAGCAGTGGTTCTACCTCAAGAACGACACTGCCGGGCCCCTGTCGGATTTTACCGGGCGCACGTTCGATACGGCGCCCGAGGTGTGGAAGTGGGGGCCGCCATCCAAGGAGCGAAGGCGGCTGGACGACGCCATCGATGCCGTGCGGCAGCTGCGGGCTCGGGGGGTGCGTGGTGCCGGAGTTATTGCAGCGTTCCACGCCCGGCGGGTGCTGCCGCTGATGGCGCGGCGGCTCCGGCTCTGGGAAATGGGTCCCGGCTTGGATCCTTCCGGGTCGGTGATGTCCACCGAGCCCATCTCGGAGTCGGAGCTGAAGCAGCGGATCCGGGAGTCTCTTGTGACCGAGGACGCTGATGACTCCCTGGACGACCACCCTCCGATGCGCCCTGCTGAGGGGAGCGCTCTCTTGGTAAGTGAGGTCCCCATCTTGTTCGTATGTCTGGCTTCTTTCTTCCGACCCTGACTCTTCTTCGCTTTTTGACAATAGAAGACGGAGCTCGCCGTCCGATCCTTCCGACCCCCGCTTCCCGATGATGCGGTCGTCCGTTCGGCCAACCGCGCTGCGGCCGAGGCGTACAAGCGGAAGAAGGACGCCCGGAAGGCTAAGCGTGCGCTAAAGATCTGGGCTAAGCTGGCCCGGGAGCGGCGCCGGTGGGGTCGGGTCCGTCGGCCTCTGTGCCGGCATCAGGCGGGGCGGCCGGCCCAGGGGTCGGCGAGAAGCGGCCGGCGGTGGAGCAAATGGGGTCGACCCCGAAGCGTCCCCGTACTTCGTCGCGAGGATAAGTGCATCGCGCGAGCTCTATTCTCCATCTGCATGTACTTAGTATTTTTTCTTTTGCAGGTCCGCAGCGCAGGCGCGGTCGCTCCAGGCGGCGTCAAGGAAGGCTCTGGCGAGGCGGTGGCCCGAGCGCGTTCCGAAGGGCGCCATGGGGGGGGCTTCGGAGCCCCCGCGCCCGCCGACGGCGGCGGCGGAAGGATCGGAGGCCCCTTCGGTCGTCCCTCTGGGCCCATCAGAAGCGCCGGCAGCCGCCAATCTGGAGCCACAGGAGGTGTTGGAGGCCGTCTCTTCAGAGGTGCCGTCGGAGGCGGTGGCGGCGGCTTCAGAGGGGCAGGCGGAGGCTCCAGCGCCCGAGCTGAAGCTGCCCGTTTTTGGGCTTCCCACGGCGGAGGAGACGGCGACGTTGGGCGCCGTTGCGGAGGCGGGCGCCGCTGAAGTGCCAACGACGGCGCCGGCGACTCTGCCGGCTGCGAGGCCGGCGGAGGGAGGCGCCTTAGGCTCCAGGAGCGCGCCGCGGGGCGTGGAGGGGGCCTTGTCCGTCTTGGATTCCGTCGCGTCTTTCCTTCGGGGCCAACTCGTCGATGAGGAGCAGCTCGCCGCCTCGCGTCGTGCGGCGGCAGACGCCCTTGCTCGGGAGAAAGCCATGGCGAGGCGGCTTTTGGAGGCGGAGGAGAGGCTCCGCGCCGGGCGGGAGGGGGCGCGGCGGGCCTGCGGCGCTCTGACCGCCCTCGCGGTGCAGCAGGCCTGCCGGCTGGAGGCGGCGAGGGCTGTTTTGGAGGAGGAGACCAAGGCCAGGCTCGAGGCTGAGGAGGTGACTGCCTCCTTGGCCGTGGAGGTGGCTCAAGGCCGTGCTGAGCTCAAGGAGCTCCGAACTGGCGCGTCGGGTAAGCTCTGGCTCCGACCCTTTCTTTTCTTTTGACTTGGTTGTGAGCTAACCGCTGCGCCGCCTTTTTGCAGTTATGTCCGCGAAACTGAAGACAAGCACGGAGGAGCTATCGCGGCTCCGGGAGGAGCTGAAGAGCGAGGCTGAGGAGCATGGCACCCTCCGAGCTGCCGTCCGCGCGGCCCTCGTTGACCTCGGAGTGGCCGAGGAGGTTGGGTCGAGCTCGCTTGCTCCCCAAGTTCCCCGGCTCGTCACTCGAGCGCGAGCCATGGCGGAGGATGGCCTCTACCGGGGGGTGCATCGGGCATTCGCCGTTGCCCGGTCGCACTACATCAGCATCGGCCTCGATTACATGGGCGAGGGCTTTGCTCCCGGCTACACCGACACCGAGCTGGACGCCATTGAGGCGGAGGTGGTCCCCTTCGCGCAGGAGCTTGCTGCGAGGACGGTGGCGGAAGAGGCAGAGGACGTGCCCCCTCCCCCCTCGGCAGAATAGAAGTTAGGGTAGTTTAGTTTGTACTTAGGATGGCCGAGGCAAAAAGCGCCCGGCCCTTTTGTAAATCAGATGAAATGAATTGAACATCTTTTGACCACTAAAGGTGTCCCTAAGTGTTTTTGTGAAGGCGTTCCTTCACAGAATTGTGAGGGTGTTCGACCTCTTTTTCCTTGCTTTCGAACCTCAGGAGTCTTAGGCCACGGGCGGCTCCAACGTTCCGTCTAGCTGGTGAGCGCCGTTGTCGTAACCTTCGGGGGTCGTAGGCGTTGCGTGGTCCGACCAACTAAACTTCACGTCTTCTTCCACCCGTGACTTACCCTTCTAAGTTTCGAACTTAGGACGAGGGGTCGAGACCCTTGAAGAGGGTAAGTTTCGTTTACCCTTTCCTCGAAATTTTGGAAGCGAAATGGCAAAATTTTAATAAGTGTCAAGGTGCGCGCGCGATGCATGGCGTTTTCGAGGGACACCTGGTTGCCTTCTTCGTCATACGTCTTGAACCTCGGGGCTCTGTAGTCGAGGTCGGTCGGTAAGACGGCTTCGGAGCCGTATACCATGAAGAAGGGGGTGAACCCCGTCGTCCGGCTCGGGGTCGTTCGCAAACTCCATAGTACAACGGAAAGTTCGGCTGCCCATCGCCCGCTGAACTGCTTTAGTCGATTGTAGATCCAGGGCTTCAGCCCTTGGAGGATTAGGCCGTTCGCGCGCTCGACCTGCCGTTCGTGCGGGGGTGCGCCACGGCCGCCCAATCGACTCGGATGTGGTAGTCGTCGCAGAACTTAAGGAATCGCTTCCCTGTGAACTGCGTACCGTTATCCGTGATGATGGAGTTTGAAATCTCGAAGCGGTGGATGATGTCGAGGAAGAATTCGACTGCTTCTTCTGGTCGGATCCTGGTGACCGGTCGGATCTCGACCCACTTGGTGAACTTGTCGACCGCTACCAAGAGGTGGGTGTAGCCCCCGGGTGCTTTTTTGAGTGGTCCGACCAGGTCAAACCCTCAGACCGCAAACGGCCACGTGATGGGGATGGATTGCAGCGCTTGCGCCGGCAGGTGAGTCTGTCGAGCGTAGAACTGGCAACCTTCGCATGTACGAATAATCTGCACGGCATCGTTGACGGCGGTCGGCCAGTAGAATCCTTGTCGGAATGCATTTCCGACAAGGGTCTTGTGAGCGGCGTGATAGCCACATATCCCACCATGAATGTCTTGCAGCAGCATCTTTCCCCGTTCGATCGGAATGCAACGCTGCAAGACTTTGGTGAGGCTCCTCTTGTAGAGTTTCCCATCGACGACGACGAAGGATTTGGCGCGTCGTGCGACGCGCCAAGCATCGGTGCTGTCCGCGGGGAGCTCTCCTTTGAGGAGGTAGTCGAGGTACAGTGTTCTCCAGTCGGTCGGAGGACCGGTACCAGGCGCGGGCGCCTCATCGATCTCCATGACGCTGGGGTCAGGAGATTTCGCGACCGGTCCGACCCCTTCCGCGGGAGACGGCTCGGCGCCGACCCCTGGGGTATCTTGGGGTCGGATTGACGGCCGGCTCTGGTCGTGGGCGGAGACCCCAGGCGGGATTTGTTCGCGTCCAGCTGCCACCTTCCCCAAGGAGTCGGCCTCTTCGTTCTGCCGCCTTGGGATGTGCTTGAGCTCGAGGCCATAGAACTTGTGTTCCAGCTTGCGGACCTCTTGGCAGTAGGCGTCCATGGTCTCGTTGTGGCAACTGAGACTCCTTCATGACCTGGCCAACGACGAGCTGGGAATCGTCCCGAATTTCGAGTCGTCGGATTCCAATTCGTTGGCGATCTTGAGCCCGTTGACGACTGCCTCGTACTCGGCAACGTTGTTGGATGCGGGAAATGAAAGGTGGATCGCGTACCTCATACGCACTCCCAAAGGGGAGACGAAGATGAGTCCGAACGCTGCCCCCTTTCGCAGCAGCGAACCGTCGAAATACAACACCCAGTACTCTTGATCGACAGAAGCTACGGGTAATTGTACCTCGGTCCACTCTGCTATAAAGTCGGCCAAGGTCTGAGACTTGACCGCCGTTTGGGGAACGTACGTGATCCCCTCGCCCATCAACTCGAGCACCCACTTCGCGGCTTTCTCCGTTGCGTCGCGGTTCTCGATGACCTCGCGTAGAGGGAGGGAACTGACCACGGTCACTGGGTGAGACTCGAAGTAGTGTCGGAGCTTCCTTTTACCGAGGATGACACCGTAAAGGATCTTTCTTCGTCTCCGACAAGACTTCGCTCACGTAGTAGACCGGGCGTTGGACCTTGAGGGCGTGGCCTTGTTCCATCCGCTCTACCACCAGGGCAGCGCTGACGACCTGGGTCGTCGCGGCGATGTAGAGGAGGAGAGGCTCCTTAGGGGTCGGAGGCACCAGGATCGAGGGCTTCGTCAGGATAACCTTTATCCTGTCGAGGGCGTCCTGTGCCTCAGGCATCCATTGAAATCGCTCGGATTTCTTCAGGAGCTGGTAAAGAGGGTGCACGCGCTCTCCGAGACGCGAGATGAAGCGGCTCAACGCCGCTAAGCATCCGGTCACGTGTTGCATTCCCTTTAAGTTTTGGATCGGGCCCATCTGATTGATGGCCTCGATCTTCTTGGGGTTGGCTTCGATGCCACGCTCGGAGACGATGAATCCGAGCAACATCTCCCTCGGGACCTCGAAAACGCATTTTTCGGGGTTGAGTTTGATGTCGTTCGCTCGGAGCTTGGCGAAGGTCCGCTCCAGGTCGGCGACGAGATGGTCGGTCTTCTTGGTCTTGACGACGATGTCGTCGACGTATGCTTCAACGATATCTCCGATGAGCTCGTCGAAGCATCTGATCATGCAGCGCTGGTAGGTTGCGCCTGCGTTCTTCAGCCCGAACGGCATCGTAATGTAGCAGTACGACCCGAACGGCGTGATGAAGGACGTCGCGAGTTGGTCGGACTCCTTCATGGGGATCTGATGGTATCCGGAATACGCATCAAGGAAGCATAGGGCTTCGCACCCTGAGGTTGAGTCAACTATCTGGTCTATGCGTGGCAAAGGAAACGGATTCTTTGGGCACGCTTTGTTGAGACTGGTATAGTCAACACACATTCTTCATTTTCCATTCTTTTTTCGTACAAGGATGGGATTGGCTAACCATTCGGGATGGTACACTTCCTTGATGAAACCGGCTGCCAGCAGCTTGGCTATCTCCTCTCCGATGGCCCTGCGCTTCTCCTCGTCGAAGCGGCGCAGTCGTTGCTTCACCGGTCGGAACCCGGCTTGATATGTAAGGAGTGCTCGGCGACTTCTCTCGGAATGCTCGGCATGTCCGAGGGTTTCCACGCGAAGATGTCGATGTTCGCGCGAAGGAAGTTGACGAGCACGCTTTCCTATTTGACGGGGAGGGATGTCCCGATCTTGGCCACCTTCTCGGGGGCGTTGACGGGGTCGAGCTGGATCTGTTTGGTGCCCTCGGCGGGCTCAAAGGACCCAGAGCTGCAGTTAGAGTCGGGGGCGTCTTCGGTGATCTGCTGCCGAATGGCAGCAAGCTCCTTCGTAGACGCGATAGTTGCGGAGGCGAGCTCGCCACTCTCCGTCTCGCACTGATAGGTGCGTTGGAAGGAAGCACCCACAGTGATGACTCCCTTCGGCCCAGGCATCTTGAGCTTCAGGTAGGTGTACTTGGGGATGGCTATGAACTTCGCGTAGCATGGCCTCCCCAGAATGGCGAGGTATGACCCGTGGAATCCGACTACTTCGAACGTGAGAGTCTCGGTCCGAAAGTTGGTCGGGGCCCCAAACGTGACGGGCAGGTCGATCTGTCCGAGCGGGACAGCTTGCTTCCCGGGGACGATGTCGTGGATGGGGCTCCAGTCGGTCGTATGAGCGACCGGTCGATGACTATGGCGTCGAGCGTCTCTGCGTAGAGGATGCTGAAGCCGCCGCCTCCGTCCATGAGGACCTTAGTGAGACGCTTCTTGCCGATGATAGGGTCGACTACCAAAGGGTATCGATCCGGTCGTGGGACGTGGCCGGGGTGGTCGGATCGATTGAACGTGATCGGAGCCTCCCACCACTGGAGGAAGGTTGGTGTCGCGGGCTCGGCCGCGAACACCTCGCGACGCTCGATCTTCGCACGGCGCTTTCTTCCGTGCGCCTCCGGACCTGCGAAGATCATAAGGCAGCCGTCGGTCTCGGGGAAGCCATTGTTGCCGTCGTTGGCGCCGTCCTCGCCGTCTGCACCCTTAGGGGCTTGTCGAGGCTTGCCTTTCGGCTTATCCTTTGGAGACCCTTGAGTCATGAACCGCTTCATGAGCGAGCAATCCTTGTAGAGGTGCTTCACGGGGTATTCGTGGTTGGGGCATGGACCATTCTACTTCTTCTCGAAGTGATCCGAGGTGTCCGTGGCCGGCGCCTTGGCGCCCTTGTGCTCGGCGGCCGCAACCATCTGTCCTCCGGATGATTGTGACCGATTCTTCTTCTTCTTGTGGGAGCGGTTGGAGGGGCCTTCGGCGGCGTCCTCGTCCCGCTTTCCTTTCGTCTTGGGGCGGTTGAAGATTGCGCCAACGGCTTCCTCGTGGGAAGCGTGGCTGGTTGCGATATCCAAGAGTTCCTTGGCCGTTCGTGGACTCTTGCGACCTAGTTTGTGGACTAAGGTGCGGCAAGTAGTCCCGGACAGGAACGCCCCGATGACATCGGCGTCGCCGATGTCTGGCAGATCGTTGCACTGTCGAGAGAAACGCCGGACGTATTCTCGGAGGGTCTCCCCCGGTTTCTGTCGGCAATTCTTGAGGTCCCAAGGGTTACCTGGACGCGCGTAGGTCCCTTGGAAGTTACCTACGAAGACCTCCTTCAAATCGGACCAGCTTGTGATCCGATTGGAGGGGAGGTGCTCGAGCCATGTCCTGGCCGAGTCGGCCAGGTAGAGTGGCAGGTTACGGGTGATGAAATGATCATCATTCGCTCCTCCAGCTCGGCAGGCGAGGCGATAATCTTCGAGCCAAAGGCTCGGGTTTGTTTCCCCCGTGTATTTCGGTATGTTGGTCGGAGGCCGGAAACGCAGGGGAAATGGGACACTCCGAATGTGGGAACTGAAAGCCCGAGGCCCCGGGGCGTCTGGGCTCGGACTCCTGTCCTCGTCCTCGTTGTAGCGCCCACCTCGGCGCGGGTGGCGGCCCCGACCTGCTTCGAAGACGTGCTCCGGCCGTCGTCGCCGCGCCTCCAAGGTGGCACAGGCGTCACTGTTCGCACCGAGACGTTCGCGGACACAAGCTCTCGAGGCCTCGTCCGTCCCTGGACGCGTCTGTTGTACAGACGCATTCGGGGTGTGCGGTCTACTTGCTCGTGACCGCGAGCTCTCCGCTTGCTGTGCTGCCGCTCGTTGCAGCAGCACCTCAACTTCATGTTGAGTGCGTCGAGCTTCAGGTGTGATGGGTTCGGGGAGCTCCCGAAGCAATGCTGCCGCTACAGCAAGGTTCTGGCTGGCCCGTGCAAAGTGCGGGCGTCCATAGCCCTCCTCCACGATCCGCCGCGTACATCACGCGCCATGGAGCGGGCACGCCCACCGGGCTTGCAGCAAGCGAGCTCGCAGTCGATTTCCCCGCTTGCTTCCCGGGGTAAGACCCGTGTAAGCCGACCACTTCGAACGTGAGGGTTTCGGTTCGGAAGTTGGTCGGGGTCCCGAAGGTGACAGGCAGATCTATCTGCCCGAGCGGGACGACGCCATGGAAAGGTGCTCGGTCGGTCGGATGAGCGACCGATCGATGCCCATGGCGTCGAGCGTCTCCACGTAGAGGATATTGAGGCCACTGCCTCCATCCATAAGCACCTTGGAGAGGCGTTTCTTGCCAACGATGGGGTCAACTACCAGAGGGTATCGACCCGGCCGTGGGACGTGGCTGGGGTGGTCGGACCCATCGAACGTGATAGGTGCTTCCGACCATCGGAGGAACGTCGGTGTCGTCGGTTCGGCCGCGAAGATCTCGCGACGCTCGATCTTCTTGCGGCGCTTTCTTCCATGCATCTCCGGGCCTGCGAAGATCATGAGGCACCCATCAGTTTCCAGGAAACCCCCGTTGCCGTCGCTGGCACCATCGCCATCGTCGGCACCCCCAGGGGCTTGTCGGGGTTTGCCTCTCGGCTTGCCCCTCGTAGACTCCTGGGTCAAGAACCGCTTCATAAGCGAGCAGTCCTTGTAGAGGTGCTTCACGGGGTATTCGTGGTTGGGGCACGACCCGTTCCACTTCTTCTCGAAGTGGTTCGATGTGTCCGTCGCTGGCGCCTTGGCGCCCTTATGGTCGGCGGCCGCAACCATTCACCCCCCGGACAGAGGCTGACGACTCTTTTTCTTCTTGTGGGAGCAGTCGGAGGGGCCTTTGCCAGCGTCCTCGTCTTGCTTATCCTTCATCTCGTGGGGGCGGTTGAAGATCGCGCCCACTGCTTCCTCGCCGGAAACATGGCTGGTCGCGATATCCAGAAGCTCCTTGGCCGTTTGCGGACTCTTGCGACCCAGTTTGTGGACCAAGGTGCGACAAGTAATCCCGAACAAGAATGCCCCGATGACGTTGGCGTCACCAATGTCCGGCAGCTCGTTGCATTGCCGGGAGAAACGCCGGACGTACTCACGGAGGTTCTCACCCGGTTTCTGTCGGCAATTCTTGAGGTCCCAGGGGCTACCTGGGCGCGCGTAGTCCTTTGAAAGTTTCCTACGAAGACCTCCTTTAGGTCGGACCAACTCGCAATCTGATCAGCAGGGAGGTGCTCGAGCCAACTCCTGGCCGAATCGGCCAGGTAGAGTAGTAGGTTACATATGATGAAATAATCATCGTCCGCTCCTCCGGCTCGGCAGGCGAGGCGGTAGTCTTCGAGCCAGAGGCTCGGGTTCGTTTCCTCCGCGTACTTCGGCACGTTGGTTGGGGGCCGGAAGCGCCGGGGAAACGGAGCGCCCCTGATGTGGAACTGAAGGCCCGAGGCCCCGGAGCATCCGGCCTCGGACTCCTGTCCTCGTTCTCGTCGTGGCGCCCACCTCGGCGCGGGTGGCGAACCTAGCCTGTTCCGGAGACGCGCTCCGGTTGGCGCCGGCGCGCCTCCAACATGGCGCGGGCGTCACGGTTCGTGCCTAAGCGTCCGTGAACGAAAGCTTTCGAGGCCCCGTCTGTCCCCGGACGTGTCTGTTGGACAGACACGTTTTGGGTATGTGGTCTGCGAGTTCGCGACCGCGAGCTCTCCGCTTGTTGCGCCGCCGCTCGTTGTAGCAGCGCCTCAACTTCGCGTTGAGTGCGTCGAGCCTCAGGCGTGGCGGGCTCAAGGAGCCCCCGAAGTAATGCCGCCGTCACGGCGAGGTTCTGGCTCGCCCGCTCGAAACGCGGACGTCCGTTACCTTCCTCAACAATTCGTCGACGCACATCACGTCCCATGGAGTGGGCACGTCCACCGGCCCCGCAACGAGCAAGTTCACGGTCAACTTTTGCTTGCTCCTGCTCCAACTGGCGCTTGGTCTCACAGAGCTCCTCCCTCCGTACTTGTAACTGCTCGGGCAGTATATCGCGGGAGGGAGTCCCGGTCATCGCCACCGGCAGGGTAACAGGACGATTGTTCTTCGAGTCAGGGAGATCTTTCGAATGTGCCATGAGGCACTCACGAGAGGGGTTGTGGCTTCCCTCGCTATGCTCTGCGCCGGAATCTCCGTTTGCCTTGTCGAGGAGGTCGAAGGACTCCGACGC
The DNA here is from genome assembly GCA_001182835.1 of Oropetium thomaeum. NCBI lineage: Eukaryota > Viridiplantae > Streptophyta > Magnoliopsida > Poales > Poaceae > Oropetium > Oropetium thomaeum. The sequence goes on along the minus strand of LFJQ01000018.1, from coordinate 694,417 downwards.
ATAGCCTGTCATTCCCACGAACTCGATGTCCGTGGTGCACAGGCTTTCGTGCGACGACACGCGTGTTATCGCAGTCTTCCCGGTGCTGGCCCGGCTGGGTGAAGTGGTTGCGCACGAACCCTTGCGGGAGGGCTTTGAAGAGCGCGAACCCTTGCCCGACCGTCGCACCTCTCCGTTAGCCGATGCGGACGGCACGCGACGGAAATCAAAGGTGGCGATTGGCGAAGCTGGCATGCTAACTAGCGCCAGGTTGCCCTCCGGGGTGGCAACGCAGTTAAGACTCCCGAAGCACATAATCGTGCCCGGAGTCCATCCGTGGACGTATTTGGCCATCGGAACCCGAAAGGTGATCGGCGAAAACGCGCAAACCCCCCTACCTGACACGCCAACTGTCGGTGTTCGTTACCGCCGACTAATAAATTTATCCCGGGATGCGCGTTTTGAGGCTCCAGTGGTTCGCGAGAGGACACAAGGAATTATACTGGTTAGGGCAATAAGGCCCTACGACCAGTTTCGAGCTGCTCGTGTTACTCGCGACTCGTTTGCAGTAGGGGGTTACAAACAAGCGAGAGAGGGAAGGCTTTCCAAGTCTCTGGATGAAAAAGTGTGTGCGTGGAGAAGTGTCGTTGTTCTTCTCCAGAAGGATGGCCTGTGCTCGGAGTTCCGATCTCAGGTCTCGGATCTCAGATGCCCTTCATGCCCCGGTTCTTCCTCCTTTTATACCGTGAAAAGGGAGTCCCGAGTTCACGTCGTGCCGGTGGTCGTGACCGTGCGCCCAAATTGGACTTCGTCGCTATAGGTGACGCCATCAGCATGGCGGTGCCCTTCCGGTTTGGTAGCGTGGTGAGTGTTGTCAGTCGTGGACGTCCCGTCCGCATGGAGGAACGGCTCTCGTTGGGCGTCGACGGAATGGTGCCGTCGTCGTGGCCGTCGCTCGGAGATGTCCTGTCATAGTGGAGAGGTGGGCTTCTGACAGGGGCTGTAGCAGCAGCGCCCGTCCTTTGGCTGGTGCATGTCATGTGCATTTATCGCCCACTTGTTCGGATAATCGATGGCTCCTTCTGTCAGCGGGCGTGGGAGTGGCAGGCATTTATTGCCCAACCGCTACCGCCCTGCCTACTCGGGGCGTGGTAGGCTGCTCGCCCGACCTTGGGGTCGGGCAAGGAGGAGGTGCGGTCTCCCGACTCCAACGCGATAGGGTCGAGCGCGCCGGCTATGCTGCTGAGGATCCGACCCCTCCCTGGGGGGTCGGGCGAGGCGGAGATTCCTTGTGGACCCGGCCCGTCAGGTGTCCGTATGACACAGGGGTCGGTCGAGGCGGAGATCGTTCCTGCCTTAATCGCGTCATTAAGGCCGCGGGTCATTAAGGTTAATCACCTCTGGTATTGACCCTCGACAATAGTGCTAACCATCTCATTTCGATGTTATGTAATTAGATCCGAGATATAGTGATAAGGGTGATAAATAGAACTAACTAAATGGCACCATCTTGAGAATTTGGTCAACAATAGGCTCAATGGCAACTACTTTCATCAGTCAATCTTACAATCCTTTCTCAGCAATTCCATTTTGCTACGAAACAATTCTACTGGGTGTGTCTTGTTTCCTAAGTTATTTAGTCCTGTTGTTTTAATACGTTTTTTTTTCTCTCTCTCTCGTGTTTCAGAGATGGAAGTTTGCAGGTTTCTTCAGTCCAGAGATACATCATGACCAAACTTGATCTGACAGATGAAGATGAGGTGAGTCTTAGGTGTCTTAAACTTCCATTTTGACAATTGATAATACCGAACGAAAACCTGAACGAATTAATTGGTCTCACATCAGCTTGCTTGTTCAGAGCATTTGATCAGTCCAGACAACAACCATTTGGTAGGCCAACTAGAATACATGCATCTGATGTTTAGTGTTATACAAATCTTAATTGCTCTGCTGCAGATAAAGTCCCTGTTGTAGATTTAGATTGGATGGTGGCAAAAACTGTAGTCATCCACAGTCATTGGGCAGAACTGGGCTCTGAAATTATTCAGATTCCTCGCCTACCTCTGAAATTAGTCAGCTTTGTGCCCCCTATTTCGTATGGCCTCCATTCGTTCAGTTCCAGTTGCAAATCTCCTCGAGCACAGCTCTTGCAACCATATACCGATGACATACGCTTCAGTCATTCATCACAACTTTCTATTCATTTCTACTGGAACGTCTTTAGGTCATGTCAAGAAAGCACAAGTTCTGGTACTAGAAATACACATGAGCTGACGATTCTCATTGATTCCTCTCTTTTCTCCGTAACTGCAGGTGGAGATCACATGCCACGGCGAGCCGATCAGCCCCTCCAGCACGCTGCGCGGCCTGGTCGACCTGTGTGTGCGGAGAGAGCCAGGAGAGCCCGCCCAAACCTCGCGGCGCGCGCCGGCCAAGGATTTCGTCATGGCGCTGGGCTACCGCCGCCGCCAAGGAGCTCCGGCCCCGTAGCGCCGTGCCTCCAGCAGGCTCCAGTCCATCATCGCCCTGCAGCTTAGCATTCTGCAGGGCCATTCACCCGCCTCAAGCTTAGAACTGCTCCTTGTCCATCCTCAACCAGCATAGGATTTTTTTTTTTCAAGAAAAAAGAAAAAAGCAAAGAAAGTTAACAAGTTTTTTTTCCCTGGTTCTTAGAACAGGCATATGTAAAAAGAGGTGAGAAGAAAAGTAGTGTAGTCTCTTTAAAGTAACCTAAACAAGTTTACTTTTACAGTTCCGATGATAAGTAAAATTTAGGGTGACTTCTTTATCCTGTACTGTATATTCTCGAGGCGTAAGTTTTCGCAGGCAGGAATATGCTTTTAGTAGCGGGTGCGGTAAGCTAGTCCAAGAGTGTCAGGTCATGCGTGACTGCGTGAACGAGACAGTCCACGTCGTTATGGTAACCGTCCGTCGGTTACTTTGTCTCGTAGTGGTCTTCTGGTCTCATCGTCCTTTGGTTTGACCAGTAATGGTGTGCACAGCGAAGCAGTGGCTGGTGCCTTGTCATCACTAGAATTAATTCTGACGATAATGATTTAAAAACGGAGAGAGCCCTTGCATAAACACGCGCTTTCAACAATCAGGTGTGAGAGAACCACACACGGTTTAGATAGTAAAAGCTGATAACTTTTTTAAGATGGCAATTTACTCGTATTTCTTATTGGAGATGCTCTTATAATTTACATCGTGACCTAATGGTGCATTTTACTCATAATTATAAGACATGTCTTGTTATTGCACACGATTTTAATGGCGCTTTATGCGATAGCAACAATCCTTGGACAGGTTGCTGCTACAATGAGCAAACAATCACCAGATGTCTCTCACAGTGAACAGACCAGGCCCAAATGGTGCTTGCTCGGACAAAGTCCTGATTTCTGGCTCAGCTGCACCCATTACTGCAGTATGAAACATTCGTGATGCAATTTAGCCTAGAACCTCAGGTAAATGCGAAGAAATGTATGGTTCGTTGATAAAGTGACCATAGAGGTTATGCGGTAACCTGCATATGGTACAGACCTTCAGATGCAAAACATAAGACGTATAATATTCAGACCGCACCAATACCCCTGAAAAATTCCATTTGAACTGAAGTTCGAATCTGTAAGTTCGCTACAATAAATATGAGAACCCCCCACCCCCACCCACCCCCCCAACCACACACACACACACCATTCCGTGAATTAGCATTTAGCACATCTAAAAGCTCGTCGCTACAATTTAATGTTAATAAGATTTTCAATCCGTGCTAATTTAATGTTCACAAAAAAAAAGTTCATTATTGATCTCTACTGCCTATTCTATTTTTCAGCCTTGTGTGTTCATATAAATATAGCAATCCCCAACAGTTGTTCCCCTTTGTCCTTGAAATACGCCACCTCAGGATTTGGGCTGTTTTGCTTCTGAGTTTGGTGATTCCTCAGCTTTCCTCTTCTTGGACTGAGCAACCAACTTTTTAACATAGGCAATGTATGCATCCACATTAAACTTTCTCTTGCAACCAGCATAGGTCATGTATCGTATCTTTCCAAACACTGGACGCTCCTTCCAACCCTGAAAAGTACATGTGTGTAGATTTACTCATAAACTTGTAGAATGTGAGTAATAATCTATACTATGCTTGTGAAGAGTGTCAATAGGGGTTTCTAATTTTCCAACCTGATCATGGAGGCCACATATAGACCACATGCAACCAGCATAGCCATTTGGATCCCTGCCATCTATATGATACTGAAAAAGAATAATTTGTAAGGTTGCATTGTACGACATTTTAAAACTGATTTGAATTGATAATGGAAAAGTATTACTAAATAGTAAAATCTATTTGTCAGGGGGAAAAAAAAGCAGGTAGTTGCCTTGTGCGTATCTTTGAGCTATTTTACAATTCATAAAGAACTATTCACAACTTAAAATTCTAACTACAGATAAAACTACCAATTCTGAAAAAGGTTATTGAAGACTGTCAAGGAAATTTTGCCATCTATGTGCCCAAAGACGAAGATATCAACTACAAAAGATAAACAGTAACCCTAAAAAAATAAAAAATAGCAAGGTTGGAGCATAGAAGTGCACTGCACTACAAAAAGGGTGTTTGCTGATAAAGCTTATGCAAGCAGTAAAATGCCAAAACAGTTATCATAAATTTTTGGTAGCTATAGTATAGAGCAAGTGGTATCCTATTATTTAGTAATCAATGCAAGAACAAAGTAAAATCACATGCACCTTTTTGCAACTCAAGATATGAGGTTTAATGACATTTGTCATTCATATGGCTTTACACTCAGTAATGACTCAAATACAGCAGGTTTCATGCTATTCGTGAATCGGAGACTTATCTAAGAATTTTTCGAATAAAAAAAGAGACTTATCTAAGACAGAAAAAGCAGTCACGACTCTATGATGCCTCACAAAAATACTTTTTAACATTCACCTTGTCATTCAAATATATTGCTATTGAAAGTGCTTCGTCAGGGCCATTGGTCCACTCTAGAATCTTTTTGGCCCAATACATTCTGCAGAAAACACAAGATACAGAATTAAGCAACAACTAATGTCTTCTAAGAGAAGGCACTAAAAGTATGAGTTTTTCAGAATCAGAAATGTGGCGCATAAAAGATGCGGACAGTTTTCTCTTATTACGAGTTTAAGAAATGTACGAATATAGTACAAATCCCAACTTACATAGAAAAAAAATCTAGGAAAAATCATTCGTACAAAGTAAACCCTGTCAAGATCATCATAAACATAAATTAAACTCAGACTTATATGAACTGTAATTCAAGTACGAAGATGTTTGAAAGGTACAAAATATAGTCCTTTTATTTGACAATATCTATCTCTTAGCTGTTAGGCCAAAAGATTAAATTTGACCTGCTAGGGGTGGCTATATACATGCCAACCAGTAAGGTAAGAAATATCAGGAGAGGTAATCATCTACCCCCAGGCCTTGAGTATGTGCACTACTGTCCTTGGCATTTAGATTTGTTTGTCGCCCACAGATTAGAATCCAAGGTCATGAAAAGCAATAATCTATGTTCGAGACAAAAAAAAAAGCAATAATTTACTTGAACAATTCCAGTATCATTTTATTGTTAACGTAATGGTAGGGAAAAAAATATAAAATGACTTAAACTCTGATAACTTAAGTACAGAACACATTTTACCGCATGAATCCATGCATTTTTCCATGATGCACCATCTCCAGCTGTGATGCATTCCACAACTGATAAAGGATGAAAAGTGATAACTTAATTCAGAAGTGAGATTAAAATGACTTCATTGTGAGAACAAGGCATTTGCTAATACATACAAGATCAGATGTTTTTGCTTTCTCAAGCTCCTCCCTACTGCAAGTCCAAACAAAATGATCATTACGCGATAAGATTTAAAGAATAAAATTTAAAACAGAACTTTCTGCCTTATTAATACCAGTGAAATGAATGCAGATGTAGTCATAAACTATAAAGTATAAATTATGTAGCAAACTTACTCACGTATATATATGCTCTCTTCTATCAGCAGCATGCTCCATTAATGTTTTTCTAGCCCAGTCCCACGCACCAGCCAGTGAATCATAGTGAGGTTGGTAATAGCAGAAGTTGTCAGCTAGTTCCCTCCTTATTATCAGTTCCTCCAGGAATGCATCAACTGACTGTTTCCAAAGTTATGTTGTTAGTTCAAATACGCAATTAGCTACTAAATATGTTTCTTATATCTTCTGATATAGTAACATAAAGTGAAGCAAGTGTACCTTTGGACTAAGATGACGACGCCTTTTAGCCTCTAGGGCACACCGCTGTGCAGAAATGTGCCCAAAATGCAAGTAAGGCGAAAGACAAGACAGTGCTTGCGGCTTTGTAGGATCGTTTCGGTCCACTTCATAGTTCTTAATCCTCTTCGTCAAGAACCCCTCCTTGCTCCCTAGAAGCGCCTCCATTGCTGCTGCCTCACCCGGCTCACACCAGTCAATCTCCGGCACATTTTCTGCCTCACTGTTCCAAAAAGCAATTCAGAACTTATCATCAAGGCATTCTATCATCTAACACAAAATTGTCATCAAACTCAGAACATTAATCCCCACTTTGCACCTCAAAACCTTGTCGATCAGTGCCTCCCAGTCAACATCCTGTGGCAGCTCCATGTTCCATTGCGCTGCCACCAGCATCTCAGGGTACTCAACCAGGTATTCGTCCATTACCTTGCTCACCTTGCCTCTTAAGGTCTTGGCCGAATACTCCAGCTTTCCTGACGCCGCCCACACCGGTACCACGTTGTGAGCGTCCACCTGCGTCAATGCCACGGCATTAAGCATTCTTAACACGCGTCGGCACACCAGCGCAAGAAGCCAAGACAAAAACTGTAGCACGTATTGCAATCACCTGATGCACAGCCACGTCGGGCGCGTCGCGGCGCAGCTCGCCGACCACAGCGTCCAGAGCCTCGCGGACCGGTCGCAACGGCGAGAAATCTGCGACCAGGGCGGACGCACCGAGTCGCCGCACCAGTGCCGGCACGGTCGCTGGCCCACCTTCAAGGAAGAAGAACGGGAGGCCGCGCGCGCGCGCGTCCGCAGCGAGGCGGCGGAGGCCGCGGAGGAGGAATCCCAGCTGGCGGCGGCGCGCGCCAAGGAGGAAGGGCTGCGGGAACAGAGCGAAGGCGACGGCGACCGGAGCAGCCGGAACGGCGGCCGTTGCGAGGCTGGCCGCGTGGAGGAGCGCCCAGTTGTCCGCGAGCCGCTGGTCCCGCAGCATCCAGTACACCACCGGGCCGGTCGTCTCACGGCCTCCGCCCGGGTGGATCACCCGTACGCGGGCCGGGTGGACCAGACTCAGGCTCGGGCTCGCCGGGGTTGGGTTCGCGGCGGTCGGCGCCATCGTGGCGGCAAATGAAACGGCGCGCCGGGAAGGAGAGGGAAGGGCGCGTTTTCGAGCGTGATTTGGATGTGCGCGGTCTTCGAAGGACGGAGCTGGTTTGCTCTGCGATCAGTTCGCGCAGGGGTCAGGTGGTGCATGAACCGTGTCCTGGTAGCTTAAAGCAAAGTGACGGGGGAGTCGTGGGCTCATGGCCAGGGTGTGGCCACGTCGCCTTCGGCTTATAGTCCATCGCCCTGTGCCTCCTGCCCGCGCTGCACAACTGCCGCCTCGCGCAACCATGGATTGGATGAGAATAGACCAATTCATGATATAGATTGGATGGCCTATTAACTAAGGAGACATATAATTTAGAATCAGAGAATTGCCAGAAACACTTACCTGTTTCTAGTACATGAGGGTCAGCTTGTTTGACACTGAGGCACAACATACATATATGAGCATTATAATCCCGGTAATATACATGGTAATTTAGTTTCCATTTGCATTATCATTTGTTCATCATTGAGACAAGGCAAAATCGTTGGATTGCTGGTTAACAAAACCAATGTACATGCATGGTGTCCATGGCTGTTCTCAATAGTTCTAGATGATAAAAAAAATAGAAGTAAGAAACAAAATTATGTTAGTGTAAAAAAAAACCACTAGACCTGCGGGGAGGTATGATGGCCCTCGGACATTTTTACAAAGAAGAAAACTTCTCTCGCAAGTTTATAAAATCCACCGAACTACTACCCCATCCTTACACAGCAGCATTAGCCCGTGAGAGTCAGATCAGCCTGACACCTGTGCTTTGAATGGGGTGGACAAGGGGATTTTATTACCTAGCCCGCAACATCTCAAATTGTTTTTTTCTTTCCTTTGTTTCTCCCACCGTCACCTGGCCACTGACCGGCCCGGAGCTCAAACCTGGGTTGCCTAGGTGCCACTGGGATGCTTTAGCCATTACGCTAGCACCCCGTTGGCAAAATTATGTTAGTGTAGCTACTGGCATAAATACTATTAGGGACTCAAGCTACTTGTTGGAACCAAGCATGGCTAAATCCTTCGTGATGCAGAATGTGGTGTCTGAAGACAGATGTAACTGGAAATTCCTTTCGAAAGCCTTGTAAGCTCCAACTCCGATACAAAAAAAATATATTTCTGATTAATTGCAAGAATCTAGAGGAGCTACAAAACTAAGGGGCAATCTATGATTTGAAACTTAAGAAAAATTGATCATGATATGTCATCAATAGTCTAAAAGGAGTTAACAGTTGCCAAGCACTATATGATTTTCATGTTGGTGGAATAAGAGTGACCCAATTTATAGTTTGTCTGCTTGTAAACACCATGGATCTAGAAACCAGATTTCTAAGTCACTGGTGGTGCGTACAACAGGGCAAAAGGGTGATCTTTTTCCAAGCCTAATCTGCAGAGGACCATAGCGTGGAATAAATCGGAGGGGAAAAAAAGCATCTAGAGCAACCAAATGTTGGTGCTTTTCGTGCTACCTGAAGCTGAATGCAAGATAACTGAGTCCAAGTACTTTTGCATTCGACTCCACTGCGGTGGGGCAACAGGTTATGGCTAGTCAAGATATGAGATCCGGCAGCATGGACATTTTGTCAAACACCTGCCTGCAGCAGCCATGGCACACCATATTGCGAAGTTAAGTGCTTGATCCACGATGCCACGATGGGTAGAGCGCGTCGTGGCGCTGCAGAAAAATCAAAGTTCTTCCAAGGGCTTTCTGCCGTTATTCTCCGTCACCACGGCAGCTCCAGTGCCCCACCGTCGTCAAACCGCTGTACGGGGGTCATGGCGCCTCCCCACGCGGTCTCATCAAACCCGAAACCTTTCCATACAGATGGCGCACCGCTCGTCGTCGTCACCAGCAGAGCCGCCATCAGTTGTCTACATGAAGGTCTCAGCGCAGGCACGCACCAGCGCCTTGGGCTCGCTGTACACAAATTCGATTTCCATTGTCATAACCACGGAGAAGTGGTAGCGCGCGCCGACGAGCCCCGAGTCGTCCTCGTTCCGCCGCGTCCGGCTCAGCATGCCGCCGGGGATTGTGTCCACATGGTCGAGCCAGTTGTCCGGCGACAGGTCGACGCCTTGAAGCAGAGGCATGGACGCCAGCATGCCGTGGAACGCGCGGCGCAGGTCCTCGTACCGGAGGAAGGTGGAGGGGTCGTACGCGTAGAATGTCTGCCCGCCCACGGCCCACCACGACGGCAGGACCCGCCGCCTCGTCGTCGAGGTGAGTGGTGGTGAGGCGGCCGCCCCCGAGCTGGCGCGTCGAGAACGCCCGCGACAGAGTGCAGCGGATGCGCACTGAGGACGGGCCACCGGTGCATGGCGGCGAGTCCCGGCGTTCCAGACGCGTGGAAGAGAACAAGCTTTAATAGTATGGGAAAAAAAAATCCTCAATCCAAATGTCTCTGATTTCAATCGAAGTAGGAAATCGCAACTTCCAATTCCTGATTGTTCATCACGATCTCCTCGACGAAATCGAGAGGTGACTGCGGAGCGGAGCTGCTCGGTGCTAGGGCTTCGGCAGGGTTTAGGGCTTCAGCACCTGATCGTTTTTCCGGCGGGGATGACGGCCGCCGCGGACAGAAGGGGGGCGGCCGGCGGGCGGGGAGAGGCGGCGCGGACAGTCCAAAAAAAAGGTTGGATGCAAATAATTATAAATAACCGCCTAGTTGGATGCGGCCGGGTTAGCGCCGGCGCCGCAACCACACAGCCGGCGAGGCGAGGCCGCGCTACTGCTTGCCGACCTCTGCCCCACTGCCTCGCATCGTGACGGACTCACGAGGCTCCTTCGTCCTTCAGCTTCACGCTCCCGCCCCGCCCGTGTCTTTAATTTGCTGCTCCCCTGGCCTTGTGACTAGCGGAGAGATGGCGGCGGCGGCGTCTCGAGAGCGCGCGGTGCCCGGGGAATTCGGAGGAGCGCTCGGCCACGGCCATGGTAGCAGCCATGTCCAGCCATGGAGTAGTACACCCTCAAAGTCTGATGAATAGGAGGATGGCACATTTGCTGCGTTAATGAAGTTCTTGCCCGATCGAGGTGGTTACGGGCTCTTCCGTTAATTCTTGCCCGAAAGGAGGTCAGGCACGAGCAAGATTGCAAATCCTTGTTGTTCAGGGCCGATCTATGGTGCTACGAATGCGTAGTCGTGCGTTTGCAGTATCACCCCCAACCCCAAGGCGTTGACTTCGAACCTACTGAAGAAACTGGCCTGGAGCAGGAGAAGAAACAATGGAGCACCGCGATGCAATTGGCCATTTGGCTTGCTAAAGGGACGAAGAGAGAAGATGAAGCAGCAGCCACAGAAGACGAGGACAACAAACATGATGCACAAGCATGAAAAGGAAGCCCAAAGCATTTGGCGCTGATGTGCCAAGAAGTTCAGTAAAGAAAAATAGAACATTAGCAACCCCTGTCCAACATTTGAATCCCTCAAGTTCAATTGTTTGAATGGACTAATAGATTGGGGAATGATCTTGTCATGTGCGAGCCCAAATAGCGTCTAAATGCGCCGAGCTCCGAACACCTTCTCTCTTTGGACAATGAAAATGCAAGGAAAACTAAGACTGAATCTCATAGCCTGATTGCCATCAGATTAAATCCCCAACTGATCAAAACAACTCAAGAACTGTTGAAATACCAAACAGACAAAGGGCATACCCAATTCAGAATTAACAAATGTTTGTCTTCATAATTCAAAATCAGACAACATTCGGAAAGATAGATGAGTCAAGCAGTGGATAGGGTATAGAAGGTTTGAGCCATGTATGAACATCCATGACTTTTCATGACGAAGAGTTGGATTACAACAAGCAATTACTCAAATGAATGTAACATCTTGACACATTGAACACCAGCACCACCTTCTCAACTATTAACTAAAAAAAACTGTGAATTGATATGTTCAACGTAAGTTGCACACATTTAAGATGACAATCCATATTTTTACAGGGCATGGATAACAGAGAATGCACTTCCCACAATACAGAATTCAGTCAAGCACAAATATTTCATGCCTGCCATCTGCAAAAGGAACCAGATCAGCAAGTTCACAGGGAGAATTGAGCCAAATGCATCAAAACAAAGCTTTTTGATGCCAACGAGTTGGATTACAATATGATGAAACAGCTTTACATATGAAACACCAGTACACCACCACCACCTTGCCAACTACAGTAAAAGTGCACACATTCAAGATGACAAGCTTGAATTTTACACTAAGAGGTACTATGGATCACATAGGAAGGCACCTTTGAAATCAAATGAAGCCTGGTAATTACAGAAAAAATCAATCACAGGCAGCCAGGCTGAGATCAAACGTTTGCTTCTTGCAAGCAAACCACAGACGGAAATAGCAGAAATCAGGCAATGCGGACGTAGGTTGGCAGGATGGGTCCAGCGGCGCTGATACCAGCGGCTACCAGTCCGTCCCCGGCTGCCTCCTGCTCCGTCAAGAAGAGGTCGTCGGTGGAACGCAGCGCGGCGTGCGCGCCGACCAGCGCACCGCCGATGAGGACGGAGCCGATGACGTTCCACCCGACGTTGGTGAACAGCATGGCGACAACGGTGACCCCGCAGAGCGCGGCGAGCACGGTTCCGTCGTCGAACTCGGTGCCGAAGATCCGGAGCGGCCCTCGCTGTGCGGGGCGCGCGAAGTAGAGGAAGAACCAGGCGGCGCAGAGCGCGAGCAGCGCGAAGAGCGTGCCGGGGTGCCAGAGCAGCGAGGCGGCGACGACGGCGAGGATCGCGAGCACGTAGTTGGCGCGGAAGTAGGCCGTGTTGCGGCGCATCCGGGCGAGCGCCTCCCCGAGGGAGGGCGGCTTGGAGAAGGCCGACGCGCGGACGATCTCGGCCCACGGCCGGCGCGCCGCGATGAGCGCCTGGCCCTGCTCGCGGAACCGCGTGACGAGCTCGGCCGCCTTGGCGAGCGGGGACGGCGGCGCAGTAGGGTCGTGGATCGTGGGTTGCTGCGCCGGGGGCTGCGGCGGGAGCGCGCTGGGGACGGTGTTCGCGTACGACGACGGGGGCGGCGGGTAGTTGGGGATCTTGGCGTAGCCGGCGGAATTGGTGGCCGCAGGGTACACGTATCCGCCGGCCCCGCTGCCGGAGGAAGAGGCGGGCACGCCGTAGGCTGCGCCGCCGTACATGGTGGCTGAGGAGGCCGGTGGCGCGGGCTGGGCAGCGGCGGTGGAGTTGCGCATGATGGCGAGATCGGGGGGAGGACTTGGGCAGATGATTGGGGAACGGGGGAAAGGTGGGAGGAGCGGAACGCCAAGGCGACGACCTGGAGGAGGCGGTACGCTTTGCTGTAATGGAAAACGGGCTCTCTATTTGCGGGAGAGGGGAACGTGGCCTGGGTTTTTAATGCTTGAAGTAGAACCCGCTTTCCTTCGTGGCAAAGTACCAATACTGAACTTCGTTTCAGTTTCCACTACTCCGTAAAATATTTGCTATGGTCAGAAACCAAATCGTGTTGACATATCCCTGCAATTTTGAACAATTGATACTACCTCCGGAGTCCGGAGATGTAGCTAGGACAGTATGCTTATACAATTTTTAACTTTGTTATTTTTGTCCCAAGAACTTTGTCCACGTCAGCACGCGTCATTAACACGCAAATCACTTCTCAAGTCGATAAAACCGGTTATATGATTGTTAAAGGCAAATTGTGAGATGGTTTTCTAAAATGTGGGGTTAAGTAGAGTAAAAATTAGTGTAGGGATTAAGTAAACATTGATCATAACACAGAGTAATGTAAAATGAACTTTCTCCTTACGCACATTTATAATTTAGGAGGTTATGTGGACCCTGATATTAGTTGAAGAGAGTATAAAAATGAACTTCTTTATCTTAAATTGAAGGAGAAAATGAGTTCTCATCTTAGTATAGAGGAAATCTGTCGCCTCTTAAAAGATCAACTTTATATGTTCATGACATCAAGAGATGCCATTAATTATTAAGGTCTCACAATAACACTGCATGATACAACAGTACATATTCGCGGTACGTAAACACTACTAGTATATACTCGTCGGTGTCCTTGTCGAACGGCACGACCGCGACCGCATGGGGTGTCGTGCATATGGATGCATGGAACGCGCGGGGTAGCTAGTTGGTATTCGACGCGGCCAGCGACGGGATGAACGGGGTGGCGCAGAGTATGAGCGGCGATCGGCGGCGCACGCCGAGTCCCGGCGCCTCCTCCATGTCGACCTCCTCGACGCCCTCCGGCAGCGCCCAGTCGAAGTGGTACAGCAAGGCGACGATGGAGAGCTCCATGCTGGCGAGCCCGTAGTTGAATCCGGGGCACATCCGGCGGCCGGACCCGAACGGCAGGAACTCGTAGCTGCCGCCGGTGAACTCGACGCCGGCTCCCTCCTCGTCGAACCGCTCCGGCCTAAACTCCTCGGCGTCAGCGCCCCAGTACTTTGGGTCGCGGCCGATGGCGAAGGCGTTGACGATGACGCGCGACTTCGCCGGGATCGTGTACCCGTCCAGCTCGCACTCGTCGATGCTCTCCCGGGGGACCAGCAGCGGCGCCGGCGGGTGCAGGCGGAGCGCCTCCTTGATCACCAGCTTCAGGTACCGGAGGTTGCTCGCCTGCAGGTCACCCTCCGTTATGATTGCTTTCCCTTGGAACGCCTCCCGGATCTGGCCCTGCAGCTTCTTCATCACCGCCGGGTTCCGCATCAGCTCGGACATGGTCCATTCCAGCGCCGACGCCGACGTCCCCGTCCCTCCGGCGAACATGTCCTGCTCATGCGTGCACGTCGGTACGTGTTCTTGTGCCTCAAAGCAGACAAATAATATAGGCGATGATGAGAGATGAAGTATTACCAGTATAATGGCCTTGATTCTGCTGTTGGTGAGATCGAAGCCGAAGCCACCTTTGCCCTGCAAGGCGATGAGCACGTCAACGAGGTTCTCATCGACGTTCTCGTCACCGCTCTTGATCTTCTCGTCGCGGACGGCCTTCCTCTCGTCGATGATCTCCTGCAGGATGGAGTCCACGGTCCGGTGGATGTCCTCAAGGCTGCGCCTCATGCCGGTGAGCCTGGCCAGGACGGTGGTCCACGTCGGGAACAGGTCTGGGACGCAGAAGCCGCTCGACAGGCCCACGCCAGCCTTGATGGCCGCCATGAACTCGGCCGCATTGCTGCGCTTCTTGCCGAACGCCGCCCGCGCGACGATGCTGTTGGTCAGGCCGTGCAGCATCACGCTGAGGTTCACCGGCGTCGACGGGCCGGAGGCGCGGACCTCCTCCACGCGCAGCATCACCTGTGCATGGATAAGTAGTCGATGCACGTCAAACCACAGATGTTAACACGTAGTACGTACTTTTGTTCACTATATACATACGTACATACATACATACATACACACACATATATAGAGAGAGAGAGAGAGCGCATCCTCACCTCGTCCTCCCTGATGTGGCGAAACGAGAGCACACGCTTGGGACTGAGTATCTCGGCGGCGCAGAGCTGCCGCAGCTTGCGCCAGTAGTCACCGGAGGGGGAGAAGAGGATGTCGGCCCACTTGTACCCGACGATCTCGCCGGCGAGGAGCCTGGGCCGGGTGGCGAAGTTGGTGTCGTGGGTCTTGAGCACGGCGCGCGCCGTCTCCCTGGACGACGCAACGACAAGTGGCGTCTCACCGAGCCGGAGCAGCATCAGCGGGCCGTGCGCGCGCGCCAGGTCCCCCAGTGCGCGGTGCGGCAGCACGTTGATAAGGTGGTGCATGCTGCCGATCACCGGCAGCTTCCACGGCCCCGGCGGCAGCCGCGCCTTCGGTTTCACGAGGGCTAGCTTCAACAGCTGCAAGACCGCGACGGCGAGCACGGCGAGGAGGAGGGATCCGCAGTAGTAGTCGTCCATCCTACCTAGGCTAGCTAGCTAGCGATTCCCCTGCAACAGATGCAGATGCTGTGCTTACTTACAGGCTCTAGTACACTGCTGTGTGTTGTTCTTCGCTTGCTGCTTGATCGAACTGGGTGGTGGTGTGGGGGGCCTTTTATAGGGCAGAGAACCAGAGGGGCCGTGTCGTCGAGGGCCCATGTGTCACCGATTGTGCAAGGTGCTAGCAGCAGATTAATTAAGGTTGATCTCGATACAATGATTAACTTGATATACTAATAAACAATAATGGCTCTGATCAAACTACGTAAACATATTCTGCTTCCTGACCCGTGATTAACGTGCTGTGCGCGTCATTGCGTGGTCAACACGAGATACCCTTAATATTTTGCACTGTACTTGACTACCAGTGCACGGCTAGTAGAGCGGAGCAGGGCGAGCGTATCGGCAATAGAAACGTGTGGGGGCGCGTGTAGCGATACGTACTATTGCAAATGGCGGCAACCACCACTGTACGTGTCAAAGTCATTCACACAGGTCAAAATGTAACCAAGGTTATTCCACATGTATGTTACATATAGGATAAAATGTAACCATTTTTAAATGTATGTTACATATAGGATAAAATGTTGATATAGCATCAGAGAGAGAGAGAGAGAGAGGGAATCTCTAATCTCAGAGACACTCGCAATATCCTACTTTTTGGTTTTTGTTTGCACACTCGTTCTTGATGTTGGTTATTATTGGTTGTTGACAAAACCAGCGAGCGTCAATTTAATTGAGACGGAAAAGGTATTATATTATTTATGCGTTGGAAACTATTGTATTATATCTGCTCTTCCCCCACACACAATCCCGAAATGCTAAACCTCCATTATATTGCAGGTTTCAACACATCGATTGAAATGGATATCCTGATTTCAGTCGATTATATTGAACATGAGCAAATCCAAAACATATTAGCGTATGAACAGACGGTTTGGTTGTTTTTGACGAAGTGGATCATAAGTCTAAATCAACTCTTATATATACCATGTACTATATAATACCCGCGCTCCATACGTGTATCAGCTTGCAGCATAAACAAATCACACAAGGCACGTGAGAAACGGCTAGCTAGTACAAGCCAACCAAATTGAAACAACGTGGTACAGCCGTATATAGCCAATGCAAAACCAGACGAGGAATCTTTTTAAGAGCATCTCTAAGGGGCAGTTGGGTATGGCTCCGAGCGGCTCCGCTCCTCTAACAAAGGTCTGACGTGTAGCACTGTAGTTAGGAGCCATTTCTCTTTTTTTTTAGAATTTTAACTAGAAGCGAGTGGATGCAACGGAGCTGCAAATTGCAGCTCCTTCAGCTCCCCATGTATTTGACTCCTAAAAGGAAAAACAGCTCTAAGGTAAATAGATGTGTAGAGACTTGTCAGAAAGAGCTGGAGTGGGAGAGAGCTATACCAAATGCACCGGGAGGTGAACCAAATACGCATACGGAGAACAGGGTCAGGGAATTAAATGAAATAGGGCCTAAAAAATTATGGGGTCCTGAACGTGCATTATACTCGTATAATTTTGTTGTATTTAGGAGGTGTATTACTTATGGGTTCTCCCAACCAAAACACCTCCTAAATAAAAATTAAGAGAATCAGTTTTGTTGTCTCTCTAGAAGATGCTAAATGGCCCAGCTCGAATTATTTCTGATCCACTATCAAGAGAACTACTACTGGACTACAGGGAATAAGAGAAAAGGGATTCCTTTTTCTAGTTGTTCCTTAAATATAATTTTAGGAGCGACTTTTATAGGGTGGCTCTCTTCAAGATGCTCTAACTATCGTAGAAAACAGATTAAAAATATTGAACTATAAGGTGTGCTTAGACAATATATTGTTACCATAACAAAGTTCTGTTTGGCTGCGACATTTGAATAAGTTAAGAATGAACAGATTAAAAAAGCAAATGGATCGGATATATCCAAACATGGCATCTCCACATCTGTTTGGTACAAATTATAGGACGTTCTCTCTTTTGTATAGAGGTATACAAATGACATATGTAGTAATTAATCACGTGGTTCTTTTGATTCTTGAAATTCAATTCGTATTTCACCAAGTTTGTAACAACAACTCATGTTTGTATATGCGACTGCACCAACTTTTGGCACGATTTTGTAGGGGCCAACAAAGAACTTTTAAAAGCCAACTTTTGATATGCACGAGGGGCTAATAACAGTTTTTTGGGGGGCGGTGGGGGGGAATATCATCAACTTGAAGCGTGCTTTTTCATTGTTATATGTTAAAAAATAGGTAAAAAGAGGTAATACAAATGGTAAGAAAGGTATGTTAAAAAATCAGCGACTTTAATTTAGATACGCGTGACCACTGAAATAGTTTGGTCCCTGATGACGGTGGGGAGTATTTTATCTCTCTCATCATCATAGTCTGAACGGCGCGGGACCGTGCATATACACTTGTGTATCTTCTCATAGGGCTCTCCTCCACCTCTATACAGTATATATACTATATATAGTCTGTAGTATCTTCTGTCCTAAAATAAAGAAGATACTCTTCCATATACTACTACTATGTATGGATAGATGCGTGTGTATAGTAGAGTATAATTTAGAACCTATCCGTACCTACTATCAACGTTATGTATTGTTAGAGAAAGACGGGGCCCGGCCCGGCCCATTCCATTAGAAACGTGAAACTAGACTGTTTCATCAGTTTTACAGCTCTCGGAGGGTTCACCTCATGCAAACGAAGTAACAGGTCACAGGTAGAGATGCTGCTGCTGGTCACGGTCGCGGATTCAGCATTCTTGCAAGGAAAATCGATGTGAACCAGCAGAAAAATGAGAAAACCATCATGGAATTCGTCTATCCACGGGCCAACTAGAGGCCTGTTCCGGAATTTGTAAGCCACGTCCAGCTGAATATTTCTTCCTGGCCCAGCCCAGATAGCGCCGTCGATTGAAACGGTATTACACTAGTACTAGTAGTAAGAAAGTTAGCGTGGGGACGTCAGCAAGGCTACGCCGCTAGTCCCCGTGGATGACGGGGAGCGCGGCGGGTCGAGCTGAGCGCAGACTATTTGGGTCTTGGTTTTCAAGGACAGACAAAAAGGACTCATCCAATGTCTATTTTTTATTATTATTTTTTCATACTAGAACTAGTACTACATATCCTAAGGTATCCACCATTCTCTCTCTGTGTATCCTGCTTCCTGCAGCTCAGTCACAGTCACAGTCACAGGCAAGCGCGTGCTTCAGAGTTCAGAGACGCAGCTGCTGCATCGAGAACCAGTCGTCCCGTGCTCGACATGGATGGCACGCGCGCGCGCCGCGTGCGCAAAATGAAGAAGGGGATTCAGTCATGGGCTTCCATCCAGAGCAAGAGGAGGATGTCCTCTGAAAGATCGAGGAATCCTCCCGTTGATCGCCCATCCCAGAAACAAACAAACAGAAGCATACGTCTAACAACGCCCCGCTCCAGAGTTCTATTCTGTCAGTTGGGTTGCAGTGCAGCCTACGGCGCCCCATTTCATTCGCAGGCAAAGCATGCATGCATAGAGTGGAAGTAGACTGGTAGTGCCCGACCCCGACATGTTGCGCGTGCGAAAAGCAAAGAGGGAAAAAAAAAAAAAACTTGTCCAACGAAGCAGACTGCAGAGTGGTGCAGCCACCAGTGTCCAGTGAGCCCATGACCGGACTGTCTCACTCAAGCCGCCCTGACTGAGAGAGAGTTCGCAACATGGGAGTATGGCGATGTCAAAAGCTTTCAATTCAGACAGACATATAAAAGACAGGAGTTCAGGAGACACCGGTAGCCCGGTACTACTAGTAGAAGTACAAATTGCAGAGGTGCACGACCGAACACCGAACCTACTCCTAGCAGCAGCAGCAGAAATCATCACGCGCCCGCCCTACCAGACGCCACACATGACAAACCGCGCGGCGCTGCCTCAACAAGAAGATTTGTACTACTGAACATAGCAAGGGACACATCTTTCTGCTCCTAGGTATTGCGACTTTTACAAGCACTGACGGCGCGGACTGGTGCCTGCCTTCGTTCTCCAACGTCCAACCCCCCTAAGTATCACCAATTCACCATTCCCAGACATTTTACTACTGCACCACAGGATGGCCCCACCATAGCCACTAGCCAGCAGTCCAGCACAGCACGAAACAGGAAAAAAAAGGAAGAAGAAGAAGAAGAACAAAGGCTACAAAATTATACCAAGTCTTTTCATTCATGAGCAACACTCCATTAAACCATCTGATCCCAACGAAAATCCCTCCTTGCAGCACCGATTCTTCTGCAAGAGGGTACTAGTACCTAAAAATCCTCCCACCCAACCCAACCCAACTGTTAGAAGCAGAACGAACATGTATGTACATCACACTACGCTCTTCTTCTTCTTCTCTTCCTCCTCCTACTCCTCCTGGGGGCCTGGAAGCCTGAAACCGAAGCCAGTCCGCACCTGATCAGAGCCTGAAACATGCAATCCTCACCATCAGGCTGGCTGGGGCACCGCTTGTTGGTTGTGGCTGTGATCGCCTTCATAGGTAACGATCAGCATCGAGGGGTCCTCCACGCACCGCTCGACGTGCTTCCTTGCCGGGCAGCCTCTCACGCTGCTACACTTGTAGTAACCCCTACGAAAAAAAAAGCACACACAGTGTCAGTATTCTTGATCCTGCATAATTGGCAAAATAACAAGACTGCAACGACAGGCTGCCAGCTGTTTAACTTTTTGAGGATTGCAATAGGCGTGCTAGCAGAATTAGGACAGGATTCTGTTCTGTCGAACCAGATGTATGCTTATGGCAATTATGAATGACTTACTTAATTAGAAGCAAAACAACCAATTTCAAGAAAACATACATTCAAGCTCTACCACAAGCAGTAAATAAACAGCAGAAGAAGAAATCTCTACATCTATGAAAATCTCGCAAGTTTTCGTGTCAGTCAAACTTTGTGATGGGTAAAGTATAGATACGGTGGATACTGCATCACATAATTCCTAATCTGCAGTATTTCCTTAATGTTGAAAGAAGAAGCTCTAACTAGCTAGCACTCCACAGAAAGATTCAAGTGCAACTAACTACAACTTATTTCCAACCACAAAACAGCAACAACTGATGAATCATGCACATTGCAGTACATAAATTTAGACGTGTGATCTGGTACTATCGTAAAATGTGGACAACGGTACAAGTAACCAAAAAAAAAATCAGTGGAACAATTAAAACGGTCAGGAAAACAAAAGGTATTCAGTGAGGTAGTACCTAGGATGTGGGGATCCCTTTATTGGCTTCTGCCCATATTTCCTCCATGAGAACTCATCAGCAGGGATGTCAGCCACCTTGTTGCTAATTGCAGGGACTTTGATAGACCTCCTTATCCTCAGCTTCCTGAAATTACATACAACCAGTGAATCTCAAAAACAAAAAAAAAATGAAGATTAGTATTGTATTGCTGTATCAATCTATAAGAAAAAGATGCTAACCTTTTCTTTGCACAATGGCAGCGTGCTGCGCACCGACCGCTGCCGTCCTCCTTACCAGTGCACCTCCTCCGTTGTACGCCCAACTCCGGTGTGCTAGACGTCTGAGAGCCGCTAACCAGCTGGAAAGGCCTGTTACCGCGGTTCACATCCAGACTTGCAAGACTCCCCTCCATGCTCAGAGAGGACAGGAACGAGCGAGACGATGATGCTGTGCAGTTGGAGTTGGTGAACTTGAGATTGACACCCTTGCCACCAGCACTAGAGCTACCACCACCCTGACCCTGATCACCGAGATTGCTACGCTTCATCATCTCACTCTGAATCTTCATCTGCTGCATGAACTGGTACCTCTGGTAGCTCTGATGCTGCTGGATGAACTGAAGGTGCGCCGCAGGCAATGCCGGGTGTGGCGTCCCAGCGGGCGGAGCAATGGACACCGGCTGGACTAGCTTGACGGGAGTAGCCTGCGCCGGTCCCTCCAAATCGATAACCGGGGTCTCTAGGAGCAGCCTCTTGGGGAATTGAGTAGGGAACGACCTCACAGGTTCCTTCGACGACGAGCCCTCCCCCTGCTGCTGGTACCTCGGAAACAGCTGGAGGCTAGTGAGAGGGCTCGGTTTCGGCGTCTTGGCTGCAGTGGCAGCCGCCATTGCGGTGCTCTCTAGGAAGAGCTTGCTGTCGATGATGGGCAGGGGCTTCTTGACCTTCCTGACCCTGGCGTGGCCCCGGCGCCCGTTGTTGCCACTGGTGAGCTTGGAAGTGAGGGATCCAAACTTGGAGACGGCCTCCCGTGTGGCCTCCACGAAGTCCTTGTTGGGGACGAGCTGGTCGTGGGGGTCGGAGAGGAGGGCCAGCACCCGGTGGCAGCTCTGAACCGCCGCCGTGTTGGCTTCCTCCATCCCCTCCGTCGACGGCCCCATACTCCCCCCTCCCTGCAACCAACAACAATCACCGAAATCAATCACTGCTCGAGCACGCATCTGACGTCTCCACAACTGAAAAACTCCACACATCTCCGGGTGCGCAGGGCAGAACGAACATTTTACTAGTACTTCAGTACTAAAAAATATATATATATACAAGACGACGACAAAGGTTGATATACCGGTGACTCTAATCATTCCATTTTATGCCATAAAAAAGGTTGCATCCACATCCACCTAGATTTCGAGCGAGCCTGAGAATAATTAAAGCCGGAGCTCAACGCAGTAGATTCCCGCAATGATGAGGGGAAGGCGCATGAATGGGATGGCATGGCGGCGGGCAATTGAATGGGCGATCCGCTACGCTAAAATTGGGTACGCAATCACGCGAACGAGGCTCTTAAAATGGCCCCCCAAAATGTGTACTAAAATCAGGCAAGATGACAACCCAACAAACACCTGACTGAACCTACACTACCACCACGGACGGAGGCCGCAGCCAGCTCAACAAACAAACATCACCACCCTGATATGTCTACCAGCTGAGATGAACCATCCAAGACGAAGAAGAAATCACTACAGCTAGAGCAGAACGGAGCTCGCCACCGCATCACTACTACAGCTAACGGAGCAGGTACACTCGTGGTGATCTTGCCACCAAGCCAGAAAGGAGGAGGACAAGGGCACAGGTGAACGGGAAGAACCGAACCTCGCGGCGCGCCGAACGTGGCGCTCACTCCTTATCTCCTCCTCGCCGGAGACGACGGCCGGCTTGGTGGACCTTGGAGGAGAAGGAGGAGGAGGCTTGCTCGGCCGCCGGGACCGAGAGGAAGAAGAAGCAAGCGGCGGAAGACAGCCAGCAGCAGTCCAAAGCGGAGACTGCGTGGAGTGAGCGACTCAATAAATAAACAAACAAACAAATACGGGTAGGGGTGGCAGGGGCAGAGTGCTCTCTTCTCTCTCTCTCTCTCTCCCACTTTCTCTCGCTTTTCGCCTTTTTTTTATTCGGCTTTGTGCTCTCGTATTCCCTCCTCGGGCACGCGAAATATACTTCGGCGGGGCCACCGATGTGGGACCGGGACGATCGTTGCCGTTCATCGCGCCCGTCCCTATCCTGCGCTTGGACTTTTTCCTTGTCGCTGATTTTTTTTAAATTTTTTTCCTTTCTTAGGGTGGTGGGGTTGGGTTCCGGGCTTGCTGCCGTTTCGTCAAAGGTGTGAGCTGTGTCAGAGGCCAGCAACAGTAGTGGAGTAGAGGTGGGCCCCGTAGTGGTTCTCTCTCTCTCTTGCCTTCCTGCTCCTCGTGAGCGTTCAGCCTCTTCTCTCTTTCTCGCCGTGCTGGCTCAAGCGTAACGTCTAGCTAGTGCAGTTGCAGTCCTTCTTTGGCTGGAATTAATTGTTGTGGATGGAATGGAAAATGAATCCAGCTAGTAACTTATTAATCGCCCTCCGCAAAAAAAAAAGTAACTTATTAATCGCTGATCGTCACGATCTGGAAGTCATTTACAGCATGCCTTGGTTGTACCATATCATATCTTTAGCATCTTACAGATATGTTCATTCATTATCTTTTTTGTTTCTTTAGCATACCTTTATTTTCTTCTTATCATAGTAATGGTTCAGAGTCCTTTGCAAAAAAAAAAAGTAATGGTTCAGAGTATCCAATGGTGCAGCGCCATAAAACTTAATGCTAATACATCTATTTCTATAAGTGAAGCTTGTATCTACCGTCGAGCAAAATCTATTGGCGACACAATTCCGTAGGTGGAGCATGTATTTGCTGTTGAGCAAAATCTGTTGAGGGTACGATTTCATAAGTTGATTGTACATCATATACTTATGTAACATCTTACAACGTCAAGTACTTTTATTAATACGTATTTTGTTACTCATCACTTTATTTCTTCCTATAAATGGTTGAGAGTAATCCAATGTACTGTTAATGTATCGAATTAGGTAAGTGAAGCTTGTATTTATCGTCAAGCAAAACCCATGGTTGATATAATTATGCAAGTGAAGCTTGTATTAACTGTCTAGGAAGATCCGCTAGCGGTACAATTCCGTAAGTGAAGCTTGTATTTATCTTCGAGCAAAACCCGTTTCATATAATTATGCAAGTGAAGCTTTTATTAATTGTCCAAGAAAATCCGCTAGTGGTACAATTTTGTAAGTGAAGCTTGTATTTATAGTTGAGCAAAATCCGTTGGCAGTAAGATTTCACAAGTTGGTAGGACATCATACCTTTAGCCTCTTATGACGTCAGCTATTTCTATTTTTATTTCAACGGCATCAATTTACTTTCTTCTTATAAATGGTTGTGAGTATCCAATATTGTCATAATCATTTTTCTTTTTACTTAATACTCACGTATCGAATTTGGCAAGTGAAGCTTATGTTTATCGTGGGGCAAAATCTGCGAGCGCTACAATTTTGTAAGTGAAGCTTGTATTTATTATCGAGAAAAAATTCTTTAGCAATACAATTTCGTAAGTAAGATTCTTATTTACCATCGAGTAAAATCTATTGGCAATATGATTTCACAAGTAAAGCTCAGATTAACTATTGAGCAAAAGGAGACTCACAGTATAGCTTCAAAAGTGATGTTTTCCGTGTACAAAATCTGGTTCTATGAATTTACTCATATTTATAAATTAATCTATGCCCTCTTAACTTACTAATTATATCGTTGAAAGAATGATTCGTGACAAAATATTATTGGGATGACAATTATCTTTGAGGTTGGCAAACATATTACCTTGTCAAGGCTGTGTCATTCTCTTAAAATAGCACTAGGAATGCCTTCACAAAATAAAAGCACTAGGAATGAATTGTTATCCACAGTGACCCTCATTTTGACCGATGCACTTTTCTTGCCATTGAAAAAGGAAGCATAGCCGTTGCGCCAAGATGAATTCGGAAGACCTTTTGCGCAGAAGATCCGTAGCTCCTCCCCTGAGGCCGTTGGAGAGCCACAACAAATCACAGCGCGACACGAAGAGGAGCCGGCCCGGGCGTGCTTTTAGACGCGGGCCCACCGTCCCTTCCGCCACGCTCACAGTCAGATTGGCCAAACCGGGCCCCTTCGCCTCTCGTTTACCGTTCGGGGACGCGCGCGCACAGCCCCGCTCGTACCGACGACCGCGACCGGCGTCTAGCGGCGGACCCGTCCCAAGTCGACGATGCGCCAAGCTGCGGTCCGGTCCGTGTCCGTGCCCTGCCGCCTCGTCCTCCCCATCAATCTTCTTCATTCACCTGTTTTTTCCACAACCAAATTAAAAAAAAAAAAGACAGAAAGGGTACTCCACTCACAAACAAGTCACAATATTTTTATCAAGGAACACTCACGAATCACGAAGGCTTTACAGTATGCTCCTACCTGAGGTAAATCTCAATCTGAGACACTTTATTAGTAGGATAAGTATTTATTTATTTTCAATCGAAGCGTGCATGCGTAAAGAGAGTGAGTTTATAGGTTCGGATAAATCCATGCGTGTCGTGATACGATTACGCCCTAGAAAGACATGCCCACGATGCGGCAGCATCTGCTTAAATTAATTATTATTAAGGGCACACAGATGTCGCTGTGCAATCGAATACATACCTAATAAATTAGTGGGTGTTCTTGAGGTGAACTCCACAATAAATTTTCTTGAATCTTTTTAGTAAATAAATAGTTTAAATTTTATCGACGCCGAGTTAAGAATCTTTTCTTCTTTTATGTTTGTTTGAGTGGTGTGGCATATACTATAGGTAAACACAACTAAAGTAATTATCAATTCTCGATCACGTCATGCATTGCAGAGCAAATGAAGTGCGCATTTTTAATTGTATGAAAGGCTATATCTATATCGTAGATCGAAACTGTACCCAATCATACAAGAGATTTTTGTCTAGATCAAGACATCAGATAATGTGAATTTGTACATACAGTACGCATCAACACTCGATCATGTGGTTAGTAGATAAAGCTAGCTTTTCTCTACTGATCAACCCTAATAGAGTGATCAAACAATCATTGTCTTTTTTTTTTGAGAAAGAAACAATCATTGTCTTTTGTATATATAGATAGAGTACTAGCAACAGTAGTACGGACAGCATTGTACGTCGCCGAGACTACTAACTACGAGGGGAAAGCAAAGTATAGTACTAGTAAAAGCAAATACTCTACACGCCCGGCCTGTGTCGTCCCCGTAATTAAAGGAGTACAGTACAGTACGTACTGGCTAACAGTACGACGACCGAACCGCACCGCACGTGTGATAGTCGTGTCTAATTTAATCGCTTAGTAATAATTTCTTCTGGAAGAACAAGCAGTAAGCAGCTTGTAGTAATAGTGTTTCTGTGATGATGATGGTGCCTGTAGTTATATTGTTATTACGGAGTATGGCACCTACCGCTACTACTGTGTTTGGATTCCGTTAACACGATCGCGATCAATAATGGACGATCATCATCATATCATGCGAGCAAAGTCTTGGAAGAATGCGCACAATGACGATAATGCACGCTTGTAAGTCTCATCTCGTCATCATGCAGTTGCAGTTGCAGCGGCACACACGCTAGGGAGTGATGTGGTGGATGGAGCACACGTGACACGCCACACGCCAAGGGGAAAGCGGCTGGCTCATCGCCCCTTCCTTTTTCTTCTCCAGGGCCCTTATGCTCTCCCTCTCTTCGTTCGTCTTCCCGTCCTCCACCCAAATTTTCTCCCAAAATTTCAAGAGTCCGATGGATTACATTACTTTAATATATAAAATTATTGTAATTAATCATAACATTTAATTTATAAGAGTAAAATTATCTTTTACTATATTATCAATATATTTATGATATTTTACCATTTATGCATAATCTAAATCGTTTTCTCATCGATTCTCTACTGCCGTCGTTTTACACACTGCCTTCGACTCATCGGAGTCACCACCGTATCCAAATTTGTTGTTGTCATGCCTAGATCCGTCACTGTCATGCCCATATCCGTCGTCACCATATCCAGATCTACCGTCGTCATGTCCAGATCCTTCGCTGCCATGCTAAAATCTGTCATCGCCATGCCAAGATACACAGCCGCCGTACGGGGTCGCTGCATCGACGGTGCGATGAGGTGCCGCACGACTTCGTAGGAAGGCAACGGCGACAGCCTCGCGTTGCGTTATAAAGATTGATTCACTTGTGAATAATCTTTTCATGATGTCATTATTTTTTTAATTCTCAAACTACCCCACAATACTTGACAGTACATCACTATTATACTTAATAATATTAATGGTTAGAAGTAGTGTAAATTGATGTAAATTATTAAATTAGAGAAAATAAATAATCCATATTAATTTCAGCCCACTAAAAAGTTACTCAGTTTCAAAGTCTATGTCAGGAACAGAGAGATGATATATCCGCGGCCCGGCCTCTCTATCACTTGCGAGGCCTTCCCAAAACTTACGGACTTTGTTTACTGTAGATCCTTATTGCTCCCGTTCTCTGACCCATTTGCTGTAGCGCACACTTTTCGTTACTATAACGGGCGGGGCGCGTAATCATCCATTTGCATTACGACGTTTTTTGAAAGAAATGTTAACCTCTGTTTAGTTAGTTAATAAATCCATCGGGCCGGATTTTTCGTTTTTTTTCCAAAATAAGTAACGCTCGGTCCGTGACGACGCGAATTGATCGCGCGGGAATCATCCGTTTGCATTACGACGTCGCGGTGGTGGCGCTCTTGGATACCCACGCAACCGTCGGCCGGCCGCACGGACGTCCCAGCCTTCTCGGTTTGGACGGACACACGACCGACTCGCCCGGATCCTAATATTCCTATGCGCCGTCATCTTGAATCCGCCTCCGAATTTCAATTGAATCAAGTAAAAGTAACTGGAGTAAAATCGTAGTACAAGTATACTGGAGTATATAGTATTTGTTTCTTACTGTATATACTGTACTGTACGTGATCGATAAGGTGAAGAAAAGTTGAACTATCCAGCAGAGGCAGAGCAGGTCCAGTTCACCGAGCCGGCTTTGTCAATCACAGAGAAAGAGAGAGAGAGAGAAAGAGACAGACAGACAGACCGACCCGTCCGTATCTTTCTGATTTTGACGCTACGACGACGGGAACTTTTGGCACGCGGCGCGCTGCCAACTGCACGGCTCTACTGTATCATCGACCCCTCCGCTTCTCTTCTTGTTTAGTAGGCGGGAAAGGGTTAATCCGACGAACGAGCACATAAATAAAGGCAGTCAAAAGCGTGACGTTGCTGTGTCACCCATCATCAGCTACTTACTCCATTCATAAATATAAGAATTTGTTAATATTTAATCCTCATATTTTATTATTTATTTTATTAAAAATTTTATAAATGTTATTTATTTTATTATAATATATTTTATTATTAGATAGAAGTTTAAATATAACTAATTTATTTCTATATTTCGAAAAAATTAAATAAAACAGACGATCTAATACGATAGTTGAAAGTTAACAAATTCTTATCTATTTGTGGACGAAAAAAGTATTACGGTACACATTTTTACTACTACTGATTTTTTAGTACTACCACTGATTTTTTAGTACTACCAGTCTGGTACTGGTGTGTGAACTTGTTACTGAGGGCCTAATAGCCTACTGTAGACGCCTAGTAGGAGTAATAGCGTAGAGGGAGGCAGACAGAGACAGACAGAAGTGCAGTGTATTAACTCGGATCCGCACCGCCACGGATTTCCCCACTGACGTCTGACGGTAGCGCGCGCGCGTCGTCACGAATCCACCACCGGCCGGAACCGGAAGAAGCACGCGCGCGTGCCGGGGGTACGTAGTGCCGTTTTGCCGGTCGATCGATCGAGACCACTTTCATCAAGATTTCAAGCCCGAACTTGACCACCACCACCACGACTATGTGGTACGGTGGTGCTCGTCGCGATCGGTATCTCTCGGCGGCACACAGCTAGTAGTAGTAGCTATCTCGCTTCTCCGATACGCCGCCCCGGCTCCAGTTTCCAGACTGCAAGCAAGCAAAAAGCCCCTGCTCTCGTCGCGTGGCTTCATCGATCGATCCAATTCCGAGCCGGCGCATATTTCTCTTGTCCCCTGCTGCTCTGCTCCACCACCATCATGCCTTCACTTGGACCCAAAAGAAGAACAAAAGGAGAGGATATATACGATGTTGATCAGCAGCAGCGAGCGAGAGCGAAGCCCATCAGCTTCCCCTCTCTGCCTAATTTTCACCACGCGTACGCGTCGTATATTTCGTCTCGTTATTATTCTTCCACAACCTTTTTCGATCCATCGATCGGTCTCTGAGGTGGTTGTTGTTGTTGTTGTGATCGTGATGCCGTTGTTGCTGCGTGACGCGATGCGCGCGGGCATCTCTCGCGGTTGTGATTTTCTCCTGCTTTTTCCTAGGTACGTCTAATCCGTAGCCGACGGGGCCGGATGATCGACTCAGCCGGCACTCACTGTACGAGGTTCGGTCCGGTCGCGTCGTCCTTTCACTCGGTGCGCTCCGACGTCGTCTGGACTCTGGAGCATACTGCGGACGACTCGTTCTAGTACAGACTAGGTAGTAGGTCATCATCACGTCGATCGTGTAAGTATATGCTGCCTGGCTGGCTGGCTAGAGTTTCTAGTTTCTAGAACAAACTTAATTTGGACAGGGTGCGCGGGGTACTACTACGCCTGCTGCCACGTTCTCAATTTCAGTGGCCTCCTCATCAGCTGCGTGCGCCACAGGTCACATCTGTGCGGCATGCATGCGTAGAATTCACTGGTACTACTAGTATTTTTAATTTTTCTTTTTGGGGGAGCAGGGCAGGTACAGATGGATCAAAATCAAACTGATGTTGTGGCCTTGTGGGCCGGTTCCTGGCACCAGTAGGTCTGATAAAAATGTTCCGATAAAAGCTGCGCCCCGCCCACGTAATTCCCATTCGGATAGGAGCAATACCATCTGCGATTCAACACGGCCCAAACGTAGTCGGACCTCGTGTTGGCCCAGTCAAGTGCAGGCTAGTCACTCCCTAACAACTGGGCCTGACGGGGTCAAGACCCACCACCACCACTGGACCACGGCTCGCCGTGGTGGGCCACTACTACTTGACGACGCTGACATCATGCGGGAAATTTTTAGTCACCCCTCCGCTCCGTCATCGGCGGCTCTCAAGGGGACATGAAATTTCCGGGAAATACTAGTAGTATCCTGTACTACCAACAAATTCTGAGTCAACTAAACCACGACGCTGACCTGCTGAAAGCTGCTCTAGTTACAGCCACAAGATAATGTACTACTACTACTAGTACTACTACTATACACGGAAACAAGATGAGAAAGTACAACACGGCACGACCGAAACGTGCTCCTATTGTCCTGTTTGTGCTCTAGTGTTCACCTTCTTCCGGCCGGCTTTGATTCCAGTTGACCTCGCTCGCACGGGTGCCTTTTCCTTTCCTTTCCCCCTCCCAGTCCCAGCGTGACCTCAGTCACCACGTGCTCAATTTAAGTTTAAGCCCCCGCATCGTGGCCAGGTGCACGGAATACAGGACGGGGTGTCCTCCGCCTCCGCCTGACTTGGACAGGATGAAACAAACACAGAGCAACTTGTTGTGCTGCTGCGCACGCGTAGGCAACCGGGACACGTTGCGATTTTCTCCCACTTGCTGCTGATGCTCCAACCCACTCACCACGTTTCGTGAACAAAAAGGAATCCAACGAACAAAACGAGGCCCTCTGGACTCCGTAGTACTACGAGTTTCAAAACACATTTTGCACGTGCGTCGACGCCTGCGGACCCCAGCTAGAAGAGGAGGTGGTGGTTCCTGGAAATGAGGCAGCGCCGTCACTGTCAGGCTGCTGAGGCTGCTGCTGCTGCTTCCTCTCGACTTCCTCTACCAGAGCCTCCTCGACGGCCTTCTCCACTTCACACGCCGCAATCTGCGAATACGACACCAGATAACCGCGTCGTTAGATACGCAACGGAATTGACTGGTCGTTTTAACTTTTGAGTTAATTTTCGTTTTTCTTTTTCTTTCTTGTTTTCTTGTTTCAAAAAAAAAAATAGCGGCAGGGTAGTACTACTACTGTATACTAGTTTGGATATGTGTGATGTAGTATGACATCAGGATTCTCAATCTTCATAGCTACCGCAATTATTATTCTTTTTCTTTTTCCTTTTTTAAAAAAAGATGCGGATTTGTTCCGATGATGCGTTCACAAATTAGAAGGTTTGAGCATAAGTTTGACACAGTTGACTGCTGTCAAAATGCTCTGTTCATACCGTTGTACTGTACCATTTTTTTGTTCCTTTTCGGCTGCGAAATTCAGCATCTACTAAGAGATTAATAATTAGCTCGTTAATCCGTAACAAATTTCTAATAAGGAATCAGGTTATCAGCGTTGCTTCCGCCGAAGAAAAAAAAAATATACAATGAATCAGGGGATCGCTGCAACTCACCGTGGTTTCGATGTTCATTTCCGTCCAGAGCCTGCCTCCGGACATGCTGGAGCGGATCCCTCTGGCCTTGACGCCCATGCTCTTGAGCCGCCTGAGCGCGCCGATCATGGAGTCGACCCCGGACGCCGGGTCGTCGACCTCGAAGTCCACCTTGACGCTGGGCTGGCGCGCGTCGTGGCCGAGGAGCTTGGCCTTGAGCTCGTCGTTCCGCCGCTGCAGCTGCTCCCGCGCGCACTTCAGCTCGTTGATGTACATCGCCGCGGACTGCACGATCGAGTTCTTGTCGCCCTGTAATGTAGTAGTAGTAATTATTATTAGCACGGCACTGAGTGAGTGGCGGCGCCCGGTTCAGTTCAGTGATCAGCTCACTCTGTGTTCACAGCTGACTCTGTTCAACGACACACATAGGTAGGTGCACTGGAGCAGAGGATGAAATGGGAAGGGACGCGCACCTTGGACCTGGCGGCGACCAGGGCGTAGAGGTCGGCGTAGCTCTGGCTGAGCTTCTCGCGGCGCTGCCGCTCCCGCATCATGTGCCGGAACCCGCGGCTGCTCTCCACGGCGCCCGGCCTCCGCTGCCGCCGCTCGTCTACTTCCTCCCCCCTGATCTGACTCTGATCGTCCACCCCGCAGCTCCCCTGTCGCGGCCCGGCCGCCGCGTTTATCGCCTCCGGCGCGCCGTAGTAGTCCATGATCAATGCGGCGTCCGTCGTCGGAGCGTCCACTAACTGCGACGAGGAATCGAAGCCGAACGACGGCAGCTCCGGGGACGCCGGCGGCGGCGCGCCGCCGGGCGGGTAGAAGCAGGGGAACTCGTCGTGGAGGCCGCCGGCATAGTAGTAAGAGTCCATCTGCATTTGCTTCCGTCCGTCGTCCGTGTTCTGAAGGCGGCGGCGATCGAGCGACGGAGGAGAGACGCGCACCGAGTGGCGAGGCGAGCAGCTCGGACGCGGGCTTAAATAGGCATCGGTGTGGCTTAAGGTCACGTGGTCAAATGGGCGCGTACTGTGCCGCGTGCACAAGTACGAGGGGGAGAGAGAGAGAGGAGGGCTTTAGCTCGGAGGAAAGAAAGGTCAAATCCGGGATTTTGTATTTGTTAATTCAGCGGCAGGAGGAGAGGAGGTGGAAAACGAGCTTTGTCTGCGGGGTGGAACCAGACCACGCGCTTGACTTGAGGATGGGGTCAGGTCAGGTGGCGCACACGTCGGATCAGGAGCCAGGTCAGAAGGTTCCGCGTTGGCGGACTGGCTGGCTGGTTGGGAATTCCCGGCCGAGTTTTTTCTTTTTCCGGATGGCACCCTCCAAGAGCTGTTAATTAGAATATAAGTCCGCTTGTAACAGAACTTGAACTTGTGTTTGCACTCTTATACTAATACTGGCACCTCCATTGTAAACCAATTTAATGTACAAAGAATTACTAGCGTTTAACAAACCAAAGTCCATTTGTAATTATCTGCAATATAGCAGATGAAATACACTTTAACATCTCTTGATTGAAGGGTGCATGTTTTTTTTTTCTTTTGATGAAATGAAGGGTGCGAGGTGGACACGTGTTCCCGAGACTTCTCCACTGTTGCACAACTAGTAGTCAACCGAAATCTTATCCATGTACGTACGTGGAATAGGTACAACAGGAACAAGGGAAAAAGAAATTCTAAGCAAACAAGAACATGCAACCAACCCGTGTTGTAGGCCGGAGACCACACGGTGGCTGAGACCGGACTGATGATAATACCGGCGGGACGTTTGAAGAGCAAATGACGAGTAAGGACTTCTCCTTGACCCGCATGCATAATAAACTTCTAGTACTTTCGCTCTTGTGTGTGCTAGTAATGAACA
Organism: Oropetium thomaeum; assembly: GCA_001182835.1. NCBI lineage: Eukaryota > Viridiplantae > Streptophyta > Magnoliopsida > Poales > Poaceae > Oropetium > Oropetium thomaeum. The sequence goes on along the minus strand of LFJQ01000018.1, from coordinate 661,473 downwards.
CGTTTATTCTGGACTTCTGGCGATGGAACTTTCCGTTATTCCTCAACGAGTTGCTCGTGGCACTTATTACCATGATGGCAGCTACAATATAATATACTACCAATTCTAGTATTCTACCACCGTATATATGTACTCCCGGCCCCACCACTCGTTCATACCAGTCACGCATGAAACTATTTTTGGGATTTTTTGCGGCTTTGTTTCAGCTTTTAACCAGGGAATGTTTCAGAAAACAATCCATTATTAAGTCCAATATATATACCTTGTCGTGATGAAAGACAGTGAAGATACAACGTTTTTGTTCAAAGATATATTTTTTTTCTGTTCAATTACAAACATATTCAAACATTCACATCGAATTTAAGAAAATAATGGATTTAACTGTTAAATCATGGATTTGACCAATAGATTGATCCTTATTAAAAAAATCAAACGAGGGAGCATATGCGTAAGCCCATATGATTAAAAAAAGTTTAATCTTTTGAGGACTCTGAAGAGTTAAAATACTTATATAGTATCATCGATCAGGAATACGGTGGATATGAACGAACATTAATTTCTCCAAGTATCAGAGCTAGTAGTAGACGATCGAGGCGTATATACTCCGGTTCCTCACCCGTATGAACTAGAACCGGGCAACGACGACGTTAGAAAACACGTCATCTGCCACACGCGCTGGCGCTGGTGAGACCGCGACTGTCCGAGGCAATAGCACGATCGACGGTTCAATGAAGAAGCAATGACGAGTAACGACTTCATCATCTCTCTGATCCGATCCGAATTCTTACCTCATATATACAATTTTCTACTGCTTCTACCGCGCCATGGAATGATGGAACGAAGGTTCTATTATTCCCTCGTGAGGAGTTCTTCGTGACGCTATTGTGATTATTTGATGAATAAGAAATACGGTGCCATTTTCTTATTAATATCCCCCATGTTGAGTTGTGGCATGTGCATGGATGCTGATAGTGCTAGCTGTTTGTGTACTCAATCATGGTTCTATTGTAGTACTGGTCTCTATTTTTTTTAATATAGTCGGTGATTAGTACAAATGTTTACTAACCGGTGACTATATTAAAAAAATGGAGAGAGTACTTATTACAGTCCAATATTTGACACGTGTCTGATTATCGTGCCAAATCTTATTTTTAATAAAATAGGACTTTTTTTGTCTAGTGTACAAGTAGGACACTAATTAAACAAAAAAAATTGCCCGTAGGACACTGCCAGTAGATTCAACTCCGATGTCCTATAAATAAAAATTTTTGATCTAGTGTCATATAGACCAAGTGTGATTTTTCCAGTGTCCTGAACACAAATGTCCCTAAAAAAATTAACTCTACATTTATCCGTAGAAAATTTAAAGTTTTCTTTTGGTAAGAAAGCAAAGTATTTATATCTCACTTGATATAATTATCAAGTAGTCCAGAAAAACTGATTTAATTGATAAAGACGTTGTTTAGACTTTCCATATATTCAAATGTCTGAAGATAACTAAGAACTTATATAGCTTTAGAATCAAATAACATTAGATAGATATGAATTATTGTTAAATTAATAAACCTCAAGTAGTCTGTACATGAAATGTTGTAATCAATAAATTTTAAATGGTATTTCTTATAAATTACAATAATATATTTTCATCAACTAAAAAATGGGAACTTACACAATTTTTTTTTTCTCTATGTAGCAAGAAAGAAAAATCTGAAACATGACATGTATCTAACATGGGCTAGGGCCTATATCCAATATAGTATGTTCGGCCCAGAGTATTTTAGTCATGAGTTGAAATAAACATTTTGTAAATGTGTACGGGTGACTTTTGCTAAAACATTTTCTTGTGGACCGTATTTATCTTCATTAAGTGAATTTATACATTTATCTTAATCAAAGAAGGAAAACCAATAATCAAAATTTCGATGAAGAAATATAGAGGAATTTTAAAATTATAAAATAGTCTTTTTTGGGATTATAAAACTAATCACGTTGCTGTTGCTTTGACGCCTCGATCCGCCCCTCGCGCTCCACATAAGCAACCGATAAAACGGTACGCGGGTCTAACGTTGGTGTCTCGCTCTTTCAGCTTCAGATTCTGCTGCTTACGGTAAAGTTTGGGCGGTGGCTTAAACCGAAGCGGAACTTCCCAATCGCGTCGATGAAACTGAAGCTTAGCTCGAGAGACTGGCAAAGCACCGATCAAAAGACACAGCACAAGCCTCCGGCTGGGAGCCTGGGACTTGTCGTGATCCTATGGTTCAAATCAGCACTAGCTAACGGCGGCAGCGCAAGAGCTGTGCGCTGGGAAATGCGACAGCAAGCTTTACTGTATGCAAAGGCCATGACTAATAAGCAGAAATAACGAAAGGCCAAAACTGATAGGAACACGCGAAGGTTAAGACCTATGTACAGCAGCACACTCAATCGCAGAGCAGCCACAAGCTTTCAATTCAACACACAAATTACTGAGAACAGATTTTCAATCTGATCTGAGGGGAGCTGTTTGAATACCTGGATAAGATGCATGTCTGACCGTTCCAGCTCCGATCGAGAACAAGCTGAACCTCTGAAGCCCTTAGCAGAGTTTCACCCATATCACCACTGCCAAATTTTCAGGTTGAGAACCATCAAGATTCAAACTGTCCTGAAAGAAAAGAACATTCTCCTATAGAGAAGGAAAAAGAAAACAAAGACAGGACATCACAGAAAAAAAGGAAACTGACATACCGGCCGCAGGCCGCAGCAGCAATCTGATGTTCTGAATTTGCAAAGTTCAGAATTCCGTAACAGAGTCGTTTTACCATCTCCCTTCTGCCACTATTCAAAGGAAATCACGTCAGGAAACATGATTTAAAACGGAAGGTATGCAGTAGATAAAAGAACTGAAATATCACTTTTCTCCAACATTTCAAAGAAAGAAAAATGGAAGAAAAAGAGTCACGGTGTCTTTCTTTCTGCCTTCCTTTCTTATTTTGCGTAACAAAGAGTCGTTGAACTATTGATATCCATGGCCTCAAGCAGAAGCAGTCTAGCATGTGTATTCGGAAAGACGCAAAAAAAAGTAAAAATAGCCCGAAAGATCATCCATCCATTCCATGACTGAAACAAAGCTTCACTACTAAAGGAAAATAAAACCGTGCTCGTCATCTGAAGCATTATGGTTCATCACTGAAAACAAGCAAAAGAAACAGAGAACGGCCAAACGAAATCACTCGACAAAACTGTACTCTAGCAGCCAAAAACACGATCCGCCACACCAGAGAGAAGGCGAATTGCATCAGAATATCAGGCAATTTCTTACCTCAGCTCCGTTTCTCGATCTGCTCCTTCCGCCTGAGCTGTTTCTTCCGCCATTGCTGCGGCCTGCTTCGAGCTTCTTCCCTGTCGTCTGCTGGAAGGGGATGTGCAGGTCAACAGCAGGAAATGTTTTGCCGCGTTGATTGCAAACGTTTATTCGGTCGCCACATGAGGATTAGTCCGCATGTTTGACTCTAGAGGATGGAAACTGAATGGCGCTCAGCATAAAAGCACGTGGTCAAGCATTCCTCTTTTCTTTTTGTTTTTCCATGCCAATAAAGTACTGTACTATGAAAGAGAGAGGAAACCAAACGAGCTCAAAGTTGGCTGCAACTGCCAGCAATCAGCATGAAGCCGAATTGAGACAAAACACATGCGGATGAAGTGCTAATATTCCCCATTTTCCGAATTGAGACAATCATTTTATCGTACAATTGAATTTTCGTACCTTCGGCCCAAAACACGTGAAGAACATTTTCTAACTTTGCTATGATAGACCAAAGGGTCTAACTCCAGATAGACTTCATAAAGGACATAAAACAAAACTTGAAAATGAAATTAGTTGGATGACAGGTTGGGACAAAGCACATGCGGATAAGGCGCCAATATTCTCCATTATCAGTAATAAACTGCAGTGGGCATCCACAATCATTTCATCATACAATTTAATTTGCATACCTTCGGCATGAACACAAAGACACGTTAACAACATGTCTAACAACTTGGACATGAGACCAAAGGGTCCGCTCCAGATAGGCTTCATAAAGTACATAAAACATACTTATAAAAAGAAATTAGCTGGATAACCGATACATCACAATAAGGATCTACATCTTCCAAGTAGGTCCTGGTATTGTCAGTCTAGCAGTTAGACTACTTTAGTCTGTCTATTTCCTTGTTCTCTTGCGACCTCGTCTCCCTCTCGAGGTGGCTCCAGATTTCTCAGGAGAGCTATGATGATCGCCACTGCCTGTCTCAGAGGGTTCATCGTTAACGCTTGCTTCTTTGTCGCTTCCTTCCTCGAAGAGCTCCGTCTTGTCTGTTAAGTTGTCCCCCTGCTCATCATCCTCCCCCTCCTCCTTTGGAGGTTTGCCAACAGATTCAAGTTCTGCAATCTTGTCTCTGAGCTGTCTAAGTTTGGCCTTCTTTGAATTTAGGACAGCCACAAACTAGAGAAACACCAAAATGGCGAGAATGTACAAAATATGTTAAGCTCGAAACATAGCTTCAACAGTTCTAATAAATTATAAGTAAAAGAGAAAAGCATTTATATCAAACATCAAAACACGAAATGTAGCAAAAATGTGAGGTCAAGTAATCAGTGTTTCTGTGTTATTGTGCAAAACGAGCCTGGGTATATTCATCAAGAATTTAGTATTTAGTGTTTAGAAACAGGTATATGTGAACAAACCAACAGAAGAAAGTGTACCTTTGTAAATGTAGCTTCTTCAAACTCAGCTTTCTCCTTATTAAATCTCTCACTTTGTTCCAAGCACTTCTCGGCTTCTTGTTTCAGTTTGTTGAAGGATTGGGTTTTTCTAACAACCTCTTCCTGGATATAAAAAATACAACAACTTGGTAAAACTCAGATCCAATAAAGACCTGTACTAGGTGGTTCACTAGTTTTCATGGTACCGGGGCAATAGATGCATATCAAGGTCATGATCTGAAGTAATGCTGTTTAAATTCAGATAGCCATATATTTGCTAAATAGTCATAATGGCTAATGGTCTGAAATGAAGAGACAAAGCAAAGACGTACACTCAAACGTATATTCGCATCCATGAGGAAGTCCAGGATCTCAGATATAGTCTGCTGCGTTTTAGTTGAAGGCTGCAATTTCCAACGCCATTCCAACTTGGTGCCTTCTTTTTCAAATGTCCACGATAACTGTAACAGGAAAGACGAATACCAGCGGACAAGATAAATAAGAAAAATGGCACATGTACTTCTAATAATCTGGAAAGCAAGTTTAAAAGGTCAAAACAACTTGCTATCAACATAAGTTCATTGTGCATAATGCACGATCGAATCTCTGTATAGTATTTACTGAAGTACATTGCAGCTTTGTGTTTCACGATGGGAAAAGGTTAATACTAGCTCACAGACAGTAACACCTCAACTAAGTTGGTGTCACAGGACAATTAAAACGCAAAAGAAAAAAGACTCATAAAAGCAATAGTGAGCACAAACAGTCAAATAATAAACACCATGTTTTTGTTTTTATCTCCTTCAACAAATTTGTTTTTATCCAAATTTCTAAAGTTTTTTTTATCAAGTTTTTTGTTTATTTCTTAGTAGTACTATCTTATCCAAATTTTGGTGTTTCTTGACTAGAAAAGATACACTCCCCACAATCCAAATTCTTGAAAGGTGCACTACAGCATAAAACTGTGGAGTTCTTTGGAAATGTCTAATTTTGTGCATTTGAATTCAACAGCTAAAAAACTACTCGGAAAAAAACTCTTCTAACAAAATTTCAACAGCAAGATCAGAAAACGCCTCGGGCTCATAGGGAGAGTTGAAGTCAGATACTACTCCGAAACCCATGACCGAACACATTATTCAGTACTCAGATTCCATCACTATTCACTACTCAGTACTATTATACATCGTACCCCTGAGTAAATAATCCATTCATCCAAATGAAACCCATCAACAACCAAGTTTCCACATACTCTGAGCAAAATACCAGCATTACTCCATTGGCTCTAAGATTCCTATTTGCCCATGAAGATAGACATATAAAAAGTAAGGAACCAACTGACCCTTCGACTGCCGTTGCCGGCGTCGTGGAAGGAGTAGGAGGAGGTGGGCTGTTGGAAGGCGAGGTAGCGCTCGGCAAGGGCTAGATACTCGGCGACGGGCTGGTCCCACTGCTCGGCACGGAGCCGCACCTCGGCGTCGGAGGCGTCGGCGACCCACGCGCCGGCGCCGTCGGTGACGGCGAGGGAGAAGCGGGTGGGGAGCCACGTTGCCTTGACGAACACGGAGCCGCCCCCCGCAGCCTTGGGGTCCTCCACCGCCACCGACAGCTTGGCGCAGCTGTGCCTCGGCGCTGGCGAAGTGGTCGCCGCCATGGTCGTCGTCGAGTCGAACGAAGTTGCCTTGACGAATTTACAGCGTATGGTGGGCTGAGCTTTTCTCGGCCGGTAAAGAGGCCCAAATTAATGTAGTCTTGGGTTGCAACATAATTCCCTACATAAGTACATAAAGGAAAGCCCAGTTACAGACGACGGGCTGACTGACTTCATTGCTAGGAGGCCCCAAGGCGATGCTGGCATGACGAAAGTGCCCCTACTGGCTGCTGCCCTGGTCGGGTCTTGTGGTATTATCTATCCATGTGGAAAACTGGAAATGAAGTCTCTGTGTTGTGTGCTATCTCTAGAAACCTATGAATTTATTATAGACTGATTCATTTAGAATTATGTATCGTTCTATACTCCCTGCCGTGTACGTTGCTGTGCAGGGTGTGATTCTCGATTGATCCCTGCTGGTGCTACATGAATATGGTCTCTGAATACTAAGTGGGTGTTTGGCGCACCGGGGCAAAAGTGCAAAAGGACTAAACTTTTAGCCGTGTCAGGGGCAGACCGCTAAAACTTTAGCGCCCCCTCCCCCGGACGGAGCCCCGCCCACCCCCCCACCCCCCCGGGTGCCGGAAGCAAAACGACGGCCGGCGCTCCGCGTCCTCGCACACACCCCCCCCGCCCCGCCGCCCCGCCCCACTGCCCGGAAGCCCGGCGCCCCGCGGCCGCTGCCCCCCCCCCCCCCCGGGGGGCGGAAGCGAGACGACGGCGGCCCCCGCCCCCCCCCCCCACCCACCCCCGGCCGGAAGCGAGGCCGCCGGCGACGCGTCGGCTCGCTCCGCCCATCGTCTCGCTTTCGGCCGCCGGGGGGGAGGGGGGGCGCCTTTCCAGATCCCGCCGCCGAGAGGGGGGGGACGGATGGCGCCGACGCTCGGCCGCCGACCTGGGGGGGGGGGCGGGGGTCATGTCGAGGTCTCGCCGGCGCTCGGACGCGGGGCCCCGGGGGGGGGGGGGTGTTTCCGTCGGCGCCGGGTTCTCTCTGCCGCGCTCGGGGGGCAGGGGGCGCCTGCCTGCCTCGCTCGCGGGTCGTCGGGCGCGGGATCGAGCTTTAGCCTTTTGCCTGCGCGTCCGTTTGGAGAGTTTTGCTGCAAATGAGCTAAAGTTTTTGCACATTTGCTCTTTTGCCCCCTAGCCAAACACCGACTAAAAGGGATGTGGTGCGAATGGCACGTCAACGTAAGTTATTTGCCTTTCTTTCCCAACTGAATTCCAACCGCCGGAACGAACCAGTTGAACACTGGTGACGTAGTAGTGGTGCGCTTCCAAAAGGAAGGAGGTCCAACGAAACGAGAGACGCGCCATCTAGCTTCATTCTTAAGCTTGGAATCTCAGACTCAGCCCCAGCCCCAGGCACGTGGTGACGATGGGCTCCTCCTCCGTTGAGCTGAACCTCCCCTTTCCCGCCCTCCAATGGAGCACAAAAGCCACACCGCTTTCGCAGCGGATCGGAATCGCTTCTCGTTACTTCACATCGCGGATCGATCCCGGTTACATTGATGGTCGGGGCAACGAACGAGCTGCCCTCCTGCTTAAGCTTAATCGAACTAGTACGTGCCCCAGCCGACTGTTACTTACTAGCACCTGCCGTATCTGATCGATTGATCGCGCTGTCGCCTCCAAAAGAAAGTGACGCGAATAGCATCTGATCTGTGCTGCCGGACGCGTCCGGCCGGCTCTCGACATCACCTCTACCTTTCCTTGCTTCCTTCCTTCCTTCCTCTCTCTGTTGCTGCCTGGGTGTGTATATATCTATCTGAAGTTCTGAACTCGCACGGGGCGGTTCAGTTCAGAGTTCAGAACCACACCTGGGTTTCTTTCTGTTCCAGAGCGTCGCGTTCGATCGCTCGCTCGCTCGCTCCTCATGACTATGGCTGTCGAGGGGAATGATGTCCGGTCCGAAGGCGCCGCCCGCGGTGCGTTGCCGGCTGCGGTTTCGGACCAGGCTTCATTCCCCACGACCCATGGAAACGGCAGCGCGCTTCCCGTCGTGTCGTGAGGTCAGGATCTGCCGGCAGGCCAGGCTTCAGCGGCGGATGCCTGTATGTTCTTGATATCTTAGGCAGGAAGAGGAAGGCATGGATGCCTGTTTAGCTTTTCTATCTAGTATATAAGTCTGTGATAAGTATACAGCATGGCTGATGGGTGCAGCGCAGGTATTCAGCTTCTTCACCCCTCAGTCTTGGCGCGACGACCATTGTGCTTGCGGACGTCAAAGAAACCAGCACTGCGGCTGGCTGCACGCGAGTAAGACTGGCGAGATGCAGCCACGGTGATAGGAAGAGATAATCAGGGAGATAAACGGACGATATTAGCGTTGTTTCCCTTGATACGCCTCACTGCCTGCCTGATTTCAAGGTGATCCTGCACCTGCTCATAGTGCTCAACATGGAAAACGGGATCACCTCGTACCTTCTTGCACGTGGCGAACGAAAAGGTCGGAGAGGTTCAGTTCAGACTTCAGAGCAGGATTCCAAGACGAAAGCACTAGTCATAGCAAGCTACAATCAGCCACCTTAAATCCTCAATAGAGATGAAGGAAAAAAAAGAAAAGAAAAGAAAGGCACTCCGTGCTCTGTTCAGTACTGAATGTCAACCCTTGCTAATGCTATGCTACCGCCCAAACATGAAAAGTTTTGAAGAATCAAAGGGAACTTTTTTTTTCAACCAAATCAAAATGTCAAGCAGTGGTTCACTAGTACAACAACAAAGCCTTTTAGCCCCAAACAAGTTGGGTAGGCTTTAAGCATTTGTCAAGCAGTAGTTCCCCAGCAAGCTTTAAAAATATGCACGAATCACAGAACACATAAGTCATGCTCGTCGCATGCTATGAAAACTCTCGACCTTTATCCATTTTAGCTCATAGATAGATTATATTTTTGAGGTCACTTACATGTCAGTACAATAATATTGATTGAAGGAATATCAAAATCACAAGAATGTTCCAAGATAGGACAAAGATACCAGATCATGTGTTGGTTAACTTCTGGAAAAAGAAACAGAAATTCTGGGACTAAAATACAAGATGCTAGTACATCGTTTCCTACAAAAATATCAGTACAAGCGGTTCATTCCGATCAAGTGCTCTTGAAACTGTATTCCCATCTAATCAAGTTGCTTTGTCCAATCAAAGGGCTCCCAGTCCTTCATGAAGCTAGAAACAGCTTGCTTTTGCTTATCCATGGATTCATGCCTTCGTCGACGGTGCATGTCCTCCTCTGGCAATCGGAGCATTCCTCTGATGACATTCAATCCAAATCCAGCATTGAATTTGCTCTCATCATCTATTACATGAACAAATCCACGGTCCAGCCCAAACTCCACATGAAAGTAGGCAAAGTTCTCCGGGATGACCTGCTGCAGGTTGCGGCTCGCACTTGTGGTGATGATCTTCTTCATCTCATGCTGGCTCCATTCTTCTTCAGCTTCATCAATTGCCTGTAAAGAAACATAATTAATGTCATTAGAATCTCAAGCACAGCTGTACAGGCAATTTCTCACTTATGTTCTAAGTCATGCAGAAAACTGACCTTCTTGAAGTACATGGGCGCATTGTTCGAAACTTCACATGGAACTGGGATGCATTCAATCATGCAATGTCTCCGTTGCCTGGCCAAGCTAACGACAGTCTCCATGAAAACTACATCCTTGTCCTGCTGGGCAAACATCTGTAGCAGACACTTCTTGAAGTTGCGAATCTCCAACCAAACATTCTGATCAACTGTTCTCATTGCAGATTCATGCTGCAAGCATTAAAATAATCATCAACAGTGAAGAAATAAGTTAGTTGTCCATAGAGATGAAATATTATAAAATAACCCACTCAAAAGCATAGACAAGTTACAGCTGGTCAGTTCTTATGAAAGTTATTCTCAGAAAAAGAAAATATTCCAAATAATGCAAAGAGTCCAGCAAAATTCTCACCTGTAACGGAAGAATAACACAATGCCCAGGCACAACAGGTTCGAACTGTGGTAGCATCAAGTATGTAAAATTTCCTATAGCAACAACCAGATGCTTTGGCCTGGATGGGTTCTCGAAGCAATACAAACAACGCTCCTTCTGAGTGAACATAGGTCTATTAGTGCCTCTCTTGTCCCGATGCCCCTCTTTATTCTTCCTTTTGTCCTTTTTACTGGGAGCATCGCCAAAATCATATTCATCCTCTATACTTTTAGACATGTTGTACTGTTTATTATGTGCAATCTTATTAGCCAGATGAAGGTCAGCGTCCTCCTCCCTTCTCCTGCGATCAGCTGCGCTAGGCTTTATTGTATGCCTACAGATGGTAAAAAAGAAAAACGAAATCAGAATTCAGCAGGTCTTCTAACCTTATAGGACTACACGAGTAACAACGAATTGTTCAGTCTACAGATGGTAGAAAAGAAAAACGAAATCAGAATTCAGCAGGTCTTCTAACCTTATAGGACTACACGAGTAACAACGAATTGTTCAGTCTACAGATGGTAGAAAAGAAAAACGAAATCTGAATTCAGCAGGTCTTCTAACCTTATAGGACTACACGAGTAACAATGAATTGTTCAGTGGATGCCAATCAGTTAGTTCAGGCTGATAAGCATGAGCTTTCTTTACTTAAGATACTTATCAACAACAATCATTGGAACGGTTCATAACTGAGAACACCCAAATTAAGGAAATAGATACTATCACAGCCCAGGAAATCTTAAATAGTATATATGGCAACACGTTTTCAGCAGTATAGAAATAAAGAATATATCAAAATTGGACGATCCCTACCTGATTGAGCTCCTTTCTTTTTCAAGCCTAGGCTCTTCACTGGCAGTATCCTGACTCTCCAGCAAAGCTTCCATTTCTCTCTGACAAAAAATGAAGAGCAGTTCAGTCGTCCAACCACTAACTATAATAGATTCAAGCAAATAGGAGCTTCATTTTAACTTGTTCCCACTTCTATAGGTAACAAACAGAATGTTTACTGAAATTACCAGAACTATCAATATATATACATAGTCCAAATTTATGGTTCAGTTAGATAAATTTGGTGACAGTACAGATCAATGCAGTTCATATTTCTCTGCCATAGATATGTACCGTGCCCCAATTCCATGACATATTGTCTAACATGACATTGAAAAGAGGAGAAGTCATATATCTCTAATTCCTATAAGTATTCCCATTACCGTATTGCAACGTAGTGGTTTTGTTAACTAGGGATTCAGCAATTCATAAGGAAAATACTTAGTAAATATTGGCACAGAAAGGAACACTTGGAAACTTACCGAAAGTTGCTCAGCCTCTTCATGCTTGCCTTTCATACGAAGCTGCAGAATCTTTGCAGCTAGCTGGTTCGCATTCAATTTTTGTGTACTCAGCTGAGGCTTCTTCAGAAACTTCTGATCCATTTCACCCTTCTCATCAGTGGTTGAAGTTGAAACATTTGCATTCTTACTTTCAAGACTTTTAATCTTCTCCATAAAGCTTCCATCATTGGAAAACTTATTTATGCTTCCAACCACTGAAGATATAAGTGCCTGATCTTCAGAAGACATATTTGGTTTTCTCTTTTTCCATTGTACAGAATCAGGTTTAGGTTTTCTCATGGCATGACGTTGGGAAGAAACGTCTCGTAAGTACTCACGGCCACCACTGCCTCCACTTTGGTGACCCTCTGGAGTTCCTTTGGAAAGTTCTTCTGAATCATCAGCTTTCCCAGATTTTCTGCCTCTGATAGCATGCAAATGAGCATGTGATGAAGCAGGTCTCGACGCCGAAACTGATGCAGCTAAGTGGCCTATCGATCCCCATCTCTCTTCAACAACCTACAGCAGTAGAATACTCACACAGGTTCATAATAGTAAAGTAACTAAAAATCAGTTGCTTCAAAGGGAATGTGTCAAGGTGGCGAACAACAACAAGACAACTAACTACTTTTTCTTTTTCACTACATGAGATGAGCCAGTGCATTGGACCAATGGATAATAGAACTGTGAGCAGGCCATTATTAGAAGCAGCTGTGTGCTTACCTCCTCAAGCTGTCTCCCTTCACGAGCTGCTTGCTCCTTTGCACGCTTCAAAGCTTTAAGCCTCCAGCTAGCACCACCATCACCCACAACAGAGGATGCAAGCAACTGACTGCCGACATTTGAAGGCGTCGACTCTTCCGGGTAGCCACTGCCATTGTCCTTCAAATACGGATTCAGTTCCTTCGGATTGGCTCCTGTAACCTGGTAATCGGGTGAATAGTGGGTTACTACGACTACGAGATGTCATCACAAGCAGTAGCGGAACATAATATGCAAGAACATAATCGTTGATACCTCTTCATTTGCAACCTCAGCTTTCTCTTCATTCTCAGCTTTCTGAGCACGATTGTCCTCAGCTCTACTGCTACTTGCTGGCTTGAGCATCCATTCAAGGCCCATCTCCCTCCTGACCACCTCACTTGACCTCAACCCCTTGTCGTCATCCTCATCATCACCTCTCTGCTTACCCTTGCCACGGGCTGTAACAGATAGCAGCAATAACTCGTGATTAACCATCCAGGGTCCCCAAAATTTCGACGGAAAGATAAATTCTGACGAAGCAACAGCGGAGTTTACCTCTTTCCTTGTCGGATTCGCTGCTGGACTCGCTCTCGTCGTCATCAGAGAAGTTGCGCCGGCGGCGCCTCCGATGCTTCCCCCGTCGCTTGCTCCGGCTGACGTCCTCCTCCTCTTCCTCGTCGATGGAGTCGTCGGTGTCGGACCCCTCGTCCGAGTCGGAGCTGTACCGGTTGCTCCTTCGCCGTCCCCTCCGTCTCTTCTTCTCCTCCTTGTCCCTCCTCTTCTTGCCCCGCTTGTCCCGCCTCATGCGGTCGGAGCCATCGGAATCCGATTCTACGCCACCTCCGCCCTTCTTAGAGGACAAGGCCTGGTCGCGGGGCACGAACTTGACGCCGGCGAGCATCTCGCAGGCCGGTGTGGCGGCGAGGGTGGAGGGCAAGAGGGCGTGGGCTGGTGGTTTCGGCTTCCCAAGCCGCCGATGGACAGTTCAGCGAAATCCACCCGTCGGCCTTCCTGGGCTTTTATTCACCGACAGTGGGCCGGCCCACGTCAGGGCACGAGTTCTTCTAAAACCTCTCGTCCGCGAGCTCTTCTTCTCCTTGCTCCGTGCTCCCGCTCGAGGACGAGCATAGGGCTCCTCCCTCCCTGAACAATTTCCCCGAATCCTCCCTCCCTGTTGCTCCCTCTCCTCCTCCACCCCTATCCGCGAGTCCCTCCCGTCGCGTACTGCTCGCCCTCGCCACCTGCCTCTCTCGTACGCTGCATTTCTCCCCGTGCGCCCTCGCCCTCGTCGCCTCCCTCCCCACGCGCTCACGCTGCGCCTCCCATTCGGGCAATGTCTTCCATGAAGTCCACTTCTCTTCTGAGATAGAGCATGGAGGACCTCCGTGCTCAGCTCGGCCTTGGCGGGCCGTTCCACCGACGTGTGATCTGGCATTTTACCGGAATGTGATCAAGGGGAACAACCCGCGCGATATCTGGAATCGGGTTCGCGACGTCATGCGTTCTGGGGGCACGAAGATGAAGCAGCGACCCCTTCCACCCTGGTTCATCTATATGGATGAAGACAACGATTGGAGGATATGGTACTGGGAGCTGTTGGCCTGGGCCATCATCGTTTCAGCGATCGGGTACGTCGCATATGATACATTTCGTACACGTCGCGCCGGAGGAAGAGGAGGAACCGGGCGTGGTGGTGACGGTAAAGGAGGCGGACCCGGAGCCGGACCCGGTGGAGGTGATGACGGAACGGCTGCGGGCGGAGGTGATGATGGACCCGGAGCTGATGGCAGAGGTGGTGGTGGAGGGGCCGGGGGTGACGCCAACAACGGCCTGCCCGCACCGGCCCCGGCAGGCATCGTCGACAACGGCGACATCGCCATCGCGCGCCGCAACGTCCCCGCCCGGGCTCTCGACAGGGCCACCAAGTACAGAGATCAGTACGCCGCCGCCAACCCCAGCAACGGCGACAACATCGTCGGGCTCCGCATAGTCCTCGCCCCGCCCACCGACACGGTGGCCAACTGCTCCAACAAGCACGCCGCCGCCGTCAACCCAAGCGCCGCGGCTGGCAGCAGCAGCTTCAACACCGCGCCTCCATACGGTGATTTGAAGAACATGTGCGACACGAAGCTGATCGGCGGCCTCCACGACGTGGACGTCCTCTACGACCTACCGATGGCCGCCAACTTCCTCTGCATTGACGAGGGGCTCAAGGAGGTCGCCGCCGCCGAGTACAGCGACAAGCACGCCGCCGCCAACCCCAGCGCCGCGGCGGGCACGAGCAGATTCAACACGTCCTGACACCAAACGGTGACTTGAAGGGGATCGTGTGCGACGACGACAAGCTCGTCGGCGGCCTCGATGACCTGCTCGGCCTTCCTCGTTCCCGCCTCCCAGCAACTCAATGTTGCCACCAAGTCGCACCTCGCAGGCATAAACAGCAGAGGCGACACGTCGTGGGGCTCCTCATCATCCTCGCGGCCGTGGCCTCGGCCTCATGCACGGTCATCAAGCACGCTGCCGCCAACCCCAGCGCCGCGGCCACCAGCCGCAGCTTCAACGCCGCGCCGCCATACGGTAACTTGAAGCTGAACAAGTGCAAGCGCAAGCTGATCAGCGGCCACGACGAGTTGGACGCCCTGGACGACCTCGCGATGGCCGTCAACGCCAACCTCCTCTGCATCTGCATCCGCGAGATCTTCCACATCCCCAACGACCTCATCGCGGAGTAGAACGAGGCAATCCGTAGGGAGTTGCGTTGTGTCTAATATGGATAGGTGAGATCATAACAGTTCGTTCTTAGCATTTTTCATTTAGCCCTGTCGAGGAACATGTGATGAACTGATGATATCTGTTCATCACTGGAAGGTTTGAGGTGCTAGGATGAATTCAGTGAAAGGCAAACCTCTGGATTTCGTGCCATTTCTTATCGACCTTAGGAATTGCTCTATTTTCTGTTGAATGTGTTCTACTGCCCATTTCTTGCTGACGATCTTTGGTGGTTGCATTGCCTCGAATCCATTGGTGAGTTGATCTCAGTTCGGTTTTAGCATTTTTCATTTGGTCCTGTCGAAGTTGCCTTGAATGCATAGGTGAGATGATATATATCAGTTCGGTCATAGCATTTTTCATTTGGTCCTGTCGAAGAACAGAAACCGGTGTTCAGTGCAAGTTTTGAACTGCTTGGATTAATTGAGTCAATGGCAAACTTATGATTTCCTGCCATTTCTTATTGACCCAGAGAATTGCTCTATTTCTGCTGAATGTGTCCTGCTATTGATGAAAACTTTTCTGGCTTATGATATGCTTGCTTGTTTGAGGTGAATTTGTGAACCTAGTTAATAACAGACCTCTGAATTCCCTTTCATGTTTTATCGATCCCATCATTTGGTCAAATTCTGCTGAATGTGTCCTGCTCTTGATGGAAACTCTTTCTGGGTTCTGATCTGATTGATTCAGTTGAATGTCTGAAACCTGAAATACTTGTCATGCATGTTCTTTTCTTTTCTTTCTTTTTCTTCTTCTTCTTCTTCTTCTTCTTCTTCTTTTTTTTTTTTTTTACTTTTTTCTTTCTTTTTTTTTTTGCGAGGAACTTGTCGTGCATGTTCAATCATATGAACATGGTGGCACCGCAAGTTCATGTATCTCTGAACCAATGTACTATTTGTATTCAGATGACATGAAAACAGTCGTATGCTGCCAAATGTGTAAACTTCCCTAAGATGTCAGATTGATTTCTGGGTGTCTCGTTTCAATATGGTGCGTTGTCCAGCACGATGGTAAAAGTAAAAGAGTATAGGGAACATCATGACACGCTGCCACAATATTACTTCTGAAGATGAGAGAGGTGACTAAACTTTCTATTAATTTGAATGATGACGGGTGGGACATCAATTACTATATCTCATGAAGCAAAAGCAAAAAAAAGGTGGCAGCATTTATTTGTTCTGAAGTGCTACGCAAAAAATTCAATACTGACACACATTGAGTTGGAAAAAGAAAATGATTCCTGTTATGATTTGGGATTTGTTTGGCAATAAATAGAAAAGAAAACAAAGCTGCAGTGAACTTCATGTAAGATTTTTTTTTTTGCGGGGCATAAAAGATATTGCATTCCTATTATGATTAGAAAATATTGCGCATGTCTTACAATTTTTTTTCCAAAGCCGTGCACGATTGGTGATTGTTCTCTCTTCCGGGAGAAAAACTAGTTTTGATTATGAGTTTTTTTGTTTGGAATCTTGATTGGTGCCAGTGGTCGGCGAGGAAGGACGCGGCACCGTTCGAACGGCTACCAAGCATCTCTGGCAACGTCCCACATGGGCCGAACCGCCAATCAACGTAAATTGGGCCTGAGACGACCTTGATACCAAATTGAGGCGTTGATGAAGGAACAAATGGGCCACCGCGACCGCGGCAAATGCCCCCGCTACTGACGGTACATAACTGAAATGTTGATGAAAGAAAACGTGCCATGGAGTTAGCAAAAGTCAACACCACATCCTAAGATCAAACATGCAGTGCCAGAGAACGTACGATGGTAACGTACTCAAATGACTTTTTCTTTCTGAATTTTACTCAAATGACTTGATGGAGAGGAATATTGATAGGAACTACACTACTGTAGTTGATACAGTGCGGTTTCCACGAAAACATAGAAAAGGATAGATTAATAGAACTGGTCCAGCTAGCGTATATTACTACACTCATACAAGGCAAAGAATTAGGCATCCAAGTACATAAAGTTTTGACATCTTATTCTCGTTTACAATAAAATTATGATGCATGGTTTCCTCAAAAAAAAAAAAGAAAAATTATCCTTGGCAAAAAAACAAAAAAAAAATGATGCATGTAACAACATCATGAATCATGATGTTTAAGGGCCCGCCCACCGTCTTGCGTTGGGTGAATCGATTGCATCAGCAAATAAGTAAACGCCGCTGTGTATAAAACCAAACGTTCCAAACATAGCCAGTCCAAACTCTATCAATTCAATAAACTCTCCACCTTGTCTCTGGAACTTTCTTTCTAAATAGCAAACTGCGACTATGCCAGCAAGATATCGGAGCTCATTAAAAACTTTATGTACATGGTCCGCCCCTGGAGTCCCAATTCGAGGCATCTTGATCGAATTGCTTGAATCACCTGTGTATATATAATTATATATATAAGGGGATAGAGATGGAGGAACGATATAAGCTCATAGAAAAAACATGCATGCAGAATGTATAACAACATCTAGTGCTTTAGAGCAGTTCAACACCTGAATTTTAATGGTTCAGATTTATCTTAAGATTTGTCCGTACGTGTTTTAGAGGAAGAAAATATAACGAAAGTAAAATTCATGTGTTATAAGATGTTCCAACATCTGATTTTTTTTCTACAACCTAGCTAAAAAATTACGTCCTGGAAGGCTCTAAAACACTCAGACGTTGTATAGACGCTCCCTATTTCAGTTTTCAGTTGTTGTTGGAGTTAAGTTACTTATATATGTACAAATTGATGTAAAAACTACATATTCAGAACTAATCAACATCATCAAGAAACACGTACAGATCGATTCAAATTATAACCAAGAATTCCTGAGGAATAACGTAGATAGATGGCAGTTGAGAGATAGAGAAATTTTCTAACGTGACAAAGCAGCCGCGTGATTCAGTCTCTTAAAATATATCCGCTGTAGATTAACAACGGACAACCCTAACTCTAAACCGGTGACCGCCGCGGCCGCCGGCAATAAGACTCCTACCGAAGAGCGTCACCCTTGCCGCCGCGCCTCCCAACCCTTACCCGCCTCGGCTCCGCACCACGTGAACAACTATCGCCGCCGTCGACGATAACCGCCTCCCGTGGTGCTGTGACGTCCTTGCCAACGCACCATCCGGATTTCAGATGATTGAGGACTACGATTTGCTTCAAAATAAACATTACCGTGAGGTGAGGCTAGAGCGTAAACGCACCTGGGTTGCGGCGCCGCAGAATCCGGCGATGATCTAGTAAGAGTTTCGTCGTCGGCGCACTCACGGCTTTCTGAGAGCTCGATCGATTGGGCGTTTGCTGGGGTTTGTGATTGTGACGGCGGGCGACAGGCAAAGACAAGGGCAACAAACCGTGAGTATAAATATAGATGCCAGATCGACAGTGAAACAGACTCGGCTGGTGGCCCTGCATGCAACCAGAGCTCGATATATGGATACTGGATACTCCCTCCAGTTTTTTTTTTCTTAATGGTCGCCGTAGTACAGCTAGGAAGTGTTTTATTTTATTGTCGCTGTGGCTTAATTTAAAATCCATCTTTCGTGTTTGCCCCTGGTCCATGTCTCCTGTGTCGCGCCCGACGTGTGCCGAGCTCCTTGCTGCCTCAGTGCCTCCGGCGGCACCTCCTCACCTCCATCCTGCACCATCAATGGCGGCCACCACGGTCACGCGGCCATGATTCGATTCCAAAGCCTCCTGTCTGCCCCCTGCTGCTCCGCCTCCGGTCGCACGGCGCTACCTGCCTCCCCGGTCTCGACGCCGCCGCCGCCGCCGCATGCATCATGCTTCGGCCGCGCGTCCCGGTGAAGCCTCGGCCATGCTTTGATTTTGAAGTCCCCAAGCTCGTTAGGACGCGTCAAGGTCCGAAAGCAGCCGCGGATGAGGTTCGGAAGCATCCGCCTAGCAGCACCCACAAGCTGAATCCCACCAGTACGTGTATGTTGCTACGAGGATTCTATTGCTACGAGGATCGTATCGTAAATCCTCATGGTCTCTGATGCAGGTCATCCATCACTCCGGGGACCCTGTTTGATCATGGTGGCAGGAAGGTTCATGGGGAAGAGTCGTGTTCCTCTGGCCTGCTTTTGTCACTGGTAAGCGTAGGTTCCTAAGCGAGCAGTTTAGTGTGAATTCTGTGATTGATACATTATGTTTGGTGCTGTAATCAATGGTCATTCCGTCAGTGTATGTTGAATCTGAGGTGGATGGAGAGTATTAACATTGCACTATTTGAACGAAGTGGCTACAATAACTAGTTTCTGCGTGCCTCTAGGTTTCCAGCATTGGGTAAATTGTTGAAATATTGTAGGGGTCCAATGCAATAATTTAGATCACAATAATGTTCATGCCAAGGATGTCGTCATCTCACAGTTACGTCTGCTAAATTCTCTAAGCCAAATAGAGTTTTTTTCTTCTATAACCTTCTGAATTAGGGACACTGTGTTAGACAAAGTTGCTGCTGAATTCTCAGGTCAGTGCCATTTGAGTTATTGTCTATGTTACTCTGACTACTCCCATTGTTGGTTCAACTTTTCCTGCTTCAGAAGCTTCTTATCATAAAGAAAAGGCATTATTAAAGTTTGGTTAAATAAATGGAGTGACCAAGTTGTAATTAAAGCATGATCTTATACCAGGTCATGTGGGAAGAACTAAATTGAATTCCTGCGGAACAACAAATTTCAAAGAAGAGATGAGATGGTGAATCCTAGTCTACATCATGGCACTAGGCTAGGTGTAGCTGAACACAATGAACTTCCATTCAGTCACAAAATCATTTATTGGTCAATAGTACTTTTATTTAGATCAATATAAGGCATCAAAAAATGAATAATGTAGCAAAGAACGCTGTTTCATTTTACATGGTCTCTAAAACTGAACTTGACTTTTAATTGGAAGAATTGATGCTGCCTACTCACGATGTATTTTTCTTACTTTTAATTCAGTGGTCTAGATTTGATTAATGTCTTCTTACATACTTCACCACTAGTGTGCCGTAACACAGCTCTTATATTTCTATTTATGTTGTTGATACTCGTGCTGCCATGCAAAGCTGGTACGAAACGAAACTTGATTTATCTCGATATTAGAACCAACGATACCATATATTAGTACTACCTGCAAATATTTTTAATTGTTATTGGTTAGTAAGAAATTAAGGGTAGTAATGTAGTATATCAATATCGCCATGCATGTTAGACTAATTGCTGGCGTCCTATAAACATTTAGGGATTACAAATTTTAATATTGAATATATCAATATCCCCGTGGGCAAGGATTACAAAAATTTGATTGATTTTTTTTTGTGATTTAAAAAGAATAAACATGGAGTGATCACTTACTATCCTCGTATAACACTCGTCTGCAGTTTGCTGGATATCATTTATGGTTGGCGGAAGTGGGTCCATGCAGGAAAGACCTTATTACGCCGCCATGTAAATATAATTATTTGAAGAACATATGCAACACAGGATTCAAAGCGGCAAGAGGGCAACTTGAATTTCTGTTAGTACATCTCGTGAAGAATGCACCTGCATTAGAGGTTATAAATATAAGAATCGGTCAACCGACTAATAAGGAGTATTGGCCATATAAAGACAGGGAACGACCCGTTGAGGAAGCTAAGCGGATCGCCGTTAATTGCCTCCTCCCACTGATGTCAAGTTTAATATTGCTGATTAGTTATATTAGTTTCTCTTTTTTTGCAAATCAATATAGCTTATTAGTTGGTTGAGTCGATTACCAGAAGATTAATTACTACAGTAGCAAATGTGAGATTTTGTATTTATCACGGTTAACTTCTATCATCAACTTAAAAAAAAAACTTCTATCATCAACTTTTGACTCTTTGTCATTTTTGTGTATTATCTGAACTTGTCCTTTGATCTCATATATGTGCAAATACTCTTACCATGGTTATTATGGTTCTTCAAACTTGTCTGGGGTCTCATGCATTTCGATACTTGTTGGCTTGTTGATTCACCGCTTGAATCTTTGCATCCAATAATCTGCGCCATTGTGAAGATCTGAGCCCTTCAAAGCCGAGTGGTGAGTTCTGGCACCGAGTTGCTGCTACGGCTTCTCGTTGTCAGCAGCTTATGCATTCCTGTCGATGTAGTGTCACACCCCAATTTTCTAAATCCTAATTATGTTTCTAAGGTTGCTGCTACTATTATTTTTAAAATTTTGCAAAAGAAAGTTTAAAAAATAAATTTAATATTAAATAATGGAAAAAATGTTATGATGTTCAGAACAAGCTCAAATATACCGAAATTGGAGGGTTTTTTTTTTTGCTTAAAGCAGAACAGAATATTTTTAAATGAAAAAAAAAGGGCACTCAAATCTTTGGTATGATGTTCAAACCAAGCTCAAATATACCTCAGAATGATTGCAAACTCCTGCCCACGTCTTCTCATTTGCTGCAAGAAGACAAGATTTAAAGGTAAGTGATATGATACTTACAAAGACATTCGGTCAATGAGCAATACATATCAGGATGGATGGTATATAAACTAGATGTCTATATAACAAGACTCCAAACCTCAACCATCCTTTGGTGCAAAAAAAAAAAAAAACTCTCAACTATCCTGAAAATCAGTCGCACCATCCGCTCAAAAAAAAAAAATCAGTCGTGCCATAAAAGGATCTTTGGGGAATGTATAGCAAAGTTTGCGTTGATGACAAAATCTCAAAGACAAAGAGAATTCATCGAACAATGTGGATTAGAACGAACTACCCGCAAGACGAAGATGAAACCCAAAGACGACGAAGCCAGAGCGTCGAGGTCATGTAACAACACTGTTTGAACCAAAACAACGCTAGAAATTTCAGGGGAAACCAAAAACGTAGAAACTAGAAGCGCGCGCACGTGCAACGAAATAAATAAGCCAACGAAATGTTCAGACCAAGCTCAAGATCGTATCAATGTTTGCTTCGGTATGATGTTCATGTTGGGGTCACGTACACGTACGTATGGACATAGTATACGAAATACGGGAACCAAAACGCAAGGGGCAGTCACGCAAACAACCCATGAGGGCATGGGCGAGTGCTCAGCTGAGCTGGCCACCCCCACCACATGCACGTCCAGCTCGTGCAAGCGCGATGCTGGCCGGCGGCCCCAGTCCTCCACTCCACCCCACGGGCGGACGACGGCTAGGCAAGTGAGGTGCGCGATTGATTGCCTTTTGGCCGAGTCAGCGACCGAGATATTCCGTGCCCGTCTTCCTCTCAATCCGTCGCTTCTCCCGTCCTTGACGTCCACTTGCCGTCCCCACCAAACCGGCTTCCATAGTTCCATGGGCAAGCCGACCCCAGGGATCGATCTCGACCGCCCAAACACAGCAAAAGAAAGCTCGACAAGTGCTAGTATAGTAGTAGTAGACGGCAACAACCACGACGGGTAGAAATGAAACTTGCCCTGTTCTGAGTGTGCAGGGGGTTACTCACGGACTTATCTGAATCCCCGTCCACGTCAGGTCACCTCTCTCAGGATATGTTGCATCCATCGCATTCGTTGCCTCCCGTTCAATATTGTTCTCAGTGAGTTCTTCACATATTCGGATCGTTCGGAGGAAAAAGTGCAGTTAGTACATTAGAACGAACTGTCCTCCGCCGTGGAAATGGAATACCCACGTAGTTAGTACATTGTGTTTATTCCGACGGAACCGATGCCGTCGACGACGAGGGGAGGACACGGCCGGTATCGATCGATTCGTTCCACCGGCAGACGTGTGATCGATGTGGTGCGCACTATACCTATACTACTACTACGCCGGTCGGCCCACGGCGCGCCGTCAGAATCACGATTAGTAAATCAATTGCGTCCGGCCCGGCCGGCCGATTAGTTATTATTTATAGTAATCCACACCTGGAGACTGAAGATTGTGGCAAGCTTACTGCTATTACATACGGTACGACGAAAGCCTGCACGTGAGCTCACGCACCCGGCACCCGGTGCTTTTTGTCCGGAATGCAAGTGTGCTGTGTGTGGAGGTCCGCCGGGTCACGCTCACGCGCCAGACGCCATATCGCATCGCATCCTGTCCCGGTGCAGGGCAGTGCCGGCCGGCTGGCGATGGCGGCTTCACCGCGGGGGGGGGGGGGGGGGGGGGGGGGAACGCCACGACGAGCGCCAGCACCAGCAAAGAGGGCGACGCGCCAGTATGCCGTGATGGGAAAGTTGGAATGGAAAGGACCCTCACGCAGCAAGGAAAGTCTCCGACGCGGTGTGTCGTTTTCCTCGTACCCAAACGGGCACGTTGCTTCGCCGAGCACGGACTCTTCGTCGCAAAGCAAACAGTACCATACAAAACCAGAGCTGTACCGCTCTAGTACTGACTATTACTTACAGGCTATCGGAATCGGAAAGTGGTAAACCGGTAAATGGGACAAGGTTTCTAGAAAATTCGTTCGAGTGGTTGACTCCCTTTGTCACCGAATTGCCATATTGGCAGTAAACATAATCATCCCCATAAGTTATACTACTGACCAGTTCTCTCAAAACATACAATCGTTCCCGTTGGTTGGTTTGGTTACTACTAACCAATTCAGGATCAGAGCAAGTACTACCCCCCAATGCGGTGCTCGCTCGCTGGCACATGGAGATGCACGTACATAGTACATACGCGTATTCGACTGTACACTACCGCGTGTCTGTGACTCTGTCTACGTGCATCAGCTCGGCCGCCTACTCTACGGCCAGCGCCAGCTAAGCTCCACCTCCACCACTCCTAGCTAGATTAGTCAAAGCCCTCCGGACCATCATTTTACACGTAACTGCACTTGGATTCTCCGTTCTTTGCCTGCTTGGCGCTTGGCGGTTGCCCTCACCCCCGCGTGGCGCGGCTGGTTGCCGTTCATTTGGTTCTCGAATTAGCTGGACGGCGAAACACGGCTGGCTACTCGGCAATGGCGCCGAGGTCGGTCACGAAGTCGCGCCCGCGGCTGCCGCCTCTCCTGGATCTCCGGCAACGACCCTTCCCGGACCGCGGGACTGCGGCGGCTCCTCCTCCCTCGGTGCCGCCGCCGGCCATCTGCTCCGGGAACACGAGAGGGCCTTCGCCATCGCCCACGAGCGCGGCGCTGGCGCGGATGGCGAGCGCGGCCATCTCCTCGGCCTGCAGCGGCCGCCGCCGCATCGCGGCCGGGAGGAGGAAGTAGAGCTGCCCCGACTGCAGCTCCTCGTCCGCGCCGACCGCCGCCACTGCGTCGCCGAGCTCCAGCCCGTCCGCGCAGCACAGGAACCACGCGCCCGCGGGGGTGCCAGCGGCGGCCGCCTTCACCGCCTGCGACGCCCGCGTCCCGCCCGGGAACCGACGCAGCGCGCCGTCGGCCAGCACTACCCGCGCCTCCGCCGTCGACGTCGTGTAGCACGGCGCTGCCGCCGGCGCCACCGCCGTGGCCTCGCACGAGTTGCAGGCTCCCATTGCCGTGCCGTGCGTGTGCTACTTCGTCCGTCGTAGCAGCACGGTACTCCTATACTGGTAGCAGCTGAGAGATCAATGGAATTCCGGAGAGAAGCTTCTTCTGAGACTTTCCTGCTTGCTGGCTTGTTGTGCCTCGGCTCAAGCTGCGATTGCGGCGGACGGTGATCGATCGACCTGCCTGCTGGTGGAGTGGTGGTGCTGGTGCCCACTGGCTAGGAGTTGAAGAAGAAAGCAGTAGGAGTACCGAGGCGGCGGCGTTCGGTGCGGGAGCGCGAATATATAGCCGAGGTGGTGGTGGACGCGTCGGGTAGTGCGGCTCGCGCGCGGCGAGGGAAAAAAGGAGCGGGGCGATCGAGAGCGAGAGCGAGAGCGAGGGGTGCCAACCTGGAGGTTGTTGGGGACAGCTTGCATGCGGGGCTCAACAGTACGCGCGCGTAAATGCGTGTGACGAGACTGCGCCCGCCGTAGGCCCCGGCTCGCTCTGCTCTGCTCTGATCAGGCCCCCGGATCACTCTGTGCGGAGCTCGCGTCGCCGTCGCAAGCAGATGCTCTGCTTGGCTCGGCTGGTACCTGACGCTCTCCCTGCTCCATGACATCGTGCGGGTCCCGCAAGCCAGAGATGGCTGATCCGTCGCCATGGATTCCGCGTCGAATGGGCGGCCTCGTTTTCTCATGTCGTCCTCCATCCAATTCTGAATCTGTAACACGGTAATGGTGCGATCTGCGATAATGTGTACAGGTTCAGTGAAACCTTGACACCAACTGATCTTTACGGTTTGTGCCTTCGTGGAGAATTAAAACAAAGCAATCCATCACGTGTTCTGAGATAATGTAAGTATCTTTTGGCGGAGATGACGGCGCATAATCGAGAGAGAGAGAGAGAGAGAGAGAGAGAGAGAGAGAGAGAGAGAGAGAGAGAGAGAGAGAGAGAGAGAGAGAGAGAGAGAGAGAGAGAGCTCCGACAAGGAAACGGCGAGGAAGAAGCCTCCCGCCGGGGGAGCTGATCATTGCGCTGCGCTCCGTGAGGGAATGAGCGCGAGCACTGGACGACGCGACTCACTAGCTGCCGGAGGAACCGCCAAATCGGGCAACTTCGCGACATTTTCATGGCGTCGTTGGACCAAGGCCTTTTTCTGGATTCGCCGCGATCGTATCGAGATCACGAATCGCATGAGTCACGAAATACAGCATAAAAATACATACTACTACTAATTGTACTACTATACATTACTAGTAGTGTACCTGTACCGTACGGTACCATCGGATTTGGTTGCGTACAGACTCCTACATTTCTACTACTAGTACCAATTGCAGTAGTGCTGCAGTGTCTGGATGTGCTCTATTTTTTAAGCTTGTCCAATGTCCAGGACTTTGTGCTTGGACAAACGAGCATGTGAGCAACGTTTTACTTGCTCACGCTTCAAATCTATGCACGTGACTTGCCACCGGGAGGAGTGAAAAAAACCGGCCTCAGCATGACTGTTCGGGCAAAACTGCTCTGAATCAGCGACGACGTTTTTATAGTTACTGCACCTGATTTCCAGAAAGCTGAAACCCGTTGGTAAAGCTTAGCCCGCGATCAAATCAATCCACCACTCGCGCGAGAAAGATTCCCTTCAGCCGTTGTCCACTGACAAATCATAACCTCTGTACTATCTGCTCCACAACTCATGGCCTTGCACATTGTCAGATCTCCACAGTACTACCGCGCTGGCTGGCTGGCTGGGCTGGTCTGCGCACCTGCCTCCGACTGCCATCGCTCGAGATCCCGCTCCGACGCGGCCCCCCCCCCTCCCCCCCCCCCCCCTCCATCACCATCACTCCGCTGCGCGCCACGTAGTACAGCCGGCTTAGCTCGACAGGTCCATGTCCATGCGCTGCGTGGCCATGCTCGCGCCCTCGTGCTCCCCATGCCTTGGACTTGGTGGTCGCGGACGCACAGCCACAATAACTCGGGACAGAGACATGGATCGATAATCAGAGCCTGAACAACAACAACAACAACAACAGCAACAACAATAATACTTACGCGTATAATAGTGCTGAGTAAAGAGACGGGACGACAATTATGCATGAATACTGTCCCGGCCAATCGGATGCCCATACGTGCTCATCATTGGCAATGGCCAAGGACCGTATTGTTGCGTCCGTCCATCCGTGCGGGTCGAGGCATTGATGTTCGTCGTCGTCGTCTTCGCCTTCGCTCGCCCTCCCCTCCCCCTCATCATAAGCCTAACTCCAATCCAATCCAACCAATCATCAGCCAGAGGCCCGGAGCGATGCACTGCACCTCGATGCAGAAGGCCACGGCCCTACCTCCTCGATCGCAGTTCGCACAGTGCCGACGATGCTCTAATCATTTCTCCATCTGAGGACTCGACCGGTATTGGCGTCGCAGTCGCTCCTCATCAGCTCGGCAAATCGACTCGTTCAGGATCCTATACATCCACAGTTCACCACATTATTGAGACTCAAGGATGGATCAACATGATAGTGGACAGAGAACCCGTAGGATAATGAAATTTAATCCCCCATGCGACCTGCGTCAGCCTGCAAAATACAGCATTTTTGTGTGCCCTGATTCTCTGACGCCACCGGTTAATCTTCAACCGGACAGAACACAGACCCACGAGGAGCCCCGTAGACAGTTCCCCCCATTGAAATAACTCTCCTCCTTTAGCTGAATGCCCCCGCACCGAACATTGTCTTCCAAACCCGCGCCAGGCTTGTGGTCAAGCGACCTGATTATACTATTATACAGTACTACAGTACGTAGTATGATAACGCATCATGTTGGCTTAATTTGTCCTTACCACTACCGCCCCAGCAGGCGTGACGACCATTCAGAAGACGAGAAAGGTTCCGGTTGTTTGGTACTACTGCCCGGCCGGTCGCGCAGGCACGCAGGCACGCAGGCAGAATCTACTGCCAGCCCGTCGCTGCTCTCGCGCGGCCCGACACCGGAGAGACAGCGCGAGGTCTCGGCCTCGTGCGGCCGGCGTTGTGATTAAGATTAGATGAAAAATAAAATGAAACCAACCGGCGTAGTGGTTCGGTAGAGGTCGACGATTGAGAATCAGATCGATCGGACCGCTCATGCATCCCTCTCCGATAAGAAGGGAGAAATGGTTGGTTCACGGCCGGCGGCTCTGCAGAGTGCAGAGAGGACGAAACATCGGTCGGGTCCGTCAGTCTGTCACTTGATGGGAATCATTCATCGGCGTTGATGAATGATGATGCGGCTAGCTAGGTCTTTAGTACTATTCCTGAGCATCCGCCTTCGCTGAGTCTCTCTCGATT
Organism: Oropetium thomaeum; assembly: GCA_001182835.1. Taxonomy (NCBI): domain Eukaryota; kingdom Viridiplantae; phylum Streptophyta; class Magnoliopsida; order Poales; family Poaceae; genus Oropetium; species Oropetium thomaeum. The sequence goes on along the minus strand of LFJQ01000018.1, from coordinate 633,585 downwards.
AGAGTTTTTCAGGTGTCTCCGTGCGATTTACGGACGGGGCAAAGTGCAGATGCTGGAAAACAACTGGCGTCAGTGCACTGCATGTCGTTCTTCCAGCAAGAGAAAGCCAAAAACGACGCCCCGTCTTTTTCAGTCCTGCTGGCTAGGAGCATGACCCGTTGCAGCTTGTAACTCCTGTGCTCAAGCAGTGCAAGCAATTGGGGTGCAAACAGTGGTCACCGCTCCACTGTACACTAGTACTATCGTACTACTACTACCATCAACGCGGACGCGCCCCCTAGAGATGTTCGGTTTAGGTCCGTCTCCCGGCCGGCAACACTGGCTGGGATGGTAGTAGTGCCATCGTCGGCACGTCCCGCTCATCAACTGTGTGCTTTTGAGCTAGCGCTTGGAGCTTACGTACGGTAGTCCAGACAGAGCAAATGTCACGTGCCCGTCGCGTCCGTGGAGCCAGCAATACAAAGGGTGTACTACGAAATTCCATATGCCCGTATATATTCATGTTTGTTCTACTAGCATCTCATTGATGATTCTCCTTCATCTGTTCCGAGTCTAAATCTCTCACATATGCCCACGCTTTTCCCAACGAATATTTCAACTGATCAGAATGACATGGAGGATCCAAGCATCAGGATATGATCCCCTTTCAGCTTTCACCAGGTCTTGATAAGTAGTAGTACTGACTGTATAAAGCCTTTTTAAATTCCTCCGTTTTAGTGAAAGCAGCATACGAGTTCGTCTCAACCAGTCACGTAACATCGTCGATCCAGTACGTGATTGCCCATCAACTTGCCATGGCGCTTGCTCTTTTCTCAATCCTCCAGGAAATTCCATGTTGGTCGGAGGCAGATAATGAACAATCCAGCTGATAAGACTTAAGAGGAGCCTCGCAGTCGGCAATTCCAACAACCACCGCCGCCGACACATGATCCAAACGGAGGCCAGTCGTTCGCGGAGAGCGCACGGCAACTGGCATGGCGAGGCGTGGGATGGGGGGACTCCGGCCACGGCAGCCCAAATG